>CM077088.1:161768097-162368097 GCA_039513925.1 Platanthera zijinensis
TGTTGTTAATTTTGTAGTTGGTGTTTTGGTTTATGTTTTTTTGGATAGTGGGAGTGGTATGATGTAGGTTGTGATGAGGCGGTGGTTTGGGTGGCCTGTTGTTGGATCTAGATGATTTGATGATGTTTTGCCTGGTGGTAGGCTATGTTAGGTAGGTTATTGAAAGGGTGAGTGTGTGTTTGTGTAAATTGGTGTGGATAGGAGATAGGGGTTAAGTGGTGTTAAGTTGGGGTAGAAGGAATCCCGAATTGGAAGAAAGTATATCTATGGATTTCATTACGGTTTACCAAAATCCCCGAGAGGATTTGATTCTGTTTGGGTTATAGTGGATAGATTGACGAAGTGCGCTCACTTCGTGCCTTATAAGATTGATTACCCGATGAAGAAGATAGCAGAGTTGTACTTGAATGAAGTCATCCGACTCCACGTGTGCCGTTAGCATCATTTCTGATCGAGACTCCCGGTTTACTTCTCGTTTTTGGCAGAGTCTGAGGAGGGTTTGGGTACGGATCTGAGGTATTCTACTGCGTACCACCCGCAGACCAATGGGCAGACGGAGCGGGTGAACCAAATTGTTGAGGATATGATCCGGTGCTATATTTTAGACCACGGTGGGGCGTGGGATGAGCGGCTGCGACTTTGGAATTTGCCTAACAACAATAGTTATCAGGATAGTTTGCAGATGGCTCCGTTCGAAGCCTTGTGGGAGGCGCTTTGTAGGGACTCCGTTTGTTTTGGGGTTGAGGTGCGAGAAGCCTTTGTTGGGTCCTGATGCGCTTGAGGTATGGAAGTCGCTTGTTGAAGCTTATTCGGGAGAAGCTTTCGTTTAGCCCAGGAGAGATATGAAAAGAACGCCAATCGGCGTAGATCTGCTGTGAGTTTTCCGTCGGGGACCTTGTATTCCTCAAAGTTCCCCGATGGTGGGTGTTAAGAAATTTGGTAAGAATCGAAAGTGGGACCAAGGTATGTGGGGCCCGGTTGTGATTTTGGAAGGTGGGGTGGGTCAGCTTATAGATTGGATTTGCCAGCGAACTTCCCGGTGTGCATAATGTTTTTCATGTTAGCCAATTGCGGAAGTGTGTTCGCAGCAGTGGGCAGCTCTTAGACGTTGTGCCCCAGTTGGAGCCCAACCTCTCTTTGTTGAGGTACCGGTTCGTATTTTGGATACTCAGGAGCGTGTGCTGCGAAAGAAGTCCATACCGATGGTTAAAGTTCTTTGGAAAAATCAGGATTTGGAAAGCGCGACTTGGGAGTTAGAGTCGGCTATGAGGAGGGCTTACCCTCACCTATTTTGTTGATTTGATCGGTATGTTTTCCTTCTTGTAACTCCTATGTGTTGTGTTGTTTTTCCCTTCTTTAGTAGGAGTGTTGTGCGCAAAGTTTCGGGACGAAACTTTCTTTTAGGGGGAGTGACTGTAACGCCCCCGATTTTTCCTGCGATTTTTTTTATTCTCGTTGGCGTTACGATGACGCGTTTCCTTGGCTTGTGCCATGTGTGGAGTATGGTTTAGCTCCCTAGAACTCAGTGCCCTGTTTGGTAGCCTGTTGGCAAGATCTCCCTAGCAAGCCGAGTCGTTTTGGGTGACCCGGCGTGGCCTCTCGGGGGGAAGGTTGTGTTTGGCTTTATTTGGGTATAACTCGAGTTCTGTTCGTCAAAAGTTAATTTCGACTTCGCCGTTGTGTTCGTAGCGTGGGTATGTAGCTACGGTGTGATTTCGATTTCGTCGAATTCCGAGGTGATTCGGTTTTCGTGTCGTTTGGTGTGTTAATAGTATTTGTGATCAATTAATTAAATCGATTTGGCTCGTCCTGTAGCCCTTCGGTTTTGGCCGATTAATAAATTCTGCGGGAGAATTTATTTGGGCAGTTATTGCCTTGCCTTGGTGGCAGCCATATTTTGGCTATTCCTTTATGGAATTTTCTTAATTGTAATTAAGTGATTAGGCGTAAGGGTTCGGTTTTTAGGCTGAACCGGTGTTTAGCTTTTCATATAAAAGCTTTTCTTAAGAAGTGGCGGCCCACTTCTTCTTCTTTTTCCTGAGAGAGAAACCGTCACTGCCTTGTTCGCGGAAAACAGAGGAGAAAACCGCCCGTCCTGTACCTCCTTTGGTCGGCGATTCCGGGCTTGTTCGTGGACGGAATTCGATTCCGAAAGCGGCGTTGTCTTGCTCTCTCCGAGATCTTCGTTTCGACGGTAAGGTATTCGATTTTCGTGGAGTTTTGATGAGATTTGGGTTTCGGTTTTGGAGTTTTCCGCCATTAATGGCCGTGAGATTTGTTCTAGGTGCTGCGGCTGTTCGTTCTGTGTAAAGAGGAGGAAAGCCGTCCAAGCTTCGCTTAAAGTTGAGGCAAGTGGTATTCTTGCTCTTGCCAAGTTTCTTATTGATTTTTCTTGTTGAAATTGAAATCCCTGTTAGCCCAGGTTAGAGGCCTTGTTGTTCTCATTTTTCTTGCTAACTATAGGAATTAGTTCTTCCTATTGAACCCCCCTACTTGTGATGTTGGAACCCAACTTTGCCGGCGTGATGCCGTTTATCTTTGTTCAGATTTGCTCTGGTTTGGGTGTAGCCGAGAGGGAGTGTTAGGAAGGGGGGGTGATTTTTTTCCCGATTTTGTTAAGTGTATTACTCGAGTATTGGAGTATGTTACTCGTGAGGTAGAAGTGAGTTACTCGGGTATTAGTTCTGGAGTACTCGAGTAGGTGGTAGTTACTCGGGTATTAGTTCTGGAGTACTCGAGTAGGTGGTATTTACTCGGGTTAGGGTTTGGTGTACTCGAGTAGGAGGAATTTACTCAAGTACGAGTCTTGGTTTACTCGAGTAGTAGGTAACTACTCGAGTAGGGGACTTGAGCTACTCGAGTAGTGGATTCGAGATACTCGAGTAGTAGCCTTGAGTTACTCGAGTAGTGGATTCGAGATACTCGAGTAGTAGCCTTGAGTTACTCGAGTAGTGGATTCGTGATACTCGAGTAGTGGCTTTGAGATACTCGAGTAGAAGGCTTTAACTCGAGTGTGTGGTTTAGTTACTCGAGTAGTCAGCACCTACTCGAGTGGGAGATTGGAATACTCGAGTATTAGGTTAGCTACTCGAGTACTGAACTTCTCCCTGCTTCTAGTCTGAAGTCGTTCGACTATCGTCGATCTCTGGATGGAGATCGTCGATCGCTGTATCTGCCTTATGTCGTTCGACTATCGTCGATCTCCGTTCGACGCTCGATGAGCGTCGAGCTCAGCTCTTTCTGTCTTAATGCCGTTCGACGCTCGACATTTTCTGGGAGGAGAACGTCGAGCTCAGGGTTAGTCTTGAGCCATTCGACGCTCGACGTTTTTCCGAAAGGAGAACGTCGAGCTCAGCTCTTGTCTGATAGCCGATCAGCGCTCGACAATTTCCTAGAGGAAGATCGTCGAGCATCGCTCGCCTGTAGCCTTTGACGATCGTCGACCTCCAGGATGATGATCGTCGAGCTTCTTTTGGCCTTCATCCGATCGACGATCGTCGACCTCCGACTGACGATCGTCGAGCTCCGTGTTACCTTAGTGGGTTTGTGGTTAGAATTTGGTTTTGGCTTTAAGTGAGGCTAGCTCACTCAACCCCAAGGTGTAGGTAGGCACTGAGTGGGTCTCACTCAACGCCTTGTCGTGTTGATTCTTTTCAACCCTCTTCTTTACCTTGATTTTGTTCCCGAGTGGTTTTATTTTTTTCTTGTTGTGTTGCTGGGTTATCTTGTCGGCCGTTTCTTTACATTCTTGGAGGCCGAATCGTGGGTCGTGGTTAGTAGTGGTGGTTTGTAGCTCTTCAGGAGGGTGGAGTTGTGTGATATAGCCAAGGCCACTCTTGTTTTTTTCTTGCTCCAAGTACGGGCTGGGCATGTGTGGGTGGAAGGTCCCTTGTGATTTCACGTGTTGACCCTCGAGCTTTTTGACTCGGACATGGTGGATTGGGGGACTGCGGTTGCCTCCAATCTGGTTCCTCGTTGTTTGTTTTTGCTACTACCACTTCCCACAGTTTAGGGTGTTAGAAGTTTCTTCCTTGGTGGTTTACATCACTTTTGGCTCTTGGTAGCCTAGTAGGCCCTGCAGGATGTTGTTCCTGGGTTGGGTTGTTGCTGTTTTCTTGCACGTGGTGCATTTTTTTTCCTGTTGTCCTGTTTTCGGACAGTTGTGACTCTTTCTATTGCATGTTTTTCCAGTTACTTCTTCCTTTTGGTTGACTCCTACATGCAGTTGTTTTTACCTTGATTTGCTTGCTGAGGTATTCTGTTTTTCTTTGGAATGCCTCAGGTTCTGAGCTGTAGCCGGTCTGGTGGCTAGTTGAGGCAGTGGTGTTGCTGGTGGACTACCGGACTTTGGAGTTCCGTTTACCTTGTTAGTGAGGTAGTTTTTCAGTACTTTCTTACAGACATGCATGTATGCCAGTGGGTTCGTGTCAGGTTGTTGGCGCCCACTGGTAGTTGTTACCTTGTACTAGATATATTACTTATGCTGCTACCATTTTCTGGAGATAGCCTACTTGCTTTGAGAAGGATTTATGCTAGGTTGCTAGTTACTTTTAAACTATAAATACTATTATAAATGAAGCTCATGATCAGCATGTTTTATAAACTTAATCACTATTTTCCAAATCACGTATGAAAACCGTTTTCTTATATATTGTATAAATTAAAGGTAGAGGCTTGCATAGCGTAAGTGGTTCTCTTAGGACCCTTATGTGCTCTTTAGGATGTCAAACCTAAACAAAGCATTTTTCCGCAGCGTACAAATATCGTTTTCTTTTGTGGACTAGGTGATCCACTGAGCCGAGGGATACAGTCTCTAAAATATAACTGATTTTCTATTCATTAAACTAAGGATTTTTCTTGCATAAAGGTTGTAGTTAGTTTGCCTGAGCATCAGCAGTTATCCCCTGCTTGACGTGGCATCATAACGCGTATTTTCTCATACTCTGATAATTCTTATATTCGAAGAAAATGCGGGTTGTGACAACCTATTGGTCCTTCATGAAAATGTTTAATAATATCTAAACCATCTTCATAAGAAACACATCTTCTTATCACTTGGTCCGCACAGACTCTGAAAAGATGCAGGTCCTCCCAAAAGTAGTTCTTCAACTCAGAAAAGAATTTCTTCTTTTGTTGAGAGGAGAACTCTTTTTGGAGCACACGAGCCACTAAGTAGTTGGCGATGTGTGTGAACCAAGGAGAATTAGATGTGTTAATAGAAAATAGCTTCTCGTCGGGAAAATAATCGTTAAAAGATTTTTCATCTAATTTTTTAATAAATGGATTATCCAATCGGGAGAGATGGTCAGCGGCCAGATTCCAGGCTCCTCATTTATCACGAATCTCTAAGTCAAAATCCTGGACGAGTAAGACCCAGTGAATCAAGCGCGGCTTGGCATCCGATTTAGAAAGAAGATATTTGAGGGTCGAATGGTCCGTAAAAACAATAATTTTTGAAAGTGTAATAAAAGGGCGGAATTTATCAAAAGCGAATACTACAGCTAGGAGCTCTTTCTCGGTCGTGCTGTAATTTTCTTGTGCCAATGTAAGCGTTTTACTAGAGTAATAAATGTGGTGGGAATTTTTAGATATGCGTTGACCTAATACGGTTCCCATCGTGAAACTACTCGCATCGCACATGATTTCAAATGGAAGGTCCCACACCGGAGCTATCATAATCGGGGCATTAATTAATTTTTCTTTTGATTAAATTAAAAGCAGCTAGGCAAAGGTCATCAAAAATAAATGGGGCGTCTTTTCTAAGAGATGGGTAAGGGGCTTGGTGATCTTGGAGAAGTCCTTTGTGAAGCGGTGGTAGAAACCAACGTGACCTAGGAAACTTCTTATAGCTTTTATGTCCGTAAGCGGCGGCAGCTTCTCGATAACTTCTATCTTGGCAATATCTAACTAAATTCCTCTCGCAGAAATTTTATGACCCAAAACTAACCCTTCCCTCACCATAAAATGACATTTTTCCCAATTTAGGGCAAGGTTAATTTCTTCAAATCGTTCTAAGACTTTTTCGAGGTTTTCTAAATAACTATCAAAAGCGTCACCGAGCACGGAGAAATCATCCATGAATACCTCCATAATGCTTTCTAAGTACTTGTCAAAGATAGCGAGCATACATCGCTGGAATGTAGCTGGCGCATTGAAAAATCCAAACGATATTCTTCGGTAGGAGAAGGTTCCGAAGGGACAAGTAAACGTAGTTTTCTCCTGGTCCTCGGGGGAGATGGGGATTTGAAAATACCCCGAGAGGCCATCGAGAAAACAATAAAAGCTATGGCTGGATAATCGTTCTAAAATCTGATCGATGAACGGCAAGGGAAAGTGGTCCTTACGGGTGGCGTCATTTAACTTACGATAATATATACACATTCGCCACTCGGTCACCATCCGTGTCGAGATTACTTCATTATTCTCATTACTAACTACCATTATACCTCCCTTCTTCAGCACTACCTCGACTGGGCTAACCCACTTACTATCAGATATAGGGTAGATAATTCCTGCGTCTAAGAGTTTCATAACCTCACCCTTAACTACTTCTTTCATGTTTGGGTTTATACGGCGCTGAGGTTGTATGGAGTTACGCGAATTATCTTCAATTAAGATTTTGTGAGTGTAGAAAGATGGGCTTATGCCCTTGATATCAGAAATTTTCCAGGCAATAGTGATGGAGACGACGGCCCTCAACGCGTTGAAGACGGAGACGGCATGCTTACGGAAATTATCTCACCGCCTCCAAGTAAAGATTTGCGGCGTCGTGACGACCATGTGGAGCGACGTCAAAAGATCCGCCCGCGGCGCAAACCAATCTAATGATAGATTAATTATTTCATTTTCATGTTCCTTTAATTTGCAATGTTTATGACAATGTTTATGTCATGTTGTGTTTCATTTTAATGAGTGTTGTTTTATTTTTTTTATTATGGGCTGCAAATAGCCGAACTAATGTTGTAGCCTATATATAGGCAAGTTGCTTTCATGATGAATAGAATTGAATGAAATAAAATTTGAAACCCTAAAATTGGTTTTCCCCTTTCCTCTTCCTCTTGGAGTTCGGCTCCCCTACCCCTCTCTTCCTTGGCCGCCGGCCACCCCTCCCCTTCCTCTCCCTATTTCGGCCTCCTCTCTACCTCCTCCTCTCCAATAGTCCACATAGCCTTCTATCCCTCTCCAAAAACCGAGCCCCTCTCTCATCATCAACCCATCCACCACCTCTCCTCCACCAAACCGTCCACATCTCTCTCAAACAAAATCCGACCACCACCAATATCCTCTTCCCTAAAACCGACCACACCCATACCCTACCAAAACCGACCCCCCTCTTCTTCATCCCTTACAATCCAACCTATTGTCTAATCCCACCATTGGAAAATTCGGCCAAGGCAAGATCAAGTCATTGTGGAATCCCTCTCCGGCTTGAAGCGACGAAGGCGAGCAAGATTTTCATCTCCTTCCGGCGCAACTCCAGCGGATCCGTTGAGGAGCGATCCAAGTAGAGAGTAATCGGAATCACCCATTCCGATTGGGTAACGAAATTCCACCTACCTCTTGTGTGACTTCATTTCTTAGAATAGATCTTGTGGTGGATTATCTTTGGCGTTGTTTTGGATAACTAGAAATTGAATCGTGGATTCCTTCGCATGTTTGTATTTCCCTTTATTATCGTTTATATTCGAGAAGGTTTGGCGAACCTCGTTTGACTTTTGTTGGGAGAGATCTACCCATTCCGAATCGAACTTTTCGGTAGATCTCTTTTGGTACAACTTCGCTCGGTCGGACCCAATATTGGTCCTTTTAGCCCGATCGAACATTGGCCTTATAGCCCTTGTTGGATCCAACCCGGTGTGGCTACCCGTATGCTAGCATACTTTTGATAGATTTAATTGTGTGGTGTAGGGAAGAGCGATTGTGCGAGTGTAGGAATTGGATCGAAGAGTGTCGTGGCGTTAGGCCGTAGTTCCTAACGGTGTGAAACGTGTACGCCTACATCAAATAGCTCGGCGATGTTTACGTAAAACTAAAAGAAGTTTATCATTTTGCGCATTCGTGAGGTAGGCCGAAACTATTACCGGTAACTTGGAATCATTTTCTAAGAAGGCATACCTAAGATGTTCAAGAAGTTCTTTTAATTCTTGGGTAGGGGGTTCTTCATACGAGGTTTTAGAAATCCTTTCTTTTTCAAATACTATGTCTTCATAGACCTTTTTTAACAGAAAATTAAAAGGGGTAGGGCTAGCGGCCATGGCTTCTTGCAGCGATTCAGTTGGAAGAGTAGAGGAACAAAAATCAGAAAATTCTTTTTCAAATTCAGAAAGGCTATAAGAGGATTCTTGACTTAAGAGCATCGATTCAGTTGGAAGAGTAGAGGAGGAACAAAAATAAGAAAATTCTTTTTCAAATTCAGAAAAGCGATTTGAGGATTCTTCACTTAGGGCATCTACGAAAAAACATGAGTCGTCATTTGCTAGGGTGTTCTTCATCGAGGGGGTGATAGGGAAATTCACTTCGTCGCCGCCTACTCGAAGGAAGAGCTTACCATTGCTTACATCAATGATAGCTCGGGAGGTGGCAAGGAAGGCTCAGCCAAGGATCAGGGGAACCTCAACGTCTTCTTCGATGTCCAAAATGACGAAGTCCACCGGGAAGATGAACTTGTTGACTTTTACAAAGACATCCTCCACTATTCCTAATGGGTACTTAATATATCTATCGGTGAGCTGGATACTCATGCATGTGGGGTTGAGGCTACCAATTCCTAACTTCTTAAACAATGAGAGGGGCATCAGATTAATACTCACACCTAAGTCGGCTAATGCATTCTTGACAAAAAGATTACCAAAGACACACCGAATAGAATAACTACTCGGGTCACTGATTTTCTTTGGTGAACCGTTTGTCAAAATAGCAGAGCACTCGATGTTTAACGTGACATGCGAAAGGTTTTCAAACTTCTTCCTGTTAGTCAGGAGGTCCTTAAAGTACTTAGCGTACTTCGGCATCTGGGAGATCGCTTTGT
Organism: Platanthera zijinensis; assembly: GCA_039513925.1. Classification (NCBI taxonomy): domain Eukaryota; kingdom Viridiplantae; phylum Streptophyta; class Magnoliopsida; order Asparagales; family Orchidaceae; genus Platanthera; species Platanthera zijinensis. Next base: position 161,777,126 of record CM077088.1, read on the forward strand.
GGAAGGGCAGATTAATATGGATTTGCTTGAACATTTCTAAGAAGCGGAAGAACTGATCATCCGGACTTTGCTTATTAAGTTCAGAAGGGTATGGCAGGGTTGGATTATTTTTAAAATGGGTGGTGGAGTAAAATCTTTTTTTAACATAGGGAGAGGGGTGATAACTTCTTCAGCAGAGGGTGGAATTTTTAAAATGGGAGCGAAGCTTTGATTTTTTAAAACGGGGACAGAGCTTTCCTCGGGCTCTTATGTATCCCAACCGGAAACTTGCTTCCAACTACAAAGAGTTATAGCTTTCGCTTGCTCTCTCAGGTTGGGCTCGATATTGGAAGGAAGTGACCCTGCGGGTTGCTCAGAAATTATTTTTGCGAGTTGTCCTACTTGATTTTCAAGACTTTTAACGCTTCGAGTTAAGGTTCTTATAGTAGCATCATTTGTTGTTATATATTTAGAAAGTAACTCCTCCAATCTTGGAGGTTTTGGATAGTTTTGAAGAGGTGGTGGTGGTGCAGAAAAATCATTTTGAGGTGGTGGGCGCATCGCGTTCGAAGAATTACTCCACGAAAAATTCGGGAGATTTATTAAAGTAGGATTATAACTATTTGGAAAAGTAAAACCGGGCGCAGGAAAATTCGTAGTAGAAAAATTATTAAAAGCATTTCTAGGCATATTGTTAATAAAATCTAATTGTTCGGGGGCTGGAGTTGCAGATTCCCATACCTGAGGGGCGGAGGCAGTAGTCATCTCCGTAATTTTTTAGCTTAATATTTCTACTTACAGAGCTAGCTGGGAGACGTTGCCCACTTCAAAGATACCTGCAGGTTTGTTTGGGCGGGACCTAGGAACATTCCACTGATAAGTGTTCATGGCCGTGTCCTCGAAAAGTTCAAGAGCTACTTCCGGGGTCTTATGGTTTAAACCACCGCCAGAAGCTGCGTCTATCATTTGCTTTGTATTTTGATTTAGCCCGTTATAAAACGTCTGCACTTGTAACCATACATGCAGCGCGTGATGTGGGCATCATCTTAATAATTCTTTAAATATTTCCCAAGTTTCATATAAGGTTTCGGAGTCTATTTGTCCAAAAGCAGAAATGTCATTCCTAAGTTTTGCAGTTTTAGCTGTCGGAAAATACTTTGCCAAAAAAATTTCAGTTAATTGATCCCAGGTTATGATACTGTTTTTAGGTAGAGTGTTTAGCCACTGCTTAGCCTTAGTTCTAAGAGAAAAAGGAAATAATCTTAGCCTAATAGCATCATTCGTAACACCATTTATCTTGAAGCTGTCACAAATCTCAAGAAAGCTTGCAATATGTGCGTTCGGATCTTCATCTTGAAGTTCGTCATATTGCACATACTGCTGCACAATTTGTATTATGCTAGGCTTCAGTTCAAAATTGTTATTATCTATCGCAGGGCGCACTATACTAGATTCTATTCCCTCTAGATTCGGACGTGCATAATAGGACATAGGCCTTTGCACGGCTTCCTCCACTTGGGGTTCTTCCATTATTAAAGTAGAAAATGACTCGGAGTCCTCAACCGGTATTTGGAGTGTAGGTCCTTGAAATTGCGATCTTCTTTGAAGAGTACGCTCAATTTCGTGGTCCAAGTCGAAAATAACTGACGGACTCCCGCGGGTCATGCATTAAAAGAAGAGAAGAGAAGAAAGAGAAATAAAAAAAACTAGAAAAAATAAAAGAGAAACTAAAAAATTTTTGAAATAGATTTTTTTTTAATATTTTAACTCTCGAACTTCTCAAGGGCTACCCAATGAAGGGTTCGCAAGGTACTAGACAAGATAGTGGCACTTAAAGCCCTTTGCCCTTTTCGAGAGAATTAGGTGGCATAGAAAAATTATGGAGTGGGTTTCTATTAAGAGCGATATTAAAAAAAAGTTGGATTTTAAATTTTTTTAGAAAGAGGATGAGAAAGAGAAATGATAAAATTAATAGGATAGTGTTTTTGATATATCAACGAAAGTTGGTCCCCAACAATTGCGCCAAAAACTTGGTGATCGCTAAGCTTCGAAGAAAATAAAGCAACCGAACTAGCAATCCAATTAGGCAAGTATACCTATCGAACTGTAGCTAGGGGACACAAGTGTCGTATTGAAATCCGGGAACTATTGAGTACACTTGCTCACACGAAGACTATTATTTTATCGATGAAAATCTTTAGGGATAAAGAGAAAATTAAACACACTTAAAGAAAGGAAAACGAGCACTAAAGGAGGACTAAATGCAGCTAAGTAGAGAGCATAAAAGAAACGATTACAATAAAGGATTAGAATGATAAAATGGAAATGCACTCGATCGAGAATCACCTCGGCTAAAGTCGATTAAAAAGACGATAAATAAACCTAATCTTAATAGGGTAAAGGTCCTTGACCGTAGAGGTTCCTAAAGCTTGAACACGCTTCTCTCGAAGTCGTGCCCAACAGAGTTTAGGAAGGTCCGACCGACTCTCATCTTAATCGGAGGCCTAAAGCTCACTTTACGCGGTGAACCCAACTATTGGATTTTACTCCAATCTGGGAGATTTGGACGTCTGCCTCTCTCGAGGGGTGCGTACAACTCTCTTTACTCTTGAATGCTCACTTCAAACTATCGGCCTCTCTGCTAGCCAAGAATGAAAGCTAAATTGGAAATTATATATCGACAATATAATTCCAAATGAGAAAAATCAAGAGTAATTTGAAGGCCTAAACCCTAAAAAGAAAAGGTAAATTCAAAGCATCATAACTTAATCACTCGAACATCGGATCATCAAGATCGAGTACAAGGAGGATTAGTTAATCATAGCGAAGTGGAGGAGGGGGAATGAGTAGTAAAGCATAATAACACCAAGGTAAGAAAGGAGTACTTATATTAATAAAGAAAGATAACTTACAACTTGGAAATGAAAATTACATTTGCGATGAAATTAAAATCCTATTCTAGCCCTAAAATTATCAACTAGAGCAAGTGCAAAAATTACAATAAAAGCTTAAACAAACTAAGCAATAAGCTTGGGTTAAGAAAATTACAAAATAAGAAAGAGAAAGAGAGGGAAGAACATGAAAAAGACAAGAAACCAAAGGGGAAGCACCTCCCCTTCTCAACCAAAGCTTGTCTTAAATGGAAGGGGGCATCTGAATTTATAGAAAAATTTCACTAGTTGGTCACGCCCTAGGCCACGCCCGGGGAGGGCGTGTCAGGGGGCGTGATACATACGAGTTTGACCTCGGGCTCTGGATTCTAGAGGGAAGGATGCTTCTTCTGTACGATGGCTGATACGCCACGCCCTATATCACGCCCATGTAGAGGGGGCGTGACACGTACGTCAAGTCTCAATCTTTGGTCGGAAATCCATCAGTCTTAGAAAAGGGGAGAACACGCCCTTGGTCATGCCCGTGACGGGGTGAGTGACAGTACTGTTGGTGTGTAGAGGAGAAAATGCATTTAATGTGGCGGCAGATTTCGGGGCAGAGGGCGACACGCCCTGTGTCACACCCTAGGACACACTCTGGGAGGGCGTGTCAGGGGGGCGTGACAGCTATTTTTCAGTTATTTTGTCTTTGTCAGCAAGCTTCCTCGGGATTGGCTGACACGCCCAGGGAGGGCGTGACAGGGGGCATGTCAGGTCATTTTTTGCCAAAATTCTGGAAACCTACAAAAAGACAAGAAAATGTTAGTGGCAATAATATTTATATAAGAAAGATAAAAAAATAAGCATATAAGGCAAGATTAGCGCCTTCAAAACTTGAAAATACGATAATGTTTAGGCTACAAAACGTAGGCTACAAAACGTATTATCACCTATCATCTCTTACCTCATCAGTACCCTCCATGTAGACCGAACGGGTGTCCCACATCTCCTTGGAGGTCTTGTAGTGAACCAAGTTAAGAAAGGTCGAGTCATCTACAGCATTGGATATGATGTTCTATGCTCTCTTGTCCAGGCCAGCTAGTATGACCTCATCTTTGGTCATTTCAGAGAGTGTCTTTGGTGTTTGGATATTGGCATCCAGAACCGAGACCTTCATGGGAATGACAGGTCCCTCCCTGATAGTTACAAAAATTCTTGGATCATAGGCTTCCATGAATAGCCTAACCCTTTCCTTCCATATTCCAAACTGTTCCTTTCTACAGATGGGGAGTTTCATTGAACTCAGCTCTCTCCTGAGCCCATGACCACTTAGCAGCAGCTACCTTGGAGGATCACTCAGATTGTTTAATCCTTTTTGAGGAACCTCCCTCTGATACCACTTGAAAGTATTTAATTTCAAGGTAGCTAACAACCTAGAGGGGGGGTGAATAGGTCTGCTTAGGTCTTTTGAGAGTTTTTTTGTATTACTTGATTGTTTCTTTAAGATTTCAGCTTTTAGTGATCTAGAGCTTGTTTTAAGTACCTGTAATTAAGAAAAAAAGCAAACACAGAAAGGACACAATTATTTTAAAGTGGTTCCCCAAAATTATGGGTACATCCACTCTCCTCTCACCTTGCTAACTTCCTATTAGTCAAGGCACTTCTCTAAACAATGCTCTAAGGAGCTTACACCACAGATCCCTTAGGATCTCTCAGTCTCCTCCAAGACTTACACCTCAGCCACAAAAACCTCCACTCAGTGATACAAGTATCACCTACCTCGGGCACTTAAGCCCTACGACTCAGGCTATGGAGGATAGACATATCTAAAAGCAAGCTTGCTCCTACAGCTCAGAGAGATACACTCTCCTACAGTTCAGGCAATACTGCCCTACTACTCAGTGAGTAACACTCACCTACCTCAGAGAAATTCACTCTCCTACAGCTCAGGCAAATTTGCCCTACCTAAGACCCAAATGTCCTACAGCTCAGATCCAGAAGGATCCTACAAAGAGAAAAAGTTTAATTAACTTTGACACAAAGAAATTTCTCTGTGTCTACCACTTAAAACAAAAAAACCTTCTGCTCCTACTCTCCTCACATCAGGGAAAGGATTTGCTAGAGGAAATCAGAAGAAAACTTCTGAACAAGCTACTGAAGGCTAAAGATCTTTTGATCTTGAGTCTTAAAACAACCCACTGAACCTACCAAAAGATGAAGGTTCTACTTCTTCAGAATAGATTCTGAATCTGTTGTGGCAGTTGGAGACTTGCACAGCTAACTGAACTTTTTTTGCTGGAGAGCTTAAAGCTTTTTCACTAGCAGCAATGGCGAACACGATGAAGACGGCTACTCTCCTTTTTTTAATAATGTATGCCCTAAAAGTTGTTTTTGTCCTGGCCCTTTCTCTTCCTTTTGTAGTTCGCTGATCAACGGCTCTAAGAGATCAATGGACCCCACCTGCAGCTTCCAGCTGCAGCTTGCTTTAACAGAAGAAGACGTACAGTAGCTTCACAGCATGTTTTGTCTTGTAGTGTAGCTTTCCCGTACCTGATTTGACCTTAGTTGACTTTGTCAATTTTTCTGACGTCAGCACTTGTGGACTTAGCCAAAATCGAGCATCAGAGAATAGGCGTTGAGTGAGTAAGCATCACTCAATGCCAAAACACTTTGATAGATTCACTGTCTCTTGGCGTTGAGTGAGTAACCTTCACTCAATGCCAAACTACTTAGAATATAAATCTGATTCTAGGCATTGAGTGATTCAGCTCCACTCAACGCCAAGCTTGCTTTATCAGCTTTCAGCTGCTTGGTGTTAAGTGAGTAAGCATCACTCAACGCCAAACTCGTTAGACAAAAATCTATCTACACTAGGCGTTGACAACGTTGAGTCAGTAACCTCCACTCAACGCTTTTTGCCTAAACCAAATTTCTGCTTATTCAGCAACATAAGCAATGAGAGCATTGAGTAAACATGTTTCACTCAACTCTTTCTGCCTTAGCTAAATTTCTGCTTATTCAGTAGCATGGCGTTGAGTGAGTTGACTTCACTCAACGCCTGTGGACTTAGACATATTTTAGCTCATTCTAACTTCAGGATTTTACTACTGTAGCCTATCTCACAGCCTTTTGCTGTATAGAGTTGATTAAGTTTACTTCAGTCAACGCCTGTGGACTTAGCCATTTTCTCAGCTTGTCACTGCCTTGGCTTTGACTATATAGGCTTCACTCAGCGCTATAAGTCATCTGGCATTGAGTGACTGATCTTCACTCAATGCCTGTAGACTTAGACAGTTATATGTCATCCCACACAATATGTAAGTGTTTACCTGACATAGTCACTTAGGCTACCTGACCTATCATAGTCATCTACAAACATATGTATGTCATTGATAATATTGTCTTCACTCAAATCCAGGACATTGTGGGCAATGGAACCAACAAGTATAAAGAGTAAGTGGAGAAACTCAAATACTAGTCCAAAAAAATCACAGTAATATAATATAAATCACTACGAAGGGAGAGTCCACAACAACAATAAAACAAGTACAGGAATATGGGCTCCTGCCCGATACATCATCCTCACTACAAACTCTCATCGCGGAAGCAAATCTATAGTAATTATTAGTGGTCGGGAGTCACTCTCCCTACCACCTGAACTATGGCGCTAGACTGTCCCGTCTCCAAGCGTGCCAACCTCTGGGGCTGCATCTCTGGGTTCGGCACCATGATCCCCTAAAATGATTTGGCCAACGACCGTTAGTCAAAAAGACTAAGTCCTATAATCTCACACCCCTCCCACATGGCTCCTAGGCACTGAGCGGGGAGAAGGAAAGGGAAGGTAATGAAGGTGAAGAGTACAAAGAAAGCAGGTGACGGCGGAACTAGGTTGTAACACCCCAAAAAGACTCAAACTTGAAATTGAGATGCAGGTTGCTTAACACGGCCTGGGACACGGGCGTGTCCCAGGGCGTGTCGGGGTATACGGCCTGGGACACGGGCGTGTCCCAGGGCGTGTTCAAGATAGTCGACGATCGGAGGTCGACGATAGTCGAGCCTGGGACACGGCCTTCGACACGGGCGTGTCCCAGGGCGTGTCACTCAATAAAATGCCTTATCGAGTCAGAATTGTACACGGCCCGGAACCAAGGCTTGAACACGGCCGTGTCAGCTTTGACACGGGCGTGTCAGTGGGCGTGTGCCTACCCGTGTACTGCTCTGACTAGATTTAACGCTCGATGAGTACCGTGTAGCAGGTGTGACACGGGCGTGTCAAGTGACCGACACGGGCGTGTCAGGTTCGACACGGGCGTGTCGATGCCCGTGTTCTGGTAATTTTTAGGCGGTGCGAGCGCCGCGTGTGCCGCTTAAGGGTACACGGCCAGTGATACGGGCGTGTCACAGGCCGTGTCGGTCAAAAGAAAAGGATTTTTCAGGCAGATCTTAGCCCTTCATTTTCTTTAAATAGGATCCTGTGGCTGGAGATCATTTCTGGTCTGATAAGGCCGGAAAAGGAAGAAGAAAAGCTCATTCTTCATTTCATCTTCTCTTTCTAAAAATTAAGAGAGAGGTGAGAGCAAGGAGGAAGAAGAAGTGGAGTCCGGCTGCCGGTGGAGCTACGGTGGTCCAAATCGCGAGCCGAGTTCGGATCTGCGAAGGCAACGCTGCTGCGAAGGCTTTCATCCGTCTCAAATTTCTCTCCATGGCTCCGAAGCGAACTCCTAGGGTAACGATTTCCTGCTTGGACATGTGAAGTCCTTAATTCCTGCATTGTATAGGGAAAACCCTTCCCCGCGAGTGTGCGGTGGGTTGTGGCGTCCCTTGGGGTAGATATGTGAAGTCCCCCTTGTTAGAGTTCGGAATTGGAGTACGAATCTAGGCATGCTGTGTGAAGCCCATCTGGACATGGTCTGGATTGGTGATGCTTGTTTGCATATCGGAGAAAACTCCGGGATTCTTGCTTGTAGGCATGATGGGTAAAGTACTGGAGGAAGTCCAAGAATTATGAGAGTTGGACTCTCTTGTAGCCGTGAGTTGCTACGTTGTATGAGGTTGAGCTGTGGGGCTGCAACTAGGAAACGTGGAATGGGCAAGGTGAAACTGTACCCGCGTCAGTCCAGGCATGAGTCTGACGATGTGAGCAACGGGAAAGGTGGATCTGTACCCGCGTTATGGTTGTCTAACCTTGGGTGCTTAAGACCCTGTTAGGATCACATAGCGAGAGTCGACGGCCTGTGAGCCGATCAGACTAGAATGCTCATATGGAACCGTTATGTCTGGGACCTCTGAACGGTGGTGTGGCCGTGGAAATACGGAACACCGATAATGTGCCCTGAGTGCACGGAGCGTCGGGCCGTCGTGCCGGCGCTTGTGATATGTGACTGTGCGGGTGTGCACGTCTTGCTTGAATTGCTATATATCATATTGGAAGATTGCTATGCAGGGATGGAATTCCGCTGCCCCGTGCCAGGGGCAGGGTCGTTATAATTGGTCAGCTGAATGCTGACCGTTGCCCTGTTTGCCACCTCTTGGTGGATTGGTTATTACAGGTACTGGAGGTGCTGGTCCGAGCGGGACTTAGCGGGCTGAAGCCCAAAGCTGCGCTGCTGCCCTCGAAGGCATTGTTTTGTTTCTTTTGTTCATGTGTGGCCGGCCTGCGTGCCGATGTCTGTAATCCACACTCTTGTTAAGAGAAACTATTGTAAGGCCTTAAGGCCAGACTCTTGTGATGTTTATATATATTCCTAAGTTTTAGTGGACAATGTTCATTATCTTGAGTTCATTTATTCAACCGTGAAGCTTCCGCTAGAATGCTCTGTGTTAGGATGCGTGGTTATGATATTATTGCGTAGCGTCTCCGCCTGTTTGTGGAATATGGTGTGGGGCCCCGGCCGGACCCTCTATTATATTCTTCTTGACGGGTAGAGGTGTTACAATTTGGTATCAGCTTGTTGGTCGATCTCTTCCGAATTCGCGGACGAATTCTTTTGAGGGGTGGCGTGCACGTGTCAGTGCCGTCGTTATAACATTTAATTTGAACTCAAGCTTGTCCACTTAGGAATTCAAATACACTAGTTTGTTGAACTTGTGTATTCTTTTGTATGGTTGCCATTTTCATTGGTAGTTAACCTGTGTATTTTACACATATAGGTGACCAGAAGTGTTGCGGGTCAATCCGAACCACAACATTCTGTTGAGAGTGCGGCACCAGCCGAGGTGCCCACAACTCCTCCATCCGCTGAAACAGTTCGTCTCATCACGGAAACGGTACTTGCGGTGATGAATGCTCAGCAAGCGGGGCAGGCACGTCCTGCAGTGGTGCCAGCGCAAGCTGGGGTACGGCAAGAACCGGTAGAAGCCGAAGTTGATCCGCGGGTAGCAGAGCAACAGTGGAAGCAATTCTTGAGCTTTAACCCTCCGCAGTTTCATGGGGCGGGTACACCGGCCCAAGCAGAGGATTGGCTTGTAAGAATCAAGAGGATTATGAGGGCTATCAGGGTTGAGGAGGAACAGAAAGTTTTGTTAGCCACTTTCCTACTGGAAGGAGAGGCGCGATTGTGGTGGGATGAGATTGAAATGCATCACTTGGCTGGTAGGCAATTGGCAGAGATTACAATGGACGAATTTTCTCGATTGTTCTTAGCACAACATCTGCCGGTGCAGCAAAGGATATCGATGGAAATGGAATTTCAACGGTTGGCGCAGGGAGATCGAAGTGTGGATGACTACCTGCATGAGTTCACCCGTTTGGGAAGATATGCGGGCACGATCTTCGCCGAAGAAGAGCGTAAGACTAGTCGGTTTTATGCGGGACTGCGAGATGAGCTGCGGTATTTGCTCTCGAGTTCTGTGAGTCAGGGATTCCAAGCCTTAGTCTGTATGGCTCGTTCTTTGGAGCTGGACATGAAACGGGGGCAAGCAAAGGGAAACTTGGCGGTTGTGAAGCCGGAGTTTAAGCCGCCGCGTCCGGACAAGTTTGGCTACCGAAAGAGATGGAATAAGAAGTCTAAGTCTTCTGGACAAGCTCCTTCTGCGACTGTGACGGACACATCTGGGTATGGATCTCGTGCTTGTTTTACGTGCGGGAAGGTTGGACACTTCGCACGTGAATGCCGATTTGGTCCTCCAAAGGGTGATAAGAAGACGGGAGCGTCTTATGCGGAGAAGGGGAAGGCTGTGGTGGAGTCTTCTGCCTCGCATGCGCAGCCCAGGGTCTTCAACCTTGGACAACAGGAGGCCATTAAGCAGGCGGATGTCGTCACAGGTGCGCGTAGATTTTAATGTGCTTGTTTTGTTGTGCTGTGCTTGTTTTAATGGTAATGTTATAGGGTTTGTCCTTATAAGAGAGTATCCGGCGCGAGCACTGTTCGACACAGGTGCTTCACATTCGTTTCTATCTGAGGATTTTGTCGTTCGTATCGGGGTGCCTATCCGGACCACGACAGACAGTGTAAAGGTGTTGTTGCCTAACGGATGTTTGATGTGCGCGGATCGATCTTGCGGTCTTGAGGTCAAGATAGGAAGTCGGGAGTTCAAGGTGGAAACACTAGTATTGCCGATCAAAGAGTTTGATATAATCTTTGGTATGGACTGGCTTTCTGAGCAGCGTGCCTGTATAGATGGCACTTCAAAAGAGGTCACACTTGGGCAAAATACCGAACAAGAGACCAAGTTCATTGGTATGCAAGGGATGAGTGGGATGTTGTTATCCGCTCTCCAAGTTGTTAAGGCAGTTCGGAAGGGTGCGGAGTTGTTCTTCACACTTATAGAGGCGGTGGCGCCGAAGGCCAGTGTGAGTGAAGTGCCGATTGTGTCGGAATATGCGGATGTGTTTCCAAAGGACCTTCCGGGGTTACCTCCCCAAAGGGAAATCGACTTCGCTATCGAGCTGGTGCCAGGTGCGAAACCCGTGGCCCGTTCGCCGTATCGGGTAGCGCCAAAAGAAATGGCCGAATTGAAAGTTCAGTTGCAAGAATTGTTGGAGCAGGGTTATATACGCCCAAGTATGTCACCTTGGAGCGCGCCTGTTCTTTTTGTGAAAAAGAAAGACGGTGGTTTGCGACTATGTATTGATTATCGCGAACTGAACAAGCTGACGGAGAAAAACAAGTATCCAATTCCACGGATCGATGTCTTGTTCGATCAGCTAGCGGGCTCAACCGTCTATTCGAAGTTGGATTTGAAGTCCGGGTATTACCAGTTGCGGATTAGGGAAGGTGACATTCCCAAGACAGCGTTTGGCACACGCTATGGTTATTATGAGTTCACAGTGATGCCGTTCGGCTTATGTAATGCGCCTTCGGTATTCATGGATCTCATGCATCGAACGTTCCGCGAATACCTGGATCTGTTTGTGATTGTGTTTATTGATGATATCCTGGTATATTCACAATCGGAGGAAGATCATGCAAACCACTTGCGATTAGTATTGCATACCTTGCGAAGGAATAAGCTGTATGTCAAGTTCTCGAAGTGTGAGTTCTGGCTCTCGTCGGTGGCTTTTCTAGGCCATGTAGTAAGTGGAGAGGGCATAGCGGTGGATCCGGCAAAGATAAGTGTCATTCGTGATTGGCCAGTGTTGTCTTCGGTGGCCGAAGTCAGGAGTTTCCTTGGACTGGCGGGCTACTATAGACGGTTCGTGGAGAACTTCTCCCGGATTGCTTTGCCTCTAACTACGTTGACGAGAAAGGACCAGAAGTTCGTTTGGACGCCGGAGTGCGCACGAGCTTTTGATGAGCTGAAGAATCGTTTGACCACAGCGCCCGTTTTGACGTCGCCATGTGGTACAGATGGATTTGAAATATACAGCGTGCGTCAGGAAGCGGCTTAGGCTGCGTTCTCCTGCAGTTTGGCAAGGTGATCGCTTATGGCTCACGTCAATTGAAAGTGCATGAGCGTAATTACCCCGTCCATGATTTGGAGTTGGCGGCGGTGATCTTTTCGCTAAAGTTGTGGCGGCATTATCTGTATGGAGTGAAAGTGGATATTTATACAGATCATAAAAGCTTAAAGTATCTGCTTGATCAAAAAGAATTGAATATGCGACAAAGGAGGTGGATGGAATTCCTTGGGGATTTTACCTTCGACATTCACTATGTTTCCGGAAAAGGAAATGTGGTCGCTGATGCCTTGAGTCGTCGGGCTCCGGTGCAGGCAAATTGGTTGCGGATGCATAATGAGCGGTTAATCCAGGAGTTGGAAGCTTTGGAGATATCTTGTGTGGAAAGAGATTCTTCAACTGTTGCATGCGTGAGCTGGTTGGAGGTTCAATATGACCTTGCTGACAGGGTTCGGCGGGCAACGGAGTTGGATGAAAGTCTCCAATGCTATGCAAAGGAGGGGTCTGGTGATCAATTCTCCTGGGATGATGGGCTATTACGGAAGGATGGCCGATTGTGCGTCCCTAGTGCGGGTAAATTGCGAGAAGGACTGCTATATGAAGCACACTTTACAAAGTATTCAATTCACCCTGGGAGCACAAAAATGTACAAGGACATGAAGAAACTGTTCTGGTGGCCTGGTTTAAAGAAGGACATAGCCGCGTATGTGGCTAAATGTCGCACTTGTGCTTTGGTAAAGGCAGAATGTCAACGGCCGAGTGGTTTCCTGAAGTCGTTGCCGGTTCCACAATGGAAGTTTGAGGATATTTCTATGTATTTCGTGCACGGATTGCCGAGATCTCAGCGTGGTCATGACTCAATCTGGGTGATTGTAGACCGGTTGACAAAGGTGGCTCACTGTATACCGAACAAGCGGGACGATTCAGTGGAAACGTTGGCAAAGCTTTATGTGGAGCAGATTGTTCGATTGCACGGTGTTCCCCGGAGCATCGTAAGTGACCGAGATGGGCGCTTTACCTCGAAAGATTGGAGAATTAGTTCATCAGATGTTGGGCACGAAATTAGCATTCAGTACGGCTTTTCACCCGCAAACGGATGGCCAAACCGAACGAACCAACAGAACAATGGAGGATATGCTCCGTATGTGCGCCCTGGACTTCGGTAAGAAGTGGGAAGAACATCTTGTTATGGTGGAGTTTGCCTATAATAATAGCCATCAAGCGAGTATAGGCATGGCCCCGTTTGAAGCGTTGTATGGTCGGAAGTGTCGTACACCGCTAGCTTGGGCAGAAACTGGCGAGACTAAACTTTTAGGCAAAAAGGAAGTCGAGGATGCTACCTCAACAATACGCTCTATTTGAGAGAGGCTCCTAATAACCCAGGATCGGCAAGCCAAATATTACAATGCTAAGCACCGGAACGTGGAGTTCGCGGTGGGTGACTGGGTCTATTTAAAGATTAAGCCCTTCAAAGGCGTATCTCGGATTCGGCGGTTGAAAAAGCTAAGTCCGCGATACCTTGGTCCGTTTGAAGTGGTGGAGCGAGTTGGGGAAGCCGCCTATCGGCTAGCTCTTTCATCGGAATTGAGTGGGTTGCATGATGTGTTTCACATCTCGGTGCTACGCAAAGCAGTCAAGGATCCAGCTCAAGTAATTAACAACGATCGAGTGCCGGTTGAGTATGGGCTAACAACAAAGGTGAAGCCTATACGGATCGAGGATCGAGCCGAGAAACAGTTGCGGAACAAAGTGATCGGGAAGGTCAAAGTCCGATGGGACAATTGTGGCCGTGAAGAGCTAACATGGGAGCGCGAGCAGACCATGCAAGCCGAGTTTCCCGAGTTATTTTCGTAACTTCTTTGCTCGTGATATATGTAATAGAAACATATAAGTGTTTTGTTATTTTCTCCTTATTGTCTTCAAATTTCGGGACGAAATTTTATTAAGGAGGGGAGGGTTGTAACACCCCAAAAAGACTCAAACTTGAAATTGAGATGCAGGTTGCTTAACACGGCCTGGGACACGGGCGTGTCCCAGGGCGTGTTGGGGTACACGGCCTGGGACACGGGCGTGTCCCAGGGCATGTTCAAGATAGTCGACGATCGGAGGTCGACGATAGTCGAGCCTGGGACACGGCCTTCGACACAGGCGTGTCCCAGGGCGTGTCACTCAATAAAATGCCTTATCGAGTCAGAATAGTACACGGCCCGGAACCAAGGCTTGAACACGGCCGTGTCAGCTTTGACACGGGCGTGTCAGTGGGCGTGTGCCTACCCGTGTACTGCTCTGACTAGATTTAACGCTCGATGAGTACCGTGTAGCAGGTGTGACACGGGCGTGTCAAGTGACCGACACGGGCGTGTCAGGTTCGACACAGGCGTGTCGATGCCCGTGTTCTGGTAATTTTTAGGCGGTGTGAGCGCCGCGTGTGCCGCTTAAGGGTACACGGCCTGTGACACGGGCGTGTCACAGGCCGTGTCGGTCAAAAGAAAAGGATTTTTCAGGCAGATCTTAGCCCTTCATTTTCTTTAAATAGGATCCTGTGGCTGGAGATCATTTCTGGTCTGATAAGGCCGGAAAAGGAAGAAGAAAAGCTCATTCTTCATTTCATCTTCTCTTTCTAAAAATTAAGAGAGAGGTGAGAGCAAGGAGGAAGAAGAAGTGGAGTCCGGCTGCCGGTGGAGCTACGGTGGTCCAAATCGCGAGCCGAGTTCGGATCTACGAAGGCAACGCTGCTGCGAAGGCTTTCATCCGTCTCAAATTTCTCTCCATGGCTCCGAAGCGAACTCCTAGGGTAACGATTTCCTGCTTGGACATGTGAAGTCCTTAATTCCTGCATTGCATAGGGAAAACCCTTCCCCGCGAGTGTGCGATGGGTTGTGGCGTCCCTTGGGGTAGATATGTGAAGTCCCCCTTGTTAGAGTGTAGGCATGATGGGTAAAGTACTGGAGGAAGTCCAGGAATTATGAGAGTTGGACTCTCTTGTAGCCGTGAGTTGCTACGTTGTATGAGGTTGAGCCGTGGGGCTGCAACTAGGAAACGTGGAACGGGCAAGGTGAAACTGTACCTGCGTCAGTCCAGGCATGAGTCTGACGATGTGAGCAACGGGAAAGGTGGATCTGTACCCGCGTTATGGTTGTCTAACCTTGGGTGCTTAAGACCCTGTTAGGATCACATAGCGAGAGTCGACGGCCTGTGAGCCGATCAGACTAGAATGCTCATATGGAACCGTTATGTCTGGGACCTCTGAACGGTGGTGTGGCCGTGGAAATACGGAACACCGATAATGTGCCCTGAGTGCACGGAGCGTCGGGCCGTCGTGCCGGCGTTTGTGATATGTGACTGTGCGGGCGTGCACGTCTTGCTTGAATTGCTATATATCATATTGGAAGATTGCTATGCAGGGATGGAATTCCGCTGCCCCGTGCTAGGGGCAGGGTCGTTATAATTGGTCAGCTGAATGCTGACCGTTGCCCTATTTGCCACCTCTTGGTGGATTGGTTATTACAGGTACTGGAGGTGCTGGTCCGAGCGGGACTTAGCGGGCTGAAGCCCAAAGCTGCGCTGCTGCCCTCGAAGGCATTGTTTTGTTTCTTTTGTTCATGTATGGCCGGCCTGCGTGCCGATGTCTGTAATCCACACTCTTGTTAAGAGAAACTATTGTAAGGCCTTAAGGCCAGACTCTTGTGATGTTTATATATATTCCTAAGTTTTAGTGGACAATGTTCATTATCTTGAGTTCATTTATTCAACCGTGAAGCTTCTGCTAGAATGCTCTGTGTTAGGATGCGTGGTTATGATATTATTGCGTAGCGTCTCCGCCTGTTTGTGGAATATGGTGTGGGGCCCCGGCCGGACCCTCTATTATATTCTTCTTGATGGGTAGAGGTGTTACATAGTCTATCATGAGTATAAAGCCACAACAAAAATATAAGTAAAAAGTGTAAACAAGTAGATAAGCAATAAGTATATGAAAGGTAAACTAAGAAATATGTAACCTTAACTTATATGAATGCCCATACAAACTTATAAGTTAAGGGGTCTTTTGCAAGGCTACCATCGTATAAAATGTCCCATACCATTTTATACGATAAGGTGTCAGGTTTATATGCAAGTATGAGTGTAGTGTTATGTTATGCCATGATTCATGCAAGTGCAATACACACACACGACTCTGTACGCACAGACCTTTAGTTCCCCCCTTTTGGCCAACTAGCTTCACTCCCAGGAACCTCCGTAGTGGCAAACAGAGACAGTAGGTCGGGCCCGCCACTCCTAGGCGGGTATCCACACTACCAAGCTTAGCCGTTACGTACGCCTCAAGAAGGACACAACGCAGAGTCACCATGTACTAAAGCTGGCCATATCCACCAGACTTCCTTTGGCTGTGTAAACCACACCACTGATTCAACATATCGACGTGGGTGTGAATGACAGTCCAATACCGAAGACCCACCACCTTTTATCTTATGTACATGGAATAGTATTATATTCTCCCGTCGAGAAAAAGCTCCCAGGACTATCCCGTCCGTCAAAATTATCTACCAAGCCATCGGCTCGCCGGGCTAACCTGTCCACCACTAAAATCACTGAACCTACCGCTCGTGAGACCCAACCTAACCCCCACAAATCCGGGGAGTGTATGTGTAATCCTAGTTATATTGCTTACTCTTAACATTGATTATTCTTACAGTTTAGGTTAGCCCAGTGGATTTGGGTTTGAGCTTGAGTTATCCCATTTGAGCAAACTTGACCTAACACTTGAGTAGAGTTGACCTAGGTAAATTTGACATTTTGGGTTGACTCCAATATGTCCTTAGTGACTCATTGGCCTCTCCGAAGGTCTAGGAATACTTTGGTAGGGTTGGTTGGGCACATTAGAGGCCAATTGCCCTTTGTTAGGGCACCTTTCCTAATTTAGTCCTATGGTGGTGTTATATAAATTTGATGACTTTTGGTTGACCCCAAAGGACCCTTATGGCTCTAATGGACCCTCTAATGGGTTAGGGATGTTGTGTTGGGGTGATGGAGTCATGGTGAAGCCCTATGGTCATCCTAAAATATTGTTTAGAATTCTACTATTTGCAGACCATGGTTGTTTCCACCTTCATGCCTAAGCTCACTTGGTCATCTTGGGCTTCCTAGGGTTTTATCATGACCTAGTCATGAAAAAACCACTCTTAGGGGTCTAGTTGGAAATGGGATGTCACAAATCCCGATAAACAAAAATAAAAATTTCGTCCTCGAAATTCAGGTTAGGCTGCAGGGTTTCTATTGAGAGTAACTGAATGTAACATCCCATAGGAAGTTGAATGTATACTTTACCCGGAGAAATCTGGGTACCTCTGGCGCATCAGATCAAGTGGCTCCCAGGTATACTCCTCCTGCCCATGGTTCCTCTACAGGACCTTGACAAGGTGGACCTTCTTGCGCTGCAAGACCCGCATCGATGTATCATCTTTCCTGATCGGCTCAAAGCAGACCAATTGATCAAAAGCTGTCGAGCCATATATACCAAGAACCTACTGTTCTGGCTGTAGTAGAGCCTTCCTAAGAGAGGAGACGTGGTAGACATCGTGCAAAATCGCTAACTCCGGAGGTAGCTCCAGTCTGTAAGACAATGGGTCGATCCGCTCCAGGATCCTGTAACGCCCCATATTCCTTGGACTGAGCTTCTTCCGCCCACGTACCTGCGAGACTCCATGCACCAGATGTATCTTCAGGAATACACAGTCTCCATCCTGAAACTCTACTTGGCAATGCCACGCATCGTAATATTTGGCCAGTCTGCCCTAGGCCTCCAGCATCCTTTCACAAATCAGTGATACCTTGGTATCTGTGTTCTCCACAAATTCCGAATCGAGTGCCTTTGGATCCTTGTACTAGATCCATGACAGTGGAATCTTTCACCTCCGTACGAGGGTGGAGAGCTGTGTTGAATGTCGGCTGAGATCCCAATAAGCCTTGACTGATGTTCTCTCCTTGGACGTACACTATCGACCCTGATTCGACACGATCATCTTGAGCACACCATGATAACGGAGAACTACTCACAAATTTCATGAAACACCCATGGGAGTTTTCTTCTAGGTCAGGGTGACCCTAGCTATCTCGTCCAGTCTATCATTGATGTTCCAATTATAATGATGCCCGGAGTGGGGACGAGTAATGTTGTGTATAAAAATCCCTAATTATATCCTCGAACTTCCACTCAAACCCGGGCAGTGACTGTAAGAGTTCCCCAAAAATTCTTGCACTTAACCTTTATCGGCCGACAGACCTCACCGTCCATCACAAAATCCATAACGTCCTTCTTCACTCCGGGGAGATACATGTTCCGAGTTACACCAAACTTCCAGTGATTAAATTTCTCGATTGTATGGGTAGACAACGACTCTATAAAATCTCCACTTCACAATTAGATTCTTATCCCTACGAATACGCCCGAGTAGCATCGAATACGGTTTACTCCAATTTCACTATATTCAAGACGCAAAGTTTTCTAGAGGAGGTCTAAGGGAAACCCAAATCAGAAAATACTTTTCCCAATAAACAAAGGACAAGCCCCCAATAAACAAAAGATAAGCCCCTACCTACCTTGGGCTTAGTATCTTTGATATTACATATTATATCCGTCCTAGCTAGGTGCACAATCCCTAGGGAATCAACCCTAGATCTGGGGTTCCATCCTGAAACTTATTGATATACTCCATACTTCAAACCCTCTAAGTCACATTTACGACAACCTTATCAGGGAAAAAATGTTCCCAATCCCAAATTGGTCTCTTCCAAACTTGAATTCCTATCTGACCATTGATGTTTTTCTTTGTGGTTGTCTCCGGGTAATCTTGTTACTGGTACGAGGGTTGAGACAATGTGTCTTCTACCATTCTGCAAATTGATTATTTGTCTCAATTCTCCTTAAAGCAGTCCTACCGGTTTGAGTAATCCTTGATAGGTACCATAAGGACACCTGAGTTTATATCTTAGGTAGCAATTCTCGTGTTAAACTCCTTTATTTTCTTTAGATATCTCCTTACCGTAACAAAGTTCATCCCGAAGGTCTATTTCTGACTAGGGCATACTATAAGTTATCATGGTTAGTCATGTGTCCTAGTGGGTTGAGTCTAACTCGTTGACTAGAGAATTATTAGATGAGATCTTTGCAGTCGTAGGTGCTCCCTGCAGGGGGGCAGGGTTTGTCGTAGGCTACAAAGAAGAATTCCAACTATTAGCTAATGTACAAGTGGAACTAAATAAAGGTGGACCTTTACATGTGATTCATGTTAGGTCCATTGATCCCAATGTCCTGAATTTGAAGGACTAGCAAAACAATGTATACACATGTTGTGATCTAACTTGTGTTTAAAGTGAATGATTGCATTTTGTCCTTATAAGCTATGATGGGACAGGTAGTCTAAGTGGCTAAGTCAGGTAAACACGTACCTATGGTGTGGGATGATAGAAAATTATCTAAGTCCAAAGGCGTTGAGTGAAGATCAGTCACTCAAAGCCAGATGGCTTATAGCGCTGAGCACTATACAGTCAAAGCTAAGGCAGTGGCAAGCTGAGAAAATGGACAAGTCCACAGGCATTGAGTGAAGTCAACTCACTCAATTCCATACAACAAAAGGCTGTGAGATAGGCGACAACAGTAAAAGCCTGAAGTTGGAATAAGCAGAAAATTGGCTAAGGAAAAAAGCGTTGAGTGAGGCATGCTCACTCAATGCTCTCAACGCCATGCTACTAAATAAGCAGAAAATTAGCTAAGGCAGAAAGCGTTAGGTGAGGTATGTTCACTCAATTCTCTCTACGCTTATGTTGCTTAATAATAAGAAAATTGGCTAAGTCAGAAAGCGTTAAGTGAGGCATGTTCACTCAATGCTCTCAACGCTTATGTTATTGAATAAGTAGATAATTATTTAAGGCAAAAAGCGTTGAGTAGAGGTTACTAACTCAACACTGTCAACGCCTAGTGAAGACAAAATTTTGTCTATGGAGTTTGGCGTTAAGTAATCTTTACTCACTCAACGCTAAACAGCTGAAAGCTGATAAAGCAAGATTGGCATTGAGTGGAGCTGAATCACTCAACGCCTAAAATCAGATTTATATTCTAAGTAGTTTGGCGTTGAGTGAAGGTTACTCACTCAACGCCAAGAGACTGTGAATCTGTCTAAGTATTTTGGCATTGAGTGATGCTTACTCACTCAACGCCTATTCTCTGATGCTTGATTTTTAGCTAAGTCCACAGTTGGTGACATCAGCTAGTCAACAAGTCAACATATTTCAAATTAGTGGCGGGATAGCTACAGTACGAGACAAAGGTCGCCGCAGACCAACTGTACGACAGTTGGCGTTAAAGAAAATTTGTAGCCAGCATTAAATGTGTGGGGCCCATTGCTAAAAGAGCCGTTGGGTCTCAATACATAAAAGAAGTAACAGGTGCTCTTCTTCCCTGCCATTGTTGTGGAGTTATAGAATTAGGAAGCTCAAGCTGAGAAAGAAAGAGAGCAAGTTAGCTGCTGGAATCAACATCTTCAACAGCAAGATAGCTGGTGCCATTTTCACCTGCACCAACAAGCTAGTTCAGAGTATCTTCTCTGAGCATAGTATTGCAGCGAAGGGTCGATGCTTGCTGTAGGTTCTTCATAGTTCCAACAACTCAAGCACCTGAAGATCTTTATCTGGAAGTTGTGAAGAGAAGAAAGCTTGAAGAAGTAGTGATCTGAAAGAAGGCTCAGGGGACTATTCCTCAGGAGTAAAAATTAGGGCCGAATCACCTCAACCCAGGAAAGAGAGAAGGGCAGAATAGGGTTCTGCAAGTTACTTCCAGCACAAGGATCATTGTTGCTGTGAAGAAGAGAGGGCTGAGCTTCTGTCTCCATTCAGGGAGAGGCAAAATATTGCTCTGCAACTTGCTTCAACCACAAGTATTTACTTGTTGCTGTGAAAGTAGTTAGGACTAAGTACATCTTAATTCAGTAAAGGTTGACTCAGGAAATAATCTCTTGCATTCATTGTTGGTCTGAGTTTATCTCAGTCAAGAAGCTTGACACAAAGTAATATCCCTTGTGTCAAGTATATCCATGCATCAACCCACTTTCATCCTGTAGGATTCAGTTTACCTGGATCTAAGCTGTAGGTACCTAAAAGGGTACTGAGTTATAGGAGTGCTGCAGCACTCTGAGAGTAGGGTTGTGTTCCTAAAACTGTAGGGCTGTAGAGCCTTAGTTGTTGTCCTTAGAAATAAGGCTGAGGTAGGTGATCAGTGGATAACTGAGCTGTAGGAGCTCTGTAGGGCTCTGAGGTAGGAAACCTTGTGGTTCTGAGTTTATATTCTGTGAAGAATCTTAGTGTAAGGCTGAGGGCCTGAGGTATAAGCTCCTTGGAGCATTTTGGATAAGTGCCTAGTCTAACAAGATAGTTAGATAGGTGGGAGGGAAAGTGGATATACCCAGTTGGGGAACCACTATAAATATCTGTGTACTTTATTGTGTTGTTTTCTTTGTGCAGGGTAAATCATCTTGAAGCAAAAATTAATCAACCACTCAAGCAGCAAACAAAAAGAAAGGAAAGAATTATAAAAGAGACCAATAACCTACTCAACCCCCCCCCCCCTTCCCTCTAGGTGATTTAGCAATCCTTAAAATTAAAGACTTTCAAGTGGTATCAGAGGGAGGTTGCTCAAAAAGGACCTAACAGTCTGAGTTTACCTCCAAGGATAGCTAAAAGTTTAAGCTTATGTGTTCAAGGATGAGTCATAAGATGAGGAACTATATGGAGCAGCAAATCTCCAGAGAGGACAAGATCAGCATTGGGCTATTGGCTGCTCTTGGTTATGATAAAGTCCTTCCAGATGCAAGAGCAAGAATCAGGGCCCCTCTGTCACATTCAGAGAGTGACATAGAGGTGGATGAAGCTGTAGAAGGGAAATGCAGATGCCAAGGACAAATAAATACCCCAGAAGTAGAATCTTATCAAGATCAGCCTGGCAAAATTAAGGTACATTCTCCATCTAGCTCATCCTCTGAGTCTGGATATGAATCCTGTACAGACTCTGATGTCTCCTCATCTAGTGATG
Source organism: Platanthera zijinensis (assembly GCA_039513925.1). Lineage (NCBI taxonomy): Eukaryota > Viridiplantae > Streptophyta > Magnoliopsida > Asparagales > Orchidaceae > Platanthera > Platanthera zijinensis. The sequence goes on from CM077088.1 coordinate 161,798,895, forward strand.
ATGAGGGTCCTTTAATAAATGATGATATCAATCAATTGATTGACAATCATGTTGCCCTTCTGAAAGCTTTCAAGGAAAGAAAGCGGCTTATTAAGAAATAAGCAGAGGAAATAGCATCCCTACAAAAGACTGCTTCCCAGCTGGATGAAGTTTCATCCTTCCTATGTGTAAAAGTGAGGGAAGCAGCTCATCTGAAAATCATGGTAGATATCCATGTTAAGTCCTTAAAATACAAGGACTCTATTATCAAGAATATTGAGGAGAAACTTGATAAGGAGAGGAGAATTGTGGCTAACTTCTCTAAGATAGATTCTATCAAGAAAAGATCTGAATCTGAGTGGATTTCTAAAGTAATCCAATCTCATAAAAGAGGCCAAGTTCCTGTAAGACCTCAGGGATGGTCACTGGAGGAATGGGAATCTTCCTTGTAAGACTATAAATGTCTCTAACAATGGAGGAAGAAAGGACATGGGTCTGAGTGCTCAGAAGGCTCCCTATGAAGAAGTACAAAAGGCCCATCCTGGAACTTTTGTATTTAATGCACCAAATCCATCTCTCTTGAGCAAGATAGTGGCCTTTTCTCAAAATCTCCCTTCTCACACTCTGACAAGGGTAAATCTGTCAGGATACAAGACCTAGAATCTTCCAAGGACACCAACAGTATGCCCTCTGCAAGGAGAATTGCTACTGATAGACCTTGTGAAAATCCAAGCTCTTATCATGTTAGACATACTCTCAGTCAGACTGTGTCTAAGAGAATTTGGAACAAGGAAGCTACTTCTTCTTCTGTTCATTCTGCTGTCAACCATGCTGTCAGACCTACTCAGAAAAGAAGATATAATATTCATGAGTGTTGGTGTTGTGGCAAAGTGGGTCACTTTATCATAGATTGTTGGCACAACCCTTGTGTGCCAAGGGCAAGAGAAAGTCTTCCTAACAGGAGTCCTGTAGGTAGAAATTTGTTTTCTTTTCAAGCTAACAAGAACCTAGGACCCAAGTCAGCTTGGGTTCCTAAGGGAAGGTAATTCTATCTTGCAGGATAGTCCAAGTGGCCATAACCATTTATGGTCCTTGGATAATGTTGTACTAGACCCAAGTCTTGGTATAAGAAATGATTCAACATATTAACATGCACAAAATGTCAATGATAAGTGTAATTATTAAGGGGGAGATTTACAAAGGAAATCTAGATGAACATCAAGGGCTAAAGCTCAAAAGCAAGGTTGCTGGTATGCTCAGAAACTGTGAATCCAACATGGACTTCAAGTCTACAGAGAAGAGATGAGTAGAATTCATATTTCTTTTATTCTACCACTTAATTTCAGAATTTATTACTCATGCATGAGAAGGGTAATTGAAACAAATGACTAAAAAGATATAAAAACAACAGCTCCTCTTAATTCATGTGTTAGTGGCTTACATGTTCACCATGCCACAAAATTTAAATTATCTAAACATACCAAAAGACATATTGCATATGGAATACTAAGCTTGGTTAGTATCAAAATTTTGTTGAGTCAATTGAGCTTGGGGACTAATACTCTCTCAGTTGAAATAAATATAAGTTTATCAAAATTTTGTCTAATTGCACCCCAATAGAACACGACTTAGAATGTGTACTACAGGTTTATATTTCCCCTGCAAGTTAGAACAATACAGTTAAGGGCTAATCAAAATTTTAAATTAAAACTTTTAATTACTAAAGAAAACTGAGGTTAAGCCAATAAAGCCCACTTAACTAATACTGGAGAAAAGACGGACTGAGGATATGTGTCGGGATTCAATCCTGGACATTGATCAAGATTAAAACATCAAAGATGGATTAGTGACCTTCCGCCTTCCTGGTAGCAATACCTATAAATAGAAGGACTTGTGCAATACACAAAGTCACTATCCTTACCCTTTCCCGCCAGCATTCGCTAAATCGACAGAAAGCCGCTTTCGCTTGCTTTCTAAAATTTTCCAGAGAGATGGCACCCAAGGGACCAGATTTCCTCTTCAAAGGTGTTGAACTGGTGCGAAATGGATTCGTTAATGCTCTGGAAGAAGTTCTGCAAGTGCTTAATCTTCTGCAAAAAATCTAACCTAGATTTCATCCTGACGGAATCCTATCTTCTATGGAAGAGGGAAGTACTGGAGTTATTTGCCAATGCTAAAGCGGATGCTTCGGCTGGGAAAATTAAGACCATGGTAAGCGGAAAGAAGATCAAGATAACGCCTAGAAGGCTAAGAAAGGCTCTACAGCTGCCAAAGCTCTCTACAACTGAGGACAAAGAAGAGCTATTGCTAGACAATGCAAAGTCGGCATGAAATGGTGTGGACTTTCCAAGCACACAACTGGATTGATTCAAAGGAAGGAACTCAACCTGAGAGGCAAGTTCCTAGCCGACGTCATTGGGAAAGATCTGATATGCAAAACTGGTTCCCATGACAAAATCTCAAAAAGGATGTTTGAACTTATGGCTAGGGTCATACTGTCAAGGAGAACTGATTGGGGAAGAATGGTGTTTGAAAGAGTAGTGGAATGCTTGGCTGAACCCAATTTGGGGAGAATCCTGTCACTGTTTCTGCGAGAAACTGATCTAGAAATAATTAATCTGAAACTTGGTGCTAGGATACTGTTGGGTACATTGGAAAATGTGTAGCAGATTCAGAGAAGCCTCACCTAACTCAATGATATACATCAAGGTATATTTGATGGTATGTTGAGTTTGAATGTGCAGGTTAAAGAAATGCAGGAAAATATTCTAAGTACAAGTGTTGACACTTGTGAAGGACTTGTGTCGACAAAAGAAGCAAGCTTGTGTCGACACACAGGACTTGTGTCGACACATAGAAATTCTGTTAGCAACAGTTGTGTCGACACACAGGACTTGTGTCAACACACACTAAACACCAGCTATGTTAAAGATCAGCAGCAGTTGTGTCGACACGCAGGACTTGTGTCGACACACACTCAACACCAGCTATGTTGAAGACGAGAAGCAGTTGTGTCGACACATAGGACCTGTGTCGACACACACTCAAAGAATCTGTTAACACCAGCTATGTCGAGATCAGAAGCAGTTGTGTCGACACACAGGACTTGTGTCAACACATCGAACAGAAGCTGTGTCTAGAAGATAAAGTATGACTGTGTCGACAATGTGGGAGCTGTGTCGACACCTACAAGACTTGTGTCGACACATGGTCTACATGTGTAGACACATTTGGAGTTATCTCAACGCCCTTTTTTGCTCAGATAGAAGTTCAAGGAGGAGTCAGTTGTCAAGACTGAAGACCTGACAGTTGTCATAAGAAACAAAGTTGACACATCTGTTAGAGCTGTCAGAAGGCCATTATAAACCGGATCAGCCGGTAACCTTGGATGGATTCTATATATAGACCTATTCTATCACAATCAGAAGAACGAGAACTGAACTTAAATAGAAATAGGGGGAACAAGAGACAAACACAGAAGAAGACAGATCCTTAAGAGTTTGCAAGAAAAATTGAGATCTTATTCTGAATTCAAGAAGGAAGTTGGATTGAAGATCAACTCCAACTCCAATTGAAGATCAACCTTACTTGGTACAAATTCAAGAATCTTTGGAGAAGCTAAGACAGGTTGGATCTAAAGTAATCAGTTCTATCAAAAACTGATCAAGAAGTATTCACCCTATTCTATTTCTATCAGGGTGAATATTTTATTGTTTTAAACAATTAATTTTCTTGTAAGATCTTATATAGATCTGAGTTGTAAGCCTAAATTTATAAAGGCTGAGGTAGGGCTGTTGTCTGAGGTAGGATTCTTGGGAAGAATCTGAGGTGTAGGATCTGGTTAATCTGAGTTGTAGGCCTGGTGGTTAAGGCTGAGGTAGGGTTGTTGCCTGAGGTAGGAGTCTTGAGAAGATTCTGAGTTGTAGGACTTGAAAAAGTCTGAGCTGTATGAACCAGTTGGGTTCTGAGTTGTAAGATCTGTGGATCTGAGTATGTGGAAGGAAGTTTAGTCGAATCAATTACTCTGCTGGATAGGTGAAGAGGGATAGTGGACGTACCCATAAATTGGGGAACCACTATAAACCATTGTGTACTGTGCTGTGAAATTGCTGTGATTGTTTGTGCTGTGATTATTTTACTATACTTTAACATTGTTAATTGCCTAAGTTGATTAAAAGGATTTGAACCTATTCACCCCCCCCCCTCTAGGTGTTTAGGGTCTATCAACCTAATATTTCAAGTGGTATTAGAGGGAGGTTTACTCAAATATAGACCTAATAGTCTGAGTAGATCTCCAAGGCAATTAACTGATTAGACAGAATGGGTTCAAGTGAAAATCTGAAGGAACTTGGATCCATGAAACTACCTATCTGCAGGAAAGAGAATTTTGGCATATGGAAAGAAATGGTCAGATTGTTCATGGAAGCATCTGATCCAAGAATTTACATCACAGTTTTTGAAGGTCCTTTCATTCCTATGAACATATCAGTTCTTGATGCAAATCTAAAAACACCAAAGAGCTATTCTGAAATGACTAAGGAAGAGATCATCCTAGCTACCTTAGACAAGAGAGCACAAAACATAATTGTGAGTGCCATACATGATTCTACATTTCAGAATCTAGTTTATTGCAAAACCTCAAAGGAGATGTGGGACACTTTGATTGTCTACATGTAGGGAACTGAAGAAGTTAGAGTGGATAGAAAGTACATGCTTAATCAAGAATATGAGAGCTTCAGACAAGTCAAGTCAGATAGCATGGCAAAATGTTACAAGAAGTTCTTTAGAATTGTAAATGAGTTCATGATTTATGGAAGAGTCTTTAGTACATATGAACTGAATGACAAGTTTATCCGGTCACTAACCAAGGACTAGGATACAAAAATATGTGCCATCAGAGAAGTGGCCAGGCTTGCTGATACACCTCCACTAACCCTGTTTGGTAAGTTGTTATCTTGTGAGATGCAGCTCACTGCCAGAAAGGAGGAGGAGAAAAGCAATAGGTCTGAATACACAGAAAGGTCAGTTGCCTTCAAGGCTTAAGCCACAAGAAAGGGCAGGATAAAGTCACATTTTCCTCCCAGGAAAATTGCTAAAGTTGAACCAGAAGATACTAACATCAACACTTCAGACAACCACAATTCTGATGAGGACTTTGCTGCCTTTACAAGGCAGTTTCAAAGGTTCATGAAGAAGAAGAAATAGAGAACCAAGCCATCTTCATCTTCCTCCAAGGATGACTATTACAAGAAGAAGAAGACTTCTAAGGATGACAGGTATGGCTCTAATCCTAGTAAACAAACTTCTTCTAAAATTGTTTGTTATTGCTGCAACAGGACAGGACATGTCATAGCTGAATGTACTGATAAAAGAAAGGAGTCTAAGGACAAGTAGAAGCATTAGAATAAGGGAAAGAAGGAGAGATCCCTTGTTGCCTAGAAGTAGAAGAGTTGGACTGACTCTTCATCATCAAAATTTGGAGAAGGGGATGAAGCAGAAGCCTATATTGAATTGTTCTCTACAGAAGAGGATCCTGTAGAATTTGAATTCTTGCAAATGCTGGATTCTATCAATGGATGTGAAGAATATACTTGTAGAAGGCTAATGGATCTATCTGAGGAAGATCAGTGCCAGGATCAGCATGGTCCTAGTAAAGTATACAATCCATCATTAGCTTCTGAGTATTATACTGGATCAGAATCAGAAGCACCTGCATTAAGAGATGTGGATGGTTTTTAATCCGAAGGGGATGTTCATCAATTAATTGATTAGTATGGTGGACTGTTGCAAGCTCTTAAGAGAAGCAAAATCCTTGTTAAGAAGCAGGCTGAGGAAATTGAATCTCTCAAACTGGCTACATCAGATTTAGCAAAAATGTTGGATTTGAAATTGAATGAGGTTGTCAAACTGAAAAACATAACTATTATTCAGATGGGTATAATCACTTTCAAAAATAATCACATCAAGAATCTGGAAGGAAGACTTCAGAAAGAATGGATCTAGTGGCTAAATTCTCTAAGCCAAAGTCAGTCTTACCCATAATTAATAATTTCTTCTCCAAAAAGGGTAAGACAGGATTAGGCTTTAAGGGAAGAACAAGGGCAGCCAATTCTCAAAGAAAAGGCAAAGCCCCAGTTCAGCCACTAGCCTTCAAACCCACTATTTCTTTTAGGAAAGTGATGCAGCCTACTAATAGGTACGATCATGACATCACTCATGGTCATTGTAAGTATGGTGATCTAAATGGCAAGGGTGCAAATGCTAATAGGGCACCCCATAAGCAAACACATCAGGTTCTTAAGGAATCCTTAGTATTTGCTGCTCCAGCACCTGCACTTAAAAGGACTGCTAACAACAATATTGTTAAGCCTATACTTAAGAAAAAGTACAATAGATTTGAGTGCTGGTGTTGTGGCAAGGTGGGCCACTTTTCCATTGACTGTTGGTTCAATGCTAGTATTCAGAATAAGGCCAGCTTACATGTCAAAAAAGCTGCAGGTAAGCAAGTCAAAAATCAAACTAACCTAAACCTAGGACCCAAAAACTATTGGGGTTCTAAGGATAGGTAATTTTATTTGATGCAGGTGAGTCCAAGTGGCAATACCCCTATATGGTACTTGGACAGTGGATGTTATAGGCATATGAATGGAACAAGAAGGATGCTGAAGGATTAATCCCCTATAGAAGATGGACCCAAAGTGATCTTTTGTGCATCTAAAAAGGGAGTCATCAAAAGGTTTGGTAACATTTCCAATAACTCCATTACTATCACCCAAGTGGATTATGTGAAAGGTCTAAATCATAACCTAATTAGCATAAGCCAACTAAGTGGTCTTGGTTATGATACTTCTTTCCACAAGGGTGTGTGCACAAATAAGAAGGTCAAATAATCAAGAGATCATTTTTACAGGCACTAGGAAAGGAAATGTCTACTGTCTTAACTTTGATTGTGAGAATAAGTACTCACTTATCTACCTAGTTGTATATGAGAAAGCATCTCATTGTGTCATTGGCACAAAAGGCTGGCTCACCTAAACAATAAGTCAATAGGCCAACTCTTTAGTATGGAGTTAGTGAGGAATGTTCCTCAGGTCATGTGCATTAAAGAGGGTTTATGTTCAGCTTGCCAAAAGGGCAAACAAACAAAGACCCCTTTCCATGGACATGATACCAAAGATTCTGTAAGATGTCTATATTTCTTCTGCATTTAGATCTATTTAGTCCTATGCCAGTTCATAGTCTAGGTAGGAAAGTCTACATATTTGTGGTTGTTGGATGACTATTCTAGATTTACATGGGTTTTCTTCTTGAGGTAGAAATCTGAAACCCCAACTATTTTCCAGAATTTTGTTAGACAAATTCAGAATGAACTTAACAATTCAGTGGTCAAAATCAGAAGTGACCCTGGGACTGAATTTCAGTCTGAATGTATGACAAAGTTCTGTGAAGAATTTGGGATTCATCAGGAGTTCTCCTCACCTAGAACTCCCCAGCAAAATGGGATTGCTGAAAGAAAGAATAGGACTCTTATTGAGGCAAGTAGAACTCTACTAAGTGACACTTCTCTCCCTGAATACTTCTGGGCTGAGGCAGTAAACACTACATGTCATGTTCTCAATAGAGCTTCCATAACCAAGAGACACAAGAAGACTCCCTATAAGATTATGAAAGGCAGAAAATCAAACATATCCGACTTTAGGATCTTTGTTAGCAAATGTTATGTTCTGAATAATGGTAAGCATTATCTAACTAAGTTTGCTGCCAAATCTCTAGAAGGGATATTTGTTGGGTATAGAATTAACAGTAGAGCATACAGAATCTACAACTTAACTACACAAGTTGTAGAAGAATATGTCCATGTAGTTTTTGATGAGTCTATGCTTATTAATTGTGAGTTGTCTAGTACTTCTGTTTGCCCTTCAGGTTTGAAGAAAAAGATGGACAAGCTTACAATTAATGAAGACCAACCTGAAGTCAGGATGAAGAAAATGATGGATGTTGTCCAGGGAGAGTACAAGACTCACTGAATGAAGATGAATACAATAGAGTTCATCTAGGTGAGGATAATGGAGAAGACCAAGAGGTGGACAGACTTCCTACAGCAAGAAGACATTTGAAGGATCATCCAGCACACCAAATCATTGGTGATGCAAGTCATGGAGTTCTGACTAGAAGCAAAAGCATGAACACAGTTCTCTATTCAAGCTTCTTATCCCAGATGGAACCTAAGAAGTTTGAAGAGGCCATACAAGACACAAATTGGATTGATGCCATGCAGGAAGAGCTGAATCAATTCAGAAGATGTAAAGTCTAGAAGTTAGTTCCTAAACCTAAGAATTAAAATATCATAGGAACTAAGTGGATCTATAGGAACAAGCTAGATGAAAATAGCACCATATTCAAAAACAAAGCCAGACTGGTAGTAAAGGGTTATAGATAGGAAGAAGGGATATACTTTGATCAGACATTTGCCCCAGTGGGAAGGTTGGAAGAAATAATACTGTTCCTGGCTTATGCGGCTTATCAGGGGTTCAAAGTATTCCAAATGGATGTCAAGTCAGCTTTTCTGAATAGAGACTTGAAGGAAGATGTATATGTAGAACAACCATTAGGTTTTGTTGATTCTAATAATCCCAACTATAAATATAGGCTTAATAAAGCTTTTTATGGATTGAAACAAGCCCCTAAGGCTTGGTATGAAACTTTGTTTGCCTTCCTTATTGAGAATAAATTCTCAAGAGAGAAAATAGATAAGACTCTATTCTTTAGGGAATCAAAAGGCAAGATCATCCTAGTCCAGATATATGTTGATGACATTATCTTTGGATCAACTGAAAAAAACCTTTGTAGTAAGTTTGCCAAACTTATGTAAGGGAAGTTTGAGATGAGCAGCATGGGTGAGCTGAAATTCTTCTCTGGACTCCAAGTTAGACAGACTGATGATGGATTGTCCATATCTCAGTCTAAGTTCACCAATGAGTTAATCAAGAATTATGGACTGGAGACAGCCTCCACCATGAAAACTCTAATGGGGACAAGTATGACTATAGACAAAGATGAAGCAGGAAAACTAGTTGATGAGTCTTAGTATAGTGGGATAATTGGCTCCCTACTTTACTTGACTGCTAGTAGACCTGACATCATGTATGCTACATGTGTCTGTGCTAGGTACCAAGACTGCCCAAAGGAATGTCATTATTCTGCTGTGAAGAGAATTCTGAGATATCTTAAGGGCACAACTAATCTAGGTCTTTGGTACCCTAAGAATAGAGATTTCTTACTAACAGGTTTTTCAGATGCAGACTTTGCAGGCTGCAAAGAAAATAGGAAAAGCACCACTGGCACATGTCAGTTCCTAGGTGGAAGGTTGGTTTCATGGAGCTGCAAAAAGCAGACAAGTGTAGCTATTTCCACTGTTGAATCAGAGTATGTAGCTGTAGACAGTTGCTGTGCACAGTTGTTGTGGATACAACATCAACTTGAAGACTATGACATTAAGGTAAGTAGAATTCCATTATATTGTGACTCTACTAGTGCTATTTCTATAGTTATAAATCCTATTTCACATAGCAGAACTAAGCATATAGAAATCAAGTTTCACTTCATCAGAGAACATGTTGAAAAAGAAGACATAAGTCTAGAATTTGTCAACACTAATAATCAAGTTGCTGATATATTTACAAAACCTTTGGATGAAAGTAAATTCAATCATTTTAAAATTGAATTAGTTATGTTGAACCTAAAATGAGATATTTAGTCAGCATAAAATTTCCTCAAGAAATTTGGCTAAGTTAGAAAGTTTGTGTCGACACAAACTAACAATGTCGACACTATCAGTAGGTTTGTCGACAAAGAAACAGACTGTGTCCGACACAGAAATAAAATCTGTGTCGACAGACAAATTCAGTGTCGACACAACTCTGTCGAGACGATATATTAGAAGATTTTTGTGTCGACACACAAAAATCTATGTCGACACATAGACATGTCGACACTTACAGTGTTCTGTCGAGACTTCATTAGTCTATGTCAACACAGGACAAAGTATGTCGACACATAGACATATCGACTTCAACAAAGTTTTGATGACTAGTTTATTCCTATGTTAGGCGCGTCGTTTGACCTACCCTTTACAAGCACACTATAAATAGGAGAAGACAAAATCTGGCCGACTGTGCTTTCAGAACTCTCGACTCTAGACTTTGTGTCGACAAGAAAATATTCCATCGACTCTCTTTTCTCTCGTTCACCAATGGCGCCACAACATGAAGACAAGATCAATGAAGGATATGAACTAGTACGTAAGGCATTCGAGAATTCCTCGCCAGACATCAAGGGGGTGATTACCCTAATCGCAAAAAATGGATTGGAAAACTTTGTCTCTGAACCTACAAGGATATAGAAGAAAGAGGTTCTTGAATTTTACTCTTCCGCAACAATGGATTCTCAAGGAAAGAAGTTGAAGTCCACTGTAAATGGTTCTACAGTAAAACTCTCCCAGAAGAATATCAGAAAGTCACTTCAGCTTCCAAAGATTAAGGAAGAAGAAGATATCACATCTTCCATGATAAGGGATGCACTCTAATGGTGTGGGCTGGATCCCAATACCAAGTTTGGTTCTTCAATGACCAGAAAGGGAACGAATTCCCAAGGTAAATTCCTTTCAAAAAATAATAGGCAAAGTTATTCTCTGTAAAACAGGAGGTCATGATTGGATTTCTACCTACATGTTCAAACTCATGACAAGAGTTATCTTCCAAGTGAAAACAGACTAGTCAGCTTTAATTTTTGACAAAATCAAAGAAAGTGCCAAGAAGCCTAATTTGGGTAGGATATTGAGCTTGTATCTGGCTTCCACCATCCCAGAGGTGATGAATCAAACCTCAGGAACTAAGATATGGCACATGAGAAGAATGGATTTGAGAATATTATCCAGGTGGGATAGAGTTTTGACCAAAGATGTTTCTACTCCACTAAAACCAGTGAAGAAAGATAAGAAAAAGAAAACTACCACCCAAGAAGCAGAATCTTCCAGTGATTCTGCAGAACAGGTTGTCTTCATCTGAGATGAAGAACAACAAAGAAAATCACCTACATCACAACCAGATAAGGAAGCTCAAGCCCAAGGGGCGAGCATTGAACTACCAGAGAATTATATGGTCTCAACTCCAGGGGGAGACAACACAGAGATTATAAATGTTCAAGAACCTGAACAATCACAACTTCCTGCCCAAAGGGGTGGTATTGCTGAAGTTGCACTGGAGAGTGAGTTTGCAATTGATAATGTTATGGAGATAGTATCAGAAATAAACAATACTGCAACTGTTATTACTGAGAATGTAGCACAGGATGTGCATGTGTCAGACCAAGATCAAGCTTAGCAACTCCACTCCTCTAGTTTGGAGAAAATCTTGGAAAGGGACCTTGATATCCAAGGAGAACCATTTGTTGAAAAAGAGAACTTTATCCCTCCTGTTCATATGCAGTAGGTGGTAACTCTGGATGAATTGTTTCATGACCTCCAAGATGCAAGGACTAAGGGGGAGCTGCCAAGGACTGAGGGGGAGAAGCAACTACATGCCTCCAGCCCTAAGGATACTGTGGATATAGAAAGTTCCTCAAATTCTTCTGAAGATGAATAAGTTTCCATGGCTAAGAAAAGGAAGCTAGTGGATCTCAGGAAAAGAAGCACATGCTATAAGAAATCCTTACAAACAGACCGTCCAACATCTGCTCCAGGAATAGACTTCAGTTCACTATTGGTGCAACTGCAAGTGAAATTGGATGAGCAAAGACTTGCTTTGGAAAAGTATGTGGATGAGTCCCATAAAGAAGTGCAGTTCCAGCTAGCTCAAGATATTAAATCTATCAGATTTTAGGTCAATTTGAATAAGAAAGAGATGAAAGATTGCTTCCACTAGGGAGGTAATGTTGTAGTATATCTAGCCACCAAACAATAAGAAATGAAGACTACAATAGCTGACATAGCAGAAAAACAAGGATATATTCTAGAAAATCAATTCAGATCAAATGAAAATCTCAAGGACTCACATGATGAAATTCTCAAAAAACTAGGAAATATTGCTACTGATTTAAAAACTGAAGTGTCCAAGCAAATCCAAGAAGATTTAGCTACAGTTCAAACTGTAATTCAGGCATCCAAGAAGACTATTTCTGATCAACTGGAGAAATTCATACTGTACTACAAAGAGGGAATAGATTATCTGGCTGATCAAGTAAGGTTTCAAAAAGATGATCTAAGAGATCATGTGGCCAGAGAAGTCATAAAGGGGGAGAGAGTGTTAGTCAAAGCTAGCTTTGATCATGCTAAATGGGCATCTAATACCATCAGAGCTACTCTTGGATATCCACCTCTTTGTGATGAAGAAAACACTGCTTAATCTAGTATTCAACCTGCTCACAATGAAGGGGTTCAGCAGGAAGTTACATAAGTCATCTATCCTCCATCAGATTTTGAAGCAGTGCAGCAGAAAGTACATAAAATGCATAGCCATCCACAGGAGGTACATAATGTTTTTATTGAAAAAGTTGAAATGTTTGAAGCTGCTAAGGATGCTCAGAAAGAGGCTCAACTTTCTAAGAAAAGATTCAGAGAACAGGAAAAATTAAAGCCTGATTTTGAGCAATGGAGTGCAACCTCCAGAAATATCGTTCTTACTGCCTGGAAAGCTGTAAAAGACAATATGCATGATAGAGACAAATTGTACTCTTAATAAGAATGGAGCAAGTATCAAAAGAGGCAAGATGTCATACATCAGCTCAGAAAGGATATCAAAGCTGGAAAGTTACCTGCTAACTCTGTAGAGCCTGGTAAGTACTTTCCAAAGCCTTATCATTACTTTGAAAGGGAGAGATTAAGGTTGAAGAGCTCAAAAAGAAAGATCTGAAAGGGAAGAAGCCAACTGATGATTCAGAAATCAATGTGCAAGCAAAGATAAAATCTGGCAAAGGAATAGTGATCAAGGAGCCTGATTAATCATAGGGATAGATAGGCTAGTCTTAGAACTATGTAAATTTTATTCTAAACAATCATGTAAATCAAACACTTATTCCTAATTAATGAATGTTATCATATTCTGTGATAATAATAAATGTTATTCCTTACTATTTATGTTTATGAGTTACCCTACCAGTGAAATGATAATATACATCTTCTTTGTTTTATTATAAGTGGTATATATCATTGACTAAGGGTTATGACTTCTCCAAATAGGGGGAGATTGTTGGGTACATTGGAAAATGTGTACCAGATTTGGAGAAGCCTCACCTAACTCAATGATATACATCAAGGTATATTTGATGGTATGTTGAATTTGAATGTGCAGGTTAAAGAAATGCAGGAAAATATTCTAAGTACAAGTGTCGACACTGGTGAAAGACTTGTGTCGACACCAGAAGAAAGAGTGTGTCGACACACAGGACTTGTGTCGACACAAAGAAATTCTATCAGCAGCAGTTGTGTCGATACACAGGACCTGTGTCGACATACACTCAACACCAGTTATGTTGAAGATCAGCAGCAGTTGTATCGACACACAGGACTTGTGTCGACATACACTCAACATCAGCTATGTTGAAGACCAGAAGCAGTTGTGTCAACACATAGGACTTGTGTCGACACACACTCAAAGAATATGTTAACACCAGCTATGTCGAGACAAGAAGCAGTTGTGTCGACACAAAGGACTTGTGTCAACACATCCAACAGAAGCTGTGTTGAGAAGATAAAGTATGACTGTGTCGATAATGTGGGAGCTGTGTCGACACCTTCAAGACTTGTGTCGACACATGGTCTATTTGTGTCGACACATTTGGAGTTGTCTTAACGCCCTTTTTTGCAGAGATAGAAGTTTAAGGAGGAGTCAGTTGTCAAGACTGAAGACCTGATAGCTGTCATAAGAAACAAAGCTGACACATCTGTCAGAGCTTTCAGAAGGTCGTTATAAACCAGATCAGCCTGTAACCTTGGATGGATTCTATATATAGACCTATTCTATCACAATCAGAAGAACGAGAACTTAACTGAAATAGAACAAGTACGGGGGAACAAGAGACAAACCCAAAAGAAGGCAGATCCTGAAGAGTCTGCAAGAAAAATTCAGATCTTATTCTGAATTCAAGAAGGAAGCTGGATTGAAGATAACCTCAAACTCCAATTGAAGATCAACCTTACTTGGTAAAAATTCAAGAAGCTTTGAAGAAGATAAGACAAGTTGGATCTAAAGTAATCAGTTCTATCAAGAACTGATCAAGAGGCATTCACCCTATTCACTTTCTATCAGGGTGAATATTTTATTGTTTTAAACAATTAATTTCCTTGTAAGATCTTATATTGATCTGAGTTGTAAGACTAAATTTATAAAGGCTGAGGTAGGGTTGTTGCCTGAGGTAGGATTCTTGGGAAGAATCTGAGGTGTAGGATCTTGTTGATCTGAGTTGTAGGCCTGGTGGTTAAGGCTGAGGTAGTGTTATTACCTAAGGTAGGAGTCTTGAGAAGATTCTGAGTTGTAAGGCTTGAAAAAGTCTAAGTTGTAGGAACCAGTTTGGTTCTGAGTTGTAAGATCTGTGGATCTGAGATAGTGGAAGGAAGTTTGGCCGAATCCATTACTCTGCTGGATAGGTGAAGGGGGAGAGTGGACGTACCCATAAATTGGGGAACCACTATAAACCATTATGTACTGTGCTGTGAACTTGCTGTGATTGTTTGTGCTGTGATTATTTTACTATGCTTTAACATTATTAATTGCCTAAGTTGATTAAAAGGATTTGAACCTATTCACCCCCCTCTAGGTTTTAGGGTATATCAACCTAATCTTTCAGATACACCATATGAGAAGGATGGACATCAGGTTTCTTGAGAGATGGGACAGGGTCCTTCTGCCTCGTGGTTCAGAAGCTGTGGAGAGAAAAGGGAAGAGAATAGCTGCTACTGAGCCCAGCTCCTCTAGCAGCATATCTGAGGACAAAGAACCTCATGATCCTAATCTATCATCATCTGCTGAAGTGTCCAGGAGGGTCATGAATATCCAGGTATCCGCCTCATCTGAACTTACCACTCTAAGTCATGTGAGCAGACTAGAGTCAGATTCAGTTCCTGAAGTGGATGAGATTGCTGCTGGCTTAGCTGGATCTGCTGGAGAGGAAGGAGAGGATTTGTCTCCAGCCAAGGATGCTGGCCAAATAGTATAGGAAATTGTTAACAAAATATCTGCAGGAATGGGGGATGATGTTGCTAGATTGTAAGATACAGATAGTCAAATACCTATGTCTGAGGATGAGGAAGTACAGGATAAAGACGTGGAAATTCCTAGTACTAAGGTAAGGTTTGCTCAAATTGAGGGGGAGAAACTGATGAAAGAAATAATTCAAAATGCATTATTTATAGGGGAGCAACTTGAGGTTCCTCAAATAAAGGATGCTGCTGTTGCTGACTTGCATGCAAACAAAAGCATGGCAGTGGTTGAGGTGGAGAAATCTTCTGGTCTCCCTACTGATGAGGAACACAATCTTGTGTCATCAGAATCTAAGGAAAAGGAAGACAGTGATGATAAAGCACACTCCTCATCACATCCAGAAACAGAACAGCCTAAGAGTGGCATAGCTCAAGGAATAGGGAACAAGCCTGTATAAGTAGAAACTGAAGCCCTGGATGAGGGCACATCTGCCAGAATTGATCAGATGTCATCTACCTTCATGGCCCAGCTAAAAGGTTTGCTAGATGAGCAAAGAAGGGCATTGGAAAACTATGTGGATGAAGCCCTCAAGGAAGTTAGAAATGATCTTGCAACTGAGATCAAATCTATAAGGTTTGAACTGAATCTACTGAAAGGAGAAACAGTAAAATTATTTACAAGAGCTGCTCTTGCTGTATATTATTCCATGGAGAAACTGGATGTGTCATACCAGAATATTGCTATTATTATTTAAAATCAAACTATTTAGGCTAAGAACTCTGTGGTCATTCATGAGAATGACAAAATTCTAAGAAAAGGACAGAACACTAAAATCTTCACTAAGATGGATGCCTGCACCATGATGCTTAATGACCACATATTACAAGTTAAAAAATCAAGTAACTGCTGGAGTTAACTACCTGGAAGGGGAAAGAAACAAAGTTAGCACCTCCCAGACTACTCAAGTAATTGAAGAAGTCAAAAAGGGGGAGAGAAATGTCATCAGAACAAATACTAAGAATATGGGTTATGCCACAAATGCTATGAGAGGCTCATTGGGAATGGAGCCACTGTAATATAATAACATCCCAATGATGTCTGACCATGTACAATATGCTTTAAACAAGATGTATAGTAGTGAATCCCAAGTTCAAGACAATCAAGAATATGTTCAGTACATTGAAGAAGGTGACAGTGCTAATGCTCAATGGGGAGAGAAGACTACTGGGGCTCAGAATCCTTCCTTCAGCCCCACAGTAGACCGGTCACTACAGATCAAAGAAAGAATCACTGATGATTCTGAAGTAGAGTCCAAGCTAAAGAAAAAGAGATATAGATAAGAAATGGAACAGAGGCCTGATTTCGAGCAGTGGAGCCCAGAGTCCAGATCTATTATTCTGCTTGCTTGGGACCAGGTCAAAGGCAAAAGATCTGATAGAGGTAAATGGTACAGCAAAACTGAATGGGATAAGATGAAGAAGAGAGACACAGAAAGAAGGACTTTCTAGAGGAATAAAAAGTCAAATCTTTTGGCTCCTGATGCTGTGGAACCATCCAAATACTTTCCCAAGCCTTTCAGCTATTTTGAGAGACAAAAGGATAAAGCTGAAGCTACTAAGACTAAGGTTGTTGATGGAGTTGAAAAGAAAGGGAAGAAGATAGCTGAACATGAAGACAAGACGACAAAGAAATCCAGAGGCAGGGGAATTATGATATGGGAACTAGAAACTTAAAATGTTTCAGGTTCTTCTTTCAGGGCTAGGGATGAAACACTGTGTTTATATTGCTCAAACATTTATTCCCAATATGATTAAATAGTACAACCTTTTGTTATAATCATGATCTGTCTATATCATCATTCATTATGTCTTTGACTTATCTACTACATCATATGATATGTCTATGATTTATCTGAATTATGCTTTGATGATTATGTCTATGATTTATCTGAATTATGATGTGATGATTTAAATAGTTATAACTTAGGTATGTTTAGTGTATACATTGGGTTAGGTTTTGACTTCTTCAAATAGGGGAGATTGTTGGGTCCATTGATCTCAATGTCCTGAATTTGAAGGACAAGCAAAACAATGTATATACATGTTGTGATCTAACTTGTGATTAAAGTGAATGATTGCAATTTGTCCTGATAAGTTATGATGGGACAGGTAGACTAAGTGGTTAAGTCAAGTAAACACGTACCTATGGTGTGGGATGACAGAAAAATGTCTAAGTCCACAGGCGTTGAGTGAAGATCAGACACTCAATGCCAGATGGCTTATAGCGTTGAGTGAAGCCTATACAGTCAAAGCCAAGGCAGTGGAAAACTGATAAAATGTCCAAGTCCACAGGCGTCGAGTGAAGTCAACTCACTAAATGCCATACAGCAAAAGGCTATGAGATATGCTACAACAGTAAAAGCCTGAAGTTGGAATAAGCAAAAAATTAACTAAGGCAGAAAGCGTTGAGTGAGGCATGCGCACTGAACGCTCTCACCGTCATGCTACTCAATAAGCAGAAAATTGGCTAAGGCAGAAAGTGTTGAGTGAGGCATGTTCACTCAACGCTCTCAATGCTTATGTTGCCGAATAAGCAGAAAATTTTCTAGGTCAGAAAGCGTTGAGTGAGACATTTTCACACTCAACGCTCTCAATGCTTATGTTACTGAATAAGCTGAAAATTGTTTAAGGCAAAAAGCGTTGAGTAGAGGTTACTGACTCAACGCTGTCAACGCCTAGTGAAGACAGAATTTTGTCTAAGGGGTTTGGCGTTGAGTAATGCTTACTCACTCAACACCAAACAGCTGAAAGATGATAAAATAAGATTGGCATTGAGTGGAGCTAAATCACTCAATGCCTAAAATCAGATTTATATTCTAAATAATTTGGCGTTGAGTTAAGGTTACTCACTCAATGCAAAAAGATAGTGAATCTGTCTAAGTATTTTTGCATTGTGTGATGCTTACTCACTCAACGCCTATTCTCTGATGCTTGATTTTTGGCTAAGTCCACAGCTGATGACATCAGCAAGTCAACAAGTCAAAATATTTCAAATTAGTGGCGGGATGGCTACAGTACGTGACAAAGGTCGTCGCAGACCTACTGTATGACAGTTGGTGTTAAAGCAAATTTGCAGCAAGCATTAAATGTGTGGGGCCCATTGCTAAAAGAGTCATTGGGTCACAATACATAAAAGAAGTAACAAGTGTTCTTCTTCCCTGCCATTTTTGTGGAGCTATAGAACAGGAAGCTTAAGCTGAGAAAGAATGAGAGCAAGTCAGCTATTGTAATCAACATCTTCAACAACAAGATAGTTGGTGCCATTCTCACTTGCACCAGCAAGCTAGTTCAAAATATCTTCTCTGAGCATAGTATTGCAGCCAAGGGCCGACGCTTACTGCAGGTTCTTCACAGTTCTAGTAACTCAAGCACCTGAAGATCTTTATCTAGAAGCTGTGAAGAGAAGAAAGCTTGAAGAAGCAGAGATCTGAAAGAAGGCTCAGGGGACTGTTCCTCAGGAGTCAAAGTGAGGGCTGAATCACCTCAGCCTAGGAAAGAGAGAAGGACAGAATAGGGTTCTGCAAGTAGCTTCCAGCACAAGGATCATTGTTATTGTGAATAAGAGAGGGCTGAGCTTTTGCCTCTGTTCAGGGAGAGGAAGAACATTGCTCTGTTACTTGCTTCCAGCACAAGTAATTACTTGTTACTGTGAAAGTAGTTAGGACAAAGTAAATCTTAGTTCAGAAAAGGTTGACTCAGGAAATAATCTCCTGCAGTCATTGTTGGACTAAGTCTATCTCAGTCAAGAAGCTTTACACAGAGAAATATCCCTTGTGTCAAGCATATCCATCAACCCACTTTCATCCTATAGGATTCAGTTTACCTGGATCTGAGTTGTTGGTACTTGAAAGGGTACTGAGTTGTAGGAGTGTTGTAGCACTCTGAGAGCAGGGTTGTGTAAATGAAATTGTTAGGGATATAGAGCCTTAGTTGTAGGCCATAGAAATAAGGATGAGGTAGGTGATCAGTGGATCATTGAGCTGTAGGAGATTTGTAGGGCTCTAAGGTAGGAACCCTTGTGGTTCTGAGTTTGGATTTTGCGAAGAATCTGAGTGTAAGACTGAGGGACTGATGTGTAAGCTACTTAGAGCATTTTGGAGAAGTGTCTAGTCTAACAAGACAGTTGGATAGGTGGGAGGGAAAGTTGATGTACCCAATTAGGGAACCACTATAAATATCTGTGTGTTTTGTTGTGTTGTTTTCTTTGTGCAGGGTAAATCATCTTGAAAGCAGAAATTAATCAACCACTCAAGCAGCAAACTAAAAGAAAGGAAAATAATTAGAAAAGAGACCAATAACCTATTCACCCCCCCCCCCCCTCTAGGTGATTTAGCTATCCTTGAAATTAAAGACTTTCAATTCCCCTTATGGGGACACCATTTCTTCCGCTGCTTAGTTTGTCCCCAAACTAAACTCGAGCGGGGGTGACTCAGGGTTAGTGGACTGCTACTTTTTTGATCGAGGTTTCTCTGATACCACTTATTAGACCCCCTTTTTTTCTTTTAACAACCGAGGTCTTATGCCCATAACCACCGCTTTGCGATGACATCAACACGCATGGGAAGGCCGTCACTACAAAATGTCGATCCAATCGGCCATATTGATCACAGAAAAGTAGCATAAGTATAAAGAGTAAGTGAAGAAACTCAAATACTAGTACAACAAAATCACAGTAATATAATATAAATCTCTACGAAGGGAGAGTCCACAACAATAATAAAATAAGTACTAGAATAAGGGCTCCTGCCCGATACATCATCCTCACTACAAACTCTCATCGCGGAAGAAAATCTATAGTAACTACTAGTGGTCGGGACTCACTGTCCCTACCGTCTGAACTCTGGTGCTAGACTGTCCCGTCTCCAAGCGCACCGACCTCTGGGGATACATCTCTGGGTTCGGCTCCACGATCCACTAAAATGATTTGGTAACCGACCATTAGTCAAAAAGACTAAGTCTTATCATCCCACACCCCTCCCCCGTGGCTCTTAGGCACCGAGCGGGGAGAAGGAAAGGGAAGGTAATGAAGGTGGAGAGTACAAAGAAAGCAGGTTATGGCAGAACTAGTCTATCATGACTATAAAGCCACAGTAAATATAAGTAAGCAAATAGTGTAAACAACTACAAAAGCAATAAGTATATGAATGGTAAACTAAGAAATATGTAACCTTAACTTATATGGATACCCATACAAACTTATAAGGGGTCTTTTGTAAGGCTCCCATCGTATAAAAAATCTCATACCATTTTATACGATGGAGTGTCAGGTTTATATGCAAGTATGAGTGTAGTGCTATGTTATGCCATGATTCATGCAAGTGCAACACACACACACGACTCTGTTAGCACAGACCTTTAGTTCCTCCCTTTTGGGCAGCTAGCTTCACTCACAGGAACCTCCGTAGTGGCAAACAGAGATAGTGGGTCGATACCCCCACTCCTAAGCGGGTATCCACACTACAAGGCCTAGCCCTTACGTACACCTCTGGAAGGACAAAACCTAGAGTCACCACGTACTATTACTGGCCATATCCACCAGAATTCCTTTGGCTAAGTGTAAACCAAACCCGCCGATTCAGCGTATCGGCATCGGTATGAATGACAGTCCAATACCGAAGACCCGCCACCTTTTATCTTATGCTCATGCAATAGTATTATATTCTCCCACCGAGCTAAAGCTCCCCGGACTATCCCATCCGTCAACATAATCTACCGAGCCATTGGCTCGCCGGGCTAACCTGCCCACCATTAAAACCACCGAGCATACCGCTCGTGAGACCCAACCTAATTCCCACAACACCGGGGAGTATGAGTGTAAGTGTAATCCTAGTTATACTAGTTACTCTTAACATTGATTATTCTAACGGTTTAGGTTAACCCAGTGGATTTGGGTTTGAGCTTGAGTTAGCCCATTTGAGCCAACTTGGCCTAACACTTGAGTAGAGTTGACCTAGGTCAATTTGACCTTTTGGGTTGACTCCATTATGTCCTCAGTGACTCATTGGCCTCTCCTAAGGTCTTGGAAGACTTTAGTAGGGTTGGTTGGGCACATTAGAGGCCAATTGGCCTTAGTTAGGGCACCTTGACCATTTTAAGCCTATGGTGGTCTGAGATAAATTTTACCACTTTGGGTTGAACCCAATGGATCCTAATGTATCTAATGGACCCTCTAATGGGTTAGGTATGTTGTGGTGGGGTCATGGAGTCATGGTGAATCCCTATGGTCATCCTAAACTATTGTTTAGAATTCTACTATTTGTAGACCATGGTGGTTTCCACCTTCATGCCTAAACTCACTTGGTCTTCTTGGGATTCCTAGGGTTTTGTCATGACCTATTCATGACAAAACTACTCTTAGTAGTCTAGTTAGAAATGGGATGTTACATATGGTATCTTAGATTCAGCTCCTCAATCCTGAAATGTCAATCTACACTGATTATCAGGACAAACTATTAAACATAATGGGTCAAACGATATTTGATTTTAGTCAAAAACATGGTTGCCAAGTTTAGTTGTCTGAGACAAATATATCGTGTCATAGAAATTGTGGTTTGGGATCAGTTCCTACAAGTCATAATTTTTGCACTTTAGAGCATTCGAAGATGATTTACAAATGGTGTGCTCTATCAAAGAATCAATCCCTTTCAAATTTGAATGGTTTATTTACCCTTATACTTTGGGAGATAGTCTAATGTATAATTAGAAATCTTAATATGATGACTTCTTGCATTTATACTATAATAATTAAGTTTGCTATGGTTGGTATGATTTAATACTACCTTGTTGATCCTAAAAAGGCTGGGATTTTGGGAATTAAACACAATAATTAAATATCATTACTATCAATGCTTACCTGATATAGCCAAGTCACTTGATCTTAATTGTGAACTACAACCTTTGATTGGCTCAATTAAGCAAAAGGTCATTATATTGGAAACAAATGAATTGAAATAAGGTAACGTTATGACACATAAGATTAATTTCCTAGGACATGGCATTGGAAGTATAATAACCCCAGGAAATTTTAAGATTTGGCAAACGATATATTGAAGATGTACACCTTATGTATGATACTTGATTTTTGATTCTGAGAGCATCAAGAACAAGAATACTTATGTTTGACGACATTATTACCACCGTTAGGAGGACTCATGACTATGGGAGGTAGATTTTGACTATCAAAGGTGTATACTGTGAAATTACTCAAGAATTAATGAGTGTTTAATAAGATTCTTTCTTATGATGAAATAGACTCGTGATGAATCTTATTATTTCGCAAGGATTCCTTATTTCTCATAAATCAGACTCCATTTGGGAAAACAATTGGGAGTCATTTTGGGAACATCAATATTAATAATGTTCGCTTGATGTATACATGGAGCGTTCACTCTACAAATTATGTATTGTTACTTAAGAAGAGATGTAATAAGTCATGAATTTGGAAGAAAAAAAAGGGGTGATAATTTTTTCATCACATCTTAAGTTAGGAGGTTGGTTAAATACTATATATAATAATATCGGTCTCATGAGTTCGATAATTTTGGTTATTATAAGTTCACTGTTGTTGGTAAGTAATAAACTATATGGACAGGAATAGAAAAGATTTCTACATAAATACATAGTTGGATCTTCATCGTAAATAAAACCACGATAACTTATATTTGAAGAATCAATATGGTATAAGTCAGAAGGCATGGTGCGATTCTGGAAGAGAAATTTGAGATTTGTGTGCACAATTCTACATATAAGATTATTAATCCACGGCCACTTGGATCAGATTATATTGAATATACGGACACACACATACAGCTGATCAGGGACAGGATCATAGAGGCTCATAGTCGACAGGCCAAGTATTACGATGTGAGGTATCGAAAGATGGAGTTCTAGGTGGGATACAGAGTCTTATTAAAGATATATATGGTGCACGGAGTTTCGCGGGAACGGAGGCACAAGAAGCTCAGCCCTCAGTTTATGGGGCAATACATGATCGTGGAGTGGATCGGTCCTTTGACTTACCGGTTGGAGCTATCGCCAGAGTCAGAGAGCCTGAACGATGTCTTCCACGTATCCTCGCTTCGGAGAGCATTAATTCGGCCAGAACAGCATATCACAGCTACAGCAGGCTCAAAAACATCTGATCGATCAGTTCGTTAGAAGCCTATTCGAATCGACGACATGGTGGTTCGAGTTCTGTAGAAAAAGAAAGTGTGTTGTGATCCAACCAAAGACGGGAGGAGCACACCTGGGAGCTGATGAACCTGATGCAGGAACAATATCCGGGACTCTTCACCATAGGTACTTTATAAAATATCTTTGAAAGTTTCTTAATTTTTTTATGCTTAGAACCCCGTAGACCCGAACTTGAATTTCGGGGACGAAATTATTCTTATGTTTATTGGAATTTGTAACATCCCTTTTTTCTTCCTGACCCCCTTAAATTAGATTAGGGTAGGACATGTGGTGAGTGAGAGGGATTAGGCTAGGTATTGACCTTAGGGCCCAAGGAGTTAGGGTGGACTCACATGGGGCCCACTATAGGGTTCAAGTCCACTTAGGTCAAACTAACCCAAATTGAAACCATAAGACTTGACCTCACCAATATGTCCCTAACCCTATAAGAGATCAAAGTGACCCAAAATCCCTATCACATGGTGACCCATTGACCCAATTTGACTAAAGTCAACCCTAACCCTAATTTGGTCAAAACCACAAACATAGGTCCAATTAGCTCAAGTAGGGCATCATCATGGCCCAACCCATGTTGGGTGGTCTCATAGAGTTCAAGACCATCAAGTGGGTCAAGCCCACTCATCAAATTGACCAAGTCAACACGGAAGTCAAACTTGGTCAACATTAAACCTAAATGGTGAATTAAGAAGCCAAGCCCAACTCCAGTGGGCTAAGGGCATGGACCATGACCCAACCAATGTTGGGTGGTGTCATAGGACTCATGACCCTCATGTGGGTCCAGCCCAATCATCAAATTGACCAAGTCAACTCTAAAGTCAAACTTGGTCAACTTTAGGCCTAAATAAGGAATTTATGAACCAAGCCCATTCCCGATGGGCTAAGGCCTTAAACCATGGCCCATTAACAGCCCATGACCTCAATTACATCTCCTACCCTCTAGTTTTGGAGGGTAGTAACATGCATGGGGGTATTTTGGGAATTTTCCCAAGTGGAGGAAAGATAAAAGAGGAAATCAAGGAATGAAGGCCATATGGCCCTCCTCCTCTCTTCCCAAGCTCATCTCTGAGCTCACCCATCAATTCTCAGCCTTTTCCAACAAGCTCCATGACACATGGCAGCCATAGTGAAGTATCCAATGCTTGGCTGAAATTCTAATTACTCAAAACATTAAAACCAGCCAACTCCACCCCCATTTGACCTTACCATCACCTTCAGTGAGCCCAGAGGAGTGGAAATCGAGTCTTGGAACAGAGCTTTAGGTGGAGAAATGAGTTTGGCAGCTAGCTTGCTAGAAAACTCATTGGCCAGGGCACACCCGCCCAAGCGCGATTACAAGTCCATTTCTCCTCCCCTCCCCTTATGCTAGATATCTAGATCGACTAGGAGAGATATCAAGCTCAAATGAGCCTGATGCCATAGGATAAAATAGAGAAAAATTCGAGCATTTCTTCTTGCTTGGGTTCGCCGGAGGAGCCGCCTCCGACGGCCATGTCGCCGGGAAACGCCAGCCACCACCTCAAAATAGGTGGTGGTGATGATCGCCGACGATGGTGGTGGCCTAGTGGCCGGGAAATAGGAGATCGATATACTCTAGTCCGGATGAATTTGGGCCATTGGCTAATCGGGAACGATGATGGGATGCCATCCAAATATATGTATATTAAATTATAGAATGATTTAAATTAATTCATTTTCCTGTCATACTACTTACAGATACTTGCATGGTAAATTTTGGCCCTTTAGGGGAAGATTCAAAAAATATTCCCAACATGAAAAATATAGGTCTGTGTCTTAACTTTAATTTTACGCCTTAATCAAGACATTTGAAGTAACATAGCCCCCTATAGATCTATTTACCTAGGACTACTCCAAGCCTAGGTTAGAAATGTGATTGGGTGTATATGTTAGAATACAACTCCAAATGTAATGAAATTTTGATCATGCATGTGTATATACGAGACCTAGACTTTGACAAAAAAACAGAATTTTTGGAGGACATTTTTCTATAGTTTTGGTCCATAATTTGATTTATCAAATAAAGGCAATTTAGGGAGATTTTCAACTCTAATTGCCCCCAAATTTGGGTGGCATGACTCTCAGGTTATTTTAGTTCTCTAGTAAAAATTTAGAGTCACTTGGACCACTGCATGTTAGAGGATCCATCTTGTATGTTTAATGTATAGATGAGAATGGTGTGCCAATAGCAAAAGGGGCAAAAATGGAATTTAAGCCCATTTGACTCATTGCATGTCAATGATACCCTGACCATGAGTTTATGGAGATGGAATACACCTTCCATAGAAAAGATAGGATTTTTGGAATCAAAAATCCTATAGTTTTAATTAAAATTAATTATTGCACATTTTTATATCATGTCAGAAAATTAGGGCATATTGACACGGAAAACTCTAGATCATTGACACAAGCCATAAAATGTCATTTTATTTCTCTAGAAAATATTATGGGAATTTTGGGAATTATTTCATGAGAAAATAGTACAAATTCTAATTATACCTCTTATTGATTTTGATTAAATATATGACAAATATTACTTGGATAATTATGAAAAATGTTCAAGACCATTATTTCAGTATTGTGTACCTCTATAATATTTATTAGAATTTTTTGATGATTGGTTATGATACTTATATTAATATGGGCATTTTTGTAGATATATTTAATTGTGGAAATCATAAGTTAAACCTTCATGGAAAATTATGAAAATCTGTTTAGTCCCCTACCATGATGACTCTATCATCTAAGAATTTTCTCTGAATTAATGGTGTAATATTTTTGGTACTTCCTTATAAAGTGGATAATATGGTATTAATTTTCCTTAATAGAAAATATGGGTCAAATCGCTCTAGAAAATTAGGAAATTTTGTACACTGTTCTTTTATACCAAGATAAACACCAGATAAATTAATTAGACCTTGAGCACCACTGGTTTTGGTAGTTCATGTTCAATATGACGTAGATCACATGATTAAATAATTTTAATTATGGCCCAAAATAATTAGAAAAATTATGGATTTCTTATTTATCATTATTTACCATATTATTAACCCATGATAAAAATTTGGGGGCCTTGGACCCAAGGAATTGGAAGTCACCTCACATGGGCTAAGGATAAGACTTGGGTTGCATTCAGTAAAAAGTGACATATAAAGTTAGGTCCTTCAAACCATATGAAAATGTTACCCAGCCACCTAAAGTCATGTTTAAAGTCTTGGTGCATCATTAGGAGTATTTTTAGTCCACGAAGATCAACAAGTAGGTTCGCACCACACTTAAGGGTTTTCGAGTTCGCACCGTCTACGCAACGGATGCATACCGCTGGGCTGGGTAGGACATTCAGGGTAATGGATTGTAATTTAATTTAAGACTTGTTTGGGAGGCAATGAAACCATGGTTAGAATTCTAGTTTATGTTTCTACTTAGTGTCGAGTGCTAGTGTGCATTGTCACTTAAGAGAACAGTTATATTGGAGTCCAACGAAAGATCGTCGATCTCCTAAGGAGTACTTTAAGTCATTAGGATTATTTAGAGAAACAACAAGAGTGGGCTATTAATATCAGGTAGCCACCAAAAATAATAGGTGTCCTGGAAAGGGGGATTTTGGATTCAGCCCATCATATTCCCTAGTAACATTGCGAGCCCTTCACTAGGTAGACCTCGGGAAGTCCATGATTAACCCTAAGTCACTAAGTATAACTAAAATTAGACAAGAGTAGTATAATAGGTTGAGGAACAATGTTACAATCTCACCCGTGTAGGGTTAGAGGGATATAGGACAGGTGGGCCCTGCGAGCTGGAGGCTCGGGAGTTGATACATGATGGGTTAGTCCTGCGAGCTGGAGGCTCGAGAGTTTGATATAAGGATGGGTTGGTCCTGCGAGGTTGAGGCTCGGGCTGAAATAACTTACATGTGCATAGAAACAAATTAGTGGTGGGTCATGCGGAACTGGGCAAGTTGTTGGGGCCATTGATCTCAATGTTCCAGATTTGAAGAAAGCCTACTTGATAATAGTATGCACATGTGTGTAATCTACCAGTTATCACAAGCTCTATTTATGTAGGATGTTCCTTAGAAGAAGTTTAGACAGGTTGTCTAGTTGTTTGTGACAGGTGGTCACAAGGTAGAAATTTCGAGAGACACAAATCTATCGAAGTCCACAGGCATTGAGTGAATCCAGTTCACTCAACGTCAGATGCCAAGGAAGGATGTCAGAAAGACAAAAAATCATCTAAGTCCATAAACGTTGAGTGAAGCTAGTTCACTCAATGCCTGATTCAAAAAATCACTAAGTAAGGTGTGGACAGTCAAAGCCTAGTAGTTTGCAAGGCAATTCTGTGGCTAAGTCCACAGGCGTTGAGTGAAGGAATTTCACTCAATGCCATATAACAAGAGGTGTCGAGTACAACATAGTGTGTCACAGCCTCAGCATTGGCAAGCTGAAAAATTGATAAAGTCCATAATTGTTGAGTGAGGACAGCTCACTCAATGCCTGATGAAAGAAACGTTGACTCAAGCTAAAGAAGTTGAAGATTCTGTCAATAATTCTAGCTAAGTCCAGAATCGTTGAGTGAGGACAGCTCACTCAATGCCAAAGAAGAAGGCATCGATAGAGCAATGATCAGTCAATGCCTAAAGAGAGATAGACAGAAAAATCTGTCTAAGTCTAAATGCGTTGAGTGAGGACAGCTCACTCAACGCAAGCACATCAAGAAAATTTGTTAAGTACAGAAGCATTGAGTGAAGGTAGTTCACTCAATGCCTCATCAACAAGAAATCTGGCAAAGGCAGAAGTGTTGAGTGATGAAGGCTCACTCAATGCATTCATAAAGAAAGTTACGGCTAAGTACAAAAGAATTGAGTGAAACCAGTTCACTCAACGCCTCAGCATAAAGGAAGGCAGTCAGTCAAATGGCTAAGTTCAGAAGCTTTGAGTGATGAAAGCAAACTCAATGCACTAAACGCTTAAACTGCAGAAAGATTGTCCAAGGAGAAATGCGTTGAGTGAAGTCTATTCACTCAACGCACTCAATGCCTGGTAGTGAAATTAATTTGGCTAAGTGTTTTTGTGTTGAGTGAAGGTTGTTCACTCAACGCACTCAACGCATGGAATGAAACTGAGAATTTGGCTAAGTCCACAGATGTTGGCATCAGCAAAAGTCAACAAAAGTCAACAGAATTCAAATTAGTTACGGGAAAGCTACAGTACGAGACAAATGGCACCGCAGACCTACTGTACGTCTTTTACTGTTAAAGCAAGTTACAGCCAACAACTACTAGTGGACCCCACTAACTTAAAGCCTCGTTGGACGGCGGAAGCTAATAAAAGAATTTAGATCAGTTCGAGTAAATTGACTTTTGGGGGGTTTTGTGAAAAGAAGGAACTTCATCGTATTCTTCCTCGCCATTGTTGCAGAGCTTTGAAGAAAGAAGTTCAAATCAACTGATACAAAAGTTCATTAAGCTAGTTGTTGTGATCAACACCATAAACAGTAAGTTCAGAGATATTCCTCTGAGAAAGAAGAAGCAGCCAAGGCTAACCCTAGCTGCAACAGATCTGTTGATACATGAAAGTTATTCCCATTTCTCACCTAGAACAGCAAGATCAGAAAGCTTTGTTTCTGAGATCCAAGAAGTTGCAGAGCTTGATAAACTCACTCTACAGTTAGTTTGTGATTTACAAATAGTTGGTTGTTTGAAGAATAAAATGAACCGTCTATTCTTCTGTCTTCAACAGCAAGGTCAGAAGCTTAAGTTTTTTAGTTACTTCCAACACACGCCGCAGTTTACTGATGATCAAATTTCTTGTTTTTGAGAAGAAGTTAGTGCTGGGATTTTCTCAGCTCAGGAAGTAGAAGGCTCAGAGAAATCTCTCTAAAGTAAAATCAACACAACCACTTTCTTTTCTATAAGATCATTTGGATCTGAGTTGTAGGCCTTTTTATAAAGGCTGAGTGTAGGATCACCTATAGATCTGAGGTAGGATCCAGTTTTGGGTCTGAGGTAGGGCCTTTGGCCTGAGATAGGATCCCTGTGTAGATCTGAGTGTAGGGCAGTTTGCCTGAGGTAGGATCTATTTCATATCTGATGTAGGAGAGTCATTCTCTCTGAGTGTAGGACCTTTTGGTCTGAGGTAGTATCTAGCTTTGGATCTGAGGTAGGGCCTTTATGCCTGAGCTGTAAGAGAGTCATTCTCTCTAAGTGGTAGGGCTATCCTCCTAGCCTGAGTGTAGTACTTGTGCTCAAGCCTCGGGTAGGTGATATTTGGATCACTGAGCTGTAGGAGTAAATATTAGCTCTGAGTTGTCGGGCCTTTTACCTGAGGTAGTTCTTGGAGGAGATTGAGAGAACCTGAGGGATCTGTGTTGTAAGCTCCTAAGAGCCGAGATTGGAGAAGTGTCTTGTCTAACAAGCTGTTAGAAAGGTGGGAGGGACAGTAGATGTACCCATACTCATGGGAATGACTGTAAATCTTGTGTGTGCTTTGTGTGATTATCTTGAAAGTAATATATAACCGAATCACAACACACCAAAAGGAAAGATAGTCATAAAATACTAAGAAACCTATTCACCCCTCCCCCTCTAGGTGTTTAACTATCCTTGAAACTAAAGACTTTAAAGTGGTATCAGAGGGAGGTTGCTAAAAATGGACTCAACAGACTGAGTAGATCTCAAAGGATAGCTAACTTGTTTATACTTATGGGTTCAGGAGTTAACCGTAAGAAGTCTTGGTTATTTGCTGCTGCTGAAGAAGATAAAGACTATCCAGCTGCTTAGATATGAATCATAGCCCCATTGTCCTCTGTGTTTAGTGATAGTGATGATGATGATGTCAATCCAGATGCAATGATAGGGATCAGGGCCCCCTATCACATTCAGACATTGACTCAGAGGAGGATGATGATGAGGATGAAGATGCCAACAATTGCAATGGGTTGATGGCCATGTCAGATGAAGAATCCAACCAGGATCAGCCTAGTCCAGACAAGGTACATTCTCCATCTAATTCTTCCTCAGAGACTGGCTAAAAGACTAGTCTAGATTTTTATTCTTCCTCATCCACTGATGAAGATGACACACCATCTGAGGAATTGGTCAATCAATTGATTGATAAGTATGGTTCCCTTCTAGATGCTTTCAAAAGTAGCAAGAAGTTTTCCAAAAAGCAAGCTGGGGAGATTATCTCCCTACAGCTAGCTGCCTCCCAGCAGTTAGAGTCAACATCCTTACTAGATCAGAAAGTGAGGGAATTCAGCCAACTACAGGCCATCTCAATCATCTAGATTTAGACCATAATCCAGAAGGACAAGATCATCTTGGATCTTGAAGAGAAACTCCTAAAGGATAAAAAGGTTGTGGATAGTTTTTCAAAGCTTAAAACAGTGTTACCACTGATTGACTCATTCACCTCTCAAAAAGATAAGAGGGGTTTAGAGTTCAAGTAGAATTATAGAGTTGTCCATTCCAAAGGGAAAGGGAAAGCTCCTATAGCGCCTTAGGCCACCCTTCACAAGGTAATCCTCCCTTCCAATAGGTATGGCCAAGACTACATGTATGGTCACTAGAAGAATGGGAATTCTCCTTGTAAGAGTATAAGTGTATCTTGTAATGGGAGAAGGAAGGGTATGGGTTTGAGTGCACAGAAGGCTCCCCATGAAGAAGTCCAAATGGCCCGTCATGGACAATTTGTATTTGATGCTCCAGCCCCTACACTCAAGGAGAAGGTTGTCTCCTATTCTAAGGCTCTTTCAGCAAAAACCCAGACTAAGGGTAAGTCAGTCAGTAAGGCTGACTAGGCTAGCTCTAAGGGCATTAAAAGCATGTCAACTACAAATAAGACTATTGTTGATGAAACTCAGAGTAAGCCAAGTACTTATACTAGCAGACTCACCTTTAGTCAGATTCTTGCAAAGAGAAACAAGAAGAAGGGTACAGTACTCCCATCTGAACAGACAGCTAATGATGGCTTGCACTCTTCAAATACTATTCAGAAGAGGAGATATAACATCCATGAATGTTGGTGTTGTGGTAAAGTGGGCCACTTTTCCATAGATTGTTAGCACAACCCTAATGTGTCAAGGGAAAGGGTGAGTCTTCCTGACAGGACTATTGTATGTAGACATGTGCATTTTATGCTAACAAGAACCTAGGACCCAATAAAAATTGGGGTCCTAAGGTATACTAATCTATTTTGCAGGATAGTCCAAGTGCCCATACCCCCATGTGGTACTTGGACAGGAGTTGTTCCAAGCATAAGACTAAAACAAGGGTTATCTTAAGTATTGTACTCAAGTGAGGAATGGACCTAAGATCTGTAGTTGTGAAGTTGCAGATGGATATAGAACATCAAGGATAAAGTACACAAGTCCTTGGTAAAGACCTTCTAGTGGAATATGACTAGATAATCAGACCAGAAAAATCTAGCCATTAAAGCTCTAAGATGTCTAACTGGTGGGACATAGTATTATTGTAGTGTTAGCAGCATAGTGAGAAGAAGTGAGAAGATAAATCAGGTTGTACTCATAACTGAGGAAAGCACTGGAAGCAGCTCTTCTAAGAGTAGTAAGGAAGGGGCACATGATCCTCAGCTGAAATTCAATCCTCAGCTGAGAAGATTATCAAGTGGTATCCTCAGCTGTCAGATTCTTTTGAGGAAATAAAAAGAGATAAGAGTGCTCAGGTTTCAATATCTTCTGAACCTGCTGTAAAGAACGTCCAAGTAAGGTTGTATTGTGGAGAGGAATTGTGCAAATATTGAGGGGGAGACTGACAAGCTAGATGCTCCTATTGAGGGGAGCTAGTACAGTCTGGTATGCTGGACAAGCTTGAGTCTTACCTACAGAAATTGTGTTAGGAAATCTCTAGCACATAATAAATCAGAAGAATACTGCTGCTGATCAGATAGTTAAGCCAGAGGTAAATCTATTGCTAAAGAAGAGGAAAAGATCTGGCTCAGCAAGAAGAGACTTTACAGAGTGTAAAGAATTTGTGCACAGTTACTGTGGATCCAGCATCAGCTCTAGTTCTACAATATAAAGATAATTTATACCTCTTTGTATTGTGAGTCAACTAGTGCAATCTCCATTACTAGGAATCATGTCTCTTAGAGTAGGACCAAGCATATTTGGATAAGGTATCATTTTATTAAAAAGCAGGTGGATAAGGAAGACATTAGTCTTAAATTTGTCTCAACAGACAAACAAGTGGCTCACATATTTTCTAAGCCACTAGATGAAGCTAAATTCAACACCTTCAAATTTGAATTGGGAATGTTGAATTTGGTCCAGCTTCAGTAGCTCTCTATACTATATTTTGTTCATTTTGTTGAAGGTTAATCCAATCTCAGTAGGAGAGGATATTAAAATTAGACTAAGTATAAAAGGTTGTCTGTCTACGGCTAAGAGTCGGGATTTAATCTCAGCCGTTGAACAAAGTCTTAATCTCAAACAGGTACGCGACTCTCTACCTTTTAAAAGTAAAATCACTAAAAATAGAAGTATAGGTTCATAAGACAAAATACACTATTCCTTGCCCCTCACTGTCCGATTCCGCCGATTCGATGGAATTGCTTCGCAAAACTTCAGAAATTTCTGAGAGAAATGGCTCCAAAAGTTTAGGATTTCTTGTTCGAAGGCTGCGAACTAGTTCGTAATGTCTTCATATCTAAGACCTACTAGCAAGATAAGCAAGATGGAAGTTCTAGATCTCGTTCAAAGGATGCGAACGAGCTCTAGAAGAGGTGCAGCTCATTCTACATTTGCTTCAGGTCTCATACCTAGATTTTGTTCTATCAGAACCCTACCTGCTCTGGAAGAGGGAAGTTCTAGAGTTATTCTCCAGTGTTAAGGTCGACACCACTACCAGCAAGATAATGTTTGTTATCAGTGGAACAAGATAAAAATAACTCCAAGGAGACTAAGCAAGGCACTGCAGTTGCCCAAGTTCATAGAATTAGATGAGCAAGAGGACATGGATCAGTCTGATGTTAGGTCAGCACTGAAGTGGTGTAGATTATCTAAATACACCACTAACTCAATTCTAAGGAAGGAACTAATTAAATCTAAAAGGTAAGTTTCTTAATGATATCATTGGGAAAGCCCTGCTATGCAAACAGGCTCCCATGATATGATTTCTAAAAATATGTTTGAGCTAATGGCTAGAGTAATCCTTTCCAGAAGGATAAATTTGGGGAGGGTCCTGTTTGACAGGATAGTAGAGTGTATTGTTGAACCCAACCTGGGCAGAATAATATC
This sequence comes from Platanthera zijinensis, assembly GCA_039513925.1. Lineage (NCBI taxonomy): Eukaryota > Viridiplantae > Streptophyta > Magnoliopsida > Asparagales > Orchidaceae > Platanthera > Platanthera zijinensis. The sequence continues at coordinate 161,832,589 of CM077088.1, forward strand.
TCTATTTCTACTTAGAAGTGTTCTAAGGATCCTGAACACCAGGTTAAGAACCAAAATCCATCACATGAGAAAAATGGATGTGAAGATGTTGGACAGATAGGAAAGAGTCCTTCATCCACATAGTTAGACAGCCTCCACCAAGAAAAATAAGGAACAGGTTCTACTGCTAGAGAAAAGTACCGATAGCAGTACATATGAACAACCAGAGGAAGAGCCTTTTGGTCCTAATTTGACTGAATTTTCAGATGAAACCAGAAGGGACATGTGTGCCCAAGTGACCTTATCCTCTGATCCTGTAGTAAGGACTCGGGTCAGTAGGACAGAATCAGAAGAAATTCCAGAAGATGTTGAGGAGATGCCTTCAGCTGAGATAGCTGAACAAGTGGTTGAGGATATAGTAATCAGGATATCTGCTGTGATGGAGGGGGAGGCCTCCAAGTTTTCGGCTCCTGCTGAAGAAGAACCTGCTCCAATCCCAGAACATTAAGTTGGATACAACCCTGAGAGTGAGGGGGAGAAAATCCTAGAACAAGTAATGCAAGATGCATTTACTGCGGGGGAGAAAGAGTTAGAATCCAACAAGGATGTAGATCTACATGTCACTGTGGACAAGGCAAAAGTTGATGGGGAGCTTCACACTGAATTCCCAGCTCAAGAGATTGTGTACACCATAGATTCTTCTGAATCTGAAAAGGAGAACACTACTGCTGAGGTGCATGAGAATGCACATTCATCAGAGTTCACAATGGCTAATTCTGGAGAAAAAGATGAACGGAGGCCAGTTCAACAATAGGCTATTGATGTAGACACATCCACTCCAGCTAATTAGAAGTTAGAAGTCTTTTTTGCCCAATTGAAAGGGTTGCTAGATGATCAAAGGAGATCTCTGGAAAACTTTGTTGATGATTCTATCAAAAACCTCAAAAATGAGCTGCCTACTGAGATCAAATCTATCAGATTTGAAGTGAATTTGCTGACTGCTGAGACACTCAAGTTTTTCACAAGAGTAGCACCTGTTGTTGACTATACTCTAGACAAATTGGATGAGTTAGGCAACAATATGAACACAATAATAGAAAATATTAACATTAATGCTGGCAACATGATTGTTGTTCATAATACAAACAAGGTAATGCTAGAAACGCAAAAGACTGCTATTTTTGCCAAGATGGATGCTTGTACAAAGCTCTTGGATGATCACATGCTAGAGGTGAAAAACCAGGTCACTATAGGAGTAAGCTATCTAGAATCTAAAGAAACAAAGCCAACATCTCCCCGACTGAGACTATTTGTGCAGAAGTCAAAAAAGGGGAGAAGGAGACAATAAGAACAAACACAAAAAATGTCGTCTGGGCAACAAATGTTATAAGGGGATCATTTTGTATAGATCCAGTCTCTTATGACAACATTACCATGTTCCCCATTCAAGTTCAAGAGGCACTACATCAGGGACAGATGACCCTGTAAGATGATCAATTTCAATATGGTAGCTAGTACCAGTATGATCAAGGTGTAGAACAGACCAATACTTAATATACTGAAGCTGGTGTATAGTGGGGTGAACAATCTATAGCTTTTGACATTCCTACATTCATCCCCACTGCTGACCAAGTTCTAAAATCAAAAGTAAAATCTACTGTTAAAGATGAGGAAGCTATCAAATTAAGAAAATAATAGGTATAGAGAGCAGATGGAAGTCAGGCCTGACTTTGAATAATGGAGACTTGAGTCCAGGACTATCATTTTGTCAGCCTGGGATTAGATCAAGTCCAATAAGACTGAAAGGGGAGAACTTTATAGCTCCCAAGAGTAGGATAATATGGAAAGTAGTGAAGCCAGCAGAAGGAGATTCAGGAGAGACTTAAAGGCAGCTGCATTGCCACCTGATGCTGTGGAACCTATAAAGTACATTCCAAAGCCCTTCAACTACTTCCTGAGGCAGAAAGAAGATAAGAAAGAACTTAAAGCTAACTGTGCTGCAAAGATGCCCATGAGGAGTGTAACGACCCCATCCGTTACATGACGTATAGTAGAAGGTCCGGCCGGGGCCCCACACTATATGCCACAAACAGACGGTGAGGTCACAGGATAATACCAAACCATACACGTATCCTAACTCAGAGCATGCTAGCAGAAGCTTTAAGTTGTAAATTGAACTCTAACTAGGAATGTCCAATATATAAACCATAGTTATATGTACAGCCACGGAATGTACAATAAAGGTGAAGGGTTGGCCTTAAAGCCTTACAGTTCCTCTTTCCACACATCATGGATTACAAACATCGGCGCGCAGGCCGGCCATACATGAGTGAAAGCAAAACAAACAAAACCATTCGCGTAGCCTTCAAGGGCTTAGCCGCAGCAGCAGCAGCAACAGCAGCAAGGGCTTCAGCCCTTCATTTACCACTCGGCTCTCCAGTACCTGCATAGGGACAATCCACCCAAACGGTGGAAAACACGGCAACGGTCAGCATTCAGCTGACCCAATTATAACAATCCTACCCCTTTCTCGGGGCAGTAGCATCCTTCCCTGCACAGCATGGTATCAACAATAGCAAATATGTGCTCGCAGGCACACTCAAGCCATCACAACCGTCGGCCACACGGCCCGACAGTCCGTGCACTCAGGGCACATTCTTGGTGCACCGGAAAACCAGGGTCAACACCACCGTTTACACGGTATTGAGCATTCTAGTCTTTTTGGCGCGCGGGCCTAAGACTCTCATTATGCGCTCCAACGAAACCTATAACCAGGCTTACCAGTCGGACGGACATAACGCAGGTACGGATCAGCCACCCCCCGTTGCTCAAGTTGCCGTGCCACCTCGAATACGGAAGTATCCATGGCAATTTATAGGCGCGGGTCGGTTTCACCTTTCCTGTTCGGCAATCTGCCTTTTCATCGAGTTGCAGCCCAACGGCTCAACCGCACACAAAGTGGCAACGCACGGCCACAAGAGTTGCATCCAACCATCTTCATTTCCTGGACTTCATCCAGTACTTCCTGCTGCACCAAGCAACAGGTAGGCACAAGGCAAACAAGCCATAACCACGGAGTCTTCTCCGATATGCAAACAAGCATCACCAATCCAGACCAACATGTCCAGATGGGCTTCACACAGCATGCCTAGATCCGTACTCCAATTCCGGACTCTAACAAGGGGGACTTCACATATCTACCCCAAGGGATGCCACAACCCACCGCACACTCGCGGGGAAGGGTTTTCCCTATGCAATGCAGAAAAGAAGGACTTCACATGTCCAAGAAGGGAGATCGTTACCCTTGACGATCTCTTGGGAGCCATCGAAATCTAGCCGGTGAGAAAGCACCGCAGCAGCTTTGCCTTCACAGCGCTGGCCTCGGATCTCGAATCGGACCACGGGAGCTCCGCCGGTGGCTTGATCTCCTCCTCCTTCTTCTTCCTCCTCTCTCTTTCTCTCTTCACTTAGCCAAATGAAGAATGATCTCTTCATCAAGCCTCTTGTGTTTTAATCCAGCAAGGAAGCACCTGAGCCTTTGGATCCAAATAGAGAAAAGGAACGGCCACGATTTTCCCAGAATTACATTTTTTTGGCTGACACGGCCTGTGACACGCCCGTGTCACAGGCCGTGTACCCTTAAGCGGCACACGCGGCACTCGTACCGACTGAAATCTACCAGAACACGAGCATCAACATGCCCGTGTCGAACCTGACACGCCCGTGTCAGTCATGTGACACGCCCGTGTCAGTCATGTGACACGCCCGTGTCACCCCTGCCTCAACGAGCTCCAAAACCAACAAGCAGTACACGGGTAGGCACACGCCATCAGACACGCCCGTGTCAAATCTAACACGGCCGTGTTCAAGGCTTAGTCCCGGGCCGTGTAATTCTCTGACTCAGTCCGCCCATTTCTTGAGTGACACGCCCTGGGACACGCCCGTGTCCCAGACCGTGTACCCCCGACACGCCCGTGTCAAACAGCCTGCACCTCAAATCCAATTTTGAGATTTTTGGGGTGTTACAATCCTCCCCTCCTTAATAAAATTTCGTCCCGAAATTTGAAGATAGTAGGGAGAAAATAACAAAACATTTATATGTTTTTATTACATATACAACGAGCGAACAAGTTACGAAAATAACTCGGGAAACTCGGCTGGCATGGTCTGCTCGCGCTCTCATGTTAGCTCTTCTCGGCCACAATTGTCCCATCGGACTTTGACCATCCCGATCACTTTGTTCTGCAACTGTTTCTCGGCTCGATCCTCGATCCGAATGGGTCGAACCCTCGTCGTTAGCCCATACTCGACCGGTACCCGATCATTCTCCACTACTTGAGCTGGATCCTTAACAGCCTTACGAAGTACTGAGATGTGAAATACATCATGTAATCCACCCAAGTCTGTTGAAAGTGCTAGTCGATAAGCAGCTTCCCCAACTCGCACCACCACCTCAAATGGACCAAGATACCTCGGACTTAGCTTTTTCAAACGCCGAATCCTGGACACGCCTTTGAAGTGTTTGATCTTCAAATATACCCAATCACCCACTGCGAACTCCACGTTCCGATGTTTGGCATTGTAGTACTTTGCTTGACGATCTTGGGCGATCAATAACCTCTCCCGAATAGAGCGTATAAGCGAGGTAGCGTCTTCGACTTCCTTTTTCCCATGCAGCGTAGATTCGCCTGCTTCTGCCCAAGCTAACAGTGTACGACATTTACGACCATACAAAGCCTCAAATGGTGCCATACCGATGCTCGCTTGGTAGCTATTATTATAGGCAAATTCTACAAGAAAAATATAATCTTCCCATCTCTTACCAAAGTCGAGGGCGCACATGCGGAGCATGTCCTCCATCGTCCTGTTGGTTCGTTCAGTCTGGCCATCCGTTTGGGGATGAAAGGCCGTACTAAACGCTAATTTTGTACTCAACATTTGATGAACTAGCCGCCAATCATTCAATGTGAATCGCCATCACGATCACTGACGATGCTCCGAGGAACACCGTGCAGTCGAACAATCTGCTCCACATAGAGCTTGGCCAAGGTTTCCACTGAATCGTCTCTTTTGTTTGGAAGGAAGTGCGCCACTTTTGTCAACCGGTCCACAATCACCCAGATTGAATCATGACCGCGTTGAGATCTCGGCAACCCGTGCACGAAATCCATCAAAATGTCATCGAACTTCCACTCTGGAATGGGTAACGACTTCAGGAAACCGCCAGGCTTCTGGCATTCTGCTTTCACCAACGCACAGGTATTGCATTCAGCCACATAACGTGCGACATCTTTCTTTAGTCCGGGCCACCAGAACAGCTTTTTCAGATCTCTGTACATCTTTGTGCTCCCTGGGTGAACTGAGTACTTTGCAAAGTGAGCTTCGTACATCAACTCTTCCCTCAATTTACCTACACTCGGGACGCACATTCGACCATTTCTTCGTAACAAACCATTATCCCAAGAGAATTGGTCATCCGGCCCATCTTTTACATAGCGCTGGAGGCTTTCATCAAGCTCCGTTGCTCGCCGAACTCTGTCTGTAAGGTCATATTGAACCTCCGTCCAGTTCAAGCATGCATCGGTCAAAGAACCCTTGTCAACGCACGATATCTCCAATGCTTCCAAGTCCTTGATCAAACGCTGATCATGCCTCTGCAACCAGCTTGCCCGTACCGGAGTCTTCCGACTCAAAGCATCAGCGACCACATTTCCCTTCCCGGGAGTATAGTGAATCTCGAAGGTGTAGTCCCCAAGGAACTCCATCCATCTTCGTTGTCGCATATTCAGATCCTTCTGATCCAACAAGTACTTTAGGCTTTTGTGATCTGTATAGATGTCCACTTTAACGCCATAAAGATAGTGCCGCCACAACTTGAGCGCAAAGATTACCGCCGCCAACTCCAAATCATGGACGGGGTAATTCCGCTCATGCACTTTCAACTAGCGCGAGCCATAAGCAATCACTTTACCAAACTGCAGAAAAACGCAGCCTAAGCCGCTCCCGGAAGCATCACTATAGATCCCATAGCCATCTGTACCACATGGCGATGTCAACACAGGCGCCGTGGTCAAACGACTCTTCAGTTCTTCAAAAGCACGCGCGCACTCCGGCGTCCAAATGAACCTTTGATCTTTTCTCGTTAGCGTGGTCAGAGGTAAAGCAATCCGTGAGAAGTTTTCCACAAACCGTCTATAATAGCCCGCAAGCCCAAGGAAGCTCCTGACCTCGGCCACTAAAGACATCACTGGCCAATCTCGAATGGCACTTATCTTCAACGAATCCACCACGATACCTTCTCCACTTACCACATGGCCTAAAAAGGCTACTGAAGAGAGCCAGAACTCACACTTTGAGAACTTGGCATAAAGCTTATTCCTCCGCAGGGTATGCAAGACCAACCGCAAATGGTTTGCATGATCCTCTTCCGACTGAGAGTATACTAAGATGTCATCGATAAACACAATCAAGAACAAATCCAAGTACTCTCGGAACGTTCGATGCATTAGATCCATAAATACCGATGGCGCATTACATAAGCCAAACGGCATTACCGTGAACTCATAATGACCGTAGCGTGTTCCAAACGCCGTCTTGGGAATGTCACCTTCCCGAATCCTCAACTGATAATATCCCGATTTCAAATCCAACTTGGAATAGACTGTTGATCCTGCCAGCTGATCAAATAGGTCATCAATCCGTGGGATCGGATATTTGTTTTTCTCCGTCAGCTTATTCAATTTGCGGTAGTCAATACATAACCGCAAACTACCGTCTTTCTTTTTCACAAATAGAACAGGCGCGCTCCAAGGTGACATACTTGGGCGTATGTATCCCTGCTCCAACAACTCTTGCAATTGGACTTTCAATTCAGCCATCTCTTTTGGCGCGACGCGATATGGTGAGCGGGCCACAGGTTTCGCACCTGGCACCAACTCAATAGAGAAGTCAATCTCCCGCTGGGGTGGTAACCCAGGAAGATCTTTAGGAAACACATCGGCAAACTCTGACACAACCAGAACTTCACGACACTGGCCTTTGGCTCCACAGCTTGAATTAGCGTGAAGAATAACTCCGCGCCCTTCCGAACAGCATTGATGACTTGGAGCGCAGACAACAAAGTCCCGCCAACTCCTCGCATACCAGCGAACTTCGTCACAAGTCCGGTATTCTTGCCCAGTGTGATCTCCTTGGAGTTGCAATCAATAAAGGCACGCTGCGCCGAGAGCCAGTCCATGCCAAAGATCACATCAAACTCCGATAACGGTAGCACAGCTGCACTCAAACCGAAATCCTGACTTCCTATTTGAACATCCACATCGCAAGCCCTAACTGCAAGCATCACACAGCCATTCGGCAATAGCACCCTTGTACTATCAACCGTCACATGACTCGGCACCCCAATTCGAGATACGAAGCCCTCAGACAGAAAAGAATGCGAAGCACCCGTATCAAACAGGGCTCTCGCCAGATTATTCCGAATCAGGACAAAGCCTGCAGCACACACACATCATGCACAAGCTATACATAACCAAATGCAATAGCACTTAAGCAAGTAAGCTATATTAACTCGTACCTGTGACGACGTCACTTTGCTTAATCGCCTCCTGCTGACCAAGGTGATAAACTCGGGGCTGTGCCTGGGACGCAGAGGAATCAACCACCGCTTTGCCCTTCTCAGCATAAGACGCACCCGTCTTCTTTTCCCCTTTGGGCTGAACAACCCGACAATCACGGGCTATATGCCCCACCCGGCCACAAGTAAAGCATGTACGAGACTCCGGCCTTGACGTCGCTCCCGACACAACAGTCGTAGACACTTGCCCAGATGGCTTGGACCTCTTGCCCCCTTTCTTCTGGTAGAACGACTTGCTAGGGCGAGGTGCTTGCTCTGGCTTCGACACAACCAAGCCCTTGTTCCCTTGCACCCGCCTCATGTCCTTCTCCAACGCACATGCAGTATCAACCAACGCCTGAAACCCTTGGTTCACTAAACTAGAAAGAAGGAACCTCAACTCATCCCGCAATCCTTCATAGAACCTATTCGTTTTCCTTTGGTCATCCGCGAAAATTGTTCCTGCATACCGTCCCAACCTTGTAAACTCATGCAGGTAGTTATCCACACTATCTTCTCCTTGCTTTAACCGTTGGAACTCATTTTCCATGGCAATGCGTTGCGCCGCTGGGACATATTTCGCCAGAAATATTCGAGAGAACTCCTCAATCGATACTTGCGTTAATTGCCTGCCCGCCAAATGGTGTACCTCAACCTCGTCCCACCACAACCGCGCCTCTCCTTCAAGCATGAAGGTGGCCAAGGTGACCTTTAAAGTTTCCTCCGCCCTGATCGCTGTCATTATCCGCTTGACACGCGATAACCAATCCTTGCCTGCGTTGGGGATCCCAGTCCCGTAAACGTAGGCGGACTGAAGCTCATGAATTGCTTCAACTGTCGGTCAGCTGCTCGTGGATCGACAGCCTCAACCGGCTCGGGTCGTACATCAACACGAACTGGCACTACTGCCGGCTGCGCTTGCCCGGTCGGCTGAATCATGGCAAATAGAGCCTCAGCAACTAAGCGAACAGTTTCCGCAGATGGAGGAGGTGTTGGCACCTCAGCTGGTGCCGCACTCTCATCAGAGCGCTGGGGCTCAGACTGCCCAGCACCACTACGCGTCACCTATAGGTGGACAAGACACACATTAGCGATCACATGCAAGCAAAACAACAGAAAAGGAACGCGCAGATTCCTCAAACAAGATTATGTACATTCCTTAGTGGGCATTCCAGAGTTCATTATCGTTACAGCAGGGCGCACAAACATGCGCTCGCCACCCCATAAAAGAATTCGACCACGAATTCGAAAGAGGAAGACCGAACGAAGCTGATACCAAAATGTAACGACCCCATCCGTTACATGACGTATAGTAGAAGGTCCGGCCGGGGCCCCACACTATATGCCACAAACAGACGGTGAGGTCACAGGATAAAACTAAACCATACACGTATCCTAACTCAGAGCATGCTAGCGGAAGCTTTAAGTTGTAAATTGAACTCTAACCAGGAATGTCCAATATATAAACCACAGTTATATATACAGCCACAGAATGTACAACAAAGGTGAAGGGTTGGCCTTAAAGCCTTACAGTTCTTCTTTCCACACATCATGGATTACAAACATCGGCGTGCAGGCCGGCCATACATGAGTGAAAGCAAAACAAACAAAACCATTCGCGTAGCCTTCAAGGGCTTAGCCGCAGCAGCAACAGCAGCAAGGGCTTCAGCCCTTCATTTACCACTCGGCTCTCCAGTACCTGCATAGGGACAATCTACCCAAACGGTAGCAAACACGGCAACGGTCAGCATTCAGCTGACCCAATTATAACAATCCTACCCCTTTCTCGGGGAAGTAGCATTCCTTCCCTGCACAGCATGGTATCAACAATAGCAAATATGTGCTCGCAGGCACACTCAAGCCATCACAACCGTCGGCCACACGGCCCGACAGTCCGTGCACTCAGGGCACATTCTTGGTGCACCGGAAAACCAGGGTCAACACCACCGTTTACACGGTATTGAGCATTCTAGTCTTTTTGGCGCGCGGGCCTAAGACTCTCATTATGCGCTCCAACGAAACCTATAACCAGGCTTACCAGTCGGACGGACATAACGCAGGTACGGATCAGCCACCCCCCATTGCTTAAGTCGCCGTGCCACCTCGAATACGGAAGTATCCATGGCAATTTATAGGCGCGGGTCGGTTTCACCTTTCCTGTTCGGCAATCTGCCTTTTCATCGAGTTGCAGCCCAACGGCTCAACCGCACACAAAGTGGCAACGCACTGCCACAAGAGTTACATCCAACCCTCTTCATTTCCTGGACTTCATCCAGTACTTCCTGCTGCACCAAGCAACAGGTAGGCACAAGGCAAACAAGCCATAACCACGGAGTCTTCTCCGATATGCAAACAAGCATCACCAATCCAGACCAACATGTCTAGATGGGCTTCACACAGCATGCCTAGATTCGTACTCCAATTCCAGACTCTAACAAGGGGGACTTCACATATCTACCCCAAGGGATGCCACAACCCACCGCACACTCGCGGGGAAGGGTTTTCCCTATGCAATGCAGAAAAAAAGGACTTCACATGTCCAAGAAGGGAGATCGTTACCCTTGACGATCTCTTGGGAGCCATCGAAATCTAGCCAGTGAGAAAGCACCGCAGCAGCTTTGCCTTCACAGCGCTGGCCTCGGATCTCGAATCGGACCACGGGAGCTCCGCTGGTGGCTTGATCTCCTCCTCCTTCTTCTTCCTCCTCTCTCTTTCTCTCTTCACTTAGCCAAATGAAGAATGATCTCTTCATCAAGCCTCTGGTGTTTTAATCCAGCAAGGAAGCACCTGAGCCTTTGGATCCAAATAGAGAAAAGGAACGGCCACGATTTTCCCAAAATTACATTTTTTTGGCTGACACGGCCTGTGACACGCCCATGTCACAGGCCGTGTACCCTTAAGCGGCACACGCGGCACTCGTACCGACTGAAATCTACCAGAACACGGGCATCGACATGCCCGTGTCGAACCTGACACGCCCGTGTCAGTCATGTGACACGCCTGTGTCACCCCTGCCTCAACGAGCTCCAAAACCAACAAGCAGTACACGGGTAGGCACACGCCATCGGACACGCCCGTGTCAAATCTGACACGGCCGTGTTCAAGGCTTGGTTCCGGGCCGTGTAATTCTCTGACTCAGTCCGCCCATTTCTTGAGTGACACACCCTGGGACACGCCCGTGTCCCAGGCCGTGTACCCCCGACACGCCCTGGGACACGCCCGTGTCCCAGGCCGTGTCAAACAGCCTGCACCTCAAATCCAGTTTTGAGATTTTTGGGGTGTTACAAGGAGTGGAATAGTTATAAGGGAACCTGAAACATAAAAGTGTTTCTGGTTCATCTTTAGGGCTGAAGGCTGTGTAGTTTTGTTTCATGCACATAAACAATTAATCCATCTGTTAATGAATATCTTTTTAATTAAATTGGTGTTCATTATTTCTGAGTAATGCATGATATATACATTATATTTATGCTGCATATGTGTGTGGGTGTATATCATTATCTTAGGTTTTTGACTTCTTCAAATAGGGGGAGATCGTTGTGTCCATTGATCTCAATGTTCCAGATTTGAAGAAGGCCTACTTGACAATGGTATACATGATGATTATTTTCACAACGCTAACGCGTGTTTCCAATTAATGAAGCAAGTATACCTATCGTTCGGAGTATAGAATCAAGTGTCGTATTTCGACTTGGGGCTTGTCGAGTCTTGCACTCACAAGAAAGAGCTATTATCTTATCAGATGAAAAGTTCGTTTTTGTTTAAAATGGAAAAGGAAGCGTTACACTAAGAAAGATAAATTCAATGTTGGGGAAGCTAGCACTTGATCTAGAATCCCCAAGGGCTAAAATAAACCTTCTTGAAAATTAAATTAATGCGATTAAATTTACTCACTCAACCATGGAGGTTCCTAAGTAAAAAAGAGTCTCTCTCGAGCTCATGCTTTTGACTAACCTTAGGTTGATCAATTAAGACCTCTCGTCTAGTCGAAACCCCTAAGCTTGCTTTAGGCAGTGAACCCCACTATTGGATTTGACTCCAATCTGGAATATTTATCTCGTCCTCTCTCGAGGAGTGCATGCAACTCCTTTTATCTTTGAGTGATCTCCTCGTATCCATAGCCACTCGATCATTTAGGATACGGATCTTAGATCGAAGAACATATCCGCAAAATATGAATTTGTCAAAATATAAATCAAAGATAAATCGTAAGTGAGAAAGATTAAGAACAAGACATTTTTGATAAAAATGAAAAGTTTATTTTATTCTAAGGTTCATCATGATCAAGTGCTAAATGAAAATTAGCTACTCATCATGATTAGGGAATTACAAGATAAGGTAGGGAAAGATATGCTTGAAATAAAAACAATTAGAATTAAAGCTTACACAATATTAATCTAGACTAGGAAATGAAAAGTACAGTAATTAAAGCAGCAAAATAAGAGACTCCAACTCCCCAAAATTCGACCCTAAGCATCTAAAGCTGTCTGGAATTTATAAAAAAAAGTGTTGGATAGACACTCCCCTAGGTCACGCCCATGACCTAGGGCGTGTCAGGCTCGGAACCAATGTCTTAAAACACCGCGAACGTTGGAGGAGAAAAGGCCAAAAACTGTAGATTGCGGGTCACGCCCCTAGGTCACGCCCGTGACCTAGGGAATGTCGGGTATGTTACTGAAAATTGCGGGAAGCTAAAAATGGCAGGAGTTATTCTAAAATTTTTGGAGGGCTCACGCCCCTAGTCACTCCTGTGGCATAGGGCGTGTCTAGCTAGAACGGTAATCTGGCAGCATACGGCAGGAACGGCAGAGTGATTGTAAAGAAACTATCCCGGTCATGCCCTGGGTCACGCTCGTGACGCAGGCATGTCATTTTAATCCGACATGTAAGGCCTCTTATTGGGGACATCTGGCTGACACGGTCTGTGACAATGGTCACGTTGGGGTGTCACGCATGTGTCAGGATGGACACGGGTGTGTCTAGGCTGAGAAATTGGGAAATTTCTTCTTTGCTCAAAAAATCTTCAGATCAGCCCTTCAAGATTGAAAATATTAATGTTAGCCCAAATAGATAAAGAATACAAAATGAAATTAATTATTAGCTTAATATTATAATATAGATATATAATAGCTAGCTATTTAATAGAAATTAATAACTAAAATAAAGAAATAATTAGAGTTATCAAATACCCCCATACTTATCCATTTGCTAGTCCAGAGCAAACAACCGCCTATAGGGAGTAGAAAACTTTTAAATGCTAGAAAAGAAAATTGAACCTAAGGAGTAAAATGTGAAGTCTTATGCCTAAGTTTGTAGCTATTTTGGTAAAAAAACTCACTCAGCATACAAATTTGTTTTTTACTTTTCTTAGAATGTGTTTCCACTATTATTTTTACTTTTAAATCGAAAATTTGGTAAATCTTAAAATTATATTTAGGGAGAATGTAGCGTGCCTACTAAGATAACATTGCACAAATCGAAGATTGAGATACCCTCCAAAGAAATCCATCAGTGTCGATGGCCATAGGTTTGCTCTTTCACACTCTCGACATGGCACTAGTTTAACTTATAAGCACAAATCAATAGGACTTAACTAGGTTGAAACATAGGCTTAGGTTTTCGGTGTGGAAAAACAAAGATAAAAATGATGGCTAAACACACCCAAACCTAAAGAGAGTTTGCACAAAAAAACATTATCATGGCTTAAAGAACGCAACCAATTCCTAAATCCCTTTGTTTCTTGAATTTCTCATCATGATGAAGATTTGTCTACTTCCTCTTGTTTTCATGTTCTCTTTTTTTATATATTTTATTTTTCTTCTTTTTTGAGAGAGAGGAGGAGAAATAAATCAACCCTTTTTTCCAATTAACCACCAAAATTAAATGGCTCCTAATCACTCACAAACCGTTTCTGTAATTGTTTTTTTCAAGCTCGTTCTTAGGTGTGTAAATAAGATGCTTTTTAGGCTTTGGTAAAGTGTTTGGTTGAGCTAAAACAAAAGATAGGGTAATAGACTCAATCTGGCTTAACAAAGATAAAACGTTAGGTACGGGTGCAAAGGCTCAAACTTGCCAAAAGAAAGGCCTAAATCATATTTATCCTAATGAGTTTAACTTATAAAAAGTCTTGAGAATATCTAGAGGGCAAGTTCTAGACATCGATAAAGAATACCTCTTTCTTGATCCACGAAATATCGCTCTATTAAACTTCTACACACTCTCCTAAATTATTTCTAGATTTTACCGATTTCAAAATGAATGTAAAATAAAATATTTCCACTCATTTTGAAAAATAAAAATCTAATTGTATGCTGAATATTTAGATCTACATAAAATTCTACTTACACGTGCACTTAACTAGAAACACAACATGGCAAACAGTTTTACTCCAAAATTCAAAGTTTAATTAAGGCATCAAAATTCTCTAAACACTATATAAAAGTTAAATTACTAGGAATTTTGCATGTGAATAAATATAGAAATAACAACTTCTCTAATTAAAAAAAAAATTAAACCTATTTTTTTGTTACTTCTTAGACTTTCCGAGGTATACCCTGTGAGGGGCTCTCACCGGTACTAGGAGGTAAGATGGGGTGATATCCTAAATCTCCATTTCTAAGAAATTTAATTTTTTATTTTCTAAGTTTTTTTTTTTAAAAATAATTTTGAAATTTTTTCGAACAAAAGAAAGAAAATATTTTTTTGGTATGTTTTGCATGAGGAATATTCCCCCATACTTAAGCAGTACATTATCCCCAATATAAAAACAAATAACTAAAGGAAAGAAAAAGAGACTTCCATAAAGAGTTTAAAGAGGCACTAAAGTGTACCTGTAATACATGACTAAAGATAAACATAATTTTAATAAATAGTTATAATAAAGATAAAGGATACATAGGAAGTGCAGAAAAAAAGATACAAGAACACTCGACCACTACAACTCCAAAGAAAAGAACTACTCCTCATCGTTAGCATGACCATCCGTCGGATAATATGTTCGCAGATCCACGAACTCATGCGTAATATGCTCCACGGAAGAAGCGTGACTCTCCTCTAGCGTGACAAAGCGCTCATCAAAATGAGTGAAACGGCCATCAAAATGAGTCTGCATTTGGTCTAGGTGAGTTTGAATCAACCCAAATTGATGATCCTAATATTTTGGAGGAGCAGGCGCTGGGGTAGAGTGCAACGATGGTGCCAGAATCTAGGGAGAGTGATGAGTACCGCTGGGACCGGTACCAAGATCAAGATCATGATCCACGCCACCGACTGATGGGGAATAGCCTCAAACTCGCAATCATGTCGGCGCGCTAGGCCGAGGGCCTGAAGGGTCGGGAACTGGAGGACCTAAAACGTATGTATGCAGGTCAGCCGCGGAAGGGCATCCCAAAGGCCGGTCTGCTTGGCGAGGAAAGTAATAAAATTGCCTCCATGAGCTGCTCCCAACCTCACATTTTCATCCTGATGACGGAAGAAAAGTGCGAGCATATAACCAAGGTTGACTGGGACCCGGTAAAACATACTATATAAATATAGTAAATCTGCCCGAGACACCACGCCATGGCTATCGCCGCGACCGGTAAGAGTAAAGGTGAGGAGGTTATTGACAATGCACAAAATTGGGGAAATAAGGCGGCTGCCCTTTGATTTCTTTGTGGTGTAAGGGGCGGTGTTCATTACTGATTTTCGTCCAAAAGGTGAGGAGGTTGAAATCGGAAGGAATATCAGTTTTGAGGTCGAGATAGGCTGGAGAATGGGAAAATGCCTCCGAGCAAAAGCCCATGGCGACATTGAGTTGGCAGATGGTGAGCTGATGCATCATCCCACCCATGCTAAAGATGATTAAATCATCATGCACTGCCTAACAGAACACAAAGGAAGCCAAGAACTCAACGGTGAGTTCAAGTAAAGTCGGCTCCGAAATGGAGAAAAGGGAAGTCCATCCCGGTGTGGATAGAAATTCCCAAACCAACTCCGCCGCTCTGAAGGTTGCGAGGATCGCCCAATCCAAGATCCGAAAAACTCCAAAGGTTTTTGCGCGTGATCGCTCGCTCCGGTCCTGCTGGGTGGAGTTTTCAAAGAGGAGCATGGATTCCGCAGAGGCGGGATCCGCAGGGTGCTCAGAGGAAGAGGTCGTGGAACAAGGGTGCTGGCGAGGCATGGTGAGAAAAAGGAGAGAAGTTCGGCCAAAAGAGGGAAGGGAAGAGAAGAGTAAACGATGCAAGGTAAGGAGAAAAGAGAAGGGGAAGAAATCCAATTTATTGGATTTTTCGGGTCGGACACACCCCACAACATGCCGGTGAAAGGCGGTATGTGCCCAAAAAAAAGGAAAATGACATTCCCAGCCTCGGGTTCGCTGGTCACGCCCCAGCATCACGCCCGTGACTCTAGGGCATGTAAGGGGAATCCAAGGGGGCCACGCGGGAATCCGAGGCATCGGCCTCAGATTCCACTATCATGTCCCAGGGTCACGCCCGTGACCCTGAGGAGTATCGGCCAAAGCTAACACGTCGCGGGAATCCGAGGCACGACCTAGTCAATGTCTCGGATACCCGCTACACAGGCATGTTACGCCCATGACCATATTGGTCATGCCCATGTCATGTCCGAAAGACGGATGGGAAAAAGGGGTGCGAACGAAACCATCCGCGGGTTTCGCAAAACAGGCTAAACACGCCCATGACACACTCGTGACCTGCAGGTCATGCCCGTGACAGGGGCATGTACGAGAAAAAAAATTGAAATTTTTTTTTACGTTTGCTTTTTTTGTTTTTTTTTTGTTGTTTGTTTTTGTTGTTTTTTATATTCAAATAAACTAGAACAAAACAAAAGTTACCAACTTTAAGAATCATGTGGACTTGACACTCGACCCCGACCGATCATCATGCTTTGATGTCCTTCAAACCTACAAAAACTAGAAAATAAAATCAAACACTAAGGAAACATAAGGTAAAAGACAACCATGGGGTGCCTCCCATAAGCTCTTTGTTTATGGTCATTAAGCTCCACCATAGTGGTTTGTGCGTACTATAGGTTTGACAACATTATGTTGTCCAATTATTCGTTAATATTATCACCGAAAAAAATAGATTCAGTCGACGCCCATTTACTTTAAATTCACCTCTTTCCGGGTGCGAAATAAGCATCGTTCCGTAGGGCCAAACCTCCTTTATGACAAAGGGGCCAGACCAACGGGACTTAAGTTTACCCTGAAATAAGCGTAAGCGCGAGTTATAAAGAAGGACTTGGTATCCCGGTTGGAAGTCCTTTGGGTGCTTGATTTTTTTATCAAGATAAAATTTTGTGCGCTCCTTATAGAGTTTATTATTCTCATATGCGAGGGAGCGCCACTCTTCGAGCTCGTTAAGTTGTAATTTACGGAGCTCAGAGGAACAATTTTCCTCAAGATTTAAAAATTTAAGTACCCAAAAGGCACGATGTTCAAGCCCAATCGGTAAATGGCATGCTTTCCCATAGACCAATCGATACGGCGTACAACCGATAGCGGTCTTATACGCGGTCCGATAAGCTTATAGAGCATCATCAAGCTTGACTGACAAATCCTTTCTACTAGTAGAAACCATTTTTTCCAATATACATTTGATTTCACGGTTAACTACTTCTACCTGGCCACTGGTTTGAGGGTGATAGGGGGTGGCTAACCTATGTGTAATGCCGTATTTAGATAAAACTTTAGCGAGTTGTGTGTTACAAAACTGGGTGCCCCTATCACTAACTATTGCCCGTGGTGCTCCAAATCGTGAAAATAGTTTTTAAAGAAATTGAGTCACGACTCGGGCATCATTAGTGGGAAGGGCTTGCGCCTCCTCCCACCATGACACGTAGTCGACCGCTACCAAAATATATTTATTTCCACAGGACATTGGTAGCGGTCCAACAAAGTTGATCCCCCATAAATCAAAAACTTCAATTTCTAAAAATGAATTTAATGGCATTTCATCATGGCGGGAAATATTACCTGAGCGTTGGCATTGTTCACAACCACTTACATAGGCGTGAGCATCCTTGAAGATGCTTGGCCAACAAAATCCTACTTCAAGTACATTCTGAGCTGTTTGATTAGCTTTATAATGCCCGCCGGCGGGCCCCTCGTGGCAATGTTTTAGAATTTGGGCACCTTCCTCATGAGAAACACACCTCCGCATCACTTGGTCCGCGCAAACATGAAAAAGAAAGGGATCCTCCAAAAAATAATTTTTCAAATCGGAAAAGAATTTCTTCTTTTCTTGATAAGAAAAACCATTCGGGAGGAATCTTGCAACAACATAGTTTGCGAAATCGGCGAACCAAGGAGTGGGGAGAGTAATTACCTTATGAATAGCGAGAAGGCGCTCCTCAGGAAAAGTGTCGTCAATGTCCTCCTCTATGAGCTCCTCCGAATTGGGATTCTCCAACCGATAAAGATGATCAGCCGCCAAGTTTTCCGCTCCTCTCTTGTCGCGAATCTCCAAGTCGAATTCTTGGAGGAGTAAGATCCACATAATCAATCACGGCTTTCCATCTATTTTTGCTTGTAAATATCTCAAAGTTGAATGATCGGTAAAAACAATAATCTTTGACAAGGTTAGATATGAACGAAATTTATCAAATGCGAAAATTATGGCTAATAATTCTTTTTTGGTGGTCGTGTAATTTTCCTGTACGACGGTTAGTGTTTTGCTCGCATAATATATAGGATGAAAATATTAATTTATGCGAAGTCCTAAGACCGCACCTATGGTAAAACTACTAGCGTCACACATGATCTCAAAAGGAAGTTCCCAATTGGGAGCAATCATGATAGGAGCGTTAATCAATTTTTCTTTTATAAGAGAAAAAGCATGCAAACAATTTTCATCAAAAAGAAACGGTGCATCTTTTTCTAATAAGTGAGTAAGAGGCTAAGTTATTTTAGAAAAATCTTTAATAAATTGGCTATAAAAAACGGCATACCCCAAAAAACAACGAACGACCTTGACATTTGAAGGGGGAGGTTGCTTTTCTATAGTTTCAATTTTAGCTTTATCTACCTATATTCCCTTGCTTGAAATTTTATGGCCTAAAGCCAAACCTTTCGGTATCATAAAATGGCACTTCTCCTAGTTTAAAGCTAGGTTCGTTTCCTCATATCTTTGGAGTACACGATAAAGGTTTGCCAAACATAAATCAAACGAATCTCCAAAAATAGAGAATCATCCATGAAGACCTCCATGATATCCTCCACTAGTTCGTCAAAGATTGCTAGCATACACCTTTGGAAGGTTGTTGACGCATTGTATAAACCAAAAGGCATTCTTCGATAAGCGAAGGTGTCAAACGGACAGGTGAAGTTTGTTTTCTCTTCGTCTTCGGGCGCGATTGGGATTTGGAAATATCCCGAAAGAAAGTCAAGAAAATAATAAAATGAGTTCCCAGATAACCATTCAAGGATTTGGTCAATGAACGGCCAAGGAAAATGATCCTTACGGGTTGCATCATTTAATTTACGGTAGTCGATGCACACCCTCAATCCGGTAATGGTTCGAGTAGGGATTAATTCATTCTTATTGTTAGGCACGGTACCGTTAACCCTCCTTTCTTGGGCACCACTCGGACTGGACTTACCTAAGTGCTATCCGAAATCGGATAGATTATGCTCACTTCTAATAATTTTATTACCTCCACCTTAACTACCTCCTTCATGTTAGGATTTAGCCTATGTTGAGGTTTAATTGTTTTATGAGCGTGTTCTTCTAATAAAATTTTGTGGGTGCAAAAGGAGGGATTAATCCCTCTCAAATCCGTGATCTTCCACACAATTGCGTGGGGATGAATTTTTAAAATATTAGATAATTTAATTTTTTTTCTTCATCGGTCACGTAGGCCGACACAATAACGGGAAGTTTTGAATCCTCCGCTAAAAATAAATACTCTAAAAGATCGGGCAATTGTTTTAATTCTAGCGTGGGAGGTTCATCATAAGAAGTTTAAAACGATCACTACCAACATCCAAAATTTCAAAAAATAGGTGTGCGAGTGATCAAAACATTATCATTATTTTCATGAGATTTTAATTCTAAATTTTCAAAATTGGCATCATGATCAATAGATGATAAAGAATGTTCAGAAAAAGGAAAGAAGTCTTCTTCGGGAGAAATCTCCAAATTGTAACATGAGTCGTCATTTGAGAGCGAATTTTTCATAGACGAGTCAATAGTAAAAGTAACTTCTTCATCTCCGACTCTAAGGAGAAGTTTACCGTTATTAATGTCTATAACTGCGCGCGAGGTGGTATGAAAAGGGCGACTGAGAATGAGTGGTACCTCGGTGTCCTCTTAGATGTCAAAGATGACGAAATCTACTAGAAAGATAAATTTGTCAACTTTGACAAGCACATCCTCAATAATCCCCATAGGGAGTTTGACAGACCGATCTGCCAATTAAATGCACATTCTTGTGGGTTTAGGCTCTCATAATCCCAATTTCTTCACTAAATAATAAGGCATTAAATTAATTGAGGCGCCTAGATCGGCTTACTAATAAATCGCCAAATAAACAAGGAATAGAGAAACTACCCAGATCGGGTAATTTCTTAGGAAATATATTAAGTAAAATTGACAAACACTCCGCGTTCAACTGAACCGTGGATATATCCTCAAGTTTCTTTTTATTGGATAAAAAATCCTTGAGGTACTTGGCATACTTCGGCATTTATGCCATCACTTCACAAAATGGAAAATTTATTTGAATTTGTTTAAACATATCTAAAAGTTTACCTAATGCTCATCCACCCTGTCTTTTTGCATTCTAGACAGATAGGGGAGAGGTGGTTGATAAGCTTTGGGTTTATTAGAAATAGAAGGCTTAAGCGGAGGAGAAGATGAAGAAATTATTACCTCTGTATCAACCGGAATTGGAGAAGTGGTTACCTCCTTCCCGCTCCTTAGAGTGATGGCTTTGGCTTGCTCCTTTGGGTTGGGCTCCGTATTGCCTAGTAGCGCTCCTTATTGGCGATCAGAGAGCATTTTAGCGATTTGCCCAATTTGGTTCTCCAAATTACGAAGAGATCCGGTGAGATTCTGAATATTGGCATCATTTGCAGTTTTATATTTGGTGAAAAAATCCTCGAGATTGGGAGCTTTTGGAGCCTATGGTGGAAAATAACCGGGTGGAATTGTGTTTGGTGGGTGTGCCGCATTCCTCGGATTACTCCAAGAGAAGTTGGGGTGATTCCTTATACCCGGGTGATAAGTATTACCATAATTATTACCCGAATTAAAAGGTGGCCGATTCGGATTACCAATGTAATCCACATGTTCGGCAATAGGGGAAGGTTCCCAATATTGGGGTTCACAGGTAGGTGTAGACGAGGAAGCAAACATCTCGTTCATTTGTTTTTGTAATTTCTTAGCCTGGAGGAATAAACTAGAAAATGTTATCTATTTCGTACAACCCGGTCGGTTTAGGTGGACGAGACCGGGGTGTACTCCACTGATATGTATTCATGGCCATACCTTCTATAAGTTCTTGGGCGGCCGTCGGTGTCTTGTTATTTAAAATTCCACCGGCGACGGCATCAATATGTTGCCTCATTTGTTAATTGAGGCCATTATAGAAGGTTTGCACTTGCAACCAATCGGGGATTGCATGATGCGGACAACGGCGAAGCAATTCCTTAAATAACTCCCAAGTATCATATAACATTTCCGTATCAACTTGGGAGAAATATGTAATATCATTACGCAACTTGGCCGTCTTAGCGGGCGGAAAATATTTCGTGGGAAATTTTTCCGTCATCTCGGCCCAAGTAATGATGGAGCCTCTTCGTAGAGAACCCAACCACTGCTTATCCTTGGTGCGCAAAGAAAATGGAAAAAGTCTTAGCCGAATGGCATCATCGGAAACCCCATTAATTTTAAAAGTATCACATATTTTTAAAAAGTTAGAAATATGTGCATTTGGGTCCTTATCTTGAAGCTTATCAAATTGTACTGATTTTTGTACCATTTTATCATTTACTTATTTTATGGTCATCGTTGATTTCTTTCTCTGTGTATTTGTTATTATCAAAAGAGGGAGATTATTGGAGCATGCGATCCGCATTCCTTGGTTTGAAAATAACAAATCTCAAATGTATTTTATCATAGTGTAATTATGGTGTGCAGATATCTCCAGGTAAGCTCTAATAATTTTATAGTGACATTGAGCTACAGAATTTTTAAAGACGGGAGATATCGCTGGCGATAGGTCTCTATCGCTGGGTGATATTAACTTGATGGCGTCAGCTATTTTCTCGACGATTTCAGCACAACGCATTATACACTGATATTACCAGGCGATATCTAGCTATCGCAGGGCGATAGCGCGTGATCTAGTATGACCACCATCATTCTGCCACAGTTATAGCAAAGTGGGTCATGTGGCAGGCTGGGGTGATATCTCGTAGGCAATATCTAGCTATCGCGGGGCGATAGTGCAGATTGCTTAAAAGGGCTAGTTTTTATACATTTCGTGGCATACATCTCTAGGAACCTTTGTGTTGAGAATTCCCAGTCTAATGACTTCGTGGAACCAGAAAAAACTCCCAAGTGTGCGATAAAGGATAAGTGCATAGAAGAGACCATTCGTGCTTTATAACTCTGGCGACATTTGCAAGGATTCATCGTCTTCTTCAAGTGATCTACACCAGATGGAGTTTTCATTTTCAAATTTCTAGTTTATTACTTTTTTATTCAGTATAATTGGTAGGGAACTCGTCGTCTTGTGCATGGCGACTAGGTCCGTGCGTGGCTTGGGGGGAAATTGTCGCCTTGTGTACAACGACTAGGTAGTGGAGAGATCTAGAGGGAGTCAACTAGTTGTATCTAGGGAGAGATAGACTTTAGCCTACCAGTTCTTAGGAGAAGGACCGGTGAAAACTCAAAAAGAATTTTTCTACTTGTAGCCTCGATTTCAAGCTCTATTGAAATCTTTGTTTATGTTTTTTCATCACTTATGAAATAAAATTATCATTTCATTTTCATTAAATTTCTGAGTATTTGGAATATATTTTGGTTTGTGAAAAATATCATCTTAACATTCTCAATTATTTTACCTAAAGTTTTAACATTTATAAAAAGTTTTATTTGTCCTTATTCACCCCCCCCCCCCCCTCTAAGGGCACCTCAAGATTCAACACTCCACTGCCACTATGAGCTATGATGGTTGGTACCAAAGAGGTTAGCTGCCTCCAAAAAGTGGGAAATAAAGGTCTATGTGCATAGAGTCATCTTTGTGAGTTGCACTTATATGAAGCATAGCATCGACATTGCATTACATAGCATAACATTCATTTCTCGCAGATCCTCATCATATAAATTTGTATGGGCACTTTTATGTGATGAGTTGCTTATTGGAAACCTTAACTTATAAGTTTGTATGGGCATTCATATAAGTTAAGATACGCTTCTACAATGTTAGAGTAAATGCTCTTTACTTCTTTACATACTTATTGCACTTTACTTACTTGTCATGTATTACTACTATACCTCTATAAAATTTCTAGCTTAGATGATATGTTATATTTTGTACCTTTACCTATATACTTGCTAGTTAGTTCCACTTGTGCTATTATTACTAATATTATAACTTTTTCTTCCACCCTTTCGACCAATGCCTAGTAGTCATCGGGGCAGTTGATGCCAAAGCGCCTTAGTCGTTTTGATTGGCGATCGATTGGACCACATTATTTTAGGCGATCTAGGAATCGGGGCAGCAGAACGACACCCCAGAGGACCGACATCCCAGGACGGCAGGACTTGAGGAGCTAATGAAGCATACTGCTACTCTACCCCTGGTCGATGTGAGTGACGATGATGCTTTGTACTTCCGCCGTTTTGAGTGAGAGAAAGTTATATTTGTTACTGGGCATAATCCCTTATTGTCTTTATGATGTACTCGGGCATACGCCCTTCTCTCTTAGACTATTCTATCTCTTAGGTGGATATATTTTATTTCATAGTGTGATGTGTAATGACTTTATACTTAATATTTCTTACTTTCTTAAGTGATTGGTCTTGATGATGAACTAGCTGGCAAGATCAGCGTCTTGTAGTGGCAACTAACCCGTAGGTTACTATGACCGTAAGATGGCCATTCTGGGTAGTAAGACTCCACTCGGGTCAGTGTTAGTAGACTCAAGGTAAGTTCAGAAAAAGGGTCTTACACCTTCGGAGGGCATGGAGAACTCCTGCCTTTTGGTTCTACTAAACGCAGCCCAAACTGATCTGCCAACAGTGAAATTCTGTTGTTTAGAACAGCAAGAGGCAGACTCAAAATGGGCTTTCCCGAATAGGTGAGCTGGGCCGGCCTCAATCCACTTGCCTGAACGATGAGTGCTTGATGAGGTGGTGCCCCACAACTCGCTTCTTACAAGGGGCGAGTGAAAGCTCCCCTTCTCCACTTGCCCTACCTATTTGATGGCACTCGCCCCACCTATTCGCATAGCTTGCCTTGGGATGAACTAGCACACTCGGCGAATACGTGGTTGTACAGCAGGTATCTTAACAAGACCTATTACTGCATCTGTTGAAGCCAGAAACCCGACTTCTCCTAGAGTTCGGATCTAGAGTTGCAGCTCACACCTACTCTTCCCTAATTCCTTCCTTGACGTGAGTCTCGTGAACTAGAAACAGACCGTGGGCATCAAGTTTGAGGTCCCACCTCTTACCCGGAAGAATTAGAAATCCTTCCCCTCCCTAGACAGTGCTGAGCTAAGTGCCTTAGAGGAAGAAGATGAAAGGGGTCAACAACCTCTTTAAGGAACCTTATCGGTCTATTTATAGGCCTCTGATTTTGACCTACCAATAACCAAACTGAACCGACCTGAAATTACCAAAATACCCTAAGTTTGGTCTGCCAATAGCCAATCTCCGCTGTTCTGAAGGGTTATATGCAGACCACAAAGAGTAGAAGAGTAAAGTTACCTGAGACCAAAGAATAAAACCCCCACGTGAGGGTAGGAAAGTAAAAATGGCCTTTTTGTTGAACCGGCGCTCGACGAATCATCGACCTAGCGTTCAGCGAACAATGAATAAGCACTAGACGAACGTCGAGCCGGTGCTCGACGAACGTCGAGCCTGCGCTCGACGAATGTCGGGCCGGCGCTTCGATGAAAATGGCATCCAGTGGGCGAGAGGTGCCCATAAGCTCGCCTCGCGAGTATCCCGTCTTACCAAAAGAGGCCAGCCTATGATGCGAGAGCTCTCTCGTCTGCTCCATTGCTCCCCTCTCAGCTCGCGAGTGCCCCGGCTCACAAATACTTCATCTTGATTCTAAGGGATCAACACCCGCCGCGAGATCCCTCTCGCCTGCTCCGTTGTTCCCCTCTCGCTTCTTGTGTCTCACTTTTTAGGAATACCGGTGAGTTATCCTTATGGTCTTACTCGCCTATGTAGTCTTCTCGCCCCTAGCACTTTTCCTTGACTTACCTCCTGTGAGCCCGAGGTTGAACACAATCCCAACTATTTTCGAGATTGCCCCAAGCTCGAAAAGAAAGTCCAACCGAGGCTCGCGGTGTTAAAGTTCAATTATGAGAGAAACTTTTGTGGGGCCCTCCTCTGGGGCCTATAAATATGTGACACTCATCCCAGCATGGAGAGTGCCCCCTCTCTCATCTCTTCCTTCATTTCTTCCATCTCCACCATGTCTCATAGCCAGAGTTTTCGCGAACGTCTCACGATGGTGCGTAAACAAAACAAGACTAATGTGGCTGCTCTGGCCCAAGTTTTGGCTCGTACCCCCACTTCTTTACCGTCGTCGTCTCGCCCGAAGAAGATGAAGACCACTATCCCCCCCCCCCCCTCTCGGTCGAGGGGACCACTCTGGCGTCATTGGAAATCCATGTTCCCCATTCCGCGTCTCTTGAGGAGAGAGGTAAATTTTTGATCCTTCCCCTCCTTTCTCCTTTTCCCTCTTCCTGCCTACTTACTTCATGCTTCTTCAGGGGGATCTCGTCCATCATCGCTAGCCTGCAAATATGCTTGATACTACCGACATCCATCATCAAGACTCTGACTCGCCTCAGCAATCCACCCTTATAGCTGTGAAGAATGACGATCCCTCTCAACTCGCAGGGACCTCTCGCGACCTTGGAAAATGAACTAGACTTCTCCTCTCGCTTCATATAGACGTCCATTCCCCTACCTAGTGTGTTCGAGGCCACTGGACTAAACCTTCCATCCTGATCCCTGGCTTGCTCCTGCACAGGTACCCTGGTCGACTCGGCAGCAGTGGACTTCTCTGAGCAGCCCGCCTTCTGCCTCCTCCTCACTTAGAAGAAAAAGAGGACTATCTGAACGATCCCATGGATCGTATGGGGATGAAGCATTGGATGGCCGAGATGTTTCGAAAGCACATATGCCTCATCCGTAAGATGGAACTAAACAAGCAGGCTGCCGACAGGCGCATTGATTGGTAAGATATTGAATGCGCCCGTCTCTCCTTTGTGGTCGATGCTGGCATCGGGATAGATGAGACCAACCCTCAGGCCATCATAAATGAGGTCGACCAGCAGCTCCGTCTCGCACGCCGCGGTATTGAAGCCGTTCGCGCCTTTCATGTTCCTGGTCGGCCCCCGTGTGTGAGGTCTCGCGATGGAGGGCATTGGAAATGGCATAAGAATTGAAGACCCTCCGTCTCGTCTCGCTTGTTTAATAGTCTCGCATATTTAATTATACCTGGTAATTTTACTATTTTCATTAATCTGTCATCTCGCCTATTAAAATACAACCTGTTATTTATGCCATGTGGACATGATGTCCTCCTTGTGCGGTAATGAAACATTTATTAATAATGTTATCATGTTGATTTCTTTTCATGTTGGGCTTAATCATTTATAGCTATGTTAATTGATTTTTCATCTATTTTTTCTTTTGTTCTGGCTTGTTGGAAAAGCCCTCGCTGGGCACCACGCTCCGAGGTCAGGAGAGAGAGAGTAAAACGTCGGCAAACTCTTCAACTTCCTCCATATTTTTCCCGCCCAGTTTTCCACTTTCACTATCCGCGATAAATACTCCCCCTAGAATGAAATGATTTACACTTGTGCTGCCGCCTCTATTGTGTCCAAGATCCAGATCACTCGCCTCCTTTATCTCGCAGCTTACTCTCATCACTCCTTCTCGAGGCTTACCCTCGCCACTCATTCTTTTCCCCCTTTCACTTTAATCATCTCGCTTATCATGGGAAAGAAGAAGCCCAAGGAGGGTGAGGGGAGTAGCCGGTGTAGCAGGAGATTCACTGACCATGATTTTTCCCCCCGACAAGATCTCTGAGGAGGACTACGACTACTTTACTCACGAGTTTCTGGTAGAGGGGATTGAGTCGCGGCCTCTGAAGTTCGGCAAGTCAATCAACACATTCTACCCAACTGAACTCGCCTTCCCCGTCTCGCACTTTGATTCGGGGCTGAGACTTCCCCTCTGGCCAGAGGTTAAACAGGTTTTGAAATACTTTGGAGCCATCCCTGCACAACTAAACCCGAACGCCATCTCAGTTTTGGTTTCCTTCGCTATTTATATGCGCCGCGAGCGCATCAAGTTTTGTCTGAACGTCTTTCACAAGTTATTCGTCTGTCACGCCAACCATAATGATGTCTCGTACTTCATGGGACAGGGCCCGAAGGTGTGCGAGACTCCCAACAGAATCACAACTGGCTTACCCGTTTCGTCTTCATACGTGGGAACTTGGGAGGCGTTCTGCTCGCGCTCGTGTCGCCCGCCGAAATGTTCTACGTGACTCCCCGGGTCGGCGACGCGGATAAGGTCCTCTGTGACTTCTTCATAGGAAAGAACTTTGAAGTCAATTTCTTAAGGTGAGACCTCGACTCGCTCCTTTCTATCTTTCCTATAGAAGGTACACTCGCTCTCCTTTAGTCTTATATTTACCATTCCCTTATTTTGCTATTTCTAACCATTCACTTGTTTACTGTAGAAGAATATGCTAGCCCATCCCCCCTACGTGAGCAGTGCGGGGCCATCAAAAGGTCTCGCCCTCACAAGCATGGCGGCCGAGGCGGCGAAAGAGTCGTTGGCCACCTCCCCTAAGAAGATACCTGGAGATGATGTTGTTTCATCTAAACATGGCCTCAAGAATAAGATTAAGAAGGTTGTGACATTCCCGAAAGGTAAAAAAGAGATAGCCCGGAAAGAGAGGAAAGAGATGTTGGGATCCCTGAGCCCCATCTCTGTAGGAGACTCATAATCGCCTCACCCACAAGGCGTCTCGCGAGATGGCACAATTCGACCGACCCGCCAACACTTCGTCCCAATCCGCTGAGCTTCCATCTCGCGAGCACGGTTCCTCCAGCCACCCAGCCCCCTCCTCGCATCAAAATTATAACATGGGGCCCGTGGTACCTGATGTTGTCGGTGACCCAGTCCTCTTATGGGAAAAAGACTCGAATCGGGTATCAGTATCCACCCTCCTTCCCTCATTGAAGGAGCAGGATCCTCCCACCAGCCACGCCTTCTCCCTTGTCTACGGCCTTTACGGTGGTCCCGGGACAGATATGTTCGACAAGGACTCCTCTCGAGACCTTGTCTTGAAGACCGCTCATGCTCAGCTTCGCCCCCTGGAGCTCTTGCATTGATTCTCGCGTCACCTCATTTTTAACAACAAGAAGGGTAAGGAGACCGTGACGGGCCTAGCAGCAGAGCGAGAGATGTCGGATGGCCTCGAGAAGAGGTTGATAGTCGCTGATAATCTCCTTGCAAAGAGCCAGGGAGGCGTGGTAAGCCTTTTAATTCTATCTTTGGCCAGTTTCTCTCTCGTGTATGCTTCTTGCTTACTGATGGCCTCTCATAGGATGCCAAGACGGCAAATTGGATGCGCTCGCGCATAGCATCTTTGGAAGAGGAGAACAAAAACCTAACGGTCCAAAATGCCAATCTTCGAGATAGTGTTCCGCTTTCCTCTCGCCCGGAACCATTCCAAGCTCCCCCGCTCTCTCATTACTCCCTCGATGAGGTCGAAGAGATTTGCCGAGATGCAAACATCAAGAAGGCCGAGCTTTTTTTGAAGATGATGAAGGAGCTAGGGGTTGTCAAGGAAGACTCTGAATCCGTCACCGTCCGCGACCTCGTGTCGCACGTATATGGCGAGGTGGACAAGGATTCATCTTCTAGCGAAGAGGACTGAAGAACCGCCGGCGAGACCTGGGACACCTTCTCTCCTCTTTTTTGCTTCTTTCCTACACTTGTACTTTTTATTTTCTTGGGATTTCAAAGTATTCGTTCCTGGGAGAGTACTCCCATTCTTTTGTAATGAACAAAATGACCAAATGCACAAGGAAATTTTTTCCATGTCCTCTTGCTTTTCATTCTTTTTATTTTACTTTATTTTTCTTTATTTACTGCGAGACGACCTTCTACTCTGTTTCCACTTGCGAGGTAAAGTTACTCTCCAACTCGCTTGAGAATCGGTTTAGAGTACGAATCATCAGACTTCTATTCGCCCCTTCCGCGCGCGAGACCATTAGAGTTTCTTCCCGCGTCTCGCCTCGAGACAAATTCGGTGCGAGTAGACCCCGGAATTTAACCCACTCTTTTATTGGGAGCCACTCGCCTTCCACTTTTTAGGCGAGACCTTTCTTTTCCCACGAGTGCCTGCTTGCTATGGGCGAGACCCTCGTTCCCGAGCACTGGCTGGGAATGCCTATCTTTATTTGTACTATAACAACCTCTTCTTCCCATAGAAGTTTTTCATTTTTTCTAAAATTTCTTCATTTGCTGACAAATAAAGATATTTTTCTTTGAGGGATCTCACCGTTTATCTTGACACCGAGTGATCCTACAGTCCTTCTAGCTTGATGAAAGCCTGGTCAGCAGGTCTTCTCAAGGCCTCATCATTCATCTTGCCACAGAGTGAGCCTACAGTCCTGCCATCTTGATAAGAGCCTGGTCAGTGGGTCTTCTCGGGGCTTTTCCATTCATCCTATGACCGAGTGAGCCTACAGTCATGCCAGCTTGATGAGAGCCTGGTCAGCGGGTCTTCTCCGGGTCTTGCCAATCAACCTGCCATAGAGTGAGCCTATAGTCCTTCCAGCTTGATGAGATCCTGGTTAGTGGGTCTTCTCGGGGCCTTGCCTATCATCATACCACCGAGTGAGCCTACAGTCCTGCCAACTTGATGAGAGCCTGGTCAGCGGGTATTCTCGGGGCATTGCCAATCACCCTGCCACCGATTGAGCCTACAGTCCTGCTAGCTTGATGAGAGCCTTGTCAGCGGGTCTTCTCAGGTCCTTGCCAATCATACTGCCACCGAGTGATCCTACAGTCCTACCAGCTTGATTAGAGTCTAGTCTCGGGTCTTCTCGGGGCCTTTCCACTCCTCCGTTATCAACTCATGCCATTAAAGAAGACACATGGTATTCAATTATATCAGAAGGTCATAACCGATTTACAAGTATTGAAAAATGAAAACATGTTAAGGATAGAATCTCTTTAAGTCGTCGCCGCTTCGGGCACGATCGAGGGGTACCCCATCCACATCCTAGAGGTGGTATCCTCCTGACTTCAGGACCTCCTTTACCATAAAGGGGCCTTCCTAGTTGGGATTGAGTTTTCCCATTGAGGCTCCTCAGCCTGCTACATCTGCTTTTTTGAGGACCAAGTCTCCCTTCTGGAACTGTCTGACCCTTATATGCTTATCAAAATATCTATCCATCTGGAGCTTGGCTTCTTCCTGCCGAATCAATTCCAATTCCCTGAGCTCTTCCACCAGATCGAGAGAGAGCTTTTGCTCCTCCTTATTCTCTACCCGCCATCCTTCGCCTACTTTCTTCGCAGCATCTACTCTCGGAGATTTGACCTCGAACTCTATGGGTATAACGGCCTCTGATCCATGGGAGAGTTTAAACGGGGCCTCTTCCGTGGTGGTGTTTTGCGTGGTCCTCAAAGCCTAGAGAACTGAAGGGAGCTGTTCTACCCAACTTCCCTTTAAGTTCTCCACCTTCTTCTTTAAAAGATTCACGATAATCTTATTTGCCGCTTCCACCTGTCCATTACTTCAAGGATGATGAACCTAGGCGAAGCGGAGGTCTACGCCCAGCTAGATATAGAAGTCTACGAATTCCCTACTAGCGAATTATGGTCCATTATCAGTGATGATGGCCAAGGGAAGCCCATTCCGACAGATGATCTCTCCCCATATTAAATTTTTAACCACTTGTGACATCACCTTAGCCAACGCCTTCACCTGTAACCATTTTGAAAAGTAATCAACCATGACCAGCAAAAACTTTCTTTGGCCACTGGCTTGAGGAAAAGGATCAACCAAATCCAGTCCCCATATTACGAAGGGCCAGGGAGCCATGATAGTGCGTAATCTTTGGGCAGGAAAGAGTTGGAGAGGAGCGAAGTCCTGGCACTTTTTACATCTCCTCGCAAATTCTACTGCATCCTTCCTGAGGGTAGGCCAGAAGTAGCCTTGCCTCAACACTCTCCCTTTAAAGGTCCGACTTCCTGAGTGACTCCCATATTCTCCCGACTGAATTTCTTCTAGAACTCTTGGAATCTCTCCCTAAGACATATACCGAGCCAACAAACCTGATAGTGTCTTTCGGTATAACGTCCCATCCTTCAGCAGGTAGTATGCCGATTTATACCTAATCCGCTTCTTATTGAGGTTCCTCTCGGGAAGACATCTTCGAGGTCAAAAAGATATTGAAGGGGTCCATCCAAGACCCATGTTAGTCTACTTCCATCAGTTATCCTTCTTCTACGGATGGCCGGAAGAGTTTCGTCATTGTTTCTCTAGCTCGAGGGCTGTACTTAGCG
Source organism: Platanthera zijinensis (assembly GCA_039513925.1). Taxonomy (NCBI): domain Eukaryota; kingdom Viridiplantae; phylum Streptophyta; class Magnoliopsida; order Asparagales; family Orchidaceae; genus Platanthera; species Platanthera zijinensis. The sequence continues at coordinate 161,863,975 of CM077088.1, forward strand.
AGCAGGTTAGCCTGAGCACTTTCTCCCCTCAGGACGTGCTAAATTGAAAAGCTATGGAACTGCCCGATGATGCCTTTTACCTTCATTAGATATTACTAGAGGGTGGGTTTCCTTGCTTCAAACTCTCCATTGATTTATCCTGCTACCACCATAGAGTTTGAGGAAGCTTTTATGTCTTTTATTCCCAGCTCCCGAGCAAGATTGAGCCCCGCGATAATCGCTTCGTATTCTGCTTGGTTGTTAGTGATGGTGAAGTGAATCTTCAGGGCTTGCTCAATTCTGGTCCCTTCAGGACTCACTAAGATCATCCCTCCTCCAAATGAACTTTTCCCAAAGGCTCCATCTACTAGAATCTCCAAGGAAGCTGGGAGAGGTGTTTAAGCTTCTCCGACCTCAACCACATAGTCTGCCAGGAAATCGGCAACCACTTGCGCCTTTATGGCCACCTGAGGAGTAAAAGTGAGGTCGAACTCAGTGAGCTCTATCGACCATTTAGCCAACCTCCCAGAATGCTCCACCCCTTCTAGGATGCGGATGAGAGGATGATCTGTCACCACATGGATTGAGTGGGCCTGAAAGTATGGTCTGAGTTTCCTGGCCGAGATGATGAGAGCGAAAGCCAGCTTTTAAAGGATGGGGTATCTGAGCTCTGCCTTCTTTAGGATTCTTCTTATGTATTTGATAGGGAACTACTTCTTTCCTTCTTCTCATACAAGAACTGAAGTCGCCGCTCCGGTCCCCACTCTTAGGTACAAGAACAAACCCTCTCCTTCTCTTGGAACTTGGAGTAACGGTGTTTGGGTGAGTTGTTGTTTCAGATCTCGGAAAGCTTCTTCGCATTCGATTGTCCATTCAAATTTCTTACCTTCTCTTAGTGCTAGGAAGAAGGGCGAGCACTTCTCTCCAGCCTGGGAGAGGAACCTTCTTAATCCGGCCAGCTTGCCGATGAGGCATTGTACTTCTTTAGCGTTCTTCGGAGATTCCAATTCTAAGATTGCCTTCACTTTGTCTTGATTGGGCTCCACTCCTAATGGGGTAAGGAGATGTCCTATGAATTTTCCCCTGTTGGCCCCAAAGACACACTTCAGAGGGTTGAGCCTCATCTTGTATTTCCCTAGGGTCCATAAAGTTTCCTCCAGATCCAAGACGTGCGACCCGAGATCTCGGCTCTTGATCATCAGGTCATCCACATAAACTTCGAGATTCTGTCCTTTCTGCTCCCGGAAGATCCGGTCCATCATTCTTTGGTAAGATGCCCCCGCGTTCTTCAATCTAAAGGGCATCATGTTGTAGCTGAAGTACCCATCCTCCGTGATAAAGGTAATATCTTTGATGTCTGGCGGGTGCATGAGTATTTGATGGTACCCTGAAAATGCATCTAGAAAACTCATTAGTGAAAAACCGATGGCCGAGTAAACCAGCACGTCGATTCGAGGCAGAGGATAATAATCCTTAGGGCATGATTTATTCAAAAGTGAAAAGTCCACACACATCCTCATTTCCCAAGTCCCTTTTTTTACCATTACAACTTTACTCACCCACACCGGATACTTGCTTGCAGATATGAATCCCGCCTCAAGCAGCTTCTCCACCTCTTCTCTGATGGGCCCAGCCATCTTGGTGGTGATGGCTCTCTTCTTTTGTTGTACCGGACGAGCATTGGGGTCGAGGTTTATACGGTGGCATGCCACGTCCGCGTCCACTCCTGCCAAGTCATCTGAGCTCCAAGCAAAGATGTTGATGTTCCTCTGCATGCACGCCCTGATCTCCTCCTGATCCTTGGGACTGAGCTCCCCACTGACTTTTATCTTCTCTTTTCTTCCTTCCTTGGTGAGAATCTCCAGTACCTCTACAACTGCCTTCAGTCTTTATGGCTCCTCCTCTTTCTCCTGCTCCCTTGACATCTCCTACTGTTCCTTGGCTTCACGATATACGACCTCGTGCTCCTCAACGGCCACCGCCACCTCCCTCAGGAACTTCTCCACCTCTTCATCGATTGGAATTCTCTCTTCTAACGACGAACCTCCTCTCTTTTCTAGCCGAGCTTCCATCCTGAATGACTCCCCCACTTCCTTTATCTTTCTTTTCCCTTTCCCCTCACCTTTATTTCCTTCTGTCCCTTCCACATCCATCTCTCCTTCCTTCTCTCCGTCCATTTCCGACTCCATCACAAGGCCTCTCTCCATCCCCACTTCTTCTTTATCCTCCTATACCTCCATCTTTCCCTCCTTCTCTCCTGCTATTTCCCCGACCTCCAGCTCTCATCGTCCATCCTATTCTCCATTTCATCGTCCTCTCCATGGCAAGATATGATATTTACTGCCATCACATAGCACTCCCTGACTGCTTTTGGATTTCCTCGTACTCTGATTTTGGTCCCTCCAGCATTGAACTTCAAGAATTTGTGAAAAGACGATGGGACGCACCTAAAAGCACTGATCAATGGGCGCCCGAAAATGGTGTTGTAACTTCTGGGGGCATCAACTATCACATAGCGATAATTCCTAGACAACCCCCCCCCCCAGAGTTACCTGGAGTCCAACTCCCCCCTCGACTTCCTTCCTTTCTCCCGAGAATCTGAATAACGGCCCATCGGCTGTCAACACCCTTCAAGCCTCCACCCTCATCTCATTTAATGCCTTCTTGAAGATGACATTCACTGAACTATCATTATCGACTAGGATCCGCGACACTGTAAAGTTTTCGATGGCGGTTCGGATCACCAACGCATCGCAAAATAGATCTTCGTGGTTTGGCATGTCCTTCTGAGAGAAGGTAATTTTATCATCCAGGGGAGGGGCTTGTGACGTTGAGGCTACGCTCCAACAGTACATTGTATGAAGGCTCTCCTTATGGGTGGCCTCAATACCCACTCCCCCATGGATCACTCTGATCCAACCCCGGTCTCCCACATAAGCTCGATCCACAAACCGGTCCTCCTCCCCGGTCCCAGCTAATGTAGTCACGGCAAGTGTACCGATTGTTGTCAATAAATAAAGTTGAGGAGTTGAATCCCTGGATATCGTTCTATCAAGGAGTGCAAGTAGGGAGTGTGATTTCGCTATTGAAAGAGTTATAACAAGTGTCAACGAAGCAGGGGGTTGATTTTGGGTTTCCTAATTTTAACACTAATAAAACTAATGCGGGTCACCGTCACCGCGTCGCTTTGGTGGATTACTCAAGAGAGTAATATGAAAGATGGATGAGCCAATGAGGGTCGCAATCACCTCTTCGCCACACACGCTTATAGCAATCGCTAGAATGACACTATCTCAACAAGAACAAGAAAAACTGAAGCTCATCAACACAATCAAGAACTAAGATATAACAACGCATAGACATGCTGAAATACTTAAGCTAAATAGTGTTCTTACACATCAATCCAACATCCAAATAAGCAGAAGAAAAATACTACAAGTGAAGGGGAAGAGAAACAACCAAACGTAGGAAGGCTTTCTGAGAATCGCAGCCGGAGTCAAGGGTTGTCGGGCCTTGTCCGAGCTCATTCTACGGATGATGTCTGTGGTCCAGAAGGGTTGTCACCTCCTTCCAATAACCCGTATTCTTCGTGAATAATCGCTGGGCTGAATCTATCCTGAGAACTCCATGGATACAGCACCTTAAGAGCTTGAAATGAAGCTTGGAGTTTGGAGAAGACAATGGTGCCCGGAGATGAAGCTATTGCAAGCTTTTGGAGGAAGAATGGTGGTCGGATTAACTCTCCAAGGAGGAGAGAGAAAATAGCGGTTGGAGGGAAGTTTTCCCGCTCAGAGGAGCGGAAATGGCGGGCTGGATTGGACTTGCCCTTCGGGACAATGAAATTTGCGTCTTAAATAGAAAAATAAGAAATAATTGTCACGCACGGTTTGGGGCACGACCGTGCGCAAACCGTGCGATATTAACTTTTAGAATAAGCCTGCGGAAGGAGAAGCGTTGACCCGTGCATGAAGGAAATCGCACGGGTAAAAACAAAAAGCTGGAATTCAAGTCAATCAGGTGGAATCGTGTGTTTTACTCGCATACGGGCGCTGCCTCCCGTGCGTGAACAAATCGCACGATTAACCACAGATTGGTACAAATAAGAAAGCTACAGGAAAACCGTGTGTTTCCTTCGCGCACTGTTCAGAAGAAACCTGTGTTAACCATGCGTGAAGATCGTCGAGCTTCGCTCGATAATTTCCAGTACAATAAAACGCACGATCAAGAAGAAACGTGTGTTAAGAAAAAACACAACCATGTGTTTTCCACAAGCCTGAATTCCAGACTTAGGGGAAAATGCACCACCTGCACTCAAACAAACAAAACCAAAGGGAACCCTCCAACGTCACAGAAATGCAATGAAAATAGCCGGAAATGGCCATGGGGAGCACTATGTGCTTACCCCCGAAAATAGAATGCTAATTGCACACCCATGGGCCAAAACAGTGCACAAAGTGTTCAATGACTGGGCGATGCAAAAATAACCGAATACCGGTTGAAAAGCAGTGCACGAATGAGAAAACAAGCTCAGATGAGTCTGAAAAACCCTATAAATATCGAACTTATCACCAGCCATCTCCACTATTTGTACTGTTAGCTGCTGCTCCCCTGCTCCTCTAGCTCTCTTCATCTCCAGAAAATCCGGGCAGGTAGCCGTTGCATGACCCTCCTCCTCATGGAAGTCACAATATGGCAATGCTACCTCCTACTCTCGTCTCCCCTCTTGGTGGTTCCTCCTCCTACAAGCTCCAACTCCTGCTCTCCCTCTTTCTCTTTTCCTTCCTCTCCCTCGGTCGATGGCCATAGCTTGTTGAGTCGGGGGTAGGGGTGGTCTAGAACCATATCCCCACCCCTGTTGGTTGAGTCATCCTGGTCCTCCCTGATAATTCCTTCCCCCTTGGGTAAAACCTATTACTTGCCCTTGAACATGGCCTTCTGGCTGCCTCCAACCCAACTCTTGATATGTCGGAGCCCTCGGCCCCTCCCTCCTCCTTCCTTCTTGCTGTCTTACCCCTCCCAGCTCTCTCGACTCAGCCTCCGTCAACCTCGCCAATTTTATAGCAAACGCCGAATTCACCGCCTCCATCGTTATCTCTTTTATTGCTTTCTCAATCAACCCTTCAAATGACAATGGTGCCTTTCGGGTTAGGCTCATCTTGAAGAAACCCTCCCACAGTCCAATGGTGAAATCCATTTAGAGATCAAATCCTGGAACCTCCTGAATATCCAAGATTTGTTCCTTGAATCTGTCCACGTACTGGGCCAAGGATTTATCTGCCTTCGGCCGGATAAGAAAGATCCACTCAGGGTTCTTCTACCTTTTCTTCGAGGTTGAGAAATGCAACTTGAAACTTCTACTCAGGTCCTCGACGCCATAGATCGATCCCGTTGGAAGTTGATGAAACAAGTCCCTAGCTTTATCTTTCAAGGTGATGGTGAAAAGACAGCACTTGAATGCATCCGTCATCGGCCAGATGGAGACCGCATCTTCGAACCATTGCAAGTGTTGTAGAGGGTCATCTTTTCCCACATAGTAGGTCATTTCGGGCTCACAGAACCCCTCCAGGACTGGAGATGAAAGGATGAACTCATAGAATGGGGACCCTCTCGGCATGGGTCTCGCCGCCTCCACTCGCATGATGACGTATCCCGGCGAGACGACACTCGCAGGGCTAGGGAACAACTCCCTATCCGCCAGGTCTCGCCCGCTTCCTTTGAAAGTGAAGGGATAGATACTACTCTAGAGGGGGGGGTGAATAGAGTTATCAAATTTTGCACTAGACAAAAATCTAATAGTCTACCCAACTCCCTTGGAGTGAAATGCGGAATGAAAAGATTATAGATAAGGAGATAACCCTAAAGCCTAACACAAGTGTTGTGCACAAACTCAAGCTAACTGTAATTACAGTTAAGGCTTGGAAATCCTAATCAGCAACTAGTAAACCTAGTTATATCTAATCACAGCCACAATGCAAGTAATTAAATTAAGCAAGCCAGAAGACACAAGGAATTTATAGTGGTTCCCCAAACAACTTGAGTACGTCCACTCTTCTACCAACAAGGTAGGAATCCACTACAGGTTTTTGATCAGGTGCCCTGCCACCATAAGATCTGCTTCAGGTAGATCTAGAAACCCTTTAGACTTTTGATCAGGTGTCTAAAAACCAACACAGGTTTTTGATCAGGTGCCCTGCCACCAAGGGATACTTTTGAAGGGAGTAATAACCCTGTACAGGAGGGGGAAAGAAGGTTAAAAAGTCTTCTCTATTTTACAATAGATTAGAGAAGCACAAAGACTTGCACTGAGCTAGAAAGCTCAAAAGAATCAAGGCTCCCCCTAGCTCAAAGAATGTCCAGGTGAAGTCTTGCTTCAGTGCAGAAAACACTTCAGAAGGTTCTGAAGGAAAAACTACAAGAAGATATAAAATAGAAATCTTCTAGCAGCTATCTTCTTCTTCTTCTTCTTCAAAAGAACTCTGAGTCTGAACTTCCTGGAAGCAGGAGAACTCAGGTTGAAGAAGAGCAGAAGAGCTTAACACTTCTCAGTTGAATGAAGATTGCTGAGAGCAGTTAAACTTAGTCTTGATTAAAGCTTGAATGCTAATTGAATAACTCTTAGAATAACTGGTTAGCTAGCTGAAATCCTTCTCCAAAGGATTCCTTTTATAGCAGCAACAAGCAACGACTCTTTTCAATTTGAACTGTTTGTCTTCTTCTGAAACTTGAAACCTGGGCTGCAAATATCACAAAGACAAACAAACTCTGCAGCAAAATATTCTATAAAAGGGATAAACCTTTTTCAAAGAAGCTGCAGGAAGCAATCTGATAATAAAGGTACTAAATAAAATCACATCAGAGACAAACTCTTTATAGCAGAAGGAATACTTTTCAGTCTAACGGATATAAAGGACTGACAGCAGATAAAGTAAAATGCACTGTCAACTAATAAGACAAACAACTTTATCTGAAAAGATTTGACTCAGGCAAAAGGGATGGAGTAGATATTGCCTGGAAATATTATCAAAAAACAACTGAAATAAAATGCCAGATAATATATTAATTTATTAAATAGAATAAATAAATACAAAATAAAAAGGCAAATAGAAAACGTCGAACGACCCTCGGAGATCGTCGACCGAAGAACGGAGATCGTCGAACTATCGGACAGATAGTCGAACGATCCAGATAGTCGAACTATCAAAGGAGATAGTCGAACTATCACAACAGATAATCGAACTATCAGAAGATAGTCGAGCTATCAGATAGTCGACCTATCAACAGATAGTCGAACTACCAAGGGAAAACAGATAGTCGACCTATCAACAGATAGTCGAACTATCAGAAGAAAGCAGATAGTCGACCTATCAACAGATAGTCGAGCTATCAAACAACGTAGATAGTCGACCTATCAAACAGATAGTCGAGCTATCAGATAGTTGAGCTATCCAAGCAGATAGTCGAACTATCAAACAAACAGATAGTCGAACTATCAACAGATAGTCGAACTATCACAGCTTACAGATAGTCGAACTATCAACAGATAGTCGAACTATCCACGCAGACAGAACGTCGAGCAACTGATAGACGATCGTCGAACAGTTAGTCGACGATAGTCGAGCGGCGTTCGACCATAGTCGAACGAACAAACTACTTAACCAAATTCTTATCTGGATAAGCAGGGAACTCTACAGCTAGACAACTAACCTTGACCATAGATAATTCATGGGTCAAGAGACTAAGAAGACAAGACTAAACTCAAATCAAACTAGGGTACCAACAATCTCCCCCTATTTGAGTTAAGTCTCTCAAAAACTAAAACACAGAGCTAGCTATAGAATAATAAAATCAATACAGGAAATAGTTAAACAACTAACTGGCAATTAGTTAAACAATCAGTCAGATATATAACAGTCAATCAAAAATTAAGGATCTACAGAATCAGGTTTGGGATCAGAAGAACTAGGAACAAAAGATACTTTCCTCAAGGGATCTATGGCTTCTTTCTTTGACATCTTCAGATCTTGTACACCAATAACTTTTAGTTCTGATGCCCTTGGGACGACTGCTTCTGGATGCTTTTCCATGTATTTAGAAGGGTCAAATACCTCAGGACTAACCTGGATTTTATCAAGTTCCTTCATTCTGAATTTTGACATTGTAGTAAATCCTGCAGAATCTTTTCCTTCAGCCTTAGCTTTCTTTATCTAGGCTGAGCCAACAAGCTCTAGAAAACGAGCCATCCTAAAATCAGGATCTAACTCTTGACTTTCATACTTATTTTCAGATGTAGTATCTATTGGCTTCACAGCTTTAAACTTGGTAGACAGATCTAATAAATTTTCAGCTGGATCTTTAACTTCTTGAATAACAAGAGATGTCGGCGGAGCAAACTCTGCAAACTTCTTACTGGATTTTTCTGAGAAAACAGTTCTTTTACTCTTTGAAGTGTCTTTAGCAGCAGGTGAAACTTTTCTCTTGGGTGAAGGAGGGGGTGAAAATGTTGGCTTTTGATAAACCACCTCCTTTACTTGATCTTTTGTCTCAGCCTCGTGCCTTTGATATCCAGAATATGATTTACCTTGATGGCTTTGAGAACTTCTCCTTGAAGGAGGCTGAGAAGGTGCAGATTTGTCAGAAGGGGCAGATGGATTTGCTGAAATATTGCCAGAGGCTCCTGCACCGGGAGGTGGAGGAGGAGGACCTCTGGGAGTCCATCTGGGAGCAGGACTATCATACCTCTTTGATTTCTTCCTCTCCTTTTGCTGGTTCTTAGAGAACCACATCCAGTGCTGGAACTCTTTGGATTTAGGATCAATCCCTTTCAGAATGTAGTAAGGAGTGTCATGGTCGGGATTGGGAGGAGGAGGAGCTACAGCTTTTCTTTTCCTCTTTGCAGCTTTCTTTTTCTTAGAATCCTCAGACAGATCTGAATCATCTTCTTCCTCAGAATGAGATGAGGGAGGATGATCATACGGATCATAGGCTTCTGATACAGCCTTTTCCTTTTCTTTCAGGGCAGCTTTCTCTTTCTCTTCTTCCATGGCATCCTGTGCCAGAAGAGTATCCAAGTCTAAGCCAGGGGAATCATCCCATACTGTAGATTTTTCAGCTTGCCAAGCTTTTTCTTTCTCTTCCAAATCAGCCTTTACTCTTTGTTTCCAAGCAGCTTTTGCTTTCTCTTCTTCCAAACTCAGTTATGGGGTGTCATCTTTATTTTCAACTTGGCTTTTAGGATCCATTTCTTGACGCTCAGGAACTATCGTAGGGACCAGTTCAGATAGCACTGCTTGCTGAGCAGGTTCAGCAGCCTCAGAAACTAGAACAGGCTCTACAGCCTCAGATAGCACTGCTTGCTCTACAGTCACTTGAACATCAGGAGCTGATACAGATTCAGGCTCTTTGACAACAACTACTTCTTCCATTAAATCTGTAGGATTAGGGGTAAAATCTTGTTAAATGACATCTAGTCATCCCTTCCAGATATTCCCATACTAACATATCAATTAAGTAATCTACAAATTGGGAAAGAGACATACCTTCAGGATTTTCTTCAGGGTGACCTAACTCCCATAAATCATCTAGAAAGGAGGAGATTATTCCTTCTAGGTACTGGGCAATCAGGGGAGTTGAGGATTCTTCCAGGTAAACTTTTACAACAAATTCAGTCAACATTACTGCATCAGATATTTCTTTTTCTTTTTCAGATGGAGGAGGAGCTGAAACTTCTGCTACTTTTTCTGATACTACAAGTTGAGCTGCTGGAGGGGAGGCCAAAGGCTGCCCAGAGACATCTTCATTGAACATCTCCCCCTACCTGATTTCAGTGGGAACTGAAACCAGGCCCCTGGATGAAGAGGGCTCAGCAGAGTTAGAGAGAATTTTGATGGCATCAGTCAAAGAAGCAATGGAGGAAGCAAGTGGAGCAATTGCCTCTTCAATCATGGTTTTGATTGAGGGGGTAATTAACTCCACAATGCTAGAAATAAATTCTGGAGTAATTTCAAAAGGTGGTGGAACTGCAGTGGATGATGGAGCAGCAGAAATGATTGATGTGTCAGGATGAAATGTGGTGAGGACTGGAGATCGAACTGGAGAGTTAACTGGAGAATGATGTGAAGAAGGTGAGTGAGGAGGAGTTGGAATGGGAGAATGAACTGGAGAAAAAATATCAGAGGCCAACAGATCAAAGTTGGGTTGAGAAGATGCAGGAGGAGAGGCAGAATGTCGTACTTCAGTTGAAGTTGAAGGAACTTCAGCTGCAGTAGACGGCAAAGCAGAAGAAGATGAAGGAATAGATGAAGGAGCTGAGTGTACAACCCCATATTCGCTGGGAGGGACCCAAAGGCTTCAACAGTCAGGATTGGGTTAGTCTCAGGCTAACCTCGGGTTAACCCTGAGGCATGCTTGTGGAGTTCTCGCCCTATAGGAGCTCTCGCCAAGGGCAGGCGGAAGCTGAGGGAACCAGGGCAGATGGTCGACCTCTCGGCAGGAGAGATCGTCGAACGACCAAAGCAGAGGGCCTGACCACGGAAGCTTCCGCCTTAGGGCTGGCTCCCGCCCAGGGGAGGCGAGAAGGCCCCAGGTAGGCCTTCGGTCGCGATAGTTTAAAGACCGTGAAGAGCGCGAACCTCCCTGGCAAGGGGTCTCGCCAAGGTTGGCCCGGGTGGGGGTCCAGCGAGAGCCTTCTCGGCCAGGGTTCTCGCCAAGTGGGCCCACGTGGTAGGGCCCGGCGCTCGTAAAGGGGATTAGTTTATAACGTATATTATCCCGAGGTAAAATTACCCAAATGCCCTTGGAATGACAGCGGGATTTGGCTATTGGCAGACCCCTCAGGGGTATTTCAGTATTTTCAGGTCAAAGGAAGACTATAAAAAGACCCATAGGGGCTCTTTGGAAGGCAGGACTTTCATTACTCTCCAACTCTAGTGCCTTCTGAGGAGCTCCCAGCCCAGCATTTGGCTTTGGAGGGGAAGCTCTCAGAGATCTTCCGGGTGTGTGGTGGGACCTCCCAGCTGAGGCTTTGGGTCAGTCTTTTGACCTTAGCAGCCAGTCAAGGGTCGAGATAAGAGAGAAGTAGGCATCGGCTGCACTCTGGTTTGTGAACATTCGTTGGGGTCAATTTTGGCTTCAACAGTTCTGGTGCGGTGAGCGTGGAAGCAGCCGGTGTAAGAAAATCTCGAGTTAAGTCCCATGGCAGGAGGCGAAGGTGAAGGATCAGGCGCAGGAGGATCCCCCACCCGGGTGGACGAGGCGACGAAGAAAATGTTTGAGGACTTCAGGCGGGAAGTCATGCAGACGATCAACTTGGCCTTCTCGGCAAGGAATGAGTGGGAGACGCCGCAGGTTCCGGTGGAGGTGGTTCCGCTGCTAGGCGAGAACGCTCCAGGGCAGCGCCCCGGGAAGGAGGTCCCGGTGGAGGCAGGCGAGAGGGACGTAGCCGCGCGGGAGCTTTTCCCAGGCCAACGTCTCGAGAAGGAGCTTCCGGCGGATCTGGGCGAGAAGGAGGCGACGGTGCGGGAACTCTTCCCTGGGCATGGTCTCGCGGACCGGTCCAGCCAACCGAGGACGCGAGACGGGCCTTCTCGCCAGGCGGGAGGCGAAACCCCCTTTAGCGAGCTCATTGTCTCGGCTCCAGTGCCGGAGGGGTTCCGGGAGCCGGACATGACCTACTACACCGGGAAGGATGACCCGGTTCAGCACGTGCAATGGTTCGAGGACGTGGTGTCCATCAGGCAAATGTCGGATGCCTTCAAGTGTAGGCTTTTTGCCATCACTCTGAAGGAGAAGGCCAGGGACTGGTTCCACCAGTTGCCGGCGAGTTCCATCTACAGTTTCGAAGATCTGCGCAGAGGTTTCTTGCTGAGGTTCTCGACTTCAAAGAAGCGGAAGAAGGAGGCTGAATGCCTGTTTGCAGTGAGGCAAGGGCCGGGGAGACGCTGGGTCATTATGTTGACCGGTTCCAAGAGGAGATTCTCCTGGTCCAGGAGGTCCCGGGGTACGCGCTGATGCTCGCCTTCACCCTGGGACTGAGACCAGGGTTTTTCAGCATGGAGTTGAAGAGAGTGCCCCCTCTCTCTTTTGAGGAGCTCATGGAGAGGGCGGCAAAGGAGATAGACTTCGAGAGGGCAAACCCCGCGTTCGCGAGGAAGCTGGCCAGGTTGGCCGAGGACGACGTGAAGGAGCCGGTGGTGGGAAAGCAGAGAGAGCAGAGGGAGCCGAGGGAAGATAGGAGAAGAGAAGAGCCCCGAGGGCAGGGGCAACAGCATGGGGGGGCCAGGGAGCCAAACAACCGACTGGGTTGGAGGCCTCAGGAGGGTCGCCCCCAGGGCCAGGGAGGACTTCAGGGAAGAGAGAACTTCCGGGAGCCCAGAAGGCTGGAGCAGGGAGGATGGCGACAAGGACCAAGGGGTCATTTCCCACCGCCGCAGGAGGCTATGGAGGTGGGAAGGGGAAGAGGAAGAAGATTTCGGGGAGCCGGAAGAAGGGGAGGAGGAGAAGGAAGAGGGGGCAGAGTGGGGTTGCCTTATTGTGACTTCCATCAGGAAGAAGGTCACGCAACGGCCACATGCCCAGAGTTTCTGGAGATTAGAGGGGCCAGAGGGGCCGGAAGGCAGGATCCGCCTGTAAGGATCGTTGAAGTACAGCGGGAAGAGGTGGAAGACAGATGTGAAGACAGGATTGACGTGGGGACCCGAGGAGGGATCGGAGTGATCCACGGGGGAGTAGGGATCGAGGTAACCCGCAAGGGGAGCCTTCAAACCATGTTCCGCCGAGGGGTCGCCTCGACCTCCCAGGCTCCCCCCCCCCCCCCAGAGGAGAAGATCACTTTCTCATCCGCGGATATGCCAGACTACGAGGATCCGTTCTGCGACGCGCTTGTGATCCAGACAGCGGTGGAGAACTACACCGTCTCCCGGATACTAGTGGATAATGGGAGCTCGGTGAATGTGATCTTCAAGAAGGCTTTCGATGAGATGAGGGTGGAAGGAAAAAGGGTCCTGGCTTCTGATGGACCGCTCTTTGGCTTCTCCGGCGAAAGGAAAGAGGTGGAAGGAGGAGTAGGCCTGCATGTGAGGCTTGGGGGCGTCTCACGGAACTGTCGGTTCGTAATCGTGGACGCCCCGAGTAGTTACAATGCCATCTTTGGGCGCCCCCTCATCAGCGCCTTTCGCTGTGTACCCTCCTCATACCACCAATGCCTCAAGTTCAACAATGGAGGGGTGCAGGTTAGGATCAGGGGGGATCCGAAGATGGCAAGGCAATGCTATGTGACGGCGGTTAATACCGTGTCGTGGATGGCGGAGGCAGAGGAGTTGGAGAAGGAGATGGCTGAGCAGGAAGGGGTTGAGAAAGGGGAGGTAAGCTTGGGAGAGGCGATGGAGATTGTTGAGGAGTTGGCAGAGGTGGAGGAGATCAGCCTAGAAGAGGCGAGAGGAGTGATGGATGAAGAAGAGCAGAGGCAGGAGGAGAGTCTGGAGGAGGCGATGGAAGTCGATGAGGTTGGGGGAGAGGAGCTCGAGTTTGAACAGGAGGAGGCAAGGGTAAGTTGGGAGCGGTCGGGGCTGGAGCCGGCCGAAGAAGTGGTGGAGATGGAGGTGCTTACAAGAGCGGGGGAGGCGCAAAGGATTCGGATCAGCGGAGGCTTGAGCCTCGAGGATCAGGAGCGGATGCGAGCCTGCATCCAAAGCAATGTCGACATCTTCGCTTGGAGCGCGGCAGACATGCCGGGCATCGACGCGGACGTGGCCTGTCATCGCTTGAACCTGGATCCCAGAGCCCGCCCCATACGCCAAAAGATGAGGGTCATCGCCACCAAGCTAGAAGCCCCCATCCGAGAGGAGGTCCAAAAGCTCCTGGACGCAGGCTTCATCTCAGAGATCCAGTACCCAGGCTGGATCTCCAATGTGGTAATGGTGAAGAAGGGAGGAGGAAAATGGCGCATGTGTGTTGATTTTTCGTTATTAAATAAATCATGTCCCAAGGATTGCTACCCCTTGCCTCGAATCGACGCGCTGGTTGACTCAGCCGTTGGTTTTTCTCTTATGAGTTTTTTAGATGCATTTTCAGGTTATCACCAGATCCGGATGCACCCTCCTGATGTCAAGGATGTTTCCTTCATCACGAGAGAGGGATGCTTCAGCTATAAGATGATGCCCTTCGGATTGAAGAACGCAGGGGCGACATACCAACGTATGATGGATCGAATCTTTCGAGATCAAAGGGGAAGGAACCTGGAGGTCTATGTGGATGACCTCATGGTCAAGAGCAAGTGTGTTGATTCCCACCTGCGAGACTTGGAGGAGACATTTGCCACCCTGCGAAGGTTCAAGATGAGGTTGAACCCCTTGAAGTGTGTCTTCGGGGCTAGTCGCGGGAAATTCCTCGGACACCTCTTGACTCCCGCGGGGGTAGAGCCTAACCCCGATTAGGTTCAGGCTATCCTAGACCTGGAATCGCCTCGCAGTGCCAAGGAGGTCCAGCGCTTGACCGGGAAGTTGGCCGGGCTGAGCAGGTTCCTCTCTCGGTCAGGGGATAGATGTTCCTCTTTCTTCAAGGTACTTCGTGGCAACCAAGCATTCGAATGGACGGCCGAGTGTGAAGAGGCTTTTCAGGGGCTGAAGAGGCAACTCTCCCAAGCTCCGTTACTTCAAAGCCCGAAGAAGGGGGAGGACCTAGCTTTGTATCTCGGAGTGGGAGGAGAGGCAGTGAGCTCCGTCTTGGTTAGGGAAGAGGGGAAGAAGCAATTACCCGTCTATTATGTAAGCCGAATCTTAAAAAAGGCGGAGATCCGATACCCCATCCTGGAGAAGCTAGCGTATGCTTTGGTCATCTCAGCTAGGAAGCTTCGCCCTTACTTTCAAGCACACTCGATTAGGGTGGTAACAGACCATCCCCTTCGCAAGGTCTTGGAGGGGGTGGAACATTCAGGAAGGTTGGCGAAGTGGTCCATCGAGCTAAGCGAGTTTGACATCTCTTTCGTCCCGAGGCTCTCCATCAAAGCCCAGGCCGTAGCGGATTTTCTGGCAGACTATGTTACCGAGGCCGAGACTGAAGTGCCAAGGCCGCAAGAAGCGTGGAAGATGGTGGTCGACGGGGCCTCAGGAAGGCACTCCCTGGGAGGAGGTGTGGTGTTGGTAAGCCCTCAGGGAGTTACCATAGAGCAAGCAGTGACTTTCCACTTCCCTGTAACCAACAACCAAGCAGAGTATGAGGCTGTGATCGCTGGCCTTCGCCTAGCAAAGGAGCTGGAAATCCAGGATGTGGAGGCCTTCACCGACTCGATGGTGGTAGCATCACAGATCCGAGGCGAGTTTGAGGCCCGGGAGCCGACTCTCGCGAGGTATCTATCTAAGGTAAGAGCCCTCATTGGAGGTTTTCGTTCATTCTCTATTCAACATGTCCCCAGGGAGGAAAGCGCGGCAGCTGATCGATTAGCGAAGTTCGGGCCTCGGGGACGAGGTACCCTAACCGAACTGTTCCGACCAGCCATTGAAGAGGGGGAGTTGATGGAAGTGAATCGGCGGTCCTCATGGGTGGATCCGTTGGTGACTTTCCTGACCACGGGAGAACTGTCGGAAGAAGTTAAGGATGCAAAGAGCTTTAGGCACAAGGCGGCTCATTACCTGATGTTGGAGGGGAGCTTGCATCGGAAGATGCTGTCAGGGCTCCTCGCGAGATGCGTAACCGAGGAGGAAGTCCCGAGGATCCTGAAAGAGGTGCATTCTGGAGAATGCGGCAGTCATTCAGGGGGAAGGACATTGGAAGCAAGGGTGGTAAGGCAGGGATATTTCTGGCGGACCTTAAGGAAGGATACAGCTGAATTCGCAAGGAGGTGTCAGAAGTGCCAAGTACACGCTCCTCTCCAGCTCTTGCCCGCCCAAAGGCTTCGAAGCATCACGGCGCCATGGCCCTTCGCCATTTGGGGAATTGATCTGGTTGGACCCTTTCCCCCAGCTAGCGGGCAGAGGAGGTTCCTCCTAGTTATGATTGATTACTTCTCCAAATGGCTGGAGATCAAGCCGTTAGCCAAGGTAACCTCCCAGGTCATCAGAAACTTCGTTTGGGGGGAAATCATTTGCAGGCACGGATTGCCCCAAGCGATAGTGACGGACAACGGTCCTCAGTTTGCCAGCGAAGAATTCATTAGTTTCTGCACCCAATTGGGAATTGACCTCAGGTTCGCCTCTGTCCATCATCCACGGAGCAATGGCCAGGTGGAGGCGGCAAACAAAGTCATTGTCAACTTGCTCAAAAAGATGGTGGAAAACCTGAAGGGTAGCTGGGTGGAACAGCTCCCTTCCGTCCTGTGGGCCTTGCGAACAACCCCGAACACGGACACAAGAGAGACCCCCTTCAAGCTCTCTCATGGGTGTGAGGCCGTCCTCCCTGTGGAGTTCGAGGTTCGGTCCCCGAGGGTCGCGGCCGCAGCTGAGGGAAGCGAAGCTTGGAGGGTGGAGAATGAGGAAGGGTTGCGCCTCTCATTAGATATGGTGGAAGAGCTGCGGGATGTTGCCGCCATCAGGCAAGAAGAAATAAAACGGCGAATGGCCCGGTACTTCGATAGGCACATCAGAGTCAAGCAATTCGCCGAGGGGGATCTAGTACTGAAAAAGGTCGACGCTGCGGGAAGGTCGGCCGCGGTTGGTAAGCTCAACCCTAGCTGGGAAGGGCCTTACATAGTAGAGAAGGCTCTGGTTAACGGAGGCTATTATCTCCAGGATGCGGAGGGAAGGACCTTGAGTCACACCTGGAATGGTGATGACCTGAAGCGCTTCTACCCGTAAGAGGGAAAGAAGGATTGTAATGTTGTAAACAACTATTGCATTTTCAATAAGTTATTTCAGAATGTTGACTATCGCTGAGTGAGCTATCTTTACGTTTTTGTTTTAACTGACTATGACTCCTCGTCTCAGTGATAGGATAGGTCTGGTTGAAGGAATCTTCATCAACACCCCGAGCTCGGCTCGGCCCCAGGTAGACCCGCTGCGCAGGCTCTCACCTAGCTGGCAGGTCCGAAGGCTCGCCTGTGGGGGAGAGGTTTGGTTATCTTCATCAACACCCCGAGCTCGGCTCGGCCCCAGGTAGACCCGCTGCGCAGGCTCTCATCTAGCTGGCAGGTCCGAAGGCTCGCCTGTGGGGGAGAGGTTTGGTTATCTTCATCAACACCCCGAGCTCGGCTCGGCCCCAGGTAGACCCGCTGCGCAGGCTCTCATCTAGCTGGCAGGTCCGAAGGCTCGCCTGTGGGGGAGAGGTTTGGTTATCTTCATCAACACCCCGAGCTCGGCTCGGCCCCAGGTAGACCCGCTGCGCAGGCTCTCATCTAGCTGGCAGGTCCGAAGGCTCGCCTGTGGGGGAGAGGTTTGGTTATCTTCATCAACACCCCGAGCTCGGCTCGGCCCCAGGTAGACCCGCTGCGCAGGCTCTCATCTAGCTGGCAGGTCCGAAGGCTCGCCTGTGGGGGAGAGGTTTGGTTATCTTCATCAACACCCCGAGCTCGGCTCGGCCCCAGGTAGACCCGCTGCGCAGGCTCTCATCTAGCTGGCAGGTCCGAAGGCTCGCCTGTGGGGGAGAGGTTTGGTTATCTTCATCAACACCCCGAGCTCGGCTCGGCCCCAGGTAGACCCGCTGCGCAGGCTCTCATCTAGCTGGCAGGTCCGAAGGCTCGCCTGTGGGGGAGAGGTTTGGTTATCTTCATCAACACCCCGAGCTCGGCTCGGCCCCAGGTAGACCCGCTGCGCAGGCTCTCATCTAGCTGGCAGGTCCGAAGGCTCGCCTGTGGGGGAGAGGTTTGGTTATCTTCATCAACACCCCGAGCTCGGCTCGGCCCCAGGTAGACCCGCTGCGCAGGCTCTCATCTAGCTGGCAGGTCCGAAGGCTCGCCTGTGGGGGAGAGGTTTGGTTATCTTCATCAACACCCCGAGCTCGGCTCGGCCCCAAGTAGACCCGCTGCGCAGGCTCTCATCTAGCTGGCAGGTCCGAAGGCTCGCCTGTGGGGGAGAGGTTTGGTTATCTTCATCAACACCCCGAGCTCGGCTCGGCCCCAGGTAGACCCGCTGCGCAGGCTCTCATCTAGCTGGCAGGTCCGAAGGCTCGCTTGTGGGGCAGAGGTTTGGTTATCTTCATCAACACCCCGAGCTCGGCTCGGCCCCAGGTAGACCCGCTGCGCAGGCTCTCATTAAGCTGGCAGGTCCGAAGGCTCGCCTGTGGGGGAAAGGTTGGCTCTTGTGATACTTTGTTCTTAGCCACTTCTACGACACCCCGAGCTCGGCTCGGCCCCAGGTAGACCCGCTGCGCAGGCTCTCATCAAGCTGGCAGGTCCGAAGGCTCGCCTGTGGGGGAAAGGTTGGCTCTTGTGATACTTTGTTCTTAGCCACTTCTACGACACCCCGAGCTCGGCTCGGCCCCAGGTAGACCCGCTGCGCAGGCTCTCATCAAGCTGGCAGGCCCGAAGGCTCGCCTGCGGGGGATAGGTGGAGTCCTTGACTTTTTGATCCTTGGTTCTTGGTTGGTAGTTACTACGTTACAACGAGCTCGGCTCGAACCTCGGTAGACCCGCTGCGCAGGCTCCCATATAAGCTAGCAGGTCCGACGGCTCGCCGGTGGGGTAGGGGTTTAATTGGTTGGAAAAATACGAGGGAAGGGCCCTGACCTAGACTGAAGGCAAGGCCCTAAAGGTCTCGGCCAGTAAGGGTCTCGCCCCAAAGGCCTCGGCCAGTAAGGGTCTCGGCTCAAAGGTCGCGGCCAGTAAAGGTCTCGGTCGAAGGGGGGGTTCTCGCAAAAGGAGGCTCCCGGCAGACCTGGGCAGGACGACTTAATCAACGGCGCAAGGTTCCCGCCTAACTGATATCTAAGGAAGGTCACCCTAAAGAGACTAAGGGTCTCGGCGAGAGCCCGCGCGGAAGCCGTTCGGCAGAGTAATATACGTTTAAAACACAAGGACAGTGAAAAATGAAACATTACTTTATATGAAGTTAATTACAGAAGTGAGGAGCTTCTCGCTCATTACAAAAGGGTATTCAAAATAAAAGACACCTTAAGGGGACGCGCTGTAATCCCCACTGGTGCTCTCGCTGGAGTCATCGCCAGAGCCCTCTTCGGATGTCTCGCCAACGACGGTAGAAGACCTCGGGGTGTCTGAGAGAGGCGAGTCCGGCGCGCCCGGGGGTTTGGGAACTGGGTCGTAGAGCCAAGGGAGAAGTTGGCGAGCGTCGATGGTCGCGCCGTCCTCCCGGAGCAGCTCGACGTCTCGCAGCGTCTCGAGCGTCAGCTTGACGGTCGCCTGAGCGTTGGCTTGAAGCAGCTTGTCCACGTCATACTCCGAGAGGTAACGACTCTGCAGCCTCACATCTAGCTCCGGAGGCGGGACCTTTGCCAGCTCTGCGCGGAGCTGTTCCCTCAGGAGGACGCTCTCGCAGCGCGCATTGGCCAGCTCTGCGCGAAGCTCCCTGACTTGGGCAGAATCCTGCAAAAGGATTAAAAGAATTCAGTCTAGACACATTACACAGTGGTAACTTCGGGGGAACGGGGGCAAGGGTTCAGGAGGATCTCGCCTACCTCGGTCGCGGGGCGCAGAGACAGCGCCAGTCTAGCATCCGCGAGCTCCTGTTGAGCTCTCGCGAGTTCTTCTTCCGCGGCGTGCGCGCGAGCCACCGCGTCCTCCCTCGCCTTGCGCATATCAGTGAAGTTCTTGTCAATGGTGATACTTCGACGCGCACACATATGCGTGAGCTCGAACGCGCGCAATAGGGCCCGGGTGGCGTCGAAGGCTAGAAGGCGGGTGGACATCTGGTCAAACACGCCGGCATCCTCCCGGCTGTAGAGACCATACCCAAGCGAGAAGGCCTCACCGGTCACATTCTCCCCCTCCGCCCATCTGGGAAGGAGGGTCGAAACCCTGATCGAGTTTGACTCAGGGTCCCATTCCATCTGAGGCTTCCCCTCCGAGTCGGCGTATCTAACGCCGAAGCCAAAGTTCCGGTGCCCTCTCGGCACCTCCGGGGCGGGACGCTGGCGGAGGTTTCGGCGGCGACCACTTCTCCACCAGCCTCGCTTGCGGCCGATATATTCCTGGCGGAAGCCTCGGCACGGCTCTTGGCGGCGGCATCCATCTCGCTGGCCATCTGAAGGATTGCTTCAAAGGACCTGCCCTCGGGAGGAGGTTGGACGGGCGAGACCGCCAACGATTTTCCCTTCTCGGCGGCAGAAGGCTTGGGCCTCTTCAGCGCGCGGAGAGGAGGAAGGGTGGCCTTTCGCTTCTTGGCCGGTGGCGGCATGGAAGGAGCTGGATCTTCTCGGCAGGCGCTGGCGCTAGCTTCCGCGAGCGCAAGGGAGCCTCTCGCCGCCAGACCCTCAACACCCCGGCCTTCAGCGAAGGATTGGCGCTGAGGGACCTCCCGCTCTCCTGCAAAGTTAAGACGCTTTAGCACTTCAGCGCAAGAAAATCTTTGATAAAAAAGGGAATCTGAGGCGAGACCGTACCTTCGCCCGAGTGAACAAGTGGGAGGGAGTCGACGTCCCGCCGAAGATAGGGGACGTCGAACTCCTTGGTCCCGAAGAATTCCAGGATTGCGCTCTCGCGCGATCCCAGAGCGGGCGGCTTGTAGGCAGCGTCTTCATACTGGACGGGCTGAAGCGGGACGTTGCCGAAGTCCCCGCTGATGTAAACGAACTTCTCGCCCCAATGATGGTGCTTGTTGGCGAGACCGGTAACCTCGAGCTGCTGTCCAGAGAAGAAAACTACCCCCCCCCCCCTTGGCACGGAAGTTGAATAGCTTCCGGAAGATGGGCAGGCTAAACTCGATCCTCTCGGATCGCATATAGCATATGAATGCTATAAGTATCGCGACTGAGTTCGGGTTTAGCTGGGCGGGAACTACCCCATAATAACGGAGAGCTAGCCGAACCTCCGGCCAAAGGGGGAGGCGGAAGCCCACCTCGAAATGCTCGAGGGGGATGGCAAGCTCTCCCGCCCCGGGAGTATTCACCCTATCGTGATTCCCCGGGTTCCGCGCCGAGAAGCCGGCGGGAACGTAGCGGTCGACGATCATGTTGTATTTGTCGAGGGTGAGCTTACAGGAAGGGAAGAGGTGTTTCTGGAAGGCTTCCGCACAATGGGCGCGACCCTTGTTCTCGCCAGGCATGGCTAGTTCGTGAGTAAGAGCGAGAGCTGGAGGGGGGTCGAAGCGGAAGCAGGAACGCGAGAGCACGGAGGGAAGGCTGAGGTTCCGGATCGAAGAAGTAAATGCGGTTGGTAGACTTCTCTATTTATAGGGAATCGTAATCATCATGAGTTCATCCGGCAGAGAGAGAAAGTGACAGCGGAGTACAGCTGTCAGAATCCGGGCTAACGACGCCTCGGTTCTCCCCCTCGGGATGACAGCGGTCAATGGTCGCTTCGGGTTTCGACGCGACTACCTGGGTTGGCGCAAGCCTCCTAGATTGGCGCAAGCCTCCTAGACCGGCGCAAGCCTCTTAGGTTAACGCAAACCTCCTAGATTGGCGCAAGCCTCCTAGACCGGCGCAAGCCTCTTAGGTTAACGCAAACCTCCTAGATTGGCGCAAGCCTCCTAGACCGGCGCAAGCCTCCTAGGTTAACGCAAACCTCCTAGATCAGCGCAAGCATCCTAGATTGGTGTAAGCGCCTTAATTAAAAAGCCTCGCAGAGCGATAAAAAGAAAAAGGAAAAGAGAGACATGAGTAGAAGCGGGATTCTCGCTAGCGCAAGCTGGATAAAACTTAATTAGTAATAATGTTTATTACAGACATTGAAAAAGAAAAAAAAAAAAAGAAAAAAGAGATACATTGAGATTCAGAGCGTGAAGGCTAGTAGGGCTTCCAGCTCCATCGTCCCCGTTCTCGCCGCCTAGTTCTTGGGGGCGCCAACGGGTTGAAATAAGACGATAGCGTGGTACACCCAAGGTTGATCCGCCTGGCGTAATCCCGGATCTGCGAGATGCACCTCCCTGGCGAAGACTCGGCGGAAGGCCCGCGCGGGCAATCAGTCTCGCCCAAGAAGAAATCCCGCTCCAGAGCCTCCAGCCTTTGCTCCACAGATTCGCGGAATGCTTTCGCCGCGGCGGTATGGGCACGGTCTCGCCGGATAAGCTTGGCCAGGATGACCGAGATCTTCCTCCGTCTCCCCTTCGCGCTCCCAGCACTGTTCAGGGTTTCCTCTATCTCGCCAGACGAAGGGAGGGGGGACTCTTCATCTTCTTCTTCCTCGTCTTCTTCTTCCTCTTCTTCTCCTTCCTCATTGACTCCCGACCGCAAGCCAGGATCACCTGCAGAAGAAGCACATGAGAATTTTGGTCAAGGCATGACAATCGACAGTCCAGAAAAGTTTTCGCATACCTGCGGCTGGGCGAGAACCGTCAACCAAAGTTGGACGAGAAGGCCCGGCCCCTCCGTTGGTTCCATAAAGGAGGTGAAGAGGCTTGCCCAGCCCCGGGCGGAAGGGCTCGCGCACGATGATCCCGGCCTGGCCGGAAGCATGAGGGGAGTTGTCTTCTCTCAAGGGACGATCAGCATCCTTGAGAGTAGCGGAAGGTTCAGAAGCCGCCCCTCCCGCCTGCAGGATAGGATTGGCCACCGCGGGAGGCACCTCGACGGTTCTCGCTTCATCTTCCCGGGTGGTTAGACCCGGGTCGGCGGGAGCTGGCACTGCGAGAAGACGGTTCAGAAAAGAAAGGGTCGGGTTGAAATATTGACAAGGGAAAATGTACCTATCGTTCCGGTCTCGGCTGGAGGAATCCTCTCCGAGACCCGTGTTTGGTCCTCTGGGGGATGAGCGGGTAGGTTCGAAGAGCTGGGCAGAAGTTCGGCGTCATTATTGGGAGCGGACTCCTGCGAAAGCATACTTTAATCATCGAATCTAATGCACAGTCAGCTCGGTAGACACGGGCGAAAGGCTTACCTTCTGTGGGGAAGGATCTCCCGCAGGATTGGGAGTGGGGGAAGGAGGATCCCTGTTCTCGCGAGAAAGGTCCCGCCGGACCGCCTTCGCCCTTTTCTTTTCCTTCTTCTTCAGCTCCGAAGGCCCGGCGGTTGAAGTCTTTTTCGCTAACCATGGAGCCACAGCCGCACAGTTAGCCAAGGCCCGCGCTTGGGCAGCGGCTAATCGGTCTTGGAGGTCTTGCGGAAGCGGTTTGGCAGTACGTTTGGGATGCATGGTGAGCTCACGCAAAGGTCCCAAGGGGCGAGAGCTCAGTCGTAAAAACAGTATTTCAAGGGCGAGGCATATGGTCGCCTATCGGTGCATATTTATAGCCGCAACAGGACCCACCAAAAGATTCCCCTGGTTAGTTGGCACGTGTCCAGCGAATATTTCGGGGGTTGGACTTGTCTTGTCGAGCGCAGGGCTAGCTCGAAAAGAGCGGGGATTGTGTACAACCCCATATTCGCTGGGAGGGACCCAAAGGCTTCAACAGTCAGGATTGGGTTAGTCTCAGGCTAACCTCGGGTTAACCCTGAGGCATGCTTGTGGAGTTCTCGCCCTATAGGAGCTCTCGCCAAGGGCAGGCGGAAGCTGAGGGAACCAGGGCAGATGGTCGACCTCTCGGCAGGAGAGATCGTCGAACGACCAAAGCAGAGGGCCTGACCACGGAAGCTTCCGCCTTAGGGCTGGCTCCCGCCCAGGGGAGGCGAGAAGGCCACAGGTAGGCCTTCGGTCGCGATAGTTAAAAGACCGTGAAGAGCGCGAACCTCCCTAGCAAGGGGTCTCGCCAAGGTTGGCCCGGGTGGGGGTCCAGCGAGAGCCTTCTCGGCCAGGGTTCTCGCCAAGTGGGCCCACGTGGTAGGGCCCGGCGCTCGTAAAGGGGATTAGTTTATAACGTATATTATCCCGAGGTAAAATTACCCAAATGCCCTTGGAATGACAGCGGGATTTGGCTATTGGCAGACCCCTCAGGGGTATTTCAGTATTTTCAGGTCAAAGGAAGACTATAAAAAGACCCATAGGGGCTCTTTGGAAGGCAGGACTTTCATTACTCTCCAACTCTAGTGCCTTCTGAGGAGCTCCCAGCCCAGCATTTGGCTTTGGAGGGGAAGCTCTCAGAGATCTTCCGGGTGTGTGGTGGGACCTCCCAGCTGAGGCTTTGGGTCAGTCTTTTGACCTTAGCAGCCAGTCAAGGGTCGAGATAAGAGAGAAGTAGGCATCGGCTGCACTCTGGTTTGTGAACATTCGTTGGGGTCAATTTTGGCTTCAACACTGAGCCAACTTCTTGAGGGTGGGGAGCGACAGAGTCAGTCCTTGTGCTCTCAGATGCATCTGGAGCAGCCCCTGCAGGAGCGGGCTTCAGGAATGTCCTCTTCCACTTTGAGAATAAGTTGAGATCCATCTTCTTGCTGGCATTAATGGTGGTAGCAGCTGAAACTAGCAGATGGGGATATCTTTCCTTCAGAAAAATCCCAACAACCCTTCCTAGGGTAACTTCCTTCTTGCTATTCTTCTTCCTTATCAAGTCAAACAGAACACCTGCCCAATTGATCCTTTTCTTGTTGACAATTGCACACATTAGTGCAAATTGTTGTCTTGTAATGTTATCGTGGGCAGAGTGTTTGCCTAGCAGCACTTTTCCGACAATCTCAGCAAGAAATTTAATCTTAAAAGGAAAATTTACCTTGAGCAGCTTTGAGGGAATGTCTTCTGCATGTCCCAGCTCAATCAACATTCTTCCAAATTCTGGAGCATCTTGCTCATATTTTTCTTCACCATTAATTAATCCAAATACATCAGTCAAAACGACGGGAGTCAAAATTACCTCTACTCCGCCAATAGATCCTGTCATTGAATCTTCAGTAGAAGATGAAGTAAATGCCCATTCCTTTATCTCTGGGATATTTAACTTGATCCTTGTAGACATGAGCCTTTCCAGACCTTGATCTTTGCAGAGCTGAAGAATTTCCATGATATATGGTTCACAGCAGCTGAATGCATCAAAATCCACGCTGAAACCTGCGTCAAACTTGACTACTGCGAGGAGCACTGGAGAAATCGCCATCAATTTGCTGGAGAAGGCGCGAGAGAAACGGATAAGACGAATCGGCAGAAAATTGCAAGACACGGAGCAAGCGGGAAGACGGAATGCGAAAGGACGCTCTCCGTCGACGATAAAAGCAAAGATCTTTTAACCTAGGTCGACTATCGGCTTTATATTAGACCGGAGATAGTCGATCTATTCAAAAGATACTGGAGACGATGGTCGAACGGTCGTTCGACGATCGGTCCAGAAGCAGAGTAGTCGAGCAATCGTTCGACTATTTCTGGCTTCTCAAACAACAAGCTGTCGTCATCCAGAGATCGATGATGAGCTCGACTTGTTCGACGATGGTCGAACGCCTGTCGATGATCTTCAAACAGACAAGCTTTCATCAACCATAGGTCGACGATGGGCTTGACCCGATTGACTATCTTCGAATGTCGTTCGACTATCTTCAAACAAGTTTCAACAAGGCAGAAGTCACACTTAGTCTCTTCCATTGATCATGCCTAGTTGAACCAAAAAGAACAGATGCTTCTGTTCATCTAAGGGCTTGGTGAATATATCACCTCTCTGAAACTCAGTGGATATGAACTCAAGACAAATCTTGTTCTTTTCCACACAATCTCTCAGGAAATGGTGTCTAATCTCAATGTGCTTCGTTCTAGAGTGGTGCACAGGATTTTGTGCAATTGAGATAGCACTGGTACTATCACACATGATTTTGGTGTTCTTGTGTGAGTAACCATAATCCACAAGCTGGTTTTGAATCCACAGGATCTGTGAACAACAACTGGCAGCTGCTATATATTCAGCCTCTGTAGTTGAAGTTGAGACAGAAGCCTGCTTCTTACAGAACCAAGAGACCAATCTCTCTCCCAGGAACTGACAAGTTCCTGAGGTGCTCTTCCTGTCAACTCGACAACCAGCATAATCAGAATCAGAATATCCAATCAATTCAAATTCTGACTCAGCTGGGTACCAAAGTCCTAGATTTGGACATCCCTTCAGGTATCTCAGGATTCTCTTTAGAAGAATCAGATGAGATTCCTTGGGGTTGACCTGGAATCTAGCACAAAGGCATGTAGCAAACATTATATCTGGCCTACTTGTAGTTAAATATAATAGGGAACCAACAATGGCCCTATAATTCTTTTGATCAACTGGCTTGCCGTGATCATCAGAATCAATAACTACATTAGTAGCCATAGGTGTAGGCATTGCTGAAGCATCAGCCATCCCAAATTTCTTTACCAATTCCTTGGCATATTTGGATTGGGAGATGAAGATGCCATCAGCATCTTGCTTAACTTGGAGACCAAGAAAGTAAGACAGCACACCCATACTACTCATCTCAAACTTAGAGTGCATCAGGTCAGAAAACCTTTTGCAAAGTTTGGGATCAGTGGAACCAAATATAATATCATCTACATACACTTGAACTAACAGGATTGTGTCCTTGTGGTGCTTGACGAAAAGGGTTCTATCAACTACTCCCCTAGTAAAGTTGTGCTCTAAAAGGAAACTAGCTAGAGTCTCATACAAGGCTCTGGGTGCTTGTTTTAGTCCATAAAGAGCTTTCTGCAACTTGAACACATGTGAGGGCTGAGTTGAAGAAACAAACCCTGGTGGTTGTTCAACAAACACCTCTTCCTTAAGCTCACCATTTAGGAATGCACTTTTGACATCCATCTGAAAGACCTTAAACTTCATGTAGGCTGCATAGGCCAAGAAGATCCTTATTGCTTCTAGCCTTGCAACAGGAGCAAAGGTTTGGTCATAATCTATACCTTCCTCCTGTCTGTAGCCCTGAGCTACAAGCCTAGCTTTATTCCTTACAATAATTCCATTTGCATCCAACTTGTTTCTATACACCCACTTGGTGCCTATGATCAGTTGGCCTTTAGGTCTTGGAACCAAAGTCCAAACTTTACATCTCTCAAACTGATTGAGTTCCTCTTGCATAGCAATGATCCAGTGGGGATCTAGCTCAGCATCTTTAAAGGTGAGGGGCTCAACCTGTGAGAGGAAACAAGCGTGCATCACATCCTGTCTTAATTGGTGTCTTGTTTGAACACCAGCTGATATGTCTCCAATCACTTGAGATGTGGGGTGATCTCTAAGTGTGACAATATCAGCAGGTGGGATGTGATCTTCAGCAACAGTTGGGATTAATTCCTCAGGAGGAATTTGATCTACTGTTGGTGGAACAACAACAGCTTCTGCAATGTCTTCATCACTGTCTGATTCAGTGATCTGAAGAGTTGATAGTTGAAGAATCTCTTGAGTGGCATCAGGTACCTGCAATGAACTGGAGGAAGGAGAATTTTCCTTCTCCTTGTAAAACATCTGAGACTCATCAAAAGATACATGCACAGATTCTTCAATTTTACAGGTTGATTTGTTATAAACCCTATAAGCTTTGCTTACTTGGGAATATCCAAGCATAATTCTCATTGAAGCTTTTGCTTCAAACTTTCTAAGGTATTCTTTATTGTTATTATGAATGTACACTACACAGCCAAATACTCTAAAATAATTAATTTTAGGTTTCTTTCCTTTAAGCAACTCATAAGGAGTTTTACACTTAAGCTTGTGTATCAGACTTCTATTCAAGACATAATTGGCTGTACTAACAGCTTCTGCCCAATATGAGAGAGGCATATTAGCATCTGCCAACAATGTACTAGCAGCTTCAATGAGTGTTCGATTTTTCTTTTCAACTACCCCATTTTGTTGGGGAGTTCTAGGAGCTGAGAAGCTATGTTTGATACCTTCTCTCTCACAGAATTCTTGCATGAGAAGAGAGTCAAACTCAGTACCATGATCACTTCTGATCAAGGCCACATGAGTAGAGTACTCATTCTGCACACATAATAGAAAGTCTGTAAGGGCTTTGAAGTTATCAGCCTTAGTTCTCAAAAAGAAAACCCAACTGAACCTAGAGAAGTCATCTACAATGACTAAGGTGTAATACTTCCCTCCTAAACTCTGTACATTTATTGGGCCAAAAAGGTCCAGATGTAATAAATACAGGATTCTAGGAGAATCACTTTTATTTACAGATTTAAAAGAGTTTTTGGTTTGCTTGCCTAGCTGACAAGCCTTGCATAGGCTCTCCTTCTTGTAGGGGCAAGAAGGTAAACCTCTAACAAGGTTGTGTTTAGATAACCTAGATATATTTTTAAGGTTAACATGACTAAGCCTCTTATGCCACAAAGAATTATTATTAATTGTTACTTCATTAAATAAACAGATTTCAGAATGAGTTGAATTGAAATCTACTAAATAAATATTACCTAATCTAATGCCTACTAAAACAACATTATTATTTAAAGTAATATTACAAGAAGAGTTAGAAAATGAAACCTGGTAGCCAGCATCACATAGCTGGCTGATTGAGATCAAATTGTGCTTTAGTCCAGTCACATATGCAACTCTCTTGAAAGTAACAGCTCCAATTGTGATCCTGTCATAGCCTTCTGTCTGACCACAGCTGGAATCTCCAAAGATAACCTTTGGGCCGAGCTTATCTTTGAACTTTGACAGATGATTTTTATTTCCTGTCACATGCTTGGAGCATCCACTATCCAAATACCACTTATTTTGAGTGATAGGATAGGTCTTCACCTGCAAGAAATTCATTTAGACATTGTGGACCCAGGTAACCTTGGGTCCCTTGTTTTTCACATAAGAAAAGCTAGAAATAAATGAAAATGCAGGCTGAGGGTGATAACCTAATGGGTGAGATCTCCTAGGTGGGATTCTCCATGCAGATGATGGGTCAACAAACCTAGGGTTTCTATTTTCATTTAGGTTTCTACGGGTTTGATGATGATTTTGAAAATCATATTGAAAACGTCGATCGACGTTCGACGATGGGCGCTCAGATCGTCGAGCTTCGTTCGACCATTGAGCTTCCGATCGTCGAGCAGCGTTCGACGCTCTTTGTATTTGCTTAAAAAATTGTTTTCTTTTCTCTCTCTTAGCTTTATTTAAAGTTTTATTAACTTGGTTTACTTGCTCAGTGTTCTTCATTCCACTAGCTGAAATGAAGTTCACTGGAGTTGAAAGATTATTTTTAAGAATAACTGGGGGTTCACTGGGAGAAGCTCCTAAGCCTAGTTTATTATTGCCTGACCTAGTGTTAGTCATGCTGGTTATTTCTAATAACTTAAGGCTTCTACCATTTAGAGATTCTTCTAACCTCTTAGATTTAGCTAACTCAATTTTAAGAAACTTAATTTCTTCACTATAATTAGTGAGATCTTCCTTTAACTTAATATTTTCAGTAGATATGATTTCTGATTCAGCTAGCCTATGTCTAAGTTCTTTAATCTCCTTTTCAGAACTAATTAAATTTAAGCATAAAGATTTAAAATCTAATTTGAATTCTGCAGAAGTGAAATCATAAGAAGATAGTACCTCATCTTTTGTTGGCATTTCTTCCTCTGAATCTGAACTCTCTGCAGCTGAATGATTGCTGCAGGCATCTATTGCCATCAGGCAAATTTCCTTTGCCTTCTTCTCTTCCTCATCCTCACTGGAGCTAGAGGAGGAAGATTCTTCATCAGAATCACTCCAGGTTTCAGCAATGAAACCTCTCTCCTTCTTCTTGTTCTTGTAGGAGGATGGCTTGGAGTGCTTCCTGTGCTGTTCCTTTTCTTTCCTCTTATCTTTGTTCTTCTCCTCTGGACAATCTGGTAAGATATGTCTAGGTTTCCTGCAACCATAACAGATAATTTCTTTAGCAGGTGAACGGTCATACCTTGGTTTGTCTTCATAGCGTGAAGACTTCTTTCTGAATTCCTTTCTCCCCATCTTGAGAAACCTCTTGGCAAATAATTCCATTAGTTCCTCATTGGATTGGCTGCCTTCAGAAGCATCAGCAGCCTTAAGAGCTAGAGATTGCTCTTTTCTTGTTGGAGTAGGGGTCTTTGCTTCAGCTTCTGCTTCCCTTGTCTTCAGCACTTGCTCAAAAGACTTGAGCTTGCCGAGAAGGGCTTCAGTTGAAATCTCATTTGTGCTTCTGGCCTCCTTGATAGGCCAGATCCTCAGATCCCATGTGCTAGGGAAGCACATAAGAATCTTATCATTGACCTCTGTCAATGAAATGTCCTTGTCAAGGGTCCTCAGCTCATTGATGATTGAGCTGAGCCTTGTGTACATGGCTTCAACTGATTCAGCATCAGTTTTCTTGAAGTTTTCATATTGTGAGATAAGGTTGGACCTTCTGTCCTTCCTTTCATCAGCTGAACCAGCTACAATCTGGTTCAGTGTGTCCCACATTGCTTTTGCTGAGGAGCAGTCAGCAACCTTCTGGAATACCTCATCAAACATTGTCTGAGCCAGAATGTTCATCGCCTTGGCATCTGCTATCTTTGCCTTCTTGTACTCATCATTGTAGTCTGGAGGAGGCACTGCACTCATATCAGATGATGAGGCAGAAGCAGCAGCAGGTGCTCTTGGGGGTCCTGACAAAATAGAAGCAAAAATACTTTCATCAATAGAATTCATATATAATTTGATCCTTACCTTCCAGATGCCAAACTTAGCTAAGTTGCATGCTGGAGGTCTGGTGCTAGAATAATCCTTGGACTGGGCCATGAAGTGAGAATCAATAATCCTTGGTATCTATTAGGATCTTCTGACTTAGGTGTTAGCCTATTCAGTCAGTCAACATGGCTCTGATACCAAGTGAAAGTGAAGGGATAGATACTACTCTAGAGGGGGGTGAATAGAGTTATCAAATTTTGCACTAGACAAAAATCTAATAGTCTACCCAACTCCCTTGGAGTGAAATGCGGAATGAAAAGATTATAGATAAGGAGATAACCCTAAAGCCTAACACAAGTGTTGTGCACAAACTCAAGCTAACTGTAATTATAGTTAAGGCTTGGAAATCCTAATCAGCAACTAGCAAACCTAGTTATATCTAATCACAGCCACAATGCAAGTAATTAAACTAAGCAAGCCAGATGACACAAGGAATTTATAGTGGTTCCCCAAACAACTTGGGTACGTCCACTCTTCTACCAACAAGGTAGGAATCCACTACAGGTTTTTGATCAGGTGCCCTGCCACCACAAGATCTGCTTCAGGTAGATCTAGAAACCCTTTAGACTTTTGATCAGGTGTCTAAAAATCAACACAGGTTTTTGATCAAGTGCCCTGCCACCAAGGGATACTTTTGAAGGGAGTAATAACCCTGTACAGGAGGGGAAAAGAAGGTTAAAAATTCTTCTCTATTTTACAATAGATTAGAGAAGCACAAAGACTTGCACTGAGCTAGAAAGCTCAAAAGAATCAAGGCTCCCCCTGGCTCAAAGAATGTCCAGGTGAAGTCTTGCTTCAGTGCAGAAAACACTTCAGAAGGTTCTAAAGGAAAAACTACAAGAAGATATAAAATATAAAATAGAAATCTTCTAGCAGTTATCTTCTTCTTCTTCTTCTTCAAAAGAACTCTGAGTCTGAACTTCCTGGAAGCAGGAGAACTCAGGTTGAAGAAGGGCAGAAGAGCTTAACACTTCTCAGTTGAATGAAGATTGCTGAGAGCAGTTAAACTTGGTCTTGATGAAAGCTTGAATGCTAATTGAATAACTCTTAGAATAACTGGTTAGCTAGCTGAAATCCTTCTCCAAAGGATTCCTTTTATAGCAGCAACAAGCAACGGCTCTTTTCAATTTGAACTGTTTGTCTTCTTCTGAAACTTGAAACCTGGGCTGCAAATATCACAAAGACAAACAAACTCTGCAGCAAAATATTCTATAAAAGGGATAAACCTTTTTCAAAGAAGCTGCAGGAAGCAATCTGATAATAAAGGTACTAAATAAAATCACATCAGAGACAAACTCTTTATAGCAGAAGGAAGACTTTTCAGTCTAACGGCTATAAAGGACTGACAGCAGATAAAGTAAAATACACTGTCAACTAATAAGACAAACAACTTTATCTGAAAAGATTTGACTCAGGCAAAAGGGATGGAGCAGATATTGCCTGGAAATATTATCAAAAAACAACTGAAATAAAATGCCAGATAATATATTAATTTATTAAATAGAATAAATAAATACAAAATAAAAAGGCAAAAAGAAAACGTCGAACGACCCTCGGAGATCGTCGACCGAAGAACGGAGATCGTCGAACTATCGGACAGATAGTCGAACGATCCAGATAGTCGAACTATCAAAGGAGATAGTCGAACTATCACAACAGATAGTCGAACTATCAGAAGATAGTCGAGTTATCAGATAGTCGACCTATCAACCGATAGTCGAACTACCAAGGGAAAACAGATAGTTGACCTATCAACAGATAGTCGAACTATCAGAAGAAAGCAGATAGTCGACCTATCAACAGATAGTCGAGCTATCAAACAATGCAGATAGTCGACCTATCAAACAGATAGTCGAGCTATCAGATAGTTGAGCTATCCAAGCAGATAGTCGAACTATCAAACAAACAGATAGTCGAACTATCAAACAAACAGATAGTCGAACTATCAACAGATAGTCGAACTATCACAGCACACAGATAGTCGAACTATCAACAGATAGTCGAACTATCCACGCAGACAGAACGTCGAGCAACTGATAGACGATCGTCGAATAGTTAGTCGACGATAGTCGAGCGGCGTTCGACCATAGTCGAACGAACAAACTACTTAACCAAATTCTTATCTGGATAAGCAGGGAACTCTACAGCTAGACAACTAACCTTGACCATAGATAATTCATGGGTCAAGAGACTAAGAAGACAAGACTAAACTCAAATCAAACTAGGGTACCAACATCCTTCCACCACTTTCTCTTTTCCAGGTCGCCCCCCCCCCCCCCAGGGCGTGCTCTCCAACCCTTGCTGAGACGAGCTCGTCCTGGTGCGCGAGAGTGGGCGCCTGGGGTAGAGGAGTCGAGTAGTCGCCTCACTATGAGATCCCCTACAACATGTCCATGATGCCTCTGATAGTCGCCATGAATTCTTATCTTCCCACGTATCCTCCCGAGTTCTGGGACCCGTCTCCATATCCTTCGTTGAGATCTCCCGCCATGAAGTAGCTCAAGATTCTTCTGTGTAGGTTGCGATCCACGCTCACCGCACCAAAAATGTTGAAGAAAGAAACCCGACTTCTCCTAGAGTTCGGATCTAGAGTTGCAGCTCACACCTACTCTTCCCGAATTCCTTCCTTGACGTTAGTCTCGTGAACTAGAAACAGACCGTGGGCTTCATCTTGGAGGTCCCACCTCTTACCCGGAAGAATTAGAAATCCTTCCCCTCCCTAGTCAGTGCTGAGCTAGGTGTCTTAGAGGAATAAGATGAAAGGGGTCAACAACCTCTTCAAGGCACCTTATCAGTATATTTATAGTCCTCAGAGTTTGACCTGCCAATAACCAAACTGAACCGACATTAAATTACAAAAATACTCTGGGATGGTTCTGTCAACAGCCAAACTCCACTGTTCTGAAGGGTTATACGCAGACCACAAAGGGCATAAGAGTAAAGTAACCTGAGACCAAAGAATAAAACCCCTACTTGGGGGTAGGAAAGTTAAAAACACCCCTTTCGTTGAACCGGTTCTCGACGAATCGTCGACCTGGCGTTCGGCGAACACTCAATCGACAATCAATGAATGTCGAGCAAGCGCTCGACGTACGTCGAGCCGGCCCTTAAGAACGTCGGGCCGGCACTTTGACGAAAATGGCATCTAGTGGGCTGGAGGTGCCCATCAGCTCGCCTCGCGAGTTTCCCATCTTACTAAAAGAGGCCAGCCTATGCTGCGAGAGCTCTCTCGTCCGCTCCACTACTCCCCTCTCACCTTGCGAGTGCCCAACCTCGCAAATACTTTATCTTTCTTCTAAAGGATCGGCACCCGCCGCGAGATCCCTCTCGCCTGCTCCGTTGTTCCCGTCTCGCTTCTTGCATCTCGCTTTTTAGGAATACCGGCGAGTTATCCCTATGGTTTTACTCACTTATGCAGTCTTCTTGCCCCTAGCACTTTTACTTGAGTTAACTCCTGCGAGCCCGAGGTTGTACAGCATCATTTCAAATATATGTAACAAGCTGAGTATGATTGACATATATACTCTCGTTTAAGGGAGAATGTTAAAACAAAATATGAAGTATTTAATAGGACGAGTGGTTTCTCCATGTATAACTACCGGGGTTGTTGGCTTGGGTGGATTTAGAGGTTGGGTGATCAATATTGGTGTAACTACCCCTGAATGGTGTGATGCTTTAATCTGGGAGGATGCTCATAGTGTAATCGCCCCTGCATGTTCTTATATGTAGTATACTAGTATATGCAGTTTCTTGGGGGTGTAACCTCCCAAGATCTTTGTGCATGTTCTATTGTATTTTGTCTCACGTCGCTAAGTGTATATGATAGTTAACTGGGTAGTAGTCTAAATCACCTAGAGGAGGGGTGAATAGGTTGTTTTCTTTTTATTCTACTGTTTAAACTCAATTAAACATCACAAAAAGCACACCAAAATTTTATAGTGGTTCCCCAAGGTCTGAGTACATCCACTTTCCCTCATCACCTTTCTAACAGTGTGTTAGATAAGGCAACCTTCTCCAAACTCAAATCAAAGAGCTTACAATACAGATCCTTTGGGATCTCTCAGGTTTCCTCCAAACCCTACCCCAGGCCACTGCCCTAAAACTCAGAGTAAGCTATACTACTATAGCTTAGTGACCCTCCAGGTCACCAACCTCCGGTCTATCAAGAAGCACTACAATCAAGCTGGGAGGACAGCCCTACACGCAGACACACAAGCCCTACAACTCAGAACAAAAAATTCTTACAATATTATTTGTTTAGATTACAATAGAAGATAATAAAAGTATACACCTTCAAATTTGGTCTTCTATTGAAATACAACAGCTTAAAACTATCCTAGAGCAGGTCTTGAAGTATTATTCATCAACTTGTGCCTTAGCTCCATCTTGATCTCCCATCTCCTTATAGAAAGAAGAAGATCAACCACTGATCCTTGATGGACCCAACATGTTCTCCTTAGATCTGAGAACAACTTCTAGAAGCACAAGGCCATTGGCACTCTCAGCACTTCCAGTACTTTGCAGCAACACTTAGCAGCGACAACAACCACTTGGCACTAGCACGCATACGATCCTTTTCTTCTTGACCTAGAAGATGCTTTATGTAGGCTCTATCAATCTGCAACGGCTCTTGAATTGTTTGACCTTATACGACAAAGAATTGATAAAGCAATTTTGCTTTATTAGTCTTCCACCAAAAATGGGTCGCGCCATCTCAATAGTTATATTCAAAATTGTCTCAGTGGTTTAGCTAAGACTAGCTTCTATCTCAGCAACAGATTCACTGTGTCTCAGCGGTTTTGTTGAGACCAAACAGTCTTCTCGATGAATTTCCCCAGAATAACTGAGTAAAATACAGCATTGTCCAAATATGTTCTAAACATGTTTTTAGAACAACTTAAACCTGTAAAATGATTAAAGTAAAAGGTATATCAAATACATTATGCACTTAGCATTGAAGGTGATGACTCTTCAAATCCAAGGAACATTGAAGAGCAATATTCCCAACAATCTCTCCCTATTTGAAGAAGGCAGAACACAAAAATGCTAAGATGCATTTTAACATGTAAAACATATCATGATAAATTTGAAATTTAAATTCAATAACATCATGACAACAGTGCAAGGAAAAATAAATGTTTAACCAAACTTAAGCATAAGATAAACAACCTGACTAATTTAAGGATAACATCGAGAAGTTAGATGTTTAACAATTTTAATCACGGCTTAACAATGTGATTAAT
This sequence comes from Platanthera zijinensis, assembly GCA_039513925.1. NCBI lineage: Eukaryota > Viridiplantae > Streptophyta > Magnoliopsida > Asparagales > Orchidaceae > Platanthera > Platanthera zijinensis. The sequence goes on from CM077088.1 coordinate 161,899,730, forward strand.
CAACATAAAAACATAGCTTAAAGGTTTAAGCTATAACTTTTTTATTCAGCCACTAGAAATAACCTAAACCATCATAGGATAGTTTAACATTTATATAATAGTTCATTGTTTTCAGATTTAATTTCATGAGCTAACATATGAAGGTTAACATATAATATTCAACATTAGTTAATTGAATTTAAACTACAATTCAGATTTCCTCTTCTTTGTAGAGCTAGAGCCTTCATCTTCAGCAGCACCTATCAGCTTTGCACTCTAGGCTTTGTTCTTCTGCCTCCTGAAGTAGAGAAAAGGTTTTTGTAAGTATTTGGGAGGCATCTTCTTAGGGGTTTTCCTCCTGACCAAATTATCCTTGAAGATTCTTTTTCTTAAGGAATTCCTTTCCACGTGCTTGATCCATTCTTCAAAAGATTGTATGTTGTCAATGTTCTTCAGAAGCTATCCATGGTTTTGCTAAGCATTGATTATTATTATCTCTGAGGCATCACTAAGATATTCATAGTCTGGATCATCTGCATTTTCAGCTCTCCTCCTTGACAAGAACTCTTCAGCGAACAAAGTTCCTTATCTCTTTCTCCTGGCTGCAAGCTATGCATCCTGTGCAACTCTGGCTTGAGTAGGGAAATCAACATCTTCTTGCCTATTCATGTCTAATAGAGGAAGGTGTAGTACAATCCTTGTACCTTAAAGCACTTTGAAGGCATGCTCATCAATGAGATTAGTAATCTTAGCATTGCCCTCCTCCCCCTTTCTAATTTCTTCAAATAGTATGTTCTTCAACATAAGGGAGTTAGCATTAATCTTGTTAGACAGTGTCTTGAACCTCTTATCACTATTAGTTAATATTTCATCTTTGATCCGGCAGGCTCCTTGCGTGGATAATACAACAATATTAGTAATATGATTATTTATATGATTTATAGCTTCCCTGATATCATCATTAGTTTGACTTACAAAGTTCTTTACATATCCCATATCAGTAGCAGAGAATTTTAAGCTTTTGTCCATTGAGCTTAGTATTGAAGATTGTGCTTTGACTGTGTTGGCTGCTTTATCAAACCGGATAGTCATCTCTCTATTCAGGTGAATAGTCTTATCTTTCATAATCTGGATTTCTATCAACATCTCAGCTTTTACTTCATAGATGGACTTGTCTATGTAGGATTTAACTGAGGTTGCTTGCTCATCCAATAGAGCCTTGATAGAACTAAGAAGGGAGGTATCTATAGTTGTTGAAGGAGGAGGATTGATCACGGTAGAATTTTTCCCTTGGTCCTCTTGATCATCACACCCATGGAGAGTTGATGGTGTAGCCTTATCCTGATCAAGGACCTTTAAAGACTCCCACTTAGCATCTGTATAATTAACAAAAATGATATCATTATCATCCATATCAACATCAATAGCTTTACCTGAGTTATCATGATCATCTGCAGTAGCATCAATCTTATTGAGAGTTGGCTCATCTATTGGTACAAGCTCCCACTCAGAAGGTATATTCACCTCTTCTAGTATAGATTATTCTAGATAGTATTCAAGATCCTTTTCTGGTTCCATTGGCTTTTCCTTATCAGAAGTAACTAGAGCATTGGTCATATTATGTGCAACACTTTTTGAAGCAACATCTGTAGAATCAAGAGCAGCATGGATTTCATTAACATGCTCTCCTCCAACTGGATTTCTAATTCATTCATTGTTGGCTTGAACACTCTCAGAGGACTGACTTTGATCAATGTCAACCTGAAGACCAACATCTAATGGGGATGCAGATTCTGAATCAAATTCTGAACTAGATTTTGAGTTAACAGCCCCCGAGACTTTCTTTCCTTTTTCCTTAGACATTTCCTTTCCTTCAGAGGGTTGACTCATAGGAAGAACTCTGGAGAATCTTTCCAATGTCTTTATGTCCATCCTTTTCAGGTAGTGAAGTCTTACTCCTTGCTTCTTGTTGAAGCTATCAGGATAGAAGTTCATCAGATAAAGGGACAGGATTCTTCCCATATTTGGAGCCTGCAAACAGTCAATTATCCTCTAGAAGATGGCATTAGCCCATAAGGTCTTCTTTTATAGTATAATCCTAGTTATTATATCAAATATGGTCTTAGATATGGTGTTACGTGATCCAGGCTTGCATTGAAGGGCTTTCCCAACTATGTCTGCAAGTAATTTTCCTCTCTATTTGAAGTTTTTCCTTCTTAGTGATCCAATCTTGGCATCACTGTACTTACACCATTCCAATGTACTATCCCTGTCCTTATTGGACATGTCATCTTCTTCATCACTGTCAAGGGAGGGTAACTAAAGGGCCTTAGCCAAATTATTTGGAGTAATATTGATCCTTATCCCTCCAATTTTGTATTTTAGTGATGTCTTATTGGAGGAAAGCTTTACATTGGAAAAAAATTTGAATAGTTCATCTCTCAGGATGGGGGAAGGTTCAGAGAGGATATATTCTAAACCTGGGGTATACAACATCCTGATGACTTCTCTTACCTCTATTGGAGCATGTATAAATCCATTCCATATAATCTCATAGCCTTCCGAAAGATCTTTTGAATACTTTGCCTTTATTGAAGCTGGAATATGATACATTGACACGGGTTTGTTCTCGATGGCTTGGAAAGAGATTAGGGTTTAATAGCTTTCGATTTACTGAGCCTTTATTTATATGTAGTGTTTTGGAGTTGAGAGGATGAGCTTGATTATTATTTCTACTGATTTGACAATTAAAATAAGTTGATTTAATTTTAATCAGCCCATCTCAGCGATTGTGCTAAGAAAGATTGATAACCCGCTGGCATAGGGAAATTCATATACCTGTGTGAACCGCTGAGACTGTCTCAACAGTCCTACCGATTCAGCTGAACCTTTCTCAATTGTTTTATCTGACCTGACTATTTTTCAGTGAACATTGCACAAATAAGTTAGACATCCATTGATAGTTAATAGTTGACTGAGCCATCTTGTTACTCTTATTATGGTAATGGTTGTTAGCCTAACCTACTACTAAGGGTTTGCTAATCGCTAACAAATTTTTTGAGAAATAACTGTGCAACCTAGCTAGTTATGGTAATTAATAATTATCAATCTACTAATATAACACACTTGTTTAAGCTTGAAGGTAAAGTAGAAATGTAGAGAATTTAATCTACAACGGAAACACTTAATATGCACGAATCATTCAATACTAATCATTCCTAACTCAATTTTTAAGTAATTGAACTTAGACTCATCCAATGGCTTAGTGAAGATATCTGCAATTTTATTGTCAGTGGAGACAAATTCAAGGCAGATATCTTCACTCTCTACATGTTCTCTAATAAAGAGATATCTTATTTTTATATGCTTAGTTCTACTATGTGAGACAAGATTCTTAGCAATAGAAATTGCACTAGATAAGTCACAATACAAAGGATAATGACTTACCTTGAGGTTGTTGTCCAACAACTGATGTTGTATCCATAGGAATTGTGCACAATAGCTTCTTATAGAGATATACTCAGTCCCAGCAGTGGATATAGCCACACTACTCTGCTTCTTGCTACTCGATAAGATCAGTCTTCTCCCTAGGAATTGAAAAAGTTCCACTTATGTTTTTCCTATCTTCCTTTCAACCTGCAAAGTCTATATCTGAATAGCCAATTAGTTCAAAATCATTGTTTCTAGGGTACCAAAGGCCAAACTATTCACTGCCCTTAAGATATCTCAAAATCCTCTTTGCAGCTGAGTAGTGAGATTCCTTAGGGCATGCTTGGTACCTAACATAAACACATGTTGCAAACATGATATATGGTCTACTAGCAGTTAAGTACAACAAGGATCCAATGATACATCTGTATATGGATTCACCAAAGGGCTTACCCTTCTCATCCTTGTCTAGAGAAATGTTGGACCCCATGGGGGTTTTCATGGTGGAAGCTGATTCCATCTCAAACTTCTTAATAAGCTCCCTAGTATACTTGGTCTGAGAGATAAAAATCCCTTCATCAGACTGTTTCACTTGGAGGCCTAAGAAGTATTTTAGCTCCCCTATACTTCTCATCTCAAACTCCCCCTATATAAGGTTAGCAAACCTTTTGTAATAATTATCATCAGTAGACTTAAATATTATGTCATCCACATAAATTTGGACTAAGAGACACTTGCCCTTTATTTCCTTAAGAAATAATGTGTTATCTATCTTTCCCCTCAAAATTTTATTTTTGATGAGAAAGGTAGACAAGGTTTCATACCAAGCCCTAGGGGCTTGATTCAAACCATATAAAGTTTTTTTAAATTTGTAAACATGATTTATTAGAGTGGGAAGTACAAAACCTGAGGGCTACTCCATATGTACCTTTTCCTTGAGATTACCATTCAAGAATGCTGACTAGACATCCATATAGTATACTTTGAATCTATTGTGTTTAATATAGGCAAGGAACATCCTTATGGCCTCTAACCTTGCAATTGGGGAAAAAGTTTGGTCAAAGACTATTCCTTCTTCTTGCCTATAGCCTTGGGCTACCATCCTTGCCTTGTTCTTGAAGACTGTCCTATTATCATCAAGCTTATTCCTGTAAACCCACTTGGTGCCAATTATGTTATGTCCAAGTGGCTTTGACACCAACTTCCATACCTTGCACCTCTTGAATTATTGTAACTCTTCTTGCATGGCATTGATCCAAAAGTTGTCCTTGTTGGCTTCTTCAAACCTCTTGTGCTCAATCTGGTACATGAAGCTCAGGAACAATGCTTCATTGTGATCTCTACTTCTTGTGGTCATACCTATTGTTCTTTCTCAATGATTAGATTTCTTAGGTGATCTCTCAGAAGCCTAGTTGCAGCAGGCAACCTGTCTTCATCCTACTAAACTTCACCTACAGCATCTGCTTCTCCTTCAATCTGATCACCTATAACTTCATTTGTGAGTTCTTCAGCTTCTAAAGAAACCTTGCTTGAGCTGGGTGTGTCTTTAATGGAGAGCTCATTCATCTTTAGACCATTTCCTGCAATGACAGGTGTGCTGGACCAGCCCTTATAAAGTAGGATAGTGTCATTAAAAACATGCATTAACTCTTCAACTATATGGGTCTTCTTGTTGAATACTCTATAGGCTCTAGTATGTGACCTATATAAAACAAGAACACCTATATTGCATTTTTCAGCAAATTTTGTAATTTCATATTTCCCATTGTTTAAAATATAACACTTGCAGCCAAAGATTCTAAAATATGAAATTATTAGTTATTTTCCTTTCAGAATTTCATAGGGGGTTTTCTTATGGGCCTTATTAATGGAGTCTCTATTCAAAACATAACAGACTGCATTGAATGCCTCAGTCCAGAAGTATTCTGGGAGTGAGGAGTCACTAAGCAGTATTCTGCCAGCCTCTATTAAGGTCCAATTTCTTCTCTCAGCCACTCCATTATGTTGGGGAGTTCTGGGAGAGGAAAACTCTTGGGTGATACCAAGCTCTTAACAAAACTTTGTCAAACCCCCATATTGAAACTCTATACCATGGTCAGTTCTAGTTTTCACCACAGTACATTGTAACTCATTCTGGATAGCCTTGACATGGTTCATAAAAACACTTAAGGTACCACTTCTTCTTAATGAAGAATGCCCATGTATATCTAGTGTGATCATCTACTATCACTAGGGTATACAACTTCACACCTAGGCTCTGAATGGGCAAAGGACCAAATAAGACCATATGCAACAGATAGAGACATCTTTTAGTATCTTTGGAGCCAATACATTTAAAGGTGGCCCTTATTTGCTTGCCCATTTGACATGCATGATAGGGACCACTTTTAACACATTTTAAATTAGGGCGATTTTTAATTAAATTTTTAGAAAATAATTTGTTCATTGTCATGTAGTTAATGTGGGCAAGTCTCTTATGCCATTGAACATAAAGTGACTCTCTCTCATTAGCTACAAGAAATATAGGAGATAATGAGTTATTACAAATGAATCTAAGCAGTACACATTTCCACTCCTAGTTACTGAGAGGATGACCTCTAAGTCAACAAACTTCTTGATCTAGCACTTGTCTTTATGGAATTCAATGACATAGCCCAAGTTTCATAGTTTACTTATGCTTACAAGGATATGTTACAACCCTTCCACATAAGCTACCCTTTTTATTGAGACTATGTCATTGGTAATCATACCATAGCCTCTGGTGATGCTCCTGTCAGAGCCACCAAAGATGACTTTAGGTCCATTCTTTATTGGAGTGTAGCATTTAAGTAAGCTCCTTGCCCACTCATATGTCTGGAAAACCCACTATCCAAGTACCATATCTGATTTAGAAAGGTACTTGAACTAAACTGCAAAATGTAGATCACTTATCCTTAGAAGCCCAATATATCTTGGGTCCTAGGTGCATGTGAGTAGTATGAGTATTTCTAACAAAACCTTGTCTGGCTGGAATGCCTTTCTTTGCATTAGGCATACTGGGGTTGTGCCAATAATCTATGGCAAAGTGTCCCACTTTTCTACAACACCAACACTCATGTATGTTTTATCTTCTTTTCTGAACAGCTTTTGAAGTAGATACTTCAGTTTTCTATTCACAAAGGAAGATAACAGTATTCTTCTTATTTCTTTCAGCAATGCATTGGCATTTAACCTTCCTTTAGTTAGTCTTAGCAGTCAATGTCTTATTGGTATCAATAGGTCTTAGTTTGGTGGCTAAGCACAAGTTGATAGCATCAGAAATTGACCTATGAGATTGAGCTACAGGCTGGACAGCAGCCAACTATCTAGCTGGAAGGGATTTGGAAGTTGATGCTTCCTTATCCTTGAGTGAGGGGGTAGGGGCACCAAACACAAATGGTCCAAGATAAGCCATCTGTATTTCCTCATATGGGGCCTTAAAGGCACTCAAGCTCATCCCCTTCCTTCCACTATAGTTGTGAACATTTTTGTTCACACTATTAGATATTCCATTCAACCAATGACCATACATACTTTCTTGGTCATACTTATTAGATGGCAGCAGGACCTTCTTAAAAGAGATTACAGGTTGGATTGGAGTCTTGCCCTTACTCCTATTCCTTCTTCTAGTATTCCTCTCAATGTACCCCAACCCCTTCTTACTGGTTTGGGAGGTGATGGTATCAATAAGTGGAAATACTTATTTGGGTTTGTAGTATTAAGCCACTACCATCCTCTCTTTAAGGAGATTTTCTTCCAAATCTTTAATTAAAGAATTTTTACTATTTATGGTTGTGACTTGGATAATAGTGATTGTCTTAAGTTGGGATATACCCTTGCTTATTTGATTCAGCTGTGAGGCTGACTCAGTGTGAAAGGAGATATCTTCTCTTAAGGAAGTAATCTCCTTGGCTTGTCTTTTGACAAGCAACTTGCTCTTCTTCAAAGCTTCCAAGATCAAACCATACTTGTCAATCAATTGATTGACATATTCCTCAGATTCTGAGTCATCTTTATTACAAGATGAAGGTGCTTTAGAATTAGGACTTATTTCGTAATCAGATTCAGAGGAGAAGATGGAATGAATCAATACCTAGTTAGGATCAGACTGATCCTGCCTGGATTCTCCTTCTGTCATGTCCATAAGTCCACAACTGCCACTGACTTCTTCATCCACCTTATTTTCACTATCTGAAAGTGATAGAGGGGCCCTGATCCCTATCCTTATAGCTAGATAGTCCTTATCTCCTTTAGTAGTAGAAGCAAATATCCCAATGTAGGCTTCATCCTCTTCTTCTGAATCAAAAGATGCTGAGTTAGTTTAACTCCAAATCTTCTCATTCTTTGCAAAGAAGGTCTTTTCCTTCTTGCCTTTGTGGTGGTGGTGCTTCTTCTCACATTTCTTTCCACAACCTGCATTTTCTCCGCATTTAAACGATATATTAGAGTAAGAGAAAACATGAGTCGCGATGTCATGCCATGCAGGGGATAACTGCAGATGCTTGGGCAAGAACCTACTCCTAATACTTATCATGAAATTCTCAAGTTTATGTTGAAGAAAACATATTTTAAGTTAAGTTTGATGGTCGTATCCCTCGGCTCGGTGGATCAATTACTCCATAGATGAAAATATAAATATACGCTGCAGAAAATACTTTATTTACATTGATTGATATCCTACATGAGCATGAGCATTCACAAAGAACAACTCATGATATGCATATCTCTAGATTTAATATAATTAGGAAAAGAGCTTTTACGTTCGTTAAAATAAAATGACATTTGAATTAAAAGACGCCATGAGTATAATATAAGCATAATGATACTTTTATAGTTTGAAACTAACAAACATGCAATCCTAACATAAAACCTTCTCAGAGAGCAAGTAAAACCAACAAATCAACTAGAAAGTGACCTAGCAGCTAGCAAGTAACTTAACATCCAACAAAATCTCTAATGGGTGTCAACAACCTGACACGAACCCACCAAGAAGCATGTATGTCTGAAATAAAAATCAAACAACAAAACTAACTTACAACTGTGAGGAAAGGACAACTGCAATAACTACAGAACACTAGCAACTACAAACCCCAGCCGCTCGATTGGCTACTGCTCCAATCCTGAGGCATTCAAAAGAAATGAATACCTTAGCAAGAAAGTATTAGTGGTGATCAAAGATCAATAATAGCAATAATCAAAAGAGATAAAAGGGTTACCAACCCATACAAGAAAAGCTGTCTAGACACAGCAAATAAGTATAACATAATAAGTAAGAAAGAGTTCTCAAAGGTATAAGTATGAGAAATTGCACCAAGTGCGAAATGAAGCCATGCTTCGATACGATCTGCAAGTGTAAGTAAAAAATATACTTATTTAAATAATAAGAAAGGAATAGACTAAATAGCTCTAAACATGTGAATCATTAACACTTGGCAAAATTAGTACTGAGTCGGTGGCCACATGGTCCAACACGAACCATGTAAGACCCCCCCCCCCTCCTTGAACATAAGATACGGTCGAGGGGAGTCATATGCCTATAATAGCCATCTTGTGGTTGCGATGACACACGGGTCAACCTGTACCATAAGACACCTATCATGTCGGCTTAAACCAATATCATCAATGCCAACCCAACATAAAGATTATAAACAGAAGTCAAAATGCATGCAAGCATATAAGTCCAACTAGTACATCAATAAAAAGAAGCAACAATAAGGCTTCTATAATATCAGAGTACAAAATTGCTTAGAGGGCTATAATAAGAGTCTCTAGCCCTGAAACACTGGCCTAGCTGCCCTCCTGCAAAACCTGTTGCTGCCTTATCTGCTGGGTTTCCTCCTAAAAAGGAAGACGTAGCAACCATTAGTCATAAATACTAAGTGGCTATCTCATACTCTCACCCCAGTGACTCTTAGGCACCAAGCGGGAGAAAGATGATGGTTCAATATAATTATAAGTTGTAGTACAAACAAGTGGTATAATGCTAAACAGTATCAGAGTAATCAATAGTGTATAACAAGTAACTAAGTCAATATATACTAGCAGTTCTACTATCAACAGTAGTATACAAGTATGATTCTACAACACGAAAGTAACTCAACTTATATAAATGTCAATACAGACATATAAGTTAAGGATCGGTGAAAGTCTCTAGTGTCGACTAAATCCACCTATGGGGGGGAATAGATGTCGTGCAATCTTTTGCAGAATTAAATTTACCTGCAAATATTAACAAACAGAGCACAGAAAACACACAAAGAAATATAGTGGTTCCACGATTTGGGTACGTCCACTTTCTCCCTTCGACCTATCTCCCACTAAGGGACGACTCGGTCACTTCTCCAAACGGATTTAAATCCAATCCTCACGCTATGGAAGGAACCCTTCTAACAAAGGAGTCACAACTCCACCACCACGGGTTGCACCCAACCCTTACAACAAGGAATGAACATTCTTTTACAACAAACCAAAATTGAATGTAAAAGAAAATACAAACAAAGATTTTGGAGATTCTGATGTCCTTCTTTGTTCGTTGTAGCTTGCACGAAAAATACGAAGAGTCCACAACCAAATTTCTCTCTTGGAATGGGTCTTCTCAAGATCGGTGGCGACAAGTGATTGTGGCGGCGATACTTTGTAGATCCAAACTTCTTGATGAAGCAAGCAAGGCCTACGAAAGATCTCAGTCGGATCAGTCGTCTCAACCAATTTGGAATGGAGAACAAATCTCGTTAAAAAAATCGGAAGACAAGAGATCTCAAGAGAGATGCGTGAGACGCTCGGCTTGCCTCGGTACTCTCATCGGAAGATCAAAGAAGCACTGAGATCAACGGCAGCGACGAACTTGCGAACGGCTACAGACGATCGGCGGATTCTGCGATGCGCTAGGTCACTTTCGGCCTCTTTCGTGTTTTCGTTAATCGTCTGTCTTTATAGGTTCAAAATACGCGCATATATATACCAAGAGCCAACCCTAATGACCGTTGTGGGGCCCACAAGGAGAAACCCTAGCCCAGGCCTAGACATCGCACGACAAGTTGGTTCAATCCAGCGAACGGAGGAAATTTGACTAAGGAAAAATCGGCGGGAATCGTTGGTGATTCCCGTCGATGTCGGCGGGAATCACTCACGATTCCCGTCAATTCTGCCTTGGCAGAATTTCTGATGAAATATGTCAGTCGGAAGAAGTCGGCGGGAAAAGCTATCTGATTCTCGATGAATCGGCGGGAATCACTAACGATTCCCGTCAAAGTCAGTGGGAATCACTAGCGATTCCCGTCGAAGTTGGCAGGAATCGCTTAGCGATTCCCGTCGATTTTGACTCAGAAGAATTTTCTCTTCCTTCCTTTGATGACTTGGTCTTTGACCCATCTTTGCTCCTTCTTCTGCTCTTGATCAACCATGACCCTGTACTTGAAAATAAGTACACTCCAATAGAGAGAGCACACGTGAGTAAACACACTGATCTACTCAACGAGGGATTACGTTGTGCAGACCCGTGTATATTGACCCACTACACCCTGACATTGGCGTGTACTTAGCATAGAATAGTTGCAAGCACAACTTGATAGAAGATCGTCAAATACATTGTGAATCCATCTTAGCTTGACTGGAGTCTTCTTCAAATCAGGGTAATTGTGGATACAATACCCAACAATCTCCCCCTATTTAAAGAAGCCAAAATCCTACTAGCTAAGATGAATTACACCAACCGTACAGATATATATAAATATATGCGAGACAAGTAATCAAAATAATAACATTTCACGCATTCAAAACAAAAATTGAATCAGTATATGATCATATATATATATATATATCCAAAGTGTTGTTCATTTTTAATTACCAGAATAGAAGTGCACGCAAATTGAAAATTAAATGTTTAGGTTTCATGTCTTTCCCTCCTTTGCCTCAGCATCTCTTAGTTATTTGGTAAGAAACTTCTTGCTTTGCCTTTCAAAATATTCCTTTGGCTTTGAATAGTACCTGGGGGGAGGAGCTTTGTTTTCAACTGTATTCTTTGTGCATTTCCCATTCATACTGACTATATACTTCATTTCTGTTAAGCTCTCCCCGCTGTTGTAGCATGAATGTGTCAAGTATGATGCTCCTAGACACGGGACTCCACCGTTCCTTCTTGACTTCACTTTCCTTCCTTCTAGACTTCCTATCAGCTTGATTGTCTTTAGAAGTTCCTTCTTTAAGCTTTCTTTTCCCTTTCGCAATCGCTTCTTGATCAAACATTGCACTGTGAGCAGCTTTTGCAACGGCTTTAGCAGCCTTTCTGGCATCAGCTTCACATAAGGGAAACTCCTCAGCAGCAGTCGTAATATCATCAGTAGGATGAACAGGAATATGTATACCTGATGTTGCTGAACTAGACAATGATAACTTTCAAATACATATTCGTTTGATTGTTTGAAGCTGTCGACCATGATTTGCTCTAACCCCGACATCTTAGCTGCATATTCCTTCTCCCCCTTTTTGGCTTCTAGAGCAATTGAGTTTTCATAAGAGTGCAGTGACTCATCTATATGATTTACATTCTGAGTGAAATCAGCCAGCAAGGTTTTCTGATTCGAGTTGAGGGTTACAATGTTGGCATCGAACAATTTGATGTTATTATCTACGACATGAGCATTTTGATTTACCATCGCCAGATCAGCTGTATTCTTCTTTAGCCCTTGCATCAGAAGAGAGATGGGATTTCCAGCCTCAGCATACTTGGCATCAAATCTTTCCTCCATCTTGTCCATCTTGTGATTAATTTCCACCATGTTCTTTAGCATCAGATCTTCTGATTGCTTTATTCGTTTGAGTACCCTGTTGTGGGACCGTTTAAAGGAGATCTTCAGCTCATCTATTATACCTTGAATGATGTTTACAGTGTGATTTTCCAGGCTAGGTCCTAACGGATGTTCTTGATGTATAGCTTGGTCGTGTTCTGGAGAGATAGGACTCGTTGAGTCATGACTCTCCTCTTCAGATTCACTTGAGGAGCTCGATAAATTTACAGTCTCCTGTGGAGTGATTGAGGCATCAACTGCCATGTTTCCATGTATTCTCATCACCCCCTTCAGCATAGTATCAAGGTGTTCCTGAGGTCATGAGGTCTCCCCCTCAATTATTGCGTAAGTCACATCAGGAACCTTTGCCTGAATTTGTTCCTCAGAAGGGAGTTCAACATCAATCTCCCTCATGGCCATATCCTTTTCAGCTTGCTCATCATCAAGTTCCTCAACAACATACTGTTCAGGGGAATCCACATCATTCTCACTAGCAGCAACATTCTCCACATCATCCTCTTCTTCCTCCTCGTCAGTCTGATCAGTAGCGAGAGTTTCCACTACCTCCTTAACAATGAGGGTAATATCAGTAACAGCATTTACTTGTCCTTTGACTGAGGCTTCCATCCTGATAGTAGCAGAATGACTTGGTAATGAATCCCCTCAGTTCCTGCATTCAGCAGATCAGGAACTTCACTGGGCTCATCCGAAGGATTTGTGAACTCAGGTGCTCTGTCTTCTTCATCAACACATGTTGCAGATACACCCCCTTGGACAATTCTTCTTTCCCACCTATCGAAGATGTTAGAGTCCATCTTCTTTAGATAGTGAAGGGGAACTCCCTTAGTCATATCAAACCTATCGCCATCCATCTGGTTCAGGTAGAGACTGATGATTCTTCCGAAGTTAGGAGTACGTAGAGTATCTTTTATCTTCTCAAATAACATGGCTCCCAGTTCATTTTCTTTCTGCACACGATGGCTATCAGGCTATTGAATATGTCACCTGAGATGTGATCATGGGATCCATGCTTGCAATTCAGTACTTTCCCTATGATATCTGAAAGAAGCTTTCCTTCGTCGTTCATGTCCTTGCGTTTAATGGCCTTGGTCCCTCGAGCCAAGCCATAGAAAAGAAATATCCTCGTACGATCATCCTCGTCTAGATAGTTCTCTTGTTCGAAGCTGGAGAGCTGGAGATGCTGGGATAGTCTTGCAGCCGTCATCTTTATCCTGAGGCCTGCTATCTTACTCTTTATCATAGTGTCCTCATGACGCAACTTGGAGTTTGCGAAAAACTCTAGAACCTCCTTGTCGAGAACCTTACACGGGTGCTCGAGAATGAAGGAGAGGCCGGCTTGTTCCAACATCAGGATGATGTTTCTGAATTCGTCTGAGGCATAAGCAAAACCTGTCCTCACCAATTCACTTCCAGTGAGGAGCTCGACCATTATTTGAGGAGCCATTTTGAACCTAAGCGAGTTAAACCCAAGGAGTTAACTCCTTCTACATCTAGAATTTTGAGGAACTTAACTAGAGGGAGGGATGATCCCTGAAAGTGGAGCTTACGAATTTGAATTTCAAGGGAGCAACTGAAGTTACCTTTCACTTGGAGGGTGCAAGGAAGGAGATGCGTAGTAGGCGGTGAGTAGGTGTAGCCCTAGGGTAGATGTAGACTGAAGCCGATGAGAAGCTTACGTCAGGACTGAAGGGCTTGCAGTGGATCGACGAGACACTTACGTTGAGCTGATGCCGATGAAGGGAATGCTGCGTCGAAGGGAGGCAATGGTCGATGATTGAGGGAGTCGACGGGAGACGATGGGAGACCGGAAGCTGAAAGGTTGCGGAGCGACGGGAGGCAGACTCGTTTCCACAAGATCCGCAGGGAAGCTGAAAGGTTTCGACTAGGGTCGACGGGAATGTGAACGGTCGGGAAATACTACGGTGGGGAAATACCTGCTAATTTTGAAGGGTCAGAGGATTTTTCCGCTATTTCCATTCAATTACAACGATCGACGGGAATTCCTGCTAATTTAAGGCTATCGGGTCGATGGGTTAGATGCAGATTTCCGTGAATATGCGATGACCTAGGGACTGTTGAAGAACCTTTTTGAATACGTAACATCGCAGGGTATAGTTCATTTCCTTTTTCCTCTAAACAATGGATAACAATTTTCCATGTCATGATAACTAAGTTGAGTTCATGGAAGGTTACCACTATAAATAATCATCGGCTTTTTCTTGTTGAGTTCAAAATGTAATAATTGTAGTTGCAACTATTGGTACAAGTCCCTTAAGATTCATAGGACCATTTGACACCCACTTTCTCACATTATCAAGATTTTGAAAGTTTATCAGTTTCCACAATAAGGATCATACGGTCATTTGCATGCGTGTCCTTCCATATCAGGTGTGTATATATATATATATGTATATCTTGAAAGTCTCTACATATAAGTTTGTATATATATGTATATCTATGTAATGCGAATCAATTGTCGAAATTGAATGCGCGTACCTGGGATTACTAGGTTGATCATTTGGATCCACTATTTGAAGTACGATGGGTATCATGTACAAGAAGGACACTGTAGTTAGCATTATCTCTTTTCCCATATTCTTGTTTCATGTACTTTGCAGTCTTACACTTATCAAATCTTGTAAGAGATGAACCTTACCAAATATCAGAGATGATCTGTCATACCAGCTTGTCCAAGTTGAATAGTGAGATCTCAATTTCAGACATCTCTGCGGGACTCTTAGGGATTTGGAGATCTTCTCCAGAGTCAGAAGCCTTCATGGGAATGAAGGGACCCTCTTCCACAATGAATAAAGCACGGGGGTCAATGGCTTCCAGATGAAACTGAACTCTAATTTTCTAGATGGGAAAATATTCTTTTGTGCATTCAGGCAGTCTCAGGGGAGAGACATCTTATAATAGCTCCATGCTTGAATCTTGTTTTCTCCTCAACACTAGACACAGGATCTTACTCAAGGTGTTAACCTTATTGATGAGTAACTTCCCTCTGATACCACTTGAAAGTCTCTAGTGTTGACTAAATACACCTAGGGGGAATAGGTGTCGTGCAGTCTTTGGCAGAATTAAATTTACCTGCAAAAATTAACAAACAGAGCACAGAAAACACACAAAGAATTATAATGGTTCTCCGATTTCGGTACGTCCACTTTCCCCCTTCGACCTATCTCCCACCAAGGGACGACTCGGTCACTTCTCCAAACGGATTGAAATCCAATCCTCACACAATGGAAGGAACCTTTCCAACAAATGAGTCATAACTCCACCACCACGGGTTGCACCCAACCCTTACAACAAGGAATGAAAATTCCATTACAACAAACTAAAATTGAATGTAAAAGAAAATACAAACAAAGCTTTTGGAGATTCTGATGTCCTTCTTCGTTCGTTGTAGCTTGCACGAAAAATATGAAGAGTCCACAACCAGATTTCTCTCTTGGAATGGGTCTTCTCAAGATCGGCGGCGGCAAGCGATTGCGGCGGCAATACTTTGTAGATCCAAACTTCTTGACAAAGAAAGCAAGGTCTAAGAACGATCTCAGTCGGATCAACCAATTCGGAATGGAGAACAAATCTCATTAAACGAATCAGAAGACAAGAGATCTCAAGAGAGATGCGTGAGACGCTCGGCTTGCCTCGGTACTATCGTCGGAAGATCAAAGAAGCACTGAGATCAACGGCGGCGATGAACTTGCAAACGGCTACAGGCGATCGACGGCTTCCGCGATGCGCTAGGTCACGTTTGGCCTCTTTCATGTTTTTGTGAATCGTCTGTCTTTAGAGGTTCAAAATACGTGCATATATATACCAGGAGCCAACCCTAATGACCGTTGTGGGGCCCACAAGGAGAAACCCTAGCCCCGGCCTAAACAGCGCACGACAAGTTGGTTTGATCCAGCGAATGGAGGAAATTTGCCTAAGGCAAAATCGGAGGGAATCGTTGGTGATTCCCGTCGATATCGGCGGGAATCACTCACGATTCCCGTCGATTCTGCCTTGGCAGAATCCCTGATGAAATCTGTCAGCCGGAAGAAGTCGGCGGGAGAAGCTATCTGATTCTCGACGAATCGGCGAGAATCACTAACGATTCCCGTCGAAGTCGGCGGGAATCACTAGCGATTCCCGCCAAAGTCGGCGGGAATAACTTAGCGATTCCCGTTGATTTTGACTTAGAAGAATTTTCTCTTCCTTCCTTTGATGACTTGGTCTTTGACCCATCTTTGCTCCTTCTTCTGCTCTTGATCTACCTTGACCCTGTACTTGAAAATAAGTACACTCCAATAGAGAGAGCACACGTGAGTCAACACGCTGATCTACTCAACGAGGGATTATGTTGCGCAGACCCGTGTATATTGACCCACTGCATCCTGACATTGGCATGTACTTAGCATGGAATAGCTGCAAGCACAACTTGATAGAAGATCGTCAAATACATTGTGAATCCATCTTAGCTTGACTGGAGTCTTCTTAAAATCCGGGTAATTGTGGATACAATACCCCACAATCGGCTTAACACTAAAGTAACTCATCATATAAGAGTGCACATACAAACTTATATGATAAGGATCTTATATGGTGTAATGTAATGTTATGAATGCATTATGATGACTAACCCATGCTCACAAACATGCATATTTCTATGTCGACACGGACTTGTAGTTCCTACTTTTCGAGCAGGTAGCTAACCTCTCAGGCATCATCCGTCGTGGCCAGACGGTGACAGTGAAATGGGCTTTCCACTACTAGGCGGGCATCTATACTACCAAGCCTAGGCCTCCGTATGTCTCAACATTAAGAACACAACAGTGGACCTCACATGCGTACTACGGCTCAGAGGGGTCTCAGGTAGATGTGCACTAAGAACATATCCCTACATTGACATATCATCGTGGCATGGAAGGTGCCTCTGAGAACGTATCACCAAAGGACCAAGACCAAATGTCCACTTGTACAGAGGGTGCCTCAGGAAGTAAGCAATGACGACCAAGGCCCAACCGTCCAATTTTATCTATCAATTCCTGTCGGTGAGATGACTGGCGAGCCCGTAGACCTGCCACACTATCCTTAACCCGAGATTATGACAACGCATGTCAACTCACACCACAAGCAATTTCATATTTAAGGGCTCCACACTGAGTCCCTTTTTATTATTCATATCCTGTGCTTAACAAAACACAAGGGCTCCACACAGAGTCCCTTATCAACATATCATTCCAGTGCGGCAAACACACATGCACCTCAAACCCTTCCACATTTCCATAGCAAATAAGGGTTCATCATTTACAAAGGAGGCAAGCCACCTTATAAAGCATACCAATCCCACACTGCTACCTGTAAGGAAACACAACTATAAGCAGTGGACTACTATACATATTCCATTAATCATCATATCGCATGGTCATGTATTAACCTCATCCAATTCCTTTCCACATGATCAAGCACTCACAACAAGTATAATTCCATCTGATAACCACAATAATATAAAGATACTTCACATATCCATCAAACATGATAACATAGCTATGGGTTACATATGCAATTATTGGGCGTCGCACCCTCATCCAAAACCTGTTTCATTCTCCAAATTATAATCAAGCACATCCTTATGGGATTCACATGAATATCATTTGTACAATAAAAATCATATCAAATCATTTGATCACCAAATTTTCCCAAACCATTTGTTTATTAAACTCCTTCAAACTATTTGTACAAACATGTTTCACCAAACCATTTGTTTACTTGAGGATCTAACAACCAAATCTTATCAACCAATTGTTTATCACGATCACAAATTGTAACATCCCATTTCCAACTAGACCCCTAAGAGTGGTTTTGTCATGACTAGGTCATGATAAAACCCTAGGAAGCCCAAGAAGACCAAGTGAACCTAGGAATGAAGGTGAGATCACCATAGTCTGCAAATAACACTTTCTAATTACCTAACCTATGGTTTGACTTTAGGGCCTCACCCTGACTCCTTTACCCCCACCATAACATCCCTATCCCTTTATAAGGTTCATTTGGTCACAAAGGATCCATTGGAGTCAACCAAAGTGGCTAAGTTGACTAAAGTCAACCCTAGCCCTAAAATGGTCAAAAGTGCCCTAACTAAGGGTCAAGTGGCCTCCACGGTGCCCAACCAACCCTACACAGCCCTTCCTAGACCTTAGGGGAGGCCAATGGGTCACCAAGGGCCCATTGGGGTCAACCAAAAAGGCCAATTTGACCAAAGTCAATTCAACCTAGGTTTATGTCAAACTAGCTCAAGTTGGCCTAACCTAGCCCAATCCACTTGGGCTAAGCCCAACTTAAGTAGCTCATTAGCTTGAGATGCAGGAAATTACCTAAAGTGCCATCCAATTGCTGGGTCTGCTGACTAGGAGAGAGAAGCTCCATTCTCCCCTTTAATGGAGGAGAGAGAAAGTGAGAAAGAGAGGACATTCATGGCCATGGGAGGCCAAGGGCCTCTCTATTCACTCCCCTCTTGCTATATTCATCCTCCTGGATTAATTAGGAGAAGATCGAAGGCTTTTCCCTGCCACTAGGGGAGGAATTCAGTGGAATTCCAGTTGGACGAAAACCACCTTTCATGGTCATTAATGGAAATCGATGCTTGGCCCTTCTCCTCCCCAATTGGCTCTCTTAAAAGCATCCCCAGACCCAGGGCAGTTGTTTCCACTATCCCAATGAAGGAGCCAAGGCCTTAGGTAGTGTATTTACAAAGCACCCGAAAGCTCAAATTCTGGCACGGCGGTCCTCCCGACTCTAGCTTTCCCAAAAGGTCTTGTCTCCCTCCTCTCTTCTAGTGGATAGATCCTATCTCATTGGATGCAAGGTTTGGGGCCAATTGGCATTTGATTGGCTAGCCTAAAATCTCAAGTTTTGGAGTTTTTATTTCCAATAAAATCTCCTGTTCCAGCCACCTCTGGCCAGCCAACAACCGCCCACCGCCGGCCACCACCTCAACGAAGTTGGTGGCGGCACTAGCCAGTCGGGGACAGTCTTAGGTGGCTGGGAAAACTCGCTTGAATACTTCCCAGGATGGAACAATCCGGACCTTTAGCTTAAGGAGGAAGATGAGCCGATCACATTGATCCTGCTTTAAGATCGTGCTGGCAACTTATATTAATTCCTTTAAATTCATTTTTGTTACATAATTTGCAGTAGTTAGAATTAAATATTAAAAATACTTAGAGCCCTCGACAGTGACAGTGGCCTACATAAATGTTGTATCCCTTGACGTCTAGTGTATTTTAAAATTAGTTTCAACCAATTTGGGTCAGTGGTCCGACCACAGCACTCAAAATGGTGCAGCCTGGCTTGTCAGAGATTAAATTGAGTGCCCCTACTAAACCACCTGTCTAAATGACTTGAAATTTGTAATGGGGGCCACTCTTACCTATACCTATAACATATCTATAAATGAGAATTTTTGGAAAATAAGTTCCTATAGTTTTTGTAATAATTTAATAAACCAAGTATGATTTAATCTGAGGATCTAATGACCTAAAGAGTCCCCAAACTTTTGGTGGCTAACTCTTAGGATCGTGATATGACATTGATAAAAATCTCAGCTAAATTGGGGTTTATTTGAGTAAGTTTTGGTGTGATCAAAGTTTGGTCCCTTAAGGGTAACTTAGGGCAAAAGGGTACTTGGGGCATGGAGGGGCCAATTCTCACCCAAAGGGGATGGTACTTTGGCCAGAGACTCAAGGTCAGTTAAAACACCCTAACTTGGAGTTTGGGGTGGATTAGCGTGGATTTGCCCTAGGACCCTAGTTCAAACCCTAAGGTTGAACTTTGAGGGTTTATGAAGGACATTGGGTGATATGTCCTTGTATGGACTTTGAGTTTAGTCCATGGTATCTTAGGATGGTCAATAACCCTAAGATGTAATTCTAGGACTATTAGAGTTTACATTCCCCTTGTAATAACTTGGGACCTTTTAGGGCACTTTTATACTTGATTTTATTATTGCATCATAGGACTTTGGATGATCTTTAAATTTAAGCAGTGGCCAAATAATATTTCTATTAAGCTTTTGAAATTTTAGTGTGAATTTTAGATTAGTATTTGAGATACTTCATTCATAACCCTTGTAGTTGCCCAAATCATTAATAAATATATTAAGAGATATCTACTCATTGAAAACTTATACAACTTGGTAAGAAGACCTTTTAAGTCATTCATGAGCTCTATGAATTTTTATAAAGTTATTGGAGGAGTGTCTATATGGGTTGCTTCACAAGGTGCCTAATATTATTTTGTTTTAAATGATTTAATTATGTGACCAAATAAGCTTGGAAAATAATAATCCTTGGTCAAGAGTCTCTTCTGCTTGTGTTTGTCATTTGGTAATTTTCCTATAATTTTTTGATGAATAATTCTATTTTTCCCCTAAATATCCTAATACTGCAGTTGTTTATTCAATAAATTATTGATGGTCACATTCATCTTGAAAAATTGGGATTTTTGGGTATTTACAATTTCTTTGATGATATTAACATATAGTAATTTTGATAAGACCATGCCTAGTAAGAAAACTGTACTTGATGTTCAAAAGCATTAGTGACTTTATTTTCAGGAAAATATAATAAATGCCAAATAAATTAGGAAAAATGTTATCTTCTGGATTTAACCTTAAATTATCATGATAGACCCTAATAATAATCTTAGGTCATTTGGATAAATAATTGAAGGGGTCACCAGTCCTACTCATCATATAGCTTAGGTTGGTCGGCACATAGTAAAACTGTAGAATTGTATTAGCATGTGGGAAGAACATAGGGAGTTGGGTTAATGATATACTGATTTGATATGGTGAAATTGAGTACATCATTAGGATTCATGATGGGGAGGGTGTTTGTGTAACATCCCTCAAATAACTAGACCCCTAGGAGTGGTTTTGTCATGACTAGGTCATGACAAAACCCTAAGAAGCTCAAAAGACCAAGTGAGCTTAGGCATGAAGTTAAAAACCACCTTGGTCTGCAAATTACACTTTTCAATTACCTAACCTAGGGTTTGACTTTATGGCCTCACCTTTACTCCTTGACCCCATCATAACATCCCTAATCCATTATGAGGTCCTTTGGAGCCATTAGGACCCATTGGGGTCAAGTAAGAAGGTCAAATTGAACCAAGTCAACCATAGCCCTAAATTGCGCAAGGTGCCCTAATTAAGGGCAATTGGCCTCAAATGTGCCCAATTGACCCTACCCAGACCTTCCTTGCCCTTAGGGAGGTCAAAGGGTCACTAACCACCCATTAGGGTTAGTTAGGTCACCCAATATGGCCTAGGGTTGGGTTAACCCACATTGGGTCAATATAACCCAGATAGGCTAACTCAAGCTCAAACACAAATCCACTTGGGCTAACCTCATTTTAGTTATTCATATGGGTTAATGGGGTGCTTTTTGGCTGAAATGATCATCAAATTCGGCCATCGTGACTAGGAGAGAGAAAGCTCCATTTTTCCCTTTAATGGAGGAGAGAGAAAGTGGGGAGTAAAGACCATTCATGGCTTGGAAGGCCAAGGGCTCCTCTCTTCTTGCTGGATTCATCTCCCCTGATGGAATAGGAGAATATCAATAGGTTTCCTCAGCCACTTAACTGAATTCAGTGCATCTTATCTTGGCGGAACCTCTCCCCCATTGCCATTAATGGCCATTGAAGTTAGACCCCTCCCCTCCCCCATTTGGGTTTTTTAAAAGCTTCCCCATACCTAGAGCAAACGTTTCCACCCTTCACCTAAAGAAACCGAGACTTTTGGCTGTACAGTTGTAGAGCACCAAAAGCTCAACCACCGACCATTGCGCACCACCACCAAACATGTCGGCAAGCCTAGTTGCAGGTCTACTTCTCCTCCTCTCCCCTTGTACTTATATCCTAGATCGTCTAGGAGAGAAATCGGGCTCAATTGAGCCCGATCCAGCGAAAAAATGGAGAAATTTTGGTTTTTCATGGTGGCAGATTCGCCGGAAACCACCACCTCCGGCGGCCGTGCCGCCGCCAAGCGATAGCCACCACCTCAACGGAGGTGGTGGAGGCGGTGGCCGGCCAGGGAGGTTGCCAGGTGATGGCGGTAGCTGTTGGAAGTGGCTCCAAGTCGGGTGGATTGTGTCCACTAGCTGGAGGAGGAAGATGAAATCCTAGCCAATAATTATTTTGATTATATTATTTTTTATATAGTTTAGTGTATTATTGTCCTTTATTGTGCATCATTTTGAAACAAAAAACTGAGGCCCTTAGAGGCTGAATCATGTAAAGTGGCCAACATGAAAGTTATAGCCCCTGAAGTCTACTTTATTTTAAAATTAATTTCAACCCATTTGGGTCAGTGGTCTCGTCACGAGACTCAATATGGTGCAGTCTATACATAGGGCTAGTCATGGATTAAATTGAGTGCCCCCACTAAACCACCTGTCCAAATGACTTGAAATTTGGAATGGTGGCAACTCCTACCAAACCTATAACATATCCAAAGATTGGAATTTTTGGAAAACATTTTCCTACAGTTTTTGTAAGAATTTAATAAAATAGGTATGAATTAATTAAGGGGTTTATGGAGCTCAAAAGCAACCAAAATTTTGGTGGATGGCACTTAGGGTCAATATATGTCTCTGGTAAAAATATCAAACCATTTGGGGCTAGTTTGTAATTAATAATAAGATTATAATTATATTTTAATCATTATACTTCTATTTATTTTCATATTTCAGGTCAATCTTGGCTGCGAATAACAATTTAGAGCTTGCAGGACTGATCAGGAGTTGAAACGGAGAAAATGAACATTTTTTGTCACGGATAGCTGAACTTCAAATGGTCATAACTTTCAAACCAGGAAGAGTTACGGGACGTGCAACCCTAGAGTTTTTTTGCAAGACTAATCTAATTTTGTTTACTAATTACTCAATTTTGAATTCTAATTAATTTATATGAGAAATTTTTGCTAAATATTTTACTCTTCTCATTTTAATTTCATTTTATAGGACTTAATT
The DNA here is from genome assembly GCA_039513925.1 of Platanthera zijinensis. Classification (NCBI taxonomy): domain Eukaryota; kingdom Viridiplantae; phylum Streptophyta; class Magnoliopsida; order Asparagales; family Orchidaceae; genus Platanthera; species Platanthera zijinensis. The sequence continues at coordinate 161,922,981 of CM077088.1, forward strand.
TTGAATCTCTAAAGTTTATTTTTAACTTTCTTTTGATTTAATAAATTTTTAGTTTGATTAAAAATTATATTAATGTCTTATAAGTACTTCTCATAGTTTTGCTCTGGAATAGCAAAACCTTAATTATGGGGGTATTTGATAAGTAGTATTTACATGTATTTTTACTATAATATTTAGTTTTAATTAATCATATTTTATTTAATCTGGTTAATAAATTATATCTTTTTGATATCTATTAAATAATTTAATTCTTATTTATTTTTGTAGGATTTATACCTATTTTTAGTATTTACTTTAGTTTAATAATTAATATAAAATTAATAATAAATTATGTATTTTCATTTATAAATCATTTATTTTATATTTTAGTTTACTAATTTAATATATATTTATTTTGTAGGTTTATTATCGTGGTCGCACTCCCGACGTTTGCAAAAGAAATATTTATTTAAGTCATCACGTTAGACGAGCAATTAATGCAGTATACATGAAACCAAGTCAAAGTCTCGCTGCACTCATTCAAGCCGATCAAGCGTTCCCATCGCAACCACCCATTCAGCTCTTCTTCATGCAAGCTCATGACAAATATATTATTATGCATTGATGCTGCCACGCCATCATCGCAAACTCTCAAAATTGCCGGCGCCAAGCAAGTCTTAGGCATTCAACCACTACAACATTTTTGGTCTTTAGCAACATCTGACATGACAACAGTTATAAAAATGTTGCCTAAACTTTGTTAGAGAATAGTTTTTAAGTGTTGCAATAGGTTTACATATTTAGGCAACACTTTCTGTGCAACATTCAAAAACTGTTCTCTAATCCTTTATAGGGAACATTTTTGAAATGTTGAGCTTGAGGATTCACTTTAGGCAACAATTATGATATGTTGTCTTCTTAAAAATTAATTTGTAATATTTTAGAAGTGTTGCCTAAATATTACTTTAAGAATAACCAAAATTATTATTCTCCCACGCCAAATTATTACTTTAAAATTTATTTTTATAAAAACAATATTTCTAACACATACACAAACCCTCGATAATCTTTTCCCGACTCCACACTACAAATTTTTTATTTAATAGCCACGTTTTTTGGCGATGCTTGTTCAATCGTGACTCCACATTTATTGAGACGTTTTTAAAAGGGTCGTTGTTAATTTTCTATATACCTACCCGGGATTTTAATTAACCTATATCAGGATTTTAATTTGTTGGAGTTGTGGAACACTTCTGATCCTCTTGTTTCTCACACCGGGTTTGCTCACGTGAGCTTAGAGGAATCGAAGTGTGAATCCTTCAGACATATCCGGAGCCGACGACAGCGGGGGTCCGGGGGCGGCAAAATCCCACTACCTCTGCTTCTTTTCGGTCATTTCTTGCACTCCAGCACTATTCCATCGCCTCAAAATCCCGCTACCTCTGCTTCTTCAGCGATTCACGATCGTTCTCAAACCCTACTCAATGGACGAAGCCCCACACCATTGCTGTTTTTCCCCACCTCAAAAACACGATATTCATGATTTCTTCTGCGCAGATAGGGCATCCAGCCGGCAACCTTCCTCCAGGCATCGCAAGCACCATCTCCGACGCTTCCAGATCAGCGAACCGGGGGGTCGGCGGCCCTCCTACGACATTCTCGGCGTGCCCGACTGCCTCTACATCCCCCTTCCTCGCTTCCCTATTTACGCCAAATCCACGGCTTCCCTATTCCCGCTACTCCTTCACTGATCTTCGGCGTGCTCTCTCCGCCGCCAGTGCTTTCCGGAACTACAGCACGGTACACCTTCTTCCCTTTTTCTACCTTCTGCAGATCTAAATCATTTTCCTCTTGGATCTCACCAATGTCACAACCCCTTTCTTCTGCTCAGATCTCTGGTGTGTTCCAGATCTCCGGTGTGTTCCTTCCGGATCTCCGGCTTTCTTCTTCTCCACAGATCTCCTTGCGTCTATTTGGAAGTAAGACCTTTTCATTTTGTGTAATCTATTAAGCCATATGCCGCATACCAATTAAAACTTAGTTTGATGAGTTATGAATTCTCTTTTTCTCTGTTTGGTCAATGTTACTTCACGCCATGATTTCTGTTCTAGGTTCAAAATTTTTGAATCATTATTTTTTAAAAAATAGCCTATAAGGTGTTTGTTCTACTGTCTAAATGAGCCATTTCACCTTCTGGCGTGCTCCTCCTACTGCGAAACTCCTCACTGTAAGATACTAACATTGCTTTTTTCCATCTGTTTGGTTGTTTGGTTCTTTACTCATCTGCCGGTAGAACCATTTCTCATCTATCGGTGCTTTATGGTTCCAATTTTTTGCCATGTTTTTTGCAATTTACTCCTACCGCCAAACTATTAGGTTCCGTTGTATGCTTATGTTCTAACTATCGTCATGTTATTTGCAATTTACTAATTGGATTTTATCCTCCGTATGAATTAGAAATATTCTTTGTTTTCTACTGCCATGTTTTTTGCAATTTACTATTGCCATGTTTTCTGCCTTTCCCCATCAGCTTGCATTGTTCTAGAAGAATCATAAACATGTTTATTCTCTTGGTTTAGGTCATCAGAAATGTGTTCATTATGTCAACTCTCAGAAATGTGTTCATTCATTATTGTAAATATATTTAACACTTCTTCTTGAGTAGGATTAGATGATGAATTTGGTTGCAGTTTTTTGCCTTTTTCATTTCTATGGTATTTAACACTTCTTCTTGAGTAACATATTTATAGAATGCAAATCACCAACCATGTCTACTAAGAAGTGGATGGATATGTGCCATAATCACTTTATCCTAATTTGTGTCGTCAACATCTGGAACCATACACAAACCTCCAGTTTTTGGCCTATGATTTGTGCTTTTAGTTTTTTATATCGTTCCAGTTATTAATATACTATTGTTGTTTAGTTATCCATGCTTATTTTGCCTTTTTCATTTCTATGGTATTTAACACTTCTTCTTGAGTAACATATTTATAGAATGCAAATCACCAACCATGTCTACTAAGAACAGAAAGGATATGTGTCATAATCACTTTATCCTAATTTGTGCCGTCAACATCTGGAACAATACACAAACCTCCAGTTTTTGGCATATGATTTGTGTTTTTAGTTTTTTGTGTCATTCCAGTTATTAATATACTATTGTTGTTTAGTTATCCATGCCTTGCAGGCAATGAATTTCTTTGCGGCTCTTCTATTACGGCCAATGTCCGAGGAGAATGCAGTTTGGTATGTTTTTCTATTTTAATCTCTTGGGTTGAATATGGGATGCTTAGGTTTGTTTATAGGAATTTCTATAGAAGTTGATTTTGTTTCATGATGTTCAGTTAGTTGTTCTCATAAAAATAGTTCTTTACTACATTTCTATCATTATGCATAAACTGTATTTTTGATAATTAAGAATTACTCAAATTCCTCATTAACTGAGTTAGAAAAATATTTATAATATTGTATGATTTGATTTAATATGGTTTACAAATAGAATTACTCAAAATTTTCACTCTGTATGATACAATCTCTGGAACATGCTTCTTATTTGGAGGCCGCAAAATAATTTGTTATTGTGCCAATTTATTTTGATTTTTTCCACTGGCTTTCTGTTCCCCTAGGCCTTCGGCTATTTTTCTCCCAACGCCACCCTCCGCGATTTTTCTCTCATTGCAACGCTTTTTCTATTTTTGTTACTTTGTTTATGAACCCTAAGCCTATATCAACTGAACTGGAATGGACTTCTTTTTCTAGATCATAGAACTGGACTTCGTTCATCATAAAATTGAACTTGACTTCTTTTTGTAGATCTGAAACCAATCATTGTTAATTTGTTGTTGTTAATTTGTTGCTATTAATTTGTTGTTGTTAATTTGTTGCTGTTAATTTGTAGATTTGAAACCAATCATAGAACTGAACTGGACTTCTTTTTGTAGAACAAGCATCTAAGAAACCACATAAACAATCATCTAAGAAACTGGGGAAGATCTTGATTGTCTTGGCAAGCTTGCACCCACGTGAGTTTTTTAACTTCTTGTTTACTTTTCTACTTTCAAATTTCAATCTCATAACCCTCTTAAGCATATATGAAATACTTCTGATCACATTACATTGTCTAACTGGTTGGTTTTTGTGAGCTGAATGTGAATAAGTGCAAGTTATTGAAATTTTTTGTTGCCTTTTGATTCTGTTTCTATCATTTTAATTCGAGCAAGACGGCAAGAAACCTTATGGCCATGGATCAATAAAACCATGACTGATGAAATCGGCTTGCTGGACTGAGTCAAAGTAGTTAAACAAAGTTCACTTTGGGGTACGTAGGCAAGGTTTAGCGAGAAAACAACTTCTATTCAAGGATTTCACCTTCTTTTGGTTTGGTTCTCTTAACATTACTCTAACCTAATGTAGTTATTCTAGATAGATCCAAAGCAATAGAAACAATTGTATGTTGTAGCACATAGCCCCATATTATCATATGTTCAGTATATAAACTGCATTTGTAATAGATTATGCGCACTCTCTTAACGTATTCAATGTTCTAATTATTTGAGCAGAGTTGAAAGATTGAAGCGCGGATTTGGCATGCGAGCTCCCAGAGTTAGCACTTGATCCAACTTTTCCTATTTCTGCAGCTTATGTCCAGAAAGTTTGCTTAATACTAGCTTTATGATATTTATATAGTGGTGGTCTAATCTATAGTGGCATGATGTCATAAGGAAAAGAGTGCTCTTTTTATGTTGTTTTGTGTTCTGCTTGATTGCAGCAGCCATTAACTTAATATATCTAAGTGTTTTGAATGTAATCCTGCACTCTATTTCCATCATTGCTATCTTATGGTCTTCTTTCTTTCTTATAAGTTGCTATGGCTAGCTGAGCAATCATAGTCCAGCTTCTCCATGATTTGAATCATACCTGGAATGATTGCATCTTGAGAGGGCTTCTTTGATTTTAAAGAAGAATTTTGGTTTCTTTGATGCTTGTTTATACGGTGATTTGAAACCAAACATAGCCTAAATTCAGCGTGCTGCAGATGCAAGCCCCTAAATTTCAGCATGCAGTACAAGCCTCTGAATTTCAGATGCTTGTTCTACAAATTAACAGCGTGCTGCAGGCCCCTGAATTTCAGTGCAAACCAATCATAGAACTGAACTGAACTTGACTTCTTTTTGTTAATTTCAGCGTGCTGCAGGTGCAAGCCCCTGAATTTCAGCGTGCAGTGCAAGCCCCTTAATTTCAGCGAGCTGTTGGTGCAACACGCTGAATTTCAGCGTGCTGCACCTACAGCTCGCTAAATTTCAGGGTGCTGCACCTGTAGCTCGCTGAAATTCAGCGAGTTGCACGTCCTACTCTTTGAAGTGCTGAATTTAAGCGAGTTGCATATGCAGCTTGTTGATCTTGATGTCATTATATTTATATATATATTATTTTACTTTGTGCAGAAATTTCTTGATGTTGGCTGGGATCGGGAAGACAAATGCGGAGTTGCAATATGATCGATGACCCCATTTCATGAAGACCATTTGATGTTTAAGTTGATTTAGATAATTTTGTTTGTGTACTGTAATATTTAATTATTTTGAGGTATTTTGGTAAATTGTGATGTTAATGATGAGTTGTTAATTTAATGATAAAACATGTGTAACATTAATATTCTAAATGAAAATATTTGTCTTGTTAAATTGTTATATATTTATGCGTTATAAAAAATGTCTCATGATATAATATGTATGTTTTTGAAGTTTTAATTTATTTTCATGTTTTTTTTAAATTTATATTTTTTTATTAATTAAATAGTTTTGGCAACATTTATTAAATGTAACTCTAAACATTTTGAAAATGTTGCAATAGGTTCATGTAAAAAATGGTGTCTTTACTAGGGATATAGGCAACAGTTTCAAGTAATGTTGCCTAAACATGTGAAAACTGTTGCCTTAGGTCTTTGGTAACATGGGCATAGGCATACACCCATATGGCAACAGTTTTCAATGTTTGGCAACACTTTGCGGTTTTAGGCAACAGTTTTTAAATGTTGCTAAACACCAAAAATGTTGTAGTGAACTATTTTCATGCACACCGCCATCGCCGCCACCTTTTCATGTCAAAGCCTCCACCTCATCATACAACCTATATCACCACCCCTTTCTCTCTCTAAAAATAGCCACCGTTAAATACATGCACTTTATTATTATTATTATTATTATTATTATTATTATTATTATAACCTTTTACTTCCCCTCTTTATTTCTCCATGTAACCGCTATCTCCTCTTTTTTCCATGAAACTACCACCTTTATATTATTCTTCATTATTTCCTCCCTCCATTTACCTCCTCTTAAATTATTTGATAAATATTTGATGTTTCAACTCCACCTTAATTTTGATAATTATGTCCACCATTCATCTCCTCTTTATAAACTATGGAACTCCCCCATTTAATTTGGTTGTTTTTTCATATATTTCATTAATATTAAATTATTATTACCACTTTATTTTCCTCCTCTTATGTAAGACCCCCCTCCCGGAACACAACACACGGCACGAGGGGAGTCTTATGCCCGAAATAGCCGCCTTGTGGTAGCACTAACACACGGGTTAGCCTTTACCATAAGACGCCTATTCTGCCGGCTACAATCCATATCATAACAATTATGCCAACCCAACCATAACAGAAAAGTAAAGCTAAAAGCAGTTCAGTTCACAGCTAAGTTAAAGTCCAAAAGTAGCGGAAGATAACAAGCACAATAGGCTTGTACAAAAGAACAAGAGTCTAGAAATGTTTTGCCAAACGGCTACATGAAAACACTCACGACTGTCACTGACGGTGCCGATGGCACCACCACCTCAGGTCCTATCATCCGGGCCTGGTTGTCCTGCTGCATAGTCCGTTGCCGCTCTACCTGCGGGGTTTCCTCCTAAAAAGGAAGACGTAGCAACCGTTAGTCATAAGACTAAGTGGCTTCACATCCGCTCCCCCGGCGACTCCTCGGCACCGGGCGGAGAAAGGAACACAGGTACAATATATATACATAAGCGAGTAAACAAGCAGGTGACAGTAAATATGGTGAAGTATAAACTACGCTACACAACTAGCAGTTCTACAAATAACAATAATATATGACAGCAGGTATAATTAATCAGAATAGTAACCTAACTTATAAGAGTGCCCATACAAACTTATAAGTTAAGGATCGGCTTAATAGTATAGTAACTCATCGTATAAGAGTGCCCATACAAACTTATACGATGAGGATCTTGTGTATGCAATGAATGATATGATATGAATGTTATGCTATGACCGAATCATGCGCACGCACATGCAAGTTGCTATGTCGACACAGACTAGAAGTTCCCACTTTTCGAGCAGGTAGCTAACCTCTCAGGCGTCGTCCGTCGTGGCCAGACGGCGACAGTGGAGCGGGCGTCTCCACTACTAGGTGGTATCACACTACCTATCCTAGGCCCCCGTACGCCTCAACGCTAAGAACACAACAGCGGAGCTCACATGCGTACTACGGCTCAGAAGGGGTCTTGGGTAAATGTGCACCAAGAACACAGCCCAACCTGGCCTTTGATTTCGAACCGGATGGAACCTCGGAAACGCACGAGGTGCAAGCCCAACCGTTCTCATGGCACGGAGGAGATCTCGGGTTATGGACACCAAGTATCTAACCCTACCGCCCAAGGTCTACCCATTGGCTCCCATCGGTGTGACGACTGGCGAACCCGTAGACCTGCCACAATCATTATCCCAACATCGCGGCATGATGAATCGTCGCACATCACATGCCCCAAAACAACTCACTCGATGCTACCCGTAGGGAGACTTCAACTCTAAGCATCGGTTGTTAATAAACCCCTTGGGCTCGGATTACAGTTACAAAATACTCTTCACATAGTGTTCATCATGTTCACGCCCACCTATTCAATGAATTCACCTCAACACTACGCATAATAGATATGTTCAACACCAAATTGTATAAATATATCCTTTACCAATATCAACTCCTAATATCTAGCCTTCCCATCCAATCCATTTCTCTACCATTGCATGGTTATCCCTTATTACACAACCAAATGAGTAACCATACTAAATTATAGTAACAACGACATTATAGATATATGGGAGCAAGATATCACATGAGCAAATCACAATCATTGCAAGAGTGCTAACATTATAAATTAACAAGTGCATTAACATAGGGTAGTCCAATACTAAAACTGGGATTCCCGGAGCTACAGGAATCCGATCACAATGCACAACCCCTCGTTGGAAAGGTATTCACGAGGGCTACGACTTTCGTGTTGAGTCGATCGCCCAGATCTGGTCGCAACATACCAGAAATTCAACTCGAATACGTACAGGAAACAGTTTCCTGTACAGGAATTTTCCCGAACGCAGCGGACTCGAACCAACTTTCCCGTGGCTACAGGTATCGCATGGAAACGAGCAACCACTCGTTGGAAAGGTAATTTCAAGGGCTACGACTTTCGTGTTGAGTCGTTCACCCAGATCTGGCCAGAACACCTCCGAAATTGGCCACGAAGGTCGCCGCGTGCAGAAATCAGATTTCTGCACGCATCTTAAGGCGAGATGAACGGCATCCGTTCATCTTCTTCCTTGCAACGACCTCGCATAAACTTCTCCAGAAATCACACCCAACCTTATTTATCCTTTCAAAGCCAAACCCCCCAACGAAAACCCCTCTCATCTCCACTTTGAATGATGAGAAGGTTGAGGGAGACTAAGCCTAAAACCTAGGCATGGCTTATCCTAAGAACTCTCCTCCTCACCATCAAGACTCTATGGAGTCGATGTCTCTCCTAAAATAACTATAGATCTAGCACCAAGGGAGAGGGGAGGAAGCTCACCTCAAGTCCAGCGGTACCACCATGGTCGGCCATGAGCCTCGCACTCCTTCGCGGCGGCATTGTTTTTCCCTTGACGGTGGCGGCGTTTTGATTCCTCCAAAGATGGCTCCGGCAAGCTCTTCCTCCTCCAGCCAAGAACTCTCTCAGGAATTTCGGGGCAGAAGAAAGGGGAGTGAATGCTAGGGTTTCCAACTTTTTTCCTTTTTATACATCGCAGACACGGGTAGGCACACGGCCGTGTTCCTACCCGTGTTCGGGTGACACGGCTGTGTTGCCTGCCGTGTCTAGGGCCGTGTTCATCCCAGAACAACTTTCTGCCGGGTCAGGGTTGCGGCACACAGGTAGAGACACGGCCGTGTCTCGACCCGTGTCCTCGGCACACGGGTAGGGACACGCCGTGTCCCAATACCCGTGTACCTCTCTGACTGGAAGCCTATTTTTATGAGGCACACGGGTATGGACACGGCCGTGTCCATACCCGTGTCAGCCAGAAATGTCATTTTGCCTTGTTTTCCTCATTTCCCGTACGTCCGCACCTATTCACCCACATCCCCCATTGGGCTCACCACAGCCCCCTTGACTCAAATACGCAATCAAGGGGCCTAGCGCGAATTGGGACGTTACAAATCCTATAAACAAAATAAAAGATTTCGTCCCCGAAATCAGGGTAAGGCTATGGGAGTGAAACACATAAAAGGGGACTATGCTTTCAAATAAAATTTTTACCTGGGGTAAATAATTCCGGGTAGCGCTCTTGCATCAAATCCCTTGGCTCCCATGTGCACTCCTCCTTCCCATGATTAGACCATAGCACTTTCACCAAGGGAACACTTTTGCGGCGCAAGGTTCTTGTCTCGTTATCAACGATCCGCACCGGCTCCAGTCGCACAGACCTATCAGACGCCACGGCACCATCCGCCGTGGGGATATACTATTCAGGCCGCAGCAAAGCCTTCCGAAGCGACGATACATGGAACACGTCGTGAAGGTTCTCCAGCTCCGGTGGTAACTCCAATCGATAGGCCAGAGGGCCAATCCTTTCCACTACGACATAGGGCCCGACATACCTTGGGCTGAGCTTCTTGACCCCACGTATCCGCGACACTCCGTGCATCGGTCGAATCTTCAGGAACACCTTATCACCCACTTGAAATTCCACCACACGGTGCCTTGCATTGTAATATTTCGCCTGTCGGCTTTGAGCCTCTAGCATTCGATCCCGGATCAACCTAACCACCGCGTCCGTGTCATCAATATACTCATTTCCCAATGTCTTCGGGTCTTCGTCTTGCACCCAGGACAAGGGTGTTCTACACCTCCTTCCATACAAAGCTTCATGAGGTGGCATTCCAATACTGGCTTGATGACTGTTATTATAAGAGAACTCCACGAGAGGTAAGAGTCTCTCCCATGGTTCTCCTTTATCTAGCACACACAACCTCAGAAGGTCCTCCAATGTTCGGATGGTTCGTTCAGACTTCCCGTCCGTTTGTGGGTGAAAGGTTGTGCTAAAGGCGAGGCGCGAGCCCAAATAAGCCTGTACAGCCCTCCATTCTCTTGAAGTAAACCGACCATCCCGGTCGGAGACGATCGTCTTTGGCACACCATGGTACCGCACAAATTGTTCCACAAAGAGACGCACTAAGACGCCCACTTGCGCCTCCTTCTTCATTGGGATAAATCGGGCTACCTTGGTCAACCGGTCAACTATCACCCACACAGAATCATTCCCCGAGCGCGAGCGAGGTAACCCGTGGACGAAGTCCATGGAGATGTCCTCAAATTTCCATTCGGGGATGGGCAACGACTGTAGCATTCCACCGGGGCTTCTACACTCCGCCTTCATCATTTGGCAGGCCACACAATGAGTAACAAAGTACTTGACATCCCTCTTCATGCCCGGCCAACACATTGTTTTTCTCAAATCGGTGTACATCTTTGCGATCCCCGGGTGCACCGAGTACTTGGAGCAATGAGCCTCCTTTAGAATATCCTCCCGAATGTTGTCACCTTCGGGGATGTAAAGCCGGCCACGAAAATGGACGAGGCCGTCTTTTAGGGAGTATTCTTCCGTAGTCCCATCCTCCATTGACTTGAAAGCCGGGGTTAAAGCCGCATCCTTCTTTTGTTCCGTACGGATCCGGTCTCGTATGTTGCAAACTATACTCATCGCGGCCAAATATTCTGTATACTCTTCCGGTTGATTCTTAAAGACCAAAGTGATTTCCATCTCTTGCAGCGTCCGGATTAACTCCATCCTCATCAAGCGGGATTCCGTGCTCGTTCCCGGTGCCTTTCGGCTCAAGGCATCAGCTACGGAATTAACCTTCCCGGGGTGGTAGTTCAAGGTGAATTCATAGTCGCACAAGAACTCCAACCACCGCCGCTGTCTCAAGTTTAACTCCTTTTGGGTGTGAACGTACTTCAGATTTTTGTGATCCGAGTAGATCTCGCGGTGGACGCCATATAAATAATGCCTCCACATCTTCAAGGCGAATACCACCGCTCCCAACTCTAGATCATGCACCGGGTAGCTGGCTTCATGCTTCTTCAACTGTCTTGAAGCATAAGCGATCACATGCCCATTCTGCATCAACACAGCTCCCATCCCTTGATACGAAGCATCCGTGTAAACTTGAAAGCCCTCCTTCCCAGATGGAAGAGCTAGGATAGGTGCAGTCGTCAATCTGTCCTTCAACTCTTGGAATGCAGCTTCGCACTGGGGTGTCCATTCAAACGGCACACCCTTCTTGGTCAGCGTAGTAAGGGGAAGGGCGATCTTCGAGAAGCCTTTCACGAACTTGCGATAGTACCCGGCAAGTCCAAGAAAGCTCCGTATGTCGGCCGCTGACTTCAATGGCGACCACTCCTTCACGGCCCGCACCTTGGCCGGATCTACAGCTAGCCCCGCCCCACTAATCACATGGCCCAAGAACGCGACCTCTCGAAGCCAAAACTCACATTTGCTGAACTTGGCAAACAAAGTGTGCTCCTTTAGTCTCCTCAGCACTAAAGTTAGATGCTCGGCGTGTTCTGCTTCAGTCTTGGAGTAGACTAGGATATCATCGATGAACACGATGACAAAGATGTCCAAATAAGGGCTGAACACCTTGTTCATCAAGCTCATAAAGGCGGAAGGGGCGTTTGTGAGCCCAAACGGCATCACGGTGAATTCATACAAACCATATCTCGAACTGAACGCCGTCTTCTGAATGTCATCTTCTTGTATCCTCAGCTGATAATATCCCGAACGCAGATCTAACTTGGAGAACCAATACGATCCCACCAATTGATCAAATAATTCATCAATGCGTGGTAGGGGATAGGTGTTCCGCACCGTTAACCGGTTCAACTCTCGATAATCAATACATAACCGCAAGGTGCCATCCTTCTTTTTGACGAACAAAACGGGCGCTCCCCAAGGCGACGAGCTTGGGCGAACGAACCCTGCTTCCACCAATTCCTGAAGCTGGACTCTAAACTCTGCAAGTTCCTTCGGAGCCATTCGGTATGGAGCTCGCGAGACGGGCTTGGCACCCGGAATTAGCTTGATTTGGAAGTCCACTTCCCTATGCGGGGGTAGTCCCGGCAATTTTCTCGGGAAATACCTCGGGAAATTCTCGCACCACCCGCACATCCTTGACCTCTAATGTCAATTTCTTCAACTCGAAGCAAATTACATAGACCTCGTCCCCTTCCATATGAGATTTCATAACTTGGATTGAAGACAATAATTTACGGGGTGCGAATTTAATACCTTGGAAGATGACTTCCGAGTCTCCATGCCTCAACATAACTTGCTTCTCCGCACAATTGATCCTGGCGTGGTGCCAGTTCAACCACCTCATGCCCAGGATGAGATCGAACTCCGGAATTCTTAACACTGTTGCCAGAGTTTCAAAGAACTTTCCTCCAATAAGGGTGTCGAAGTCGCAACTTGCTGACGACGTCATCTCAGAGCCGTCCGAAAGGCGCACCCTTTGAGTAGTGCCCGTAAAGTGTTGCACTCCCTCCAAGTCCTTCACGAAGTCCGCCGAAATGAACGAGTGAGATGCACCCGTGTCAAATAACGTATAGGCGGGCCTCCCGCTAACCATGACAGTGCCTAGGTTCCAAAAAGGTAATCACCGTTCAAAATTGCGCGTAACATTTGTATCGTAAATCTAACAAGTCATATAGTATTAATAAATTTTGCACGTACCGGTGATGACTTCCTGCGGATTTCTCTCCTGAGTCATATCCAATGCGAATACATGCTCCCGTGCATGTCCTTGGTTTCTCCCTGGTGGTCCTCTTCCTCGGCCACGCATGTGCCCTCGCCCCCGTGGAGCTACTGGAGGGGGAGCAATAGGAGCATCCCCGATCAGTCGCGGGCAAACTCGCCGGACATGCCCCGGTTGGTTGCACTCAAAACATATCACCTCACGTCGGCCCCCAGGTTGTTGATAATATTGCTGCTGCGGTGGTGGTGGTAAAGGTAGTGGTTGCGGAATTGGGTACTCCACCCGTAGTTCCGGTTGACCCACCGACCTCCTCTGTGGTTTCCCCTTCCTCTGCCATGATCATTCCGCCTTCTATTACTAGGGCCGACTTCAATTACTCCTTCCGCAGGTCTCTTGCCACACCCATGTGGTCCGCCTCCAGTCTCTTTGCCATGTCGATGATTTCTGCCAGGCTTCCATCGGCTATAAACAAAAGGGTCTGCCTCAGGGGATCCCTTAATCCTTTGTAGAAGCACTTCGCGTAGCCTCTATCGTCCAAATCATAGGAATCGGCAAACCTAGCGAGGTGTTGGAACTCCCTCTGGTACTCCATTACCGATTTCGATCCCTGCTTCAGCTGCAGAAATTTTTCTTCAAGTCCATCCCGAGCAGAAGAAGGGATGAAGTGATCCAGAAAAGCCTCGGTGAACTCGTTCCAACTGATGTCCGTGTACAACCGCCCTTGGAAGGTGGAGCCCATGAGGGACTTCCACCACCTTTTGGCATGCAGCTCTAGCAGCGTCACTACCAATGTCACCTCCATGCTGTTCGGACATCTTATGCCAGCCATCAATTCCTGCACGGTATCAAGCCATTCCTCGATGCACACCGGCGATTCTGTCCCAAGATAGGCAGGAGGGGACAGGGCACGGAAGGTGCTCAACCAGTTGGAGCCTGGCGCTTGTTGTTGCACCGGAGCTTGCTGGGCTTTAAATGCATCCAATATGGCTGACAGCGTTTGTCCCAGTTCCGACTGCTGGAATTGTGAAGGGACGGAAGGGGTAGGAGTGCCCCCAACCGGCTCCACCTGCACTGGGACCTATACGCAAGGTACAAACTGGGGTCAGGTTGGTTAAAACTAATGTCAAAGTTGGACAACTTAGTGTGAATTACATATGGGCACACCACTGCTTCCGCTAAGTCGGTTTGTCCCCAAACCGACTAATCGAACGGGAGTGGCCCATTGTTATCTGACTGCTGTAGGTGAAGATCGGCTAAGTCTGATACCATTTGTAAGACCCCCCTCCCGGAACACAACACACGGCACGAGGGGAGTCTTATGCCCGAAATAGCCGCCTTGTGGTAGCACTAACACACGGGTTAGCCTTTACCATAAGACGCCTATTCCGCCGGCTACAATCCATATCATAACAATTATGCCAACCCAACCATAACAGAAAAGTAAAGCTAAAAGCAGTTCAGTTCACAGCTAAGTTAAAGTCCAAAAGTAGCGGAAGATAACAAGCACAACAGGCTTGTACAAAAGAACAAGAGTCTAGAAATGTTTTGCCAAACGGCTACATGAAAACACTCATGACTGTCACTGACGGTGCCGATGGCACCACCACCTCAGGTCCTATCATCCGGGCCTGGTTGTCCTGCTGCATAGTCCGTTGCCGCTCTACCTGCGGGATTTCCTCCTAAAAAGGAAGACGTAGCAACCGTTAGTCAAAAGACTAAGTGGCTTCACATCCGCTCCCCCGACGACTCCTCGGCACCGGGCGGAGAAAGGAACACAGGTACAATATATATACATAAGCGAGTAAACAAGCAGGTGACAGTAAATATGGTGAAGTATAAACTACGCTACACAACTAGCAGTTCTACAAATAACAATAATATATGACAGCAGGTATAATTAATCAGAATAGTAACCTAACTTATAAGAGTGCCCATACAAACTTATAAGTTAAGGATCGGCTTAACAGTATAGTAACTCATCGTATAAGAGTGCCCATACAAACTTATACGATGAGGATCTTGTGTATGCAATGAATGACATGATATGAATGTTATGCTATGACCGAATCATGCGCATGCACATGCAAGTTGCTATGTCGACACAGACTAGAAGTTCCCACTTTTCGAGCAGGTAGCTAACCTCTCAGGCGTCGTCCGTCGTGGCCAGACGGCGACAGTGGAGCGGGCGTCTCCACTACAAGGTGGTATCACACTACCTATCCTAGGCCCCCGTACACCTCAACGCTAAGAACACAACAACGGAGCTCACATGCGTACTATGGCTCAGAAGGGGTCTTGGGTAAATGTGCACCAAGAACACAGCCCAACCTGGCCTTTGATTTCGAACCGGATGGAACCTCGGAAACGCACGAGGTGCAAGCCCAACCGTTCTCATGGCACGGAGGAGATCTCGGGTTATGGACACCAAGTATCTAACCCTACCGCCCAAGGTCTACCCATTGGCTCCCATCGGTGTGACGACTGGCGAACCCGTAGACCTGCCACAATCATTATCCCAACATCGCGGCACGATGAATCGTCGCACATCACATGCCCCAAAACAACTCACTCGATGCTACCCGTAGGGAGACTTCAACTCTAAGCATCGGTTGTTAATAAACCCCTTGGGCTCGGATTACAGTTACAAAATACTCTTCACATAGTGTTCATCATGTTCACGCCCACCTATTCAATGAATTCACCTCAACACTACGCATAATAGATATGTTCAACACCAAATTGTATAAATATATCCTTTACCAATATCAACTCCTAATATCTAGCCTTCCCATCCAATCCATTTCTCTACCATTGCATGGTTATCCCTTATTACACAACCAAATGAGTAACCATACTAAATTATAGTAACAACGACATTATAGATATATGGGAGCAAGATATCACATGAGCAAATCACAATCATTGCAAGAGTGCTAACATTATAAATTAACAAGTGCATTAACATAGGGTAGTCCAATACTAAAACTGGGATTCCCGGAGCTACAGGAATCCGATCACAATGCACAACCCCTCGTTGGAAAGGTATTCACGAGGGCTACGACTTTCGTGTTGAGTCGATCGCCCAGATCTGGTCGCAATATACCAGAATTTCAACTCGAATACGTACAGGAAACAGTTTCCTGTACAGGAATTTTCCCAAACGCAGCGGACTCGAACCAGCTTTCCCGTGGCTACAGGTATCGCATGAAAACGAGCAACCACTCGTTGGAAAGGTAATTTCAAGGGCTACGACTTTCGTGTTGAGTCGTTCACCCAGATCTGGCCAGAACACCTCCGAAATTGGCCACGAAGGTCGCCGCGTGCAGAAATCAGATTTCTGCACGCATCTTAAGGCGAGATGAACGGCATCCGTTCATCTTCTTCCTTGCAACGACCTCGCATAAACTTCTCCAGAAATCACACCCAACCTTATTTCTCCTTTCAAAGCTAAACCCCCAACGAAAACCCCTCTCATCTCCACTTTGAATGATGAGAAGGTTGAGGGAGACTAAGCCTAAAACCTAGGCATGGCTTATCCTAAGAACTCTCCTCCTCACCATCAAGACTCTATGGAGTCGATGTCTCTCCTAAAATAACTATAGATCTAGCACCAAGGGAGAGGGGAGGAAGCTCACCTCAAGTCCAGCGGTACCACCATGGCCGGCCATGAGCCTCGCACTCCTTCGCGGCGGCATTGTTTTTCCCTTGACGGTGGCGGCGTTTTGATTCCTCCAAAGATGGCTCCGGCAAGCTCTTCCTCCTCCTCCAGCCAAGAACTCTCTCAGGAATTTCGGGGCAGAAGAAAGGGGAGTGAATGCTAGGGTTTCCAACTTTTTTCCTTTTTATACATCGCAGACACGGGTAGGCACACGGCCGTGTTCCTACCCGTGTTCGGGTGAACGGCCGTGTTGCCTGCCGTGTCTAGGGCCGTGTTCATCCCAGAACAACTTTCTGCCAGGTCAGGGTTGCGGCACACGGGTAGAGACACGGTCGTGTCTCGACCCGTGTCCTCGACACACGGGTAGGGACACGCCGTGTCCCAATACCCGTGTACCTCTCTGACTGGAAGCCTATTTTTATGAGGCACACGGGTATGGACACGGCTGTGTCCATACCCGTGTCAGCCAGAAATGTCATTTTGCCTTGTTTTCCTCATTTCCCGTACGTCCGCACCTGTTCACCCACATCCCCCATTGGGCTCACCACAGCCCCCTTGACTCAAATACGCAATCAAGGGGCCTAGCGCGAATTGGGACGTTACATCTTACCCTTGGCCTTCCAAACTTTCATGTGTCTTTCATCCTTTCTTTTTTCCTATAAATAATGGCCAAGGGGGAATTATGAGGGGAGCGCATCATTGGGGTAGAAAGTAAGGTTGGGTGGCTTATTTTCGAGATATCTTTGGAGTTAGTTTTATTTTATGTAATTTTAATTTATTTGCAATATGGTTTAGATTTTTCTTTCACGCAATTGTACTCTTTTATTTCATAATGATAGAATGTATTTTTCAATTATGAGTAGCTAAATTTCCATTATCACTTGATCATGAATAACTTTGGAATGAAATAAATTTTCTTTATTTTTCTCAAAATTGTCAAGCTCTCTATTTTGCTCGCTATCGATTTATCTTTGAATTATTTTGTCTCGAATTCATATTTCGCGGATATGTTCTTCGATCCTAGATCCGTATCTTAAATGACCGAGAGGTTGCGGATACGAGAAGATCGCTCAAAGATAAAAGGAGTTGCATGCACTCCTCGAGAGAGGATAACATAAATCTTCCGGATTGCAGTCAAATCTAATAGTGGGGTTTACCACTTAAAGCAAGCTTAGGGTTTTCGACTGGCCGAGGGGTCTTTATCGATCAACCTAAGGTTAGTCAAAAGAAAGAGCTCGAGAGAGACGCTTTTGTATTCTTAGAACCTCCACTGTCGAAGTAAGTGATTAGGAGCTCGTATTTTTATCATTTCATGAAAGTCTATTTTAATCCAAAGGGATTCTAGATCAAGTGTTAATTTGCATTCCATAGAAATTTATCTTTTAATTTAATTTTTCTCTATTTTTAATACTCGATAAAATAATATAAATTTGTGTGAGTAAAAGTTCTCAACAGACTCGAAAGAATACGACACTTGATATTCTTAAATATTATATACTATGAATGATAGGTGCTCTTGCCTATAGTTTGTAGAATTTGAAAAATATTTATCCTAAATTTTAACCATCAAGTTTTTGGCACCGTTGCCAGAGAGACACCCCTTGTTTATCCTTAATTTCTTATTTTTTTCTATTTCTAACCATTTTTAATTTAGTTCTTTTTATTTACCCCTCCTACTTGCCATAATACCCTCATACTTAATCTTTTGCTATTCCAGAGCAAAACTATGAGAAGTACTTATAAGAAATTAATATAAGTTTTTAATTTAAACTAAAAATTTATTAAATCAAAAAGAAAGTTAAAAATAAACTTTAGGAATTCAAGATTAAGTTCTAAATTATGAAATTAAAATGTAAAGAGAAAGATATTTAGCCAAAATATTCTCATAAAAATTAATAAGAATTCAAAATGAAGTGATTTAGCCAACAAAATTAAATTAGAATTATTCATACTTTTTAACTAAAAAGAGACTTGAAGGAAAAAATTTAAACTACTACTTATGCTCTCTTAATATTTTAATTTAAGTCTAAAACAATTATATTGGCTAAAGGTTTTTAGGAATAAGGACTATGAAGAGGATTTTAAATTGAGGTGATGAATTTTATCCTCTCACCCCATGCCCTTTTTTTCTTTTTTTGATATTTGCATATGTTTACCAAGAAAATGATGAATTTTATTCTCTCATTTCCCATGACATATGAACAAATATTATTTTTTTCTCTTTTCAAATAAAAATTGAAAAATAAGGAGTAATGAATTTTATTTTATTACTCCATCTTTAATTTTTTTTTAGGGGTTGCATATGTGTACCAAGGAACGCTAGTTTCCCATGACATATAATCTAACAATTAAAAGAAAAATGCATATGTGTACCAAGGGATAATGAATTTTATCCTCTTATCCCCATGACATATATTCCTAACAAGAAAGTTTAAAAACAATGGAAGGCTAAACAATATTTAGATTAAATTAAAATAATTAGAGAGTAACTATAGTAAATTAAAATTTCCTAAGAATTTTTAAAGCACAAGTGATTATAATTAAAATCTAAAGATTGTTGAACTAAGCACTATAAAATTGAAATTAATTACAATTAAGAGAAAAATAACTAAATAAGGTACTCTAAACAAATTTAATTCCTAAGTTTATTTCTTAAAATCAAATCACCTAAAAATTAAATTTAACTAACTATGATGAAATAAAAGATTCAAAAATCAAAAATTATAAAAATTCTTATAAATAAACTCAAAATATATTTCTAGAAATCACAAAAAGTAAGTAGGGGTTTATTATATTTTGTTTCAATTTTTTAAAAAAAGGACATTCTACGCCCATACTTAAAAAAAACATTGCCCCCAATGTTTATATGCCAAGTAAGGGGGGAAAGAAAAAAAACAATAATAATAAATTATATATATATATATATTTAAAAATAATAATAAAATTCATAGATAAGTAAGGGGTGTCTCCCAAGAGCGCTTTTCTTTTTCCCGTCTTTAAGCTAGACGGTTCGGGTTAGGAAAAAGGAAAATAAAAATTAAAGTGAACGGGCAACTCCCTTAATTAACGCTTTGGCGAAGATGCCAAAGTCGCTCGTCCAACGTCTCCTCTGCATTCTTCTTGATTTTCCTTGTTATAGAGTTGACTTGAAAATGTAAATTCAAATCACTTAGCCTTACCTGAGGTGATTTGAATTTTTGTAGAGGAGCAACAAATGGATCGTGGATGATGTTTAATTGCAATGACTCCTCTTCTACATGAAAATCATTAGTATAAGGAAAATTAAAAGTAAGCGTTTCAGAAAAGCTTCGCAAGGAGGAGAGTCTTGCGAAGGTATAAGATTAGGCTCCGGTTGTTTATTTTCTAAAAATAATTTTTCGTCCGGAAATTTATTTAAAATAAAATCATCGGACGCATCTTTTTCATAAATTTTCGCTCCTAAAAAATCATAAATTGTGCATTGTGATTCATTAATAGGAGAAAAATTGGAGGAGTAGGAGGAGAAACATCTTCTTCTGCTTCATCAGGTGTGCCCATAATATTAATAAATTTTTGATATAATAATTCTTCTTCCTCTTCTGAATAAGACACCAATGGGGTACATGAAGATTCATGTTCCTCCATAGGTGAAATTTTCAAAGAAGGAGAAAAATTATTAGAATAAGAAATAATTTCTTCTAAATTTTGGGGGGGATCAACTTGAAATTTTGTAAAGTCCCCAAGATTAGAAGAAGAAGTGTGTGGTGTGATAAAAGAAGAATAAAAATTCAGATCGAAATAATTATTCTCATAACTCGAGGAAATTACCGGTTGATCTTGCGAACAAGAAAAACCAGTAGCCGAGGTGGAAGAAGAATTATTTAAATAAAAATAATTATTCTCGTTTAAGTTCGAAAAATTATTTTCAATAAAATTAGAAGAATTGGAAAAATTATTTTCAAGAAAATTAGAAAAAGAATTGTCATAAAAGTGAGAATAGTTATTATCATAATTATTATAAAAATTATTTTCATAAGAATGATTTTTATAATAATTAGAATGATAACAATGTTCACTATGATGAGAACCACCATAATAATAACAAAAAAGTTGGCGCTTTTTTGCGGCTTACAAAAGATTAACTTTGTGTGTAAGCTCGGTAATCTTAGCGGCCAATTGAGATAACATTTTTTTTATATAAAAGAAAATAAACACAATCGTTACCTAATAGAAATGAGTTTAAAAAGAAAAAGAAAAGAGAATTGAGGTAGAGAAAAAGAATGATAAAAGTAATAAAATTTGCGCTTTCAAAATATCAACAAAATAAGTCCCCGACAACGGCGCCAAAAATTTGATGGAGATTTTTTATAGTTTTAAAATATTATCCAAACTAAAATATCAAATAGGCAAGTGCACCTATCGAAATATAGTATAGAAAATGTCGTATTAGACTCGGGGCCTATTGAGTACTTCTACTCACACAAATTAATATTATTTTATCTAAATATAAAAAGAGATTATTTTAACTAAATGAAGAAAATTAAATAAAAAGTAGTACTTGATCTAGACTCACTTTGAACTAAAATAAACCTTCATGAAATAGCAAAAGTGCAAACTCCTAATTACTTACTTCGACCGTGGAGGTTTCTAAAGTACAAAAGCGTCTCTCTCGAGCTCATGCTTCTGACTAACCTTAGGTTGATTGATTAAGACCTCTCGGCCAGTCGAAACCCCTAAGCTTGCTTTAGGTGGTGAACCCCTCTATTGGATTTGACTCCAATCCGACAGATTTATGTCGTCCTCTCTTGAGGAGTGCATTCAACTCCTTTTATCCATGAGAGATCTACTCGTATCTGCCACCTCTCGGTCATTTAAGATACGGATCTAGGATCGAAAAACAAATTCGCGAAATAAGAATTTTTTACAAAATAAATCAAAGATAAATCGATAGCAAGCAAAAATAGAGAGCTTGACACATTTTTGAGAAAATAAATAAAGTTTGCTTTATTCAAAGATTGTCTTGATCAAGCGCTAAGAAAATTAGCTACATGAAATGAAATAAAAGTTACAATAAAAGTTAAAGGAAGACATGATTGAAAAATAGAAAAGCTTTAATTAAAATAACAAGACTAAACTATTTTATGAAATTGAAGAGTACAGAAAGAAAAGCATAAAAATAGTAAACTAAGCTATAAAATAAGCCTACAACTAGCTCCTAATCCTCCTCCTGATCTTCTGAACTCATCTGGAATTTATAGATTTTTCGGCTTGGGAGTCACGCCCTAGGTCATGCCTGTGTCCTAGGGCGTATAAGGCTCAGTAACCGCTGACTTGAAATCCCGGGAATGTTGGAGAAAAACCGCCAAAAGTCGTCATTCTGCGGGTCACGCCCCTAGGTCACGGCCGTGACCTAGGGCGTGTCTAGTCTATTATAGGAAATGGCGGGAAGCTGAAAATGACGGGAGTTATTCTGAAGTTGATGAAGGGCTCACGCCCCTTGTCACTCCCATGACCTAGGGCGTGTACTGACCGGGTCAGCAAACGGCAGGAAACGGTAAAATTTGGGATCAATTCGAAATTTTTGGGTAGGTCACGCCCAAGGTCACGTCCGTGATAGGGGGCGAGTACTTGGGAAATGTCCCAGAATTGTCCGGGGAAGATTTTCGGAGAAAATTGTTTTTTTTTGAACTAAACACGCCCGTGTTCATGCCCTATACATGCCTGTGTCGTGGGTACGTGTACTTGTGAAACACTCCAAATTTGTAAAGGACATTGTCCTCTTTCCGTTGACTGGTTGCACGTCTCGTAACTCTTCCTGGTTTGAAAGTTATGACCATTTGAAGTTCAGCTATCTGTGACCAAAAATGTTCATTTTCTCCGTTTCAACTCCTAATCAGTCCTGCAAGCTCTAAATTGCTATTCGCAGCCCAGATTGACCTGAAATATAAAAATAAAGCAATTAGAAGTATAATTACTAAAATATAATTATAATCTTATTATTAATTAAATAAAAACTATATAAAAATAATTATAATTAGTGACTTATCAGTTTGAATAGGTTTTGGTAAGACCAAAGTTGGGTCCCTTAAGGGTAAATTAGGGCAAAAGGGTACTTGGGGCATGGAGGGGCCAATCCTCACCCAAATTGGATGGGACTTTGTCTAGAGCCTCTAGGTCAATTAAAACACCCTCACTTGGAGTTTGGGGTGGATTAGGGTGGATTAGGGTGGATTTGCCGTAGGACTCTAGATCAAACCCTATGGTTGAACTTTGGAGGTTTGTGAAGGACATAAGGTGTTTTATCCATGTATGGACTTGGGGTTTAATCCATGTGATCTTAGGATGGTAAATAACCCTAGGAATTAATTCTAGAACTTTTAGAGTTTACATCCCCCTTGTAACAACTTAGGACCATTTAGGGAACTTTTAAACTTGAATTTATTACTGCATCATAGGACTTTGGATGATCTTGAAATTTAGGCAATTGCCAAATAATATTGTTGATGCAATGCTCTGAAAATTTTAGTGAGAATTTTAGATTCAGATTTATGGTACTTCATTCACAACCTTTCTAGTTGCCTTATTAATTAAAAATTTTATTTTGAGCTATCCATTCACTGAAAGCTTATGAAACTTAGTCAGAAAACTTTTTAGGACATCCTTAAGATCTAAGAAGTTTTACAGAATTCTTAGAAAAATGTTCATAGTGGTTACTTCACAAATTACTCATTAATGATTGGTTTTAAATGATTTATTTATATGACCAAATGGTCTTAGGAAATTGTTAGTTTTGGTCAGAAGTCTTTTATGGTCACCTTAAAGTTCTGGTAATTTTATCATGATTTTTGGATGAATAATTTTGGTACTTCCTTCTTTACTCTACTATTGTGGATAATTAATTAATAATCTGTTTTGGGGTCAAAACCTCTCTGTAAAATTATAAATCTCAATATTTAATGTTATTTTGATGACATACACCTAACATAATTTTGCTACAGCCATATCTAGAGAGAAAAGTGTACTTGTAGTTCAAAAGCTTTGTTGCCCTCATTTTGTAGAAAATTAATTAAATAACAAATAAATTAGGAACTTTATTCTAGATTTAGTCTAAAAATGTCATGATAGACCCCTAATAATAATCTTAGGTCACTTGGATGAATATTGGAAGGGGTTACCTCTTATGCTCATCATGTAGCTTTGGTTGGTCTACATATAGTAAAACTACAGAATTGTGTTAGCATGTGGGAAGGACATAGGGAGTTGGGTTAATGATACTGATTTGGTAAAGTGAAATTGAGTTCATCATTGGGATTCATGATGGGGAGGGTATTGGTCTAACTAGTGTTAAGTGGTGCTCCGGATCGACGAAAGATCATTTTTCCTGAGGTGATAGAGAGAGAGTCAAAATACACTAGGGTTAGACTTAGTATAACATTAAATGGGATTGGGACCTGGATAGATATCAATAATTGTAAGCTCCTTGCGAAAGGGAATGATGGGTTTCAGCTACGATCATAGTTCATAGTGCCCCGTGAGAGCCCTTCACAGGGAATACTCTGGGCAGTCCAAGGTTAACCTAAACCGTAAGAATAAATAATAAAGAGCAACAAGTAAATCTAGGATATCACTTTCACTCACCCCTATTTCCTGGGAGGTTAGCTTGGTTAGGATATTCGGGCGGTAGGCTCGGTGGTTTTGGAAATGGAAGGGTTAGCTGGGCGAGCCGAAGGCTCGGAAGGTAGTTGTAACGGACAGGATAGTCCGAGGAGCAGATGGCTCAGGAAATTCATGATTGCATGTGCATAAAGTGGTGGGTCTTCGGTATTTTGCAGTCATTCACACCGATGTCGATACGCTGACTCGGCAGGTGTGGTTTACATTTAGCCAAGAAAAAGTCTTGAGGTGAGTCAGCATAGTACTTGGTGACTCTGGTGTGTCCTTCAGAGGTATATGTAGGGCTAGGCCGGGTAGTGTAGATACCAGCCTAGGAGTGGGGGGCCTGACCCCTTGTCTCCGATGGCCACCTCGGAGGCTCTTGGGAGTGATGCTAGCTTCCAAAAAGGGGGAACTAAAGGTCTATGTGTGTTGAAGCCAAAAATGACCTCAACGAGAGTTTGAAAATAGAGGTGCAACCAAAACCTACTTCTCTCAAGCCTCTCCCCTTGACTGGTTGCAAAGGAACTAGAACAAACCCAAAGCCTCAGCAGGGAGGTCCCACCTCTTACCCGAAAGATCTTTGAGTGCTTCCCCTCCAAAGCCAAAAGTTGGGCTAGGAGCTCCTCAGAAAGCACTAGAGAGTTAGAGAATTATGAAAGCTTGCTTTCTAAGGAGCCCTTGTGGGTCTATTTATAGCCTTTTCTGACCTAAAATTACTGAAATACCCCTGGCTGGCCTGCCAATAGTTGAATCCCGCTGTTATGGAATACTCGATGCATACCCTGGGGGCATATAGGTAATTTTACCCGAGGGTAACTTGGTAATTTTACCCCGGGCTCTGGGTCCCACCCGACGAGAACCCTATGCTGAGAACCCTCCCGCCTTCGCTTGGCGGAAGCTAAAAGAGGAGTGTCGAATGCCACGGACCGAACCAGCTCTCGCCTTCCACGAGGCGCAAGCCTTCTCGCCCGCCTCTGGGCAGAAGTGGGTCTCAGTCGGGGCTTGACGCGAACGTTCTCTCCTGCTCCAACGTGGGAGCTCTTCTTGTCTGAAGCCCAGAGCTAGCCCGAAGCTAGTCCAATCCTGGCCATTGATGCCTCAAGGTCCCACTCAGCGAATATGGGGTTGTACACAATCCCCGCTCTTTTCGAGCTAGCCCTACGCTTGAAAAGACACGTCACACCCAAAAATATTCACTGAGCACGTGTCATCCTGAAAAGAGAATCTTTTAGTGGGCCACCCCGTGGCTATATATGTGCGCTGATGGGCGGCCATAAATCTGCCCCTGCCAATCGCTGCCCTATGGTTGAGCTCTCACATAGTCTCGCGATGCGTTCCAAATTTGCTGACAAGCCGCTCTCATAGGACCTTCAAGACCATATTAATGCGGCACAGGCGCGAGCTCTTGCGAACAGTGCCTTGGTAGCCCCTTGGCTGGCGAGAAAGGCGCCAGTCGCTTAGCCCTCATAGCCGAAGAAGAAGAAGAAAGCGAAATCAGTCCTGCGGGACCTTCTGCGAGAGAACCGGGGTTCACCTACCCCCTCTCCAAGATGCACGGAAAATCCTTCACCCCTGTAGAAGGTATGTCTCATCGACTTGCTGGTTACCAAAATTATGAGCTGATTAAGCGAAAGGATCAACAACTGACGCAATACTTCTCGCAGGAGGCGGTTCAAGATGACGACGTCGGGTCCTCACTGGCGCCCCGAGACTTGATGTCTCTCCTTCCCGAGGATCCACCATGGGTCCCGGGGGCCACTCCTCCGGTCGACCCTCCGAGAACACCAAGTAACATTTTATCCCCACTGCCCTCTTTTTATTCATTCTAAACACAGAATTCACAATTGCTGAACTGACTTCCCGCAACGCCAGCTTCCGCCAGCCCGGGTCTCCCCACCCGGGGAAAGGAAATAGTAACTTCCAACATGGTTGACCAAGCGGCTAATCCCTCCCTACTGGCAGGAGGGGTGGCTACCAAACCCTCCATGACCCCAAAAGAGGCTAGTGACCCCGTTAGAGAGGACGACTCCCCCTGCCCCTGGCCACACCAGGTTCACCGTACGCGAGACCTTCTGCCCGGGGCGAGGAAAGCCGCTCCACCTCCTCTATGGAACTAAGGGGGAGTGCGGGCCTTCTCTCCTGTCGCCGGTCGGTGGCTCTCGCCATGTTGCAGGTATGCGAGGTATTATCATAGTCTTTACTTAGCTTTTTCCGTAACTGTGGAACTCTTTTACCAGGGGATCCAGACTCGCGGACGGGAGCTGATGAAGAAGACGAAGACGAAGATGATAATGGAGAGGAAGGGGAGGACGCCGAGCTCCTTCCCCTCTTCGAACGAGATGGAGGAAATCTTGGATGACGCCGGGAACATCAGGAAGCGGCGGAAGAAGCTTGCAGCTATCCTTTCCAAGCTCGTTCGGCGGGAGCGAGCCCACGCTGCTGCGGCAAAAGAGCATCATGAGATGGTGGAGCAGAGGCTGGAGGCCCTCGAGCGGGAATACTTCCCCAGCTAGACGGAGCGGCAGGACATGCCTACCTACGAGTCATCCCCTGGGCGATGCATCGCGCGAATCCGAGACCAGGCGCGCCGGATCAACCTCGGCTGCACCACACTATCCTCCTACTTCAACCCGCGGGCTCCTCCGAGAACAAGACGGCGAGAGAGAGGATGATGGCACTAGGAGCCGTACTAAATGGCACAGTCTCGCCCCCCTGCTCCCCATCTTCTTGCCTACCCTTGTCGCATGTATCCCTTTTTTCTTTTTGCTATCTTGAAAGACTGCTTTGTGATTATTATTTTTCATGGAGCTCTCCCTCGGCGAGTGCCTCCTTTCTACTTTGGTTTCTATTTTTGTTTCTATTTTCTGGCTTTGTTTTGTGTTGTTACTATGGTGCTTGCGCGAACCCAAACTGCCTATCTGCCGTTGTCATCTAAGGGCTGGAACCTTGTCGCTGGCTTAGGCGACCGAGGCATGTCAGAGTGGAGAACGAGGCGCCGTTTCCTCGGGACGTGATGACTGTACCACAGCCGCCTTTTTAGGAAAGTCATTATTATCACGATTTCCTATAAATAGGCCGATCCACCCACCAAATTTATTTCTCCGATCCAGAACCCTTGTCTTCCTTCTTGCTTCTTTCGCGCCATGCCGAGACCTTCCCTTGCTTCTGCCACCTTCTCTCGTTCTCGCCTTTCTCCTCAAGCTTTCATCTTCAACTTTCGACCACGATGACGGGTGAGAACGAAGGGCGCTCCCACTGTGCGGAAGCTTTCCAGAGGCACCAGTTCCCCCCTTGCCGTTTAACCATGGATGAGTACCAACTGATCACCTCCCGCTACATCCCCGCAAGCTTCACCGCGAGAAACCCCGGTAATAATGATAGGGTGAATCGCGCGGGAGAGGTGGAGCTCGCCATCCCCCTTGAACATTTCGAGGTGGGCTTTCGCCTCCCCCTCTGGCCCGAGATCCGCCAGGCCCTCCGCTATTACGGAGTTGTTCCCGCA
Organism: Platanthera zijinensis; assembly: GCA_039513925.1. Classification (NCBI taxonomy): domain Eukaryota; kingdom Viridiplantae; phylum Streptophyta; class Magnoliopsida; order Asparagales; family Orchidaceae; genus Platanthera; species Platanthera zijinensis. Next base: position 161,950,855 of record CM077088.1, read on the forward strand.
AAGCTCAATCCCAACTCGGTCGCAATCCTGGTAGTGTTTATCTGCTACATATGATCCGAGAGGATTGAGTTCAGCCTCCCAATCTTCTAGAAGCTGTTCATCTTCCGGCTAAGAGTGGGGTGGTCTTCTTCTCCGGGCAGTTGCAAAAGACCACTAGTCTCGCCAAAAAGCACCACCACTTGGGTGAGAGGTTCGTCTTAGTTTCCGGCAAATTCGGCAACATGCCTCGCGCACCTGTTAAATTTGATGACGCCGCCTACAAGCCGCCCACCTTAGGGTCACGCAAGAGAGCCCTCCCTGAGTTCTTCGGAACACAGGACTTCGACATCCAATTCCTTAGGCGGGACGTCGACTCTCTCTTGCCCGTGCCTCCTGGCGAAGGAATGGTCTCGCCTTTAAATCGGCATTCCATACTCTAAAATGTATCGCTGAATGTTGTCAACTTTACAGGGGAGTGGGAAATCCCTCGGCGCCAACCATTTGTCGAGATTGGGGTTACGAGAGATCCAGTGGCCCTTGCGAAAACTGCGGCTCTCGCCTGCCAAGAGGGGCCGGCTCCTCCCCCTCGGTCTAGTGCCGGGAAACGAAAGCCCGACACCTTCTCGTCCAATCCTCTGAAAAGACCAAAGCCCACCACTACAGACAAGTGGAAGTCTGTGGCGGCCTCTCCCTCCCAACCTGCCACCGAGGGTCGATCCTTTGCTGAGATCTTGTTGGCAGTCAGGGAGGCAATCACTGCCACCGGGGCCGCCGTTGGGGTCCCTGCCGAGATCTTACCAACTGCACGTAGGACTAGTGGCGAGGGCGCAACCGCCGAAACATCCGCTTCGGCCCCACCCGAGCAGGCGCCAAAGGGGCACCGGAACTTCGGCCTCGCGGTGAAGTGTCTGGACGCAAAAGGAAAGCCTCTGCTTCAGTGGGATCCTAAGACCAACCGGGTCTCTGTCTCTACCCTCCTCCCCAGCTTGGCGGAGCGCGACGAGGTTACCGGCGACGCTTTTGCATTAGGATACGACCTTTACAGCCGGGAGGATGCCAGCATCTTCGACCAAATGTCCACCCGACTCCTTGCCCTTGACTCCATCTGGGCCTTACTGCGCGGGTTCGAGCTCACGCACATGTGTGCGCGTCGGAGTATCAACATAGACCGCAACTTCGGCGAGATGCTCGATGCGCAGGACCAGGAGGCGGCCCACGCGTCAGTGTAATAGGCCGAGCTAGCGGATGCCCAGCAACTTCTATCCTTGCACCTAACGGAAGAGGTAAGAGAGACCTTTCAAGGTAATTGCTCTCACCCCTCTAATCCACAGCTTGTCTCTCTTCTGTACTGATTGGTTTCTCCCTTACGCAGGATTCTGCCCAGAGCATGATGCTTCGCACGGAGCTTGCCGGGATAAGGTGTGAGAACATCCTGCTGAGGGACCAGCTCCGGCGCATGGAGGTGGAGGCTGCAGTGGTCACGCCTCCTCCATCGCTGGATGAGAGGCTGAGGAGCTGCCACTTCTCGGAATACGACATCGACAAGCTGCTACAGGCCAACGCCCAGGCAACGGCCCGACTGACCATAGAGACGCTGCGGGACGTGAGGTGCTTGAAAGAGGGCGGCAAAACCATCGTCACTCGCCAGCTTCTCCCTTGTTCTTCGAGCCCATCCCTAAGACCTTAGGCACACCTGACTCCCCGCCTTCGGATGTCCCGAAATCTCCCACTGCTGTTGGCGAGACATCCGTGGAGGGTTCTGGCGAGAGCTCTCGCGAGAGCTCAAGCGAAAGCTCGAGTGGGGGGTATAGCGCGTACCCATGATGGGTCTCTCCCCCCCCCTCCTTTTGTCTTTGTAATGCGCGAGATATTCTCTGTAATCTTATTTTGAAAGATAGTTTAAATTTTTGTATATGATTGATTTTTACCTCTATCTTGTGTTAAATGCTTATCAAGCATACTTACGCCAAGGCCCTCACCCCCCCCCCATTTAGGACGGTCTCCCTTAGAGATCAATAGGCGGGAACCTGTCGAGAGCTCGAGGCATAACGCGTCGTTTTGGTGTTCTGCCGAGAATCTTTTGGCGAAAGCGCTATCTGTAGGTTTTCAAGGGGAGGGTTCCCCCCTACCCCTTCACCTTGCACGAGCAAATGAAGCTTCTCGCCCAAGGCTTCCTGCCGTCGGCCCAAGGACCCCTAGTAAAAAAGCCTTCCCGCCAGGGACTCCTTTTGACGAGACCCTCTTGGCCAAGATCTCCTGGCCAAGACTTCTCCTGCCTGGGGAGTTTCTCAAACTCATTGTTCTACCTTCCGGGTGTCTCCTGTTCAGCCCAGAAGGTCCGGTCAGTGAGTCCACCCTGGTCCGGGCCTCGTTCGGGGTAGTTGAAACATCCAAGCCGAAGAATTTCCAGGACCAAATCTCTCCCCCACAGGCAAGCCTTCGGACCTGCCAGCTAGATGAGAGCCTGTGCAGCGGGTCTACCTGGGGCCGAGCCGAGCTCCAGGTAGTGCAAACATCCAAGCCGAAGAATTTCCAAGGACCAAACCTCTCCCCCACCGGCGAGCCTTCGGACCTGCCAGCTAGATGAGAGCCCACGTAGCAGGTCTACCTGGGGCAGAGCAGAGCTCGGGGTAGTGCAATCATCCAAGATGAAGAATTTTCAAGGACCAAACCTCTCCCCCACAGGCGAGCCTTCGGACCTGCCAGCTAGATGAGAGCCTGCGCAGCGGGTCTACCTGGGGCCGAGCCGAGCTCGGGGTTATGCAAACATCAAAGCTGAATAATTTCCAAGGACCAAACCTCTCCCCCACAGGCGAGCCTTCGGACCTATCTGCTAGATGAGAGCTTTTGTAGCGAGTCTACCTAGGGCCGAGCCGATCTCGGGGTAGTGAAAACATCCAAGCTGAAGAATTTCTAAGGACCAAACCTCTCCCCCACTGGCGAGCCTTCGGACCTTCTAGCTAGATGAGAGCTTGTGCAGCGGGTCTTCTTGGGGTCGAGCCGAGCTCGGGGTAGTGCAAGCATCCAAGCTAAAGAATTTCCAAGGACCAAACCTCTCCCCCATAGGCAAGCCTTCAGACTTGCTAGCTAGATGAGAGCCTATGCAGCGGGTCTACTTAGTGTCGAGCTGAGCTCGGGGTAGTGCAAACATCCAAACTGAAGAATTTCCAAGGACTAAACCTCTCCCCCACAGGCGAGCCTTCGGACCTGCAAGCTAGATGAGAGCCTGTGCAGCGGGTCTACCTGGGTCCGAGCCGAGCTCGGGCTAGTGCAAGCATCCAAGCTGAAGAATTTCTAAGGACAAAACCTCTCCCCACAGGCGAGCCTTCAGACCTACCAGCTAGATGAGAGCCTGCGCAGCGGGTCTACCTTGGTCCGAGCACAGCTCGGGCTAGTGCAAACATCCAAGCTGAAGAATTTCCAAGGACCAAACCTCTCCCCCACAGGAGATCCTTCGGACCTGCCAGCTAGATGAGAGCTTGTGCAGCGGGTCTACCTAGGGCCAAGCTGAGCTCGGGGTAGTGCAAGTTTCCGAACTCTAATCCATCATTAAGATAGGCAAGTAAATAATGGATCAACAAAAGCACTATAATATAATCTTGGATTTGAATGTACAATTTCACCTTCCCCTCTTTCACGGGTAGAAGCGCTTTAAGTCATCGCCGTTCAAGGTGTGGCTCATGAACCTACCCTCCACGTCTTGGAGGTGATAACCTCCTACTCTAAGGACCTTCTCCACAATATATGGCCCTTCCCAATTTTAGTTGAGCTTGCCCACAGGGGCTGACCTCCCCGTTGCATCGACCTTCTTTAGTACTAGATCTCCTTCAGCGAATTGCTTGATCCTGATATGCTTGTCGAAATATTTTTCCATCCGCCGTTTGATCTTTCCGTGCCTGATGGTTACGATATCGCGCAGCTCTTCAACCATGTCCAACGAGAGGCATAACCCCCCCCCCCCTTCATTCTCCAACCTACAAGCCTCATCTCCTTCAACCGCGGTCGTGACCCGTTGCGATCGAACCTCAAACTCCGCTGGCAGGACCGCCTCACACCCATTAGAAATCTTGAAGGGGCTCTCGCCAGTGGCTGTGTTCGGGGTCATTCGCAAGGCCCGCAAAACTGAGGGGAGCTGCTCCACCCAATTCCCCCTTAAGTTCTCTACCTTCTTCTTGAGCAAGTTTACAATGATCTTGTTTGTCGCCTCTACCTGGCCATTACTCCTATGGTGGTGAACGGAGGCAAACCTGAGGTCTATCCCTAGTTGAGTGCAGAAGCCGATGAACTCTTCGCTGGCAAACTGGGGACCATTATCCGTTACTATTGCTTGGGGTAGCCCGTGCATGCATATGATCTCTCCCCAAATGAAGTTTCTGATGACCTGCGAGGTGACCTTGGCTAATGCCTTGACTTCCAGCCACTTCGAGAAGTAATCAATCATGACTAGGAGAAACCTCCTCTGCTCGCTGGCCGGGGGAAAAGGCCTGACTAGATCCATCCCCCAAATGGTGAAAGGCCATAGTGACGTGATGCTTCAGAGCCTTTGAGCGGGCAAGAGCTTGAGGGGGCACATAGCTGACATTTTCAGCACCTCTTTATAAATTCCACCGCATCCTTCCTCAAGGTCTGACAGAAGTACCCCTGCCTTACCACCCTTGCTTCCAACGTTCTTCCTCCTGAGTGGCTGTCGCACTCGCCCGAGTGTACCCCCTCCAGGATCTTCGGGATCTCCTCTTCAGTCACACATCTTGCCAGGAGCCCTGATAACATTTTTCGGTGCAACCCCCCCCCCCCCCCTTCGATCATTAGGTAGTGAGCTGCCTTATGCTTGAAGCTCTTAGCATCCTTAACCCCTTCCGGAAGCTCACCAGTTGACAGGAAGGTCACCAAAGAGTCCACCCATGACGGTCGCCTATCTACCTCCATCAACTCTCCTTCTTCGATTGCTGGTCGAAACAGCATGGTAAGGGTTCCTCCCCCCCCCCCCCCCGAGACCCAAACTTAGCCAGTCGATCGGCTGCTGCACTTTCTTCCCTAGGGACGTGTTGGATGGAGAATGTTCGAAACCCTCTGATGATCACCCTTACCTTGGACAAGTACTTTACAAGGGTGGGCTCCCAAGCTTTGAACTCCCCTTTGATCTGGGATGCTACCACCAGTGAGTCCGTAAAAGCATCCACATCCTGGATCTCAAGCTCTTTTGCCAACCGAAGGCTGGCTATCACGGCCTCAAACTCCGCTTGATTATTGGTCATCGGTAAGTGCAAGACCACTGCATGTTCTATAGTGACCCCCTGGGGGCTTATCAGCACCACTCCTCCCCCAAGGGAATGCTTTCCAGAAGCCTATCAACCATCATCCTCCACGCCCCTGGGTCTACGGCTCCTCTCCCCCAACCTCAACAATATAGTCTGCCAGGAAGTTAGCCACCGCCTGTGCCTTGATGGAGAGCCTTGGCACGAATGAGATATCAAACTCGCTCAGTTTGATGGACCGCTTGGCCAACCTGCCTGAGTGTTCCACCCCTTAAAGATCTTGAAAAGAGGATGGTCCATCACCACCCTGATCGAATGTGCTTGGAAGTACGGCCGGAGCTTCCTTGCCGAGTTGATCAGGGCATACGTCGGCTTCTCTAAGATGGGGTAGCGGAGATCCGCCTTCTTCAAGATCCGGCTAACGTAGTAGATGGGCAACTGCTTGTTCCCCTCTTCTCTGACCAGGACAGAGCTCACGATCTCTGCTCCTACCCCGAGATATAAGGCTAGATCTTCCCCCTCCTTCAGGCTTTGGAGTAGCGGAGCTTGGGAGAGCTGTCTCTTTAGCGTTTGAAAATCCTCTTAACATTCAATGGTCTATTTGAACCTTTGGTTACCCCGCAGTACCTTAAAGAATGACGAGTATTTGTCCCCCGACCTGGAGAGGAACCTGCTTAGTCCGGCCAACTTGCATGTCAAGCGCTGAACTTCCTTAACATTACGTTGTGATTCCAACTCTAGAATGGCCTTCACCTTATCCGGGTTAGGCTCTACCCCTGCCAGGGTCAAAATATTCACAAGAAACTTCCCACAGCTTGCCCTGAAGACACACTTCAAGGGGTTCAGCCTCATCTTGAACTTCCGCAGGGTGGCGAACGTCTCATCTAGGTCCCGTAGGTGGGAATCCACACACTTTCTATTGACCATTAGATCATCGACATAGACCTCCAAGTTCCTCCCTCTCTGACCCTGGAAGACCCGATCCATCATGCGTTGGTATGTAGCCCCTGCGTTTTTCAACCCAAAGGGCATCATCTTATAGCTGAAGCATCCCTCCCTCGTGATGAAGGAGACATCCTTGACATCAGGTGGGTGCATCCGAATCTGGTGATAACCTGAAAAAGCATCTAAGAAACTCATAATAGAAAAATAGACGGCTTAATCAACCAGCGCGTCAATCCGAGGTAGGGGGTAGCAATCCTTGTGGCATGATTTATTTAACAAAGAAAAGTCGATATACATACGCCACTTCCCTCCCCCTTTTTTAACCATTACAACGTTGGAGATCCAGCCTGGATACTAGATCTCTAAGATGAAGCCAGCCTCCAAGAGCTTCTTGAACACCTCGCGGTTGGGCTCCTCCAGCTTGGTGGCGATGGTCCTCATCTTCTTGCGGATGGGACGCGTCCGGGAGTCCAGGTTCAGGCGATGGCAGGCCACATCCGCATCGATGCCCGGCATGTCCGCCGTGCTCCAAGCAAAGATGTTGACGTTGCTCTGGATGCAGGCCCGCACTAGCTCTTGGTCCTCGGGACTTAAGCCCCCGCTGACCCGCACCCTCTGCACCTGTCCTGTGCTGGTGAAGACAACCATCTCCACCACTTCCTCAGCCAGCTCCAGCCTCGACTGCTCCAATCCAGCCTTCGCCTCTTCCTCCTGCTCAAACTCTTCTTCCCCTCCTGCTTCTTAAACCTCCATCACCTCTTCTAGAATCTCCTGCTACTACTGCTCGACCTCCATGCCCCCGTGGGCCTCCCTCACGACTACTTCTGCTCCTCGCTCCTCGTCTACCTCCATCGTCTCCTCCAAGCTCTCCTGCTGCTACTGCTTGACCTCCACGCCCCTCCGGGCCTCATGCACTCCTTCTCCCCTTTCCTCCTCCGGGCTCTCCTACTCCTCTCCGACAACCTCCTCTTGCTCTGCCAACTCCCTCTCCAGCTCTTCTACCTCCGTCATCCAAGACACGGTGTTAACCGCTGTTACGTAACACTGCCTCGCCACCTTCGGGTCCCCCCTGATCCTAACCTGCACCCCTCCGTTGTTGAACTGTAGGCACTGATGGAACGAGGAGGGGACACAGCGAAAGGATCTGATGAGCGAGCGTCCGAAGATGGCATTATAACTGCTTGGTTCATCCATTATCATGAACCTACAGTTCCGTAATATGCCCCCCAACTTCACATGCAAGCCTACCCCTCCTTCTACTTCCTTCCTCTCTCCAAAAAACCCAAATAGCGGTCCATCTGAAGCCAAGACCATCTTACCCCCGACCTTCATCTCATTCGAAAGCCTTTTTGAAGATCACATTCACGGAACTCCCGTTGTCCACCAGTATCGTGGAGGCCGTGAAGTTCTCCACCGCCGTCTGAATAACAAGGGCGTCACATAACGGATCCTCGTAGTCTGGCATGTCTGCTGATGAAAAGGTAATTTTTTTCCTTCGGAGGGGGAGCCAAAGAGGTCGAGGAGACCCCCCTTTCAAAACATGGTCTGAAGGCTCCCCTTGCGAGTTGCCTCTATCCCCACTCCCCCATGGATCACCCTGATCGCCCCCGGGTCCCCACATCTGCCCTGTCCTCACACCTATCCTCCCCTTCTCCCTGTTACACCTCCACGATCCTTATCGGTGGATCCTTCCTCCCCATCCCCCTAGCTTCTCTCATCTCCAAGAACTCTGGGCAGGCAGTTGTTGCATGACCCTCCTACTGGTGGAAGTCACAGAAGAGCAACGCAGCCCTCCCCCCTGATGGAGACAATGGCCCACAACATTTTGAAGATGGTGACGGCATGCTTGCGAACGACTATGTGGAGCATCGCAATAATAGTCGTCCTGAACGCAAACCTATATATTATTAATTAATAATAATTATTAATACATTATTATTAATTAATAATTCATTTCTATGTTCGGTCTCTATGTTGCGTTGTTATTTTACCTCCTATTTAAATTTTTATTTCAGGTGTAAAGATGGGTGCTTATAACCATCATTTAGTATTTTAATTATTATTTCATTTCATGAGCTATGATGGGTGCATATAACCATCACATGTTCATTTTGAATTTTGAATTTTGAATTTTGAAGTTTGATTGGAGGGAGATTGAGTGGTTGTAGCCTATATATAGGCATGTATCTTTTCCTTATTGAATTATTGAATGAATGAAAAAATTAATACCCTCACTTTGAGAAGTTTCACTCCTCCCTCTCTTGGCAAATTTCGGCCTCCCTTGGTTCTCCCCTCCTCTTGGCCGCCGGCCACTCTTTCCTCCCCCCTCTTCCTCTCCTCCTCTCCTTCTAGCTACCCAAGCCCCTTTCTCCTTGCATCATTTAGATCGGCCAACATCCTCCCTTCACTTCATAAACTCGACCACCCACCACCTTGCCAAAACCAACCACCTCCTCCCTTCACAAAACCGACCACCACCCAACTAGTCGCTGCTCTCCTCATCCCTTCCAAAACCGACCACCACCCTCCATATTAAACCCTAAAAACCTACTATATTTTTTCTCTCCTACCATAAATATATATTTCTTGCCAAAAATAGAAGATCTCTTCATGGGAATTTTCAACTCCGGCGTGACGCAACGAAGGAGGACGAGTTTCTCTCCAACCGACGTGACTCCGGCGAGGCCTTTGAAGAAGCAATCCAAGTAGAGTGAAATCGGAATCACCATTCCGATTGGGTAATGAAACTTTTCTACCGTTACGTGTTTTCTTTCCTTAGATTAATTTGTGTGGTGGATTTTATTAGCGTTGAATATTGATGGCAATTAAATCTTCGTGGATTTCTTCGATCGATTTGTGTTTTTTTCTTGATTGATTTAATTTTCAAAAGGGGTTTAGCGAGCCCTCGTTTTCTTTTGTTGGGAGAGATCTACCTTTTCTGAATCCTCTTTTATTCGATAGATCTCTTTTGGTACAACACCGCTCGATCGGATCGTGTAGGTCCCTTTAGTCGGAAAGAACATTGGCCTATAGCCCTTGTTCGATCCTAAACGGTTTGGCTACCCGTACGCTAGCATATAATTGATTGGAATAAATAATGTGGTGCGGCGTAGAACGATTGTATGAGCTTAGGATTTGGTTCGTAAAGAGTTATTCGTGTGCGTCCGTAAACATATTTCGGTGTCAACACCCAAGCCTACATCAATTTGGTATCAGAGGGAGGTTCTCGTCAATTTCCTAATTGGCACTCCTCCAATTTTAAAATTCAAATTTCAAATTTCAAATTTCAAATTTCAAATTTCAAATTTCAAATTTCAAATATCAAAATTCAAAATTAAAATTTCAAATTTCAATTTTCAAATTTCGAAATTACAATTTTCAAATTTCAACATTTAAAATTTAAATTTAAAATTTCAAATTTTAAATTTCAAATTTCCAATTTCAAATTTCAAATTTCAAAATTAAAAATTTTGAATTTGAAATTTCAAAATTTCAAATTTCCAATTTTAAATTTAAAAATTCAAAATTCAAAATTTCAAATTTCAAATTTCCAATTTCAAATTTCAAATTTTTCTCCAAAATTACAAAAAAAAAATTTGTGGTCTACCGATAGCCAGCTTAAATTTCTTAATTTTCAGCAAAATATCAAACAAAAATTTATTAATAATCTTCATATTTTGTTTAGCAAGAAAATCTATTTTCTATAAGTATTATACTAGTGGTTAAGCGGGAACAATTCTGACAATCCTAATTTATTTGGGTCAGTTTACTTTTCTTTGCATGTACACAAGTATCGGATCGAGTTTTCTCTCTGATTCTTACGATTATGGCCTATGACGTTCACGTTTCCCATTTAGACTATTGGTATGATAAATCCATGGTTAAGCCTCCCCCTAGGCAAACCCACATTAATCTTACCTATGACGGTTTAGGGTATCCTACAAATTTTAGGGATTGGCTTAAGGAGATAGAACTTCATTTTGACTGTCGTGAATGGGATGACCTACAAAAGGTCCACTTTGCCCGAGAGTGGTTAATTGGTCGAGTCCAGTCATTCTTGATAAATAAAGAGCATCGTGTTGGCAATTATACACACACGTGGTGGGCGATGCGTAGCCTCCTCTCGGATCAATTTGATCCCACCAATCTTCGTACTACTAACGCCAAACCTTTGAGTGAGTATCGTTATGGCTCTAGTTCCATACCAACCATTAGGACTGACTATAAACCTAATGCCCAGATCAAACGGCACATTGTTGAGCGATCTCCGCCGATTATGCATGTAGACCTTTTTGAGTCTTTCCCTGAGTTGTCTAGTCTAGTTGTTGACTCTCCTGTTAAGTCTAAGCTAATGTCTAGGATCATGCCCGTCACTGAGGACATGGCTGTTATCTCTGATGATGATAGCGACGATGAGGATATTGGTTACTCTAGTGACCTGGATAAGGATTTCACCTCTGAGGAATCCTCTCCACTCCCCGTCGACAATATTTTGGGACCATCTCCCTTGGTTATTATGGAGTCTTCGGTCGACCCAATGATGTTAGATGTTTCAGCAGTGTTGGAAGAGTCCTCGTGGGATGAAAGTTTATCTTGGGTTGAAGATAGCCTGATATGTGAGAATAGCACATTGCCTATTATTAGCCATACTAGTGTTGTGTCTGCTCAAACTAGTATTGAGAGCCCTCTCCAACCTATGATCCCCATCGTGTTAGAGTGTAATATTACACCTGTTCAGACAATACCTGAGTCGGTAGACATTTTGGCTGAGTTAGTAGAGTCACCTTACATTGAGAGTTTACCTAGTAGTGACTTGGGGGATGATCTGTTCGGACTCGAGCTAGTTCCTTTTAGACCGAGATATGTTGAAGATTGTTCTGATGACCCTTTTGTATTGGACGTTCTGACTGATTGGGAAGACTTACCATTGGTGAACGAGTTATGCTTGGATGATTTTAGTGCTATGATCCCGAACGATATTTCTTTGATGCAAACACCTTCATCTGACGTTCCTGATTTAAAGCTTCCGTCGGGCTCAATTTTAACCTTGTCTGAGACCATAATTGATTCTAAATTAATTAACTTGGATAGTGTGTTAGAAGAAATTGTAAGCAAGGAAGTTGCATTATTGGATGACTTTTTGGATTGTACCCCGGGTTTGATTTTACCGACTCGTCCCCCTGACCCGTTGACTCGACGTACTGATCATTTAGGACATGAGTGTGGTACGACTTGTTTCAGGAGTTCTACGGTGCCCCCTGAGTTCATTCTGCCAGTACCCCCAGATGAGGTCTCGTTAGTGCCTCCAGATCTCGTATTATTGTTGCCGACCTGAGCCGACCACTGATTCTGAATTACATGATATATCTAATGAATTGGTAGACATGTCAAACGAATTTTTTGTAAGGGCGAATCCATTGTTTGAATTTTCATATGACTTTAATGGATTGCAACCGAGTGATCTTTCTTGGATGTTAAACCCGTGTTTCGACGTTGAGAATGACTTAGCTCCTCCTTTGGACATGTCCCCTTTTACGACCTATTACCCTACGAGTCCATCGTTGGTCACACCCTCCGATGTTTTTGATTTTATTTCTGTGGCGACTATTTCTTTTATCCTAATTTATCCTCCATGAATTTTAAAGAAAATAATTTATCGAATTATACGTTTAGGATAGGGCCGCTTATAGTGCCCCCTGATGTAATTCCATTGGCTCCACAAAATTTAGTTCCGTTGGTGCCCCCTTATTTAGTTTCATTACCACCGAATATATTAAGTGCGGTTGCACAAGATTAATCTCGCCATGATAATTATTTACGTAAGCACTTTTGTGAAACGCTAACCACGACACATAAATCTATTCAATTTCTTGCTAGCTTACATAAAAGGGCGTCTTACTGTCTAATTGGCGATTTAGTTTTGGTGCGTCTCGTCCCTGAACTGTTGCCTTCGGGCACTATAGAAAGTTGGCATGTTGGCGAGCTAGACCTTTTGCGGACATTAATGAAATTAGGAGAACACGTATTTCTTTTGAAGTTTTCCACTGATTGGGATAATACCCCTATTTTTAATGTTTCTAATTTAACGCTATATGTCTCTCCACCACTTGAATTATCTGCCTGTCCGTGTGGTTCCACTTTGTTTTCTTATGGGTTGGGTAGTGAGCTTGTGCCTGGATCGCTCTCTTCTTCGGCCTTCATTGGAGGTACGTTGGTAGTCGATGTAGAAACTTATCTTCCTTTATCGCCTAATGCCTTTCCAAGGGTCCCAAGGACCAACTTTTTGCATGACAGGATACTCTAGGTTGAAGTGCTCTTTTCTCCTAGTGGTGTTGTTCGCTGCTACGTATTTCTTGTGGATGATGCTCTCGTGCACCGGTACTCTCAGACCAACTCATCGGTTATGAGTACTTTTGAGCGGGGGAGGATTGATGGAGACGATGGCCCACAACATTTTGAAGATGGTGACGGCATGCTTGTGAACGACTATGTAAAGCATCGCAATAATAGCCGTCCTGAACGCAAACCTATATATTATTAATTAATAATAATTATTAATAAATTATTATTAATTAATAATTCATTTTTATGTTTGGTCTCTATGTTGCGTTGTTATTTTACCTCCTATTTAAATTTTTATTTCAGGTGTAAAGATGGGTGCTTATAACCATCATGTAGTATTTTAATTATTATTTCATTTCATGAGCTATGATGGGTGCATATAACCATCACATGTTCATTTTGAATTTTGAATTTTGAATTTTGAAGTTTGATTGGAGGGAGATTGAGTGGTGTAGCCTATATATAGGCATGTATCTTTTCCTTATTGAATTATTGAATGAATGAAAAAATTAAGACCCTCACTTTGAGAAGTTTCCCTCCTCCCTCTCTTGGCAAATTTCGGCCTCCCTTGGTTCTCCCCTCCTCTTGGTCGCCGGCCACTCTTTCCTCCCCCCTCTTCCTCTCCTCCTCTCCTTCTAGATACCCGAGCCCCTTTCTACTTGCATCATTAAGATCGGCCACCATCCTCCCTCCACTTCATAAACTCGGCCACCCACCACCTTGCCAAAACCGACCACCTCCTCCCTTCACAAAACCGACCACCACCCAACTAGCCGTCGCTCTCCTCATCCCTTCAAAAACCGACCACCACCCTCCATATTTAACCCTAAAAACCTACCATATTTGTTCTCTCCAACCATAAATATATATTTCTTGCCAAAAATAGAAGATCTCTTCGTGGGAATTTCCAACTCCGGCGTGACGCAACGAAGGAGGACGAGTTTCTCTCCAACCGACGTGACTCCGGCGGGGCCTTTGAAGAAGCGGTCCAAGTAGAGTGAAATCGGAATCACCATTCTGATTGGGTAACAAAACTTTTCTACCGTTACGTGTTTTCTTTCCTTAGATTAATTTGTGTGGTGGATTTTCTTAGCGTTGAATATTGATAGCAATTAAATCTTTGTGGATTTCTTCGATCGACTTGTGTTTTTTCTTTATTGATTTAATTTTTGAAAGGGGTTTAGCGAGCCCTCGTTTTCTTTTGTTGGGAGAGATCTACCTTTTCCGAATCCTCTTTTATTCGGCAGATCTCTTTTGGTACAACACCGCTCAATCGGATCGTATAGGTCCCTTTAGTCGGAAAGAACATTGTCTTATAGCCCTTGTTCGATCCTAAACGGTTTGGCTACCCGTACGCTAGCATATAATTGATTGGAATAAATAATGTGGTGCAGCGTAGGACGATTGTATGAGCGTAGGATTTGGTTCGTAAAGAGTTATTCATGTGCGTCCGTAAACATATTTCGGTGTCAACACCCAAGCCTACATCACCCCCCCCCCTTCCTTCTCCACCTCCTCTTCTCTCGGCTCCTCTTCGAACTCCTCTCCTTGATCCTCTACCTAGGCCACCCTCCATCGCTTCTTGCGGTTGCGGGAGGTGACCACTTGGCCCCTCCCTCCACGCTAGTTGATCAAACCTCTTTGGCTCCCGGAAGTTGTCTTTTCCCTGAAAGCCTCCTCCTTGACCCTGGGGGCGACCCTCTTGGGGCCTCCAACCCAACCAATTGTTCGGCTCCCGGGCCCCCCATCCATGATGCTGCCCCTGCCCTCGGGGTTCTTCCCTCCTTCTCTCATCTCTCTGCTCCCTCTGCTCCCTCGGCTCTCTCTTCCTTCCTGTTGCTGGTTCCTTCACATCGTCCTCCACCAACCAGGCAAGCTTCTTTGCAAAAGCCGGATAGGTCCTCTCAAAGTCTATCTTCTTTGCAGCCCTCTCCATGAGCTCCTCAAAGAAGAGGGGGCACTCTCTTAAACTCCATGCTGAAGAATCCCGGTCTCAGCCCCAGGGTGAAGGCGAGCATCAACGCGTACCCTAGGACCTCCTGGACCAGGAGGACCTCTTCATTAAACCGGTCAACGTAATGACCCAGCATCTCATCCTACTTCTTCCTCACTATAAATAGGCACTCCGTCTCCTTCTTCCGCTTCTTCGATGTTTAGAACCTCAACAGGAACCCTCGGCACAGATCCCCAAAGATGTAGATCGAACTTGCCGGCAACTGGTGGAACTAGTCCTGGGCCTTCTCCTTCAACGTGATGGCAAATAGCCGGTACTTGAAGGCATCCGTCATCTGCCTTATCGATACCACATCTTCGAACCACTTTATATGTTGCACAGGGAAATCCTTCCCTGAGTAGTAGGACATGTCTGGCTCCCGGAACCCCTCCGGCACTAGAGCTAAGATGATGAGCTCACTAAAGGGGCTCTCGCCGCCTGCCTGCCGAGAGGTCACGTCTCGCGGCCTTGGCTGGCTAGTCCGATCCACGAGACTGTGCCTAAGGAAGATCTCTCGCATTGTCGCATCCCTCTCGCTGACCTCTGCCGGAACCTCCTTCCTGGGGCGCTGGCCTGGGAAGAGATCCCTCGCGACAACGTTACTCTCGCCAACCTCTGTCAGGACCTCCCTCCCGGGGCACTGCCCAGGGGCATTCTCGCCCAAGAGTGGGACTGCCTCCACTAGAATCTAAGGGGTTGCCCACTCGCTCCTTGTTGAGAAGGCTAGGCTGATGGTCTGCAGGACCTCTTGCCTGAAGTCTTCTAGCATCTTCCTTGTTGCCTCCTCTCCCTGGGTGGGGGAACCTCCTGAGCCAGACCCTTCACCTTCACCTCCATCCATGGGACCAAACTCAAGGCTTTCTTGTATCGGTTTCCTTCCACACTCACTGCACCAGAACTGTTGAAGCCAAAAATGACCTCAACGAGAGTTCGAAAATAGGGGTGCAGCCAACACCTACTTCTCTCAAGCCTCGCCCCTCGACAGGTTGCAAAGGACCTAGAACTGACCCAAAGCCTCAGTAGGGAGGTCCCACCTCTTACCCGGAAGATCTCTGAGAGCTTCCCCTCCAAAGCAAAAAGCTGGGCTAGGAGATCCTCAAAAAGCACTAGAGAGTTAGAGAATTATGAAAGCTTGCTTTCTAAGGAGCCCTTGTGGGTCTATTTATAGCCTTTGCTGACCTCAAATTATTGAAATACCCCTGGCTGGCCTGCCAATAGCCGAATCCCGCTATTATGGAATAATAGATGCAGACCCTGGGGGCATATAGGTAATTTTACCCGAGGGCAACTAGGTAATTTTACCCCGAGCTCTGGGCCCCACCCGGCGAGAACCCTATGCCGAGAACCCTCCCGCCTTCGCTTGGCCGAAGCTAAAAGAGGAGTGTCGAATGCCACAGACCGAGCCATCTCTCGTCTTCCGCAAGGCGCAAGCCTTCTCGCCCGCCTCTGGGCGGAAGTGGGTCTCGTTCGGGGCTTGACGTGAACGTTCTCACCTGCTCTAAGGCTGGATCTCTTATGGTCTGAAGCCCAGAGCTAGCCCGAAGCTAGTCCAATCCTGGTCATTGATGCCTCTAGGTCTCACTCAGCGAATATGGGGTTGTATAGTGTGCATAGAGTTGTGTGCGTGTGTTGCATTTGCATGAATCATGGCATAACATTTCACCACACTCATACTTGCATATAATCTGACATCCCATCATATAAATTTGTATGAGACTTTTATACGATGTGAGCCTTGCAAAAGATCCCTTAACTTATAAGTTTGTATGGGCATTCATATAAGTTAGGGTTACTTATTTCATTGTCTACATTACATGTACTTACTCATTTACATTACTGCTTTATTATTATAGAATTTTTAGCTTGCATTTCCTTTTATAGTATTATAGATGCTACAATATACCTGCTAGATAGCTCCACCGTCACTTTCTCTTGTTTACTCTCCACCATCATAGCTTTCCTTTCCTCCTCCCCGCACGGTGCCTAGGAGTCGCGAGGGTGAGGAGAGGATGATAGTGGCTTTGTATTTATGACTAACAGTCGGTGGACCAAACATTTCAGGTACTTTGGATGGGGGACAGGTAGCAGCGGCAGGAGAGGCAGCACCTGCAGAGTACGGTGCACCTGGAGGTGGGCCAGTCCAATACGGGAGCACCAGCCTCCGGCTCCGTGAGTGTTAGCCTTATCTTCCACGAGAGGATTGTAGTGAGGATTTGATGTACCGGGAATAAGCTCGATTATTTTCTTTCTATTTATTGATCTATTTCGATACTTATATCATCATATGGACTTGCTGTGATTTTTGATTCATAGATTATATGTGAATTGTGGACTTTGATTTAACTGAACTATAAGTATATTCCTCTTTCTTTGGTGATCGTTAAGGCTGGCAGGATCAACATTGTGTTGTGGCAATCTTCCTGAGTGTCGGTGTCATCGCAAAATGGCAATTCTGGGCATAAGACCCGGTAGCATAGCAAAAAAAGTGGTCTTACAGTTGGTCTGACAAGTGTTAAGCGATGCTCGGGATCGATGAAAGAACGCCTTTCCCATGGAGAGAGAGAGTCAAAATACATTATGGTTAGATTTAGTATAACATTAAATGGGATTGGGACCAGGGAATATACCAATAACAGTAAGTGCCTTGCAAAATGGAGCTTTGGGCTTCAGCCCATCGTAGTTCCTAGTGCCCTCGAGAGCCCTTCACAGGGAATACCCTTGGCAGTCCAAGGTTAACCTAAACCATAAGAATAAATGTTAAAGAGCAACTAGTAAAAAAAACTAGGACTTCACCTTCACTTACCCCGATGTCTCAGGAGGTTAGCTTGGTTAGGTTATCTGAGCGGTAGGCTCGGTGGTTGTGAAAAGGGGCAGGTTAGCCCGGCTAGCCGAAGGCTCGGAAGGTAGTTATAATGGACAGGATAGTCCGGGGAGCCGATGGCTCGGTAAATTCATGATTGCATGTGCATAAAGTGGTGGGTCTTTGGTATTTGACGATCATTCGCACCTACGTTGGTACGCTGACTTGGAGAGTGTGGTTTACACATAGCTAAGGGAAAGTTTGGCGGTGGGTCAGCATAGTACGTGGTGACTCTAGTGTGTCCTTCATAGGCATACGTAAGAGCTAGGCTTGGTAGTGTGAATACCCGCATAGGAGTGGGGTGGCCCGACCCACTATCTCCGTCGTCAACTACGGAGGCTCCTGGGAGTGATGCTAGCTTCCTAACAGGGGGAACTAAAGCTCTGTGCGCATATAGTCGTGTGTGTGTGTGTTGCACTTACGTGAACCATGACATATCACTACACTCATACTTGCATATAATTCTGACACCCCATCATATAAATTGGTATGTGACTTTTTATACGATGGGAGCCTTAAAAAATACTCCTTAACTTATAAGTTTGTATGGGCATTCATATAAGTTTGGGTTACTTATTTCATTGTCTACTTTACATGTACTTACTGCTTCCTTATTATAGAACGGCTAGATTTCTTTTCCTTTATATCCTTATAGTTATTATAATATACCACCTAGAATATGTCCACCATCATCTGCTTTGTTCCTACTCTCCACCATGATATCTTTCCTATCATTCCTCCCGCACGGTGCCTAGGAGCCACTGAGGGAGGGGTGGGGAAAATTAGGCTTAGTCTTTTGACTAACGGTCGATGGACCAAACATTTTAGGGACTCCGGATAGGGGACAGGGAGAAGTTGCAGGAGATGCGGCACCAGCGGAGTATGGTGCACTTGGAGGTGGGCAAGTCTAGTACAGGAGCACCAGCCTCCAGCTCTGTGAGTGATTAGTTTTAAATAGCTTCTACGAGAGTGATGTAGTGAGGATTTGTTGTACCGGGCATAAGCCAATTTATATTCCTATTATACAGATCTATTTTGATACTTATATTACTATGTGGACTTGCTGTGATTTCTATCTCATAGATTATATGTGATTTATGTACATGGCTTAATTGTCTTTTAGTTGTAACTTATACTCTTGATGATCGCCATTGGCGGCAGAATCGGTGTTTTGTAGTGGCGACCCTCCCTAGCGTCGGTGTCACCGCAAAATGGCAGTTCTGGGCGTAAGACCTGGTAGTGTAGCAAGAAAAAAAAGGGTTCTTACAAACTGGTATCAGAGGTAACCTCGATCCGAAGAGAAGAAGTCCACAAAACACTAGGTCACCCAGCGCAAGCATTAGTTTAGGGACAAACTAAGAAGTGGAAGCTGTGGTGTTTCCATGTGTAAAAATCACAATATATAGTCCATAAATCAATGAGTTAGGCCAACCCAACTAGGAAACTGGACTCACCAAGACAATTCTTAGTGTATCCTGGTCAAAATTGACTTTAGGTATAATTCAATTAAGGTACGAGGATACCTGAAATGACTAGGGGAAGAGTTTTACACGAGAGTAGCTACTCAAGGCTTAAACTCTGATGTCTCTACTTCACTTATCAAGTAGTATTATCACCTTTTACCCAAACTAATAGGGACACCTTAAGGACAAATGATGCCTATAATCTATTAGCGGAAAAGTAGGGGACTCAATATGATTAGGTTGAGACAACCATCGTACCAAATATCAAGGGTCGGATAAGAATTAAATATCAAAAGAGACCCATTTGGTACTTGGTCACATATTGACCCTGATAAGGTTATCATTAATGGTACCCTGAAGAGTCGAAAGGTATGGAGTGTACCAACGAGTTTCAAGATGGAACCCCAAGTCTAAGGTTGCATGCTCTAAGGATGTTGTTCATATCTAGCCCAAATATAACATATCGATATTGAAGACACTTAGCCAAGATAGATAGGGGCTTATCTTTTATTTATTGGGGGCTTGCTCTTTGTTTATTGGGCAAATTAGTTATTTACTTGGGTTCCCTTAGACCTAATTTAGAAAATGTGTTTTCCCAATCATAGTGAGATTGAAGTTGATCTTATTAGGCATTATTTGGGCGATGATAAGATTTTGTAAAAGCGTGTTTGGAATGATGATCTGTAGAATTACCTGGGCGATGTCATGGTAATAAGGAGGAGTAATTACAAGACTTAACTATTACAAGATACCACGTGAATTTGATGACAGGTAGTAAGATTCAGGATATTTGGGAAGATAAGACTAAATCACTATGTTGTAACATCGGAAGTATGATAACACTAGGAAATTTGAAAGAAATTAGCAGAAAATGTATCAAAGACGTATACTTTAAATATGACTCTGCAGAATGGATTCAGATAGTATAAAGGACTAGAATATATACATTTGATGGCATAGTCACGGTTAACAAAGATTTATGACTAACAAAAATGGACTTTGGATTATCAAGTGTAACTACGGTAAAATGAAACAAAATTAATGGGTATTAATGATAATCTCCAAAGAATTACGAGTACACCCTCTTAAATTTTGAGGACGATGAGTAATTTGACGAAGTGATCATTCCCGTTAATTTATAAGATTGGATAAATCGTAAAAATGAGTTGATTAATTACTCGGGCGTACTCGAAGGAATAAGAACATGATCGTGTAGAGGAAGTGTGTAGAGTCGTTGTCTATACTCACAAACAAGAGGTCAAATTATCGGAAGAAAATTTGTGTTTATCAAAACGTGTATTTCCCCGGAATAAATAAAGACGCACTGTGAGGTTTGTCGGCCGGAGCAGCAGGAATCTAGTATAGATGGCTCGGCAGCTTCTAATCGATCGGTCCGCTTAGAGCCGGTCAAGATAGATGATACCGCAGTGTGAGTCTTACTGTGCGAGAAGGTTCCGGTGGTCAAGATCATGAGGGTAAATCATGGACAGGAGGAGTATACCTGGGAGCTACATGATCTGATACAGCAGAAGTACCGGAAGCTCTTTGCATCAGGTATAACTTCAATTCTTAAGGGATGTTACATTCAGTTACTCTCAGTAGAAACCACGCAGGCCTAACCTGAATTTTGGGGACAAAATTTTTATTTTTATTTTTTGGGATTTGTAACATCCATTTCCAACTAGACCCATAAAAGTTGTTTTTTTATGACTAGGTCATGACAAAACCCTAGGAATCCCAAGAAGACCAAGTGAACCTAGGAATGAAGGTGAGATCACCATGGTATGTAAATAACACTTTCCAATTACCTAACCTAGGGTTTGACTTTAGGCCCACACCTTGACTCCTTGACCCCACCATAACATCCCTAGCCTTTTAGAAGGTTCATTCGGTCACAAAGGATCCATTGGGGTCAACCAAAGTAGCTATGTTGACCAAAGTCAACCCTAGCCCTTAAATGGTCAAAGTGCCCTAAGTAAGGGTAAAGTGGCCTCCAAGGTTCCCAACCAACCCTACCCAACCCTTCTTAGACCTTAGGGGAGGTCAATGGATCACCAATGGCCCATTGGGGTCAACCCAAAAGGCTAATTTGACCAAAGTCAATTCAACCTAGGTTTAGGACAAACTAGTTCAAGTTGGCCTAACCTAGCCCAATCCACTTGGGCTAAGCCCAACTTAAGTAGCCAATTAGCTTGAGAGGCAGGAAATTATCAAAAGTGCCATCCAATTGCTGGGTTTGCTGACTAGGAGAGAGAAGCTTCATTCTCCCCTTTAATGGAGGAGAGAGAAAGTGAGAAAGAGAGGTCATTCATGGCCAAGGGCCTCTCTATTCACTCCCATCTTGCTAGATTCATCCTCCTGGATAAATTAGGAGAAGATCAAAGGCTTTTCCTGGCCACCAAGGGGAGGAATTCAGTGGAAATCCAATTGGTCGAAAACCACCTTTCAAGGCCATTAATGGAAATCGATGTCTGGCCCTTCCCCTCCCCCAATTGGCTCTCTTAAAAGCATCCCTAGACCCAGGGCAGTCATTTCCACTATCCTATTTAAGGAGCCGAGCCCTTTGGTAGTGCAATTGCAAAGCACCTGAAAGCTCAAATTTAGGCAATAGCGGCACGACAGTCGGCCTGACTCCAACTCTCCCAAAAGGTCTTGTCCCTCTCCTCTCTTCTAGTGGATAGATCCTATCTCATTGGATGCAAGGTTTGGGACCAATTGGCCTTGGATCGGCTAGCCAGAAATCTCCAGTTTTGGAGTTTTTATTTTTAATCAAATCTCCTGTTCCGTCCACCTCCGACCGGCCAACCACCGCCCACCGCCAGCCACCACCTCAACGAAGGTTGTGGCAGCATTGGTCGGCTGGGGAGAGGCTTAGGTGGCCGGGAAAAATCGCTTGAATACGGCCTAGGACGGGACAATCGGGACCGTTAGCTCAAGGAGGAAGATGAGTCGATCCCGTTGATCCTGCTTTAAGATTCGTACTGGCAACTTATATTAATTCCTTTAAATTCATTTCTTCTTCATAATTTGTAGTAGATAGAATTAAATATTAAAAATACTTAGAACCCACTAAAGTGAAAGTGGCCTATATAAAATTTGTATCCCTTGAAGTCTAGTGTATTTCAAAACTGGTTTCAACAAATTTGGGTCAGTAGTCTGGCCACAGCACTCAAAATAGTGCATCCTATACTAAGGGCTAATCAGATATTAAATTCGGTTCCCCCACTAAACCACTTGTCCAAATGACTTGGAAATTGGAATGGGGGTCACTCTTACCTATACCTATAACATATCTAAAAATGAGAATTTTTGGAAAATATTTTCCTATATTTTTTTTAATAAACCAAGTATGATTTAATTATAGGGTCTAATGACCTCAAGATTCCCCAAATTTGTGTGGCTGACTCTTAGGATCACGATATGACACTAGTAAAAATCTCAGCCGAATTGGGGTTGATTTGAGTAAGTGTTGGTGTGACCAAAGTTTGGTCCCTTAAGGGCAAATTAGGCCAAAAGGGTACTTGGGGCATGGAGGGGCCAATTCTCACCCAAAGGGGATGGGACTTTGGCCCAAGCCTCAAGGTTAGTTAAAACACCCAAACTTGAAGTTTGGGGTGGATTAGGGTGGATTTGCCCTCGGACCCTAGTTCAAACCCTAAGGTTGAACTTTGGGGGTTTGTGAAGGACATAGAGTGATATTTCCGTGTATGGACTTGTAGTTTAGAATGATCTTAGGATGGTAAATAACCCTAGGAAGTAATTATAGGACTTTTAGAGTTTACATCCCCCTTGTAACAACTTGGGATCGTTTAGGGCACTTTACACTTGATTTTATTATTGCATCATAGGACTTTGGATAATCTTGAAATTTAAGCAGTGGCAAAATAATATTGCTATTAAGCTCTGGAAATTTTAGTGTGAATTTTAGACTAGTATTTGAGATACTTCATTCACAACCCTTGTAGTTGCCCAAATCATTAAGAAATTTATTAAGAGATATCTACTCATTGAAAACTTATGCAATTTAGTAAGAGGGCCTTTTAAGTCATTCATGAGCTCTATGAATTTTTATAGAATTATTGTAAGAGTGTCTATATGGGTTGCTTCACAAGCTGCCAAATATTATTTTATTTTAAATGATTTAATTATATGACAAAATAAGCTTGCATAATAATAATCCTTGGTCAATAGTCTCTCATGCTTGTGTTTGTCATCTGGTAATTTTCCTATAATATTTGGATAAATAATTGTATTTTTCCCTAAATATCCTAATACTACTATTGTTTATTCAATAAATTATTGATGGTCAAATTCATCTTGAAAATTGGGATTGTTGGGTATTTATTAATTTTTGGATGATATTAACCTATAATAATTTTGTTAAGACAATGCCTGATCAGAAAACTGTACTTGAGGTTCAAAAGCATTGTTGGCTTAATTTTCAGGGAAATATAATAAATGCCAAATAAATTAGGAAAAATGTTATCTTCTGGATTTAACCTTAAATTATCATGATACACCCCCAGTAATAATCTTAAGTTATTTGGATGAATAATTGAAGGGGTCACCATTCCAACACATCATATAGCTTAGGATGGTCGACACATAGTAAAACTGCAGAATTGTATTAGCATGTGGGAAGGACTTAGGGAGTTGAGTTAATGATATACTGATTTGGTAAGGTGAAATTGAGTTCATCATTAGGAGTCATGATGGCGAGTGTGTTGGTCTGACTAGTGTTAAGCGATGCTCGAGATCGACGAAAGAACGTCTTTCCCTTTGAGAGAGAGAGAGTCAAAATACACTAGGGTTAGATTTAGTATATTATTAAATGGGATT
Source organism: Platanthera zijinensis (assembly GCA_039513925.1). NCBI lineage: Eukaryota > Viridiplantae > Streptophyta > Magnoliopsida > Asparagales > Orchidaceae > Platanthera > Platanthera zijinensis. Next base: position 161,974,531 of record CM077088.1, read on the forward strand.
GGGAAATGGGTAGATACCAATAATAGTAAGTGCCTTGTGAAAGGTAGCTTTTGGTTTCAGCCCATCGTAGTTTATGGTGCCCTCGAGAGCCCTTCACAGGGAATACCTTGGGCAGTCCAAGGTTAACCTTAACCATAAGAATAAATGTTAAAGAGCAACTAGTAAAGAAAAACTAGACTTCACCTTCACTTACCCCGATGTCTCGGGAGGTTAGCTTGGCTAGGTTATCCGAGCGGTAGGCTCGGTGGTTCTGAAAAGGGGCAGGTTAGCCTGGCGAGCCGAAGTCTCGGATGGTAGTTGTACCGGATAGGATAGTTCGGGGAGCCAATGGCTCTAGAAATTCAGGATTTCATGTACATAAAGTGGTGGGTCTTCTGTATTTGATGATCGTTCACACCGACATCAGTACGCTGACTCGGCGGGTGTGGTTTACACATAGCCAAGGGAAAGTATGGCGGTAGGTCAGCATAGTATGTGGTGACTCGTGTGTGTCCTTCAGAGGCGTAGTAAGGTCTAGGCCTGGTAGTGTGAATACTCGCCTAGGACTGGGGTGGCCCGACCTACTATCTCCGTTGGCCACTATGGAGGCTCCTGGGAGTGATGCTAGCTTCCTAACAGGAGGAACTAAAGGTCATGCGCATAGAGTCATGTGAGTGTGTTGCACTTGTGTGAACCATGGCATAACATATCACTACACTCACACTTGCATATAATCCTGACACCCCATCGTAAAAATTAGTATGGGACTTTTTATACGATGGGATCCTGAAAAAATACCCCTTAACTTATAAGTTTGTATGGGTTTTCTTATAAGTTAGGGTTACTTATTTCATTGTCTACTTTACATGTACTTACTGTTTTGCTTACTCGATTACATTACTGCTTCCTTATTATAGAACATCTAGCTTACTTTTCCTTTATATCCCTATAGTTGTTACAATATACCTGCTAGAATAGGTCCACTGTCATCTGCTTTGTTCCTACTCTCCACCATCATAGCTTTCCTATCATTCCTCTCGCACGGAGCCTAGGAGCCACTAGGGGAGGCGTGGGGGAAATTACGCTTAGTCTTTTGACTAACGGTCGATGGACCAAACATTTCAGGGACTCTGGATGGGGGATAGGGAGCAGCAGCAGGAGATGCGGCACCAGTGGAGTGCGGTGCACTTGGAGGTGGGCCAGTTTAGTACAGGAGCACCAGCCTCCAGCTCCTTGAGTGATTAGTTTTACTTAGCTTCCACGAGAGTGATGTAGTGAGGATTTGTTGTACCGGGCATAAGCCTATTTATATTCCTATTATACTAATCTATTACGGTACTTATATTACTATGTGGACTTGCTGTGATTTCTATTTCATAGATTATATGTGATTTGTGGACTTGGCTTTATTGTCTTTCAGCTATAACTTCTACTCTTGATGATCGGTAATGCCGACAGAATCAGCGACCCTCCCAAGCGTCGGTGTCACCGCAAAATGGCGGTTCTGGGCATAAGACTCGATAGTGTAGCAAGAAAAAAATGGGGTCTTACACAAATAAACTAAGTTCACCAAAACCTCAACACCTTCCTATTACAACCTTCTACAGAGTCTAGATATGATTATACACTAACCTGAAAACAATGTGCACTTAAGTGAAACTATGCAGCAACTTCGAATGGACTTTCTCGAGGCTACAGGACTCGTATGAAAATGTGTAACAATCCGTTGGAAATGGCTTTCCAAGTACTACGACTTTCATATTTAGTCAAAAACCCAGATCTAGTCGTATCACACTCAAAAATGGCCTCGAAGTTTGCTGCGCACAGAAAATAGATTTCTACACACATCTTAAAGCAAGATGAACTACATCGGTTCATCTTCTTCCTCTAGCTATTTGCTCAAGACTATATTCAGACTTTCCTCCTCCCTTATTCACCCTCAATAGACCATTCCTCTTCACGAAACCAAGTCCATCAACTTCACATCGAAGAGAGGAGAGGTTGAAGACTATCAATGCTTAGGACAAGGTCCTAGCAAGGTCTCTTCCTAAGAGATCTTCATCTCTCACAAGTAAAACTCCTTTGATTAGACATCTCTCCTAGAACTAATAACTAGAGATCTAGCACCAAAGGAGAGGGTAGGATGCTCACCTTATTTCCGTCCATGAAACTCTTTATCCTTCTCGGCATCTTCCTCCTCGTTGGTATTGTTCTTCCCGTAAGGTAGATCGACTCTTCCTCCAGAAAATCGACTCCGGCAACTTCTTCACGTCCGACAGTTTTGGCACAGGTAACAGCTTGGCAAGTGGATGAAGTGACGGCTAGGGTTTTCTCGTAAATCTCCTTTTATAAAAGGAATTAGGGTTAGAACTCTTGCCACGTGTCACCCTAGTATTGGACCGCCCATTATTATTTAAATTAAGTCTTATCAAAAAGACCGGGTCCAAATAAGTCTTATGGCACATTTTCCGAAAACCCGATTCAGCCCGTATATAGGAATCAGAAAATAGTCTGGGCTAAAAAATACCCTAAGTCAAAATTGTCGAGTATACATACACTCACTCGATGAATCATCGAGATTCGTCGTGACCACTCGATGCCTATAAAGTCCAACATAGTTTTCTAAGTCAATTTGTCATTCGTCGAGTATTACTTTACAATTCGTCGAATGGCTTCGAGTTTACTCAACGCACTCGACGCTTTGTCGATTGGCGTAGAGACCACTCAACGCCTACAAAGTCCAGAATAATTTCAAGTTAAAATCGTCGAGTATACTTGACAATTCATTGAATGGCGTCGATTTTACTCAATGCACTCGACGCTTTGTTGAGTGGCGTTGAGACCACTCTACGCCTACCAGTCCAGGATAATTTCAAGTCAAAATCGTTGAGTATACATATACTCAAACAACAAATCGACGAGATTTGTCGTGATCACTTGAAGCCTATAGAATCCCGAATAATTTTCTAAGTTAAAGCGTTGAGTTCGTTGAGTATCACTCGACTCTTCGTCGAGTGGCATTGAGATCACTCAACACACTCGACGCTTTCCGAGTCTAGAATTGTTCTAAGTAAAATTCTTCATATTCATTAAGCATCACTCAATGCCTTGTTTGGTCCAGAACTATTCTCAATAGATTTTGACATATTAGTCGAGTATCACTCGATGCCTGTTACCAGTATACCCTGATCCTGAGTCAACTCTCCTGACTCAAACAAGTGCTAGGGTCAAGCGTGAATCAGGATATTACAAAATAAAAGATTTCGTCCCCGAAATCTTGCTAAGGCTATAGGGAAAGTAAAGCAAGAAAATACAAAATATGCTCCTAAGTTACTTTGGGAAAACAGCTTCAGGTAGTGCTTTTGCATCAAGCCTGCTGACTCCCAAGTATATTCCTCTTTCCTATGAATAGACCACAATACCTTCACCAAAGGAACACTCTTCCGATACAAGTTCCTTGTCTCGGTGTCCACTATCCGCTCCGGCTCTAGTCGAACAGACCTATCAGTTAACAATATTCCATTTGTGGTGGGGACATGCTGATCGGGCTATAGATGTGCTTTCCAAAGGCAATGACACATGGAAGACGTCATGCAAATTTTTCAGCTCTAGTGGTAGCTCCAGCCGATAGGACAAAGGGCCAATTCTCTCCAAAATAACATAAGGCCCCAAATATCTTGGGCTGAGCTTCTTTCTACCACGCACACGCGACACTCCATGCATCGGCCTGATCTTTAAGAGTTCTTTGTCACCCACTTGAAAATCTACCATCTGGTGCTTCGTAATATAGTACTTTGCCTATCGACTCTGAGCCTCAAGCATGTGGTCCTGTATTAATCTAACAGAAACATCGGTATCATCAATATACTCGATTCCTAAAATCTTTGGATCCTCATCCTGCACCCATGACAATAGAGTTCTACACCTCCTCCTATAAATTGCTTCGTGGGGTGTTATCCCAATGCTAGCTTCATAACTATTGTTGTATGAAAATTCTACCAGTGGCATGTGTCACAACCCGCATTTTCTCCGTATATAAACGACATATCAGAGTAAGAGAAAGCAAGTAACATGATGTCATGTCGTGTAGAGGATAACTGCATACTCTCAGGCAAGACTCCAACTCTACATTTTATATGAAATTCACGAGTTATTGTGAAGAAAATCCAGTGTAAGTTTAATTGGAGAGTCGTATCTCTCGGCTTAGTGGATCAACTAGTCCACAAGTAAAGATATAATTATACGCTGCAGAAAATAGTTTGTTTATAATGGTTAACATCCTATATGAGCATAAATATCTGTATAGGATAACTCATGTTATGTATTACTCTAGATTTAGTATAAGCATGGAAAATAGTTTGTACGTTCAATAAGATATAGTGACTTTAGCTTTTAAAAGATGGCATGTGCATGAGATAGTAAAAATGATACTTGTTATAGTTAAAGTAACTAACATGCAATCCTAGCATAAAACCTTCCCAGAGAGTAAGTAAACGTAATAATCTACAAAGGAATAGACTTAGCAGTTATCAAGGACTAATCATTCAATAGAATCTAGTGGGCATCAACAACCTGACACGAACCCACTAGAAACATGTATGTCTAAACTACAAGGAAGAAACAACCAAAACTACCTCACAATGGTGAGGAAAACTACTGCAACCGCTGCAGACCACAAGAAACCGTCAAACCTAGTCATTCAACAGGCTACTACTCTGAACCTGAGGCATTCACAAGAAAAGAATACCTCAGCAAGAAAAATAAGAGGCGATAAAAGATCATTAATGGCAACAAGTAAGAGGAAACAAAAAGGGGTACAACCCAAACAGGAACAAGCTGTCAAAAAAAAGTAAAATATCTATAAGACAGTAATGAAAGAGTTAATTTATAAAGTTCAACGGTAAATAAGTTTGCACCAAGTGTGAATGGAGTCATGCTCCGAGAACATCTACAAGAGTAAGCAAAATAGCATATGTCTAAACCATAGAAAGAAGAGAGACTAACAGCTCAATAAAACGTGAATCATTAACACCGGTAAAACAAACGGGATGGTGTCGGCGACCAAAACGTCCAATCCAAACTATCAGACTCAAATATCTCAAAAAGACCCTGCGGTGGTGGCCACCGGGTCCAACACAACCCAACAGTCCATAAGAAGAGTCAAAAACATACCTAGTGCAATTATTCACAAAACGGCATCAAGTTAGTGGTCCTTTATCCACTGCCAACCAAGCCAAAACCTCACACCCAAGCACCGATAAAACTCCAAACCTAACATCAAAGTACTCCTACGACAAAGAGGAGGGAAAACCCAAAATTTCACCGTAAGGCCAATACTTGACGAATCGGACATAAATCGGCGAAAATACCCTAAGTCCAGCCAAATTCGTCGTATATACCCGACAAATCAAGGGATACTCGACGAATTTAACATGGCGATAATAGCTATACTCAGCGATACTCAACGAATTTAACATGATTCGGCGTGTATACTCGACGAAAAAGACCTGGTCGCTAGATCACTCGACGTTTTCTAAGCCTGGGCCATACTTGACGAATTCGTCGAATAAACTCGACGAATTTGCCTTCACTCAAAGCCACGACCGTCGATACTCGACGAACTCGATGCCTAGATACTCGACGAATCTACCTTACTCTACACTGCGACTAGCGATACTCGACGAAATTCATTCGCCTATATTCGGCGAATAGACAAAGTTGTTATCCATACTCAGCGAGTTTAACTTAACGTAATAAACGAAGTTTACTAAGCTAATATATCTATAATAAATAATTCCCCTTCAGCTTAACCCCTACATCCGACGAATCCCTGGCCGAAAATCAAACCATTTTATGGATTCTCCAAAATCGAACCCTACACAAAACCTTTTTTCTAAGGAGGGAAGAAAATGGAAGAAAGACAAGGAAATAAAGAAGCACAATAATCAAAGCAAGGGGAAGAATCACCACTTGCCTCCAAACTCCAAAAAACCGGCTCTCCGAGCATTCCTCGATAAGAATCGACCGTAGGAAGTTCTAAGCCCCAATTCCTGAAACTTTTGGGGAAAAGAGGTCAAAACCGCAAACCCTAATGCGTAGAAATCCAAGAAACGGGAAATACTTACCATACAGGCATAGATCTAGGCGAGAGCTTTCCGAATCTCTACTCCTCTGACAAAACCAACCACCGAAATGATCCCTATCGGCAGCTGAAGGCACACGGCGACACTGCCGATTCTTCTCTTTTGCGAAATGGATGGTCGATGGGGAAGAAGGTGAATAGGGTTCCGTCACATCGCTTCTATTTATACTTATATATATACATATATATAATATAATATTAATTATTAAATAAACGTCTAAACGATCCAAAACTCAAACCAACTCGAAATTCAATGAAAATCGCACTGTAGTTAAATACCGATGCTAAGAATCCAACGGCGAAGTCGAAATCGACATCCGACAAACCAAACTCGGGTAAACACCTCTCGAAGATAAAAACGTCCATATCCCAATAAAAAGCTCAACCGAGTCACCAAAACAGTCCTGGCTCGCGAGGGAAATTACACGACCTTGCTAAAGACCAAGCACACTGAAAAACCTACTGAGCAAAACCACGCTCCAGCAATGGCACCCGTTAACTACGCGTAAATCATAACGCCCTGACGTCATAAATACGCCACTAACAGAATTAAGATAAACATCAAAAAATTAGGGGCGTTACGCCCCCCCCCCCCCCCCTAAAAAGAAGTTTCATCCCGAAACTTGGCATGAAAAGAATCAAATCCAAAACATAATGAAAAGTAACTGAAGGTTAATGAAGAAAACACTTACCAAAAGAAATTAGGAGAACATATAAGTATGAGCATCCCTCATAGCTGACTCCAACTCCCAAGTTGCGCTCTCCACGTCTTGGTTCTGCCCCAAAACTTTGACCATGGGTATTGTCTTCCTTTGCAACACCCGATCTCTAGTATCCAAAATGCGAACAAGCATCTCCATATAAGAAAGGTAGACTCCAACTGGGGCGCAGAATCAAGAACTTGTTCGTCGCAAAAAACACACTTTCGCAATTGGCTCACGTGAAACAAATCATGTACACCAATAAAATTTGGGGGCAAATCCAGCCTATAAGCTGACACTCCAATGCGCCCAAGAATCTCGAAAGGTCCCTATTGGGTCAATTGCGCACAATGTCCTAGATTTGAGGAGGTCAATCTTGCCAATGACATACATATAGTTGTAGTTGATAGTGATGGGACAGGTAGCCTAAGTGGCCAAGTCAGGTAAACACTGACCTAAGATGTGGAATGACAGAAAACTGTCTAAGTCCATAGGTGTTTAGTGAAGGTGACTCACTCAACGCCAGATTACTTATAGCGCTGAGTGAAGCCTATTCAGTCAAATCCAAAGCAGTGGCAAGCTGAGAAAGTGGCTAAGTCCACAGGCATTGAGTGAAGTCAACTCACTCAACGCCATACAGCAAAAAGGCTATGAGTTGAAATGGATTCTAAATTCGTCGAACTAAGTTCAGAGTTTGTTGAGCTAAGCTCACCATTCGTCGAACTCATTTCAGCATTCGTCGGACTCAATTCAGAGTTGTGTGAGGCAGAAATGTGGCTAAGTCTACAGGCGTTGAGTGAAGTTCATTCACTCAACGCCATACCCTCATAAGTGTTGAGTAACACTTAGTCAGTCAAGGCCAGTGTTTTTAAACACAAAAATTTAGCTAAGGCAACAAGCGTTGTGTGAGGCATGGTCACTCAACGCTCTTAACGCCTAAGATGCTTGAGAGGCAAAATATTGTCTAAGGCAAAAGGCATTGAGTGAGGCGTGCTCACTCAATTCTCTCAATGCCTAAGTTGTAAAAAGCTTTTCTAAGGCAAACAGCGTTGAGTGATGAAGACACACTCAATGCTCTCAACGCCAGAGAAGTAGGAAGATTTTGCTAAGGCAAAAAGCATTGAGTGAGGCTTGATCACTCAACGCTCTCAACGCCTAGATAAATAGTAATCTGTCTAAGTGTTTTGGCATTGAGTGAAGCTCATTCACTCAACGCCTATTCTACTGATGCTCGATTTTGGCTAAATCCACAGGTGCTGACGTCAGTAAAATCGACAAAGTTAGCTAAGTTCAAATCAGGAATGGAGAAGCTACAGAACACGACAAACTCTGCTGCGAATCTACTGTACGTCTTCTTCCATTAAAGCAAGGCGCGTCTGGAAGTTGTAGGTGGGGCCCACTGATGTCTTAGAGCCGTTGATCGGCGAACTACAAAAGGATGAGATGGGCCAAGATAAGAACAACTTTTAGGGCTTACTCAATTCAAAAAGGATAGCAGTCGACTTCATCTTCCTCATCATTGCTTTATGTGAAAAGCTTGAATCTCTCCAACAAGAAAAGTTCATATAGCTGTGCAGACTCCATCTGCTATAATAGAATTAGAAATTGTCTTGAAGAAAGAAGAACCTTCAGCCTTCGGCAGGTTCAGTTAGTTGCTTGAAGACTCAAGATCAACAAATCTTTAGTATTCTACAGCAAGTTCAGAAGTAAGCTTCTGAGTTCCTCCGGCAAAGTTTTTCTCGGCTGTGAGGAGAGTTAGAGCAGAAATTTCTCATATCTTGTTGTTAATACAGAGAAATATCTCTGAGTCAAAGTTAATTAAATTATTTCTTATTGTAGGATCCTTCTAGATCTGAGATATAGGGCCTTGGGCCTAAGGTAGGTCAAATTTGCCTGAGCTGTAGGAGAGGGCTCCTCTCTGAGTGTATGATCCTGCTGGGATCTGAGGTGTAAGCTCCTTGGAGCATTGTTTTGGAGAAGTGCCTTGACTAATAGGAAGTTAGCAAGGTGGGAGGAGAGTGGATGTACTCATAATTTTGGAGAACCACTATAAAATACTTGTGTGCTTTTCTGTGATTATTTCCTGTTTGTAGGTTCATAAAAGCTCTCATCTATTCAATCACAAAGTAGCATAAGAAGAAACAAAAAGAAATGCAAAATACCTAGACAAACCTATTCACCCCCGCCCCCCGCTCTAGGTTGCTAGCTACCTTGAAAATAAGATCTTTCAAGTGGTATCAGAGGGAGGTTGCTCAAAAAGGATTTAACAATCTGAGTGATCTCCAAAGGTAGCTATAGTTAAGTGATCATGGGCTCTAGAGCGAGCTAGAGAGAGTTGAGTTTCATGAAAATCCTCATCTGTAGGAAGGAGAATTTTGGAATATAGAAAGAGAGGGTGAGGCTATTTATGGAAGCCTATAATCCAAGGATCTTTGCAATAGTCAGGGAGGGACCTATCATTCCTATGAAGGACTCTGCTCTAAATGCCAACATCAAGACACCAAAAAAATACTCTGAAATGACAAAAGATGAGGTCATCTTAGCTGGCTTGGACAGGAGAGCACAGAACATCATTGATAGTGCAGTAAATGACTCAACTTTTCAGAACTTGGTTCACTTCCAGACCTCTAAGGAGATGTTTGACACACTTGTAGTCTACATGGAGGGTATTGAAGAGGTAAGGGATGATAGGAAGTCTCTGCTCAACCAGGAGTATGAGGCTTTCATGCAAAATCTGAAAGAGAACAAAGCTACCTGCTATGAAAGATTTTTCAGGATCATAAATGAGTAGAAGACCTATGGGAGGCTCTTCAATAATCATGAAATAAATGACAAGTTTCTAAGATCTCCCACTAGAGACTGAGATATTAAGATCTGTGTCATAAGAGAGGTGGCCAAGCTTGCTGAAACTCCTCCCCAAACATTATTTGGAAAGTTGCTCTCCTATGAGATGCAGCTAGCTGCCAAGAAGGAGGAGGAGGCCACCGGCAAATCCTTGAAGAAGGAAAAGTCCTTGGCCCTCAGAGCAGAAAGCATAAGGAAGGGCAAGAAGAGGATTTCTTCTCCACCAAGAAGACCAGCTGAGTCCGATAGCTCAGACTCAGAAGCATCAGACAGTAGCATGTCTGATGAAGACTTTGCAGCCTTCTCTAGACAACTCAAGAGGCTGATGAAGAAGAAGCATTGGAAGAAGAGGCCTTCCAATTCCACTCATCACAGGAAGAGTCAGTCCAAGAATATTAGTTATGGTTCCAAACCTAATAAATATAACTCTTCTAAAGTAGTTTGCTACTATTGAGCAAGTCTGGGTATATGATAGCTGACTGCTCAGAGAAGGGGAAAGAGGCTGAGGAGAAGAAGCAACATCAATACAAAGGGAAGAAGGAGAAGTACTTCATTGCTAAGAAGGAAAAGAGTTAGACAGACTCATCATCCTTTTAGTCTGAAGAAGAAGAAGCCTTCATTGGGCTAGTTGTTGTTGTTGCTAAAGATAAAGCTATTGCAGCAGGAGAAGTCAATCTTATAGTGAGGATAGGAATCAGGGCCCCTTTGACACTATCAGACAGTTATTCAGAGGTGGATGAAGATGATGTCCACAGCTGCAGAGGGCTGATGGCAATGACAGTTGGAGAGGACAGCCAGTATCAGCCTGGTCAATGCAAGGTACATTATTTACCCAATTCTATTTCTATGTCTGAGTATGACACCAGTCCTTGCTCAGAAACCTCTTCACCCAGTGGTGAAGAAGATTCTGGATCTGAAAGAGATGTCAATCAACTGATTGACAAGTATGAAGAGCTTCTGAATGCCTTTAAGAAGGTCAAGAAGTTATCTAAGAAGCAAGCTAAAGAGATTTCATCTCTTAAGCTTGTAGTTGCCCAGCTGACTATAACAGCTAATCTGTTGGATCAGAAAGCTAGGGAAATAAGCCAACTGAAATCCCTCTTGGACATCTAGATATCCTCAATCAAGCATAAGAACTGTCTCATTAGGGAACTTGAAGATATGCTTGAGAAGGAGAAAAGAATAGTGGCTAGCTATTCTAAGCCAAGTACTATACTCCCCTTGATAGACACCTTCTCCTCTCAAAATGGCAAGAAGGGGTTGGGATTCAAGGGAAGCACAAGAGTTGCTCCTTCCAAAAGGAAGGGCAAAGCTCCAGCTCCAGCTCATCCTATTGCTTCCAAGCCTCCTATCCTTTTTAGATAAGTTTTGTTACCTTCTAACAGGTATGACCAAGAAAGCTCTTATGTTCACTAGGAGAAGGGTTGTTCATCTAGAGTGAACAAAGATGTTCACAATCATGGTGAAAGTTTTAGCAAGGTGTGTGCCTTGAAGGCTGCCAATGATAAATTTCAAATGGGCTAATCTGGACCATTTGTTTTTGGTGCTTCAGCCCCAATTCTCAAGAATGTTATTGCAGCCAAGACTCAAAATCTGACAGCAAAGATTCAGACTAAGGGTAAGTCTAACAGTCAGGATGATTTGGGCATATCTGAATCCATCAGAAGCATGCTTTCTAAAAATAAGCTTGTTGTTGCTGGAACTCAAAGCAAACCAAATAAACTAGCTAGAAAACTTTCCTTCAGTCAAATTCTAGCTGAAAGAAATAAGAAAAAGGTTGCAGCACATCTTCCTCCTGTTAGGGTTGCTGCTAACCAAGCCACAGGTCCTACAAAGAAGAGAAGATATAACATACATGATTGTTGGTGTTGTGGTAAGATAGGGAATTTTGCCATTGACTACTGCCACAATCACATTGTGAGCAGAACTAGGGAAAGTCCACCAGTCAAAAATTTTGTTGGTGGACATGTTAAGTTTCATACTAATATGCACCTAGGACCCAAGAAATATTGGGGTGCTAAGGTAAAGTAAACTGTGTATTGCAGGATAGTCTAAGTGGTCATACCCCTATATGGTACTTGGACAGTGGTTGTTCCAGGCACATGACTGGAACAAGAAGCAACTTGAAGGAGTTTACTTTAGTAAAAGATGGAACCAAAGTCATCTTTGGTGGTTCAGATAGAGGTGTAACTAGAGGATATGGTAAGATTACCAATGGCATAGTCACCATCACCAAGGTGGCTTATGTTGAAGGGTTGCAATAAAACCTTATATGCATAAGCCAGCTTTCTGATCTTGGCTATTTTATTGTCTTCCAAGAGGATCAGTGCCTAATTAGGAGGTCAAGTGATCAAGAGGTCATCTTAACAGGCATTAGGAGTGGAAATGTTTATTTCTTAAACTTTCTATGTCAAGATATAGATTCTTTTATCTATCTAGTGTCAAATGAGAAAGTCTCCTACTATGTCCAGTTGCACAAGAGGGAAGCCCATTTAAATTACAATTCTATTAGCAAGCTCTTCAGTCAAGAGCTAGTTAGGAATGGCCCTAATGTGAAGTGCTCCAAGGAGGGAATTTACTCAGCTTGCCAAAAGGGCAAGCAGACAAAAGTCTCCTTCAAGGGCATTGGTACCAAAGACTCTGTGAGTAGCTTATACCACTTGCACATGGACATATTTGGTCCTATGCCAGTTCACATTCTTGGTAGGAAATTCTACACCCTTATGGTAGTTGATGATTATTCCATATTTACCTGGGTGTTCTTTTTTAAGAAAAAGAATGAGACTCTTGATGTCTTCATGAGGTTTGTCAAGCAAATTAAGAATGAGTTTGGCAGTTCTGTGGTCAAAATAAGAAGTGACCATGGGACTAAATTCCAGTCTAATGGCATTACAAGGTTCTGTGAAGAGGAGCATGTGATTCATCAAGAATTCTCTTCTTCTAGAATACCCCAGCAAAAGGGGATAGTTGAGAGGAAAAAACAGGACACTTATAGAGGCTGGTAGAACACTGTTGAGTGATACATCTCTCCCAGAATATTTTTGAGCTGAAGTAGTAAATACTGCATGTCATGTCCTCAATAGAGCATCTATCACTAAAATCCACAAGAAGACTCCTTATGAGATCTTGAAGGGCAAAAAACCAAATCTGGGCTATCTCAGAATCTTTGGTAGTAAGTGTTTTGTGCTTCACAATGAAAAGTACTATGTGACTAAGTTTGTTGTCAAGTCCTTTGATGGAATATTTGTTGGGTATAGTAATCATAGCGAAGCCTATAGGATCTACAACTTGAAAAGCCAAGTTGTAGAATAATCAGTTCATGTAGTCTTTGATGAGTCTATTATGATTAACAGTGGGATGTCTAGCTCTTCTTATAGTACTGCAGGTACAGAATAGATGATGGACAAACTGACCATCAAGGAAGCATCACCAGTTATAGAAGATGAAGTAGATACTCTAGAAAATCTACCAGATACACTAGGAATGGATGAAGATCAATAAGAGGCTGCACCTAAAGCTGAACCTATTGCTGAAAGAAGACTGCCACCAGCAGTCAGACACATAAGAGATCATCCAGCACACCAGATCATTGGTGAGGCAAGCCATGAATTAATAACAAGGAGCAAATTTCTGAACATAGCCATGTACTCAAGCTTTCTGTCACAAGTAGAGGCCAAGAAGTTTGAAGAGACCAACATAGACCAACATTGGATTGGACCTATGCAGGAGGAACTGAACCAGTTCAAGAGGTGCAAGGTCTAGAAGTTAGTTCCCATACCATATGGTCATAATGTAATTGGAGTCAAGTGGAGCTATAGAAACAAGCTTTATGAAAATGGAATTATAGCTAATAACAAATCCAGACTAGTAGCTAAGGGGTACATGCAAGAAGAAGGCATTGATTTTGATCAAACCTTTCCCCTGTAGCAAGATTGGAGTTCATCAGATTGTTGCTTGCATATGCTGCACACAAGGGATTCAAGGTCTACCAGATGGATGTGAAGTCAGCCTTCCTTAATGGTGACTTAAAAAAGAAGCCTATGTTGAGCAGCCTCCAGGTTTTGTAGTTCCTAACTCACCTGATTATATTTATAGACTTAAGAAAGCTCGATATTGCCTGAAGCAAGCCCCTAGAGCATGGTATGAGACTTTGTCTAGTTTCCTCATTGAGAATAAATTCTCAAGGGGGGAAATTGACAAGACCTTATTTCTAAGGGAATCTAAGGGTAAGATCATCCTAGTTCAGATCTATGTAAATGACATCATCTTGGGATCTACTGATGACAACCTCTGCAAAACTTTTGCTAAACATATACAGGGGAATTTTGAGATGAGCAGTATGGGTGAACTTAGGTTCTTCTTGGGCCTCCAAGTAAGATAGACTGATGATGGCTTGTCCATATCCCATTCTAAGTTCACTAGGGAGTTGATAAAGAAATTTTGCATGGAGAACTCCTCCACCATGTGAACTCCCATGGGGTCAAGTATGCTTTTAGGAAAAGATGAGGCAGGGAAACCTGTTGATGAAACTTTGCATAGATGGATAATTGGCTCCCTTCTATATGTGACTGCAAGTAGGCCAGACATCCTGTATGCGACATGTGTTTGTGCTAGGTATCAGGCTTGCCCTAATGAATCTCACTTCTCTGTAGCTAAGAGAATTTTGAGGTTTCTTAAGGGCACTCCAGATCTTGGCCTATGGTACCCTAGGAATGGGGAGTTTTAATAAACATGCTATTCAGATGCAGTTTTTGCAGGCTGCAAAGAGGACAGGAAGAGCACATCTGGCACCTGTCAGTTCTTGGGAGGGAGACTGGTATCTTGGAGCAGTAAGAAACAAACCAGTGTTGCAATATCAATAGCAGAGTAAGAGTACATCTCAACAGGTACGTGTTGTGCTCAGTTATTGTGGATCCAGCACCAGCTTCAAGACTACAACCTCCAGATAAGTAGAACTCCTCTATTCTGTGATTCTACTAGTGCAATCACAATTGCTAGGAATCCTATATCCCATAGCAGGACTAAGCACATAGAGATTAGATATCATTTCATTAGGGAGCATGTGGAATGTGAAGACATCACCCTTGAGTTTGTTCCAACAGACAAACAAGTGGCTCTTCATCTGGTTGCAAGCAATTTGGTATTTTGCAGATGGAATTGTTCTTTAAAGAAATGAAGATTCTCCAATTGCGGGGGAGCATGTCCAGCATAATTCCAACAATTCATTGTTGCCTAATTTAGGGGGCGGATGATAAGATGATCAGATGATCAGATGAATCCGACCAGCTATTTGTTGAAGTCAAAAAGGGGGAGGAAAAGATGATCAGATTAATGTTCTAGCGTGGTGCAGCAATTCAGGGGAAGCAGGTGCAGTGATGTTCCACTCTGCAGGCAGGGAAGTGTGGTCATAATAGATCACTTCTCAATTATATAGTTTTCATGCTTATTGTTGCATGGTTTTGTGTATGTCATTGACTCACTTGCTTAAGAGTTTTGACTTCCTCAAATAGTGGGAGATTGTTGGGTCCATTTCCCACAATGTCCTAGATTTGAGTAAGTAAATCTTGTCAATGATATACATATAGTTATAGTTGATAGTGATGGGACAGGTAGCCTAAATGGCCAAGTCAGGTAAACACTTACCTAAGATGTGGACTGACAGAAATATGTCTAAGTACACAGGCGCTGAGTGAAGGTGACTCACTCAATGCCAGATGACTTATAGCGCTGAGTGAGCCTATTCAGTCAAAGCTAAAGCAGTGGCAAGATGAGAAAGTGGCTAAGTCCACAGGCATTGAGTGAAGTCAACTCACTCAATGCCATATAGCAAAACGGTTGTGAGTTGAAGTGGATTCTGAATTCGTCGAACTAAGTTCAGAGTTCATCGAGTTGAGCTCACCGTTCGTCGAACTCAGTTCAGCATTCATCGAACTCAGTTCAGAGTTGTGTGAGGCAGAAATGTGGCTAATTCCACAGGCATTGAGTGAAGGTCATTCATTCAACTATATAGCCTCATAAGTGTTGAGTAACACTCAGTCAGTCAAAGCCAGTGTTTTTAAACATAGAAATTTGGCTAAGGCAAAAAGAGTTGAGTGAGGCGTGGTCACTCAACGCTCTCAATGCCTAAGATGTTGAAGAGGTAAAATATTGACTAAGGCAAAAGGCGTTGAGTGAGGCGTGCTCACTCAACGCTCTCAACGACTAAGTTGCGGAAAGCTTTTCTAAGGCAAACAGCGTTGAGTGATGAAGACACACTCAACGCTCTCAACGCCAGAGAAGCAGGAAGATTTTGCTAAGGCAAAAAAGCGTTGAGTGAGGCTTGTTCACTCAACGCTCTCAATGCCTAGATAGACAGAAAACCGTCTAAGTGTTTTGGCATTGAGTGAAGCTGATTCACTCAACGTATATTCTACTGATGCTCGATTTTGGTTAAGTCCACAGGTGCTGACATAAACAAAATTGACAAAGTCAACTAAGTTCAAATCAGGTATGGAGAAGCTACAGAACACGACAAACTTTGCCGTGAAGCTACTATAAGTCTTCTTCAATTAATGCAAGGCGCAGCTGGAAGTTGCAGGTGGGGCCCACTGATCTCTTAGAGTCGTTGATCGGCGAGCTACAAATGGATGAGATGGGCCAAGACAAGAACAACTTTTAGGGCTTATTCAAATCAAAAAGGATAGCAGCCGACTTAATCTTCCTCTCCATTCCTGTATGTGAAAAGCTTGAAGCTCTCCAGCAAGAAAAGATCAGATAGCTGTGTAGTCTCCATCTGCCACAGTAGAATCAGAAATTGTTTTGAAGATAGAAGAACATTCATCCTTCGGCAGGTTTAGTTAGCTGCTTGAAGACTCAAGATCAACAGATCTTTAGTCTTCTACAGCAAGTTCAGGAGTAAGCTTCTGAGTTCCTCCAGCAAAGTTTTTCTCTGTTGTGAGGAGAGTTAGAGCAGAAATTTCTCAGCTCTATTTGTTGACACAGAGAAATTTCTCTGAGTCAAAGTTAATTAAATTATTTATTATTGTAGGATCCTTCTAGATCTGAGGTGTAGGGCCTTGGGCCTAAGGTAGGGAAAATTTTCCTGAGCTGTAGGAGAGGGCTCCTCTCTGAGTATAGTATCCTTCTAGGATCTAAGGTAGGTGAGTTTTACTCACTGAGAAGTAGGGCAGTATTGTCTGAGTTGTAGGATAGTGAATCTCTCTGAGTTGTAAGAGCAAGTTTGCTCTAGGGTAGGGATATCCTCTATAGCCTTAGTGGTAGGGCTTAATTGCCTAATATAGGTGATACTTGTATCACTGAGTGTAGGCCCTTGTGACTGAGGTGTAAGTCTTTGAGGAGACTTAAAGATCCTGAGGGATCTGAGGTGTAAGCTCCTTGGAGCATTATTTTGGAGAAGTTCCTTGACTAACAGGAAGTTAGCAAGGTGGGAGGAGAGTTGTATGTACCCATAATTTTGGGAACCACTATAAAATACTTGTGTGTTTTTCTATGATTGTTTTTTGTTTGCAGGTTCTTAAAATCTCTCATCTATTGAATCACAAAGTAACATAAGAAGAAACAAAAAGATACTCAAAAGTCCTAAACAAACCTATTCACCCCCCCCCCCCTCCCTCTAGGTTCCTAACTACCTTGAAAATTAGATCTTTCAGTCCCACATACCTAGGGTCCAACTTATGGTTCTTTCCAAACCTCTAAACACCAGACATCAGGGAAATCTTCAGAAAAACCATGTACCCAACAGCAAATTCCAAATCAGTCATTCGTTGATTGGCATTCTTCTCATATCGCTCCTGAGATATCCAAAGCTTCTCTCGAATATGCGTCACAGAAGTATTCATCTCTTTTAAAGCTTCTAAACCCAACAACGGTCCTTCTTTAACCTCGGCCCAAAACAAGGGAGTTCTGTAATGTCTCCCATACAAAGCGAATTCCATCAATCTCTGTTGTTCATCCCAAGCTCCTTCGTAGTCCAAGATGTAACATCTTATCATGTCTTCCAAAATATGATTTACTCTCTCAGTCTGACCATTGATCCATGGAAGATAGGCGGTTGAATATCTGAAGTCCGTACCCAACCCTTCCTGTAAACTTTTCCAAAAATGAGAAGTAAACTTGGAATATAGATCCGATATAATAGTAACAAGTACTCCATGCAATCTGATGACTTCATCCAAATATAACTCTGTTATTTTCTTCATGTAGTAATCAATCTTGAATGGAACGAAGTGAGCACACTTTGTTAGTCTATCAACTATAACCCATACAGAATCATGTCTCTTGGGAGATCTTGGCAACCTAGTAATGAAGTCCATAGAAATACTCTCCCACTTCGAACTTGGAATCTCCAAAGGCGTTAACTTGCCACAAGGCCTTCTATGATCATCCTTAACTTGCTTACAGGTGAAGCACTCAGACACGAACAGAATTAAGATAAACATCAAAAAATTAGGATTAACTACGCGTAAATCAGAACGCCCTGACGTCATAAATACGCCACTAACAGAATTAAGATAAACATCAAAAAATTAGGGGCGTTACGCCCCCCCCCCCCCCCCTAAAAAGAAGTTTCATCCCGAAACTTGGCATGAAAAGAATCAAATCCAAAACATAATGAAAAGTAACTGAAGGTTAATGAAGAAAACACTTACCAAAAGAAATTAGGAGAACATATAAGTATGAGCATCCCTCATAGCTGACTCCAACTCCCAAGTTGCGCTCTCCACGTCTTGGTTCTGCCCCAAAACTTTGACCATGGGTATTGTCTTCCTTTGCAACACCCGATCTCTAGTATCCAAAATGCGAACAAGCATCTCCATATAAGAAAGGTAGACTCCAACTGGGGCGCAGAATCAAGAACTTGTTCGTCGCAAAAAACACACTTTCGCAATTAGCTCACGTGAAACAAATCATGTACACCAATAAAATTTGGGGGCAAATCCAGCCTATAAGCTGACACTCCAATGCGCCCAAGAATCTCGAAAGGTCCCTATTGGGTCAATTGCGCACAATGTCCTAGATTTGAGGAGGTCAATCTTGCCAATGACATACATATAGTTGTAGTTGATAGTGATGGGACAGGTAGCCTAAGTGGCCAAGTCAGGTAAACACTGACCTAAGATGTGGAATGACAGAAAACTGTCTAAGTCCATAGGTGTTTAGTGAAGGTGACTCACTCAACGCCAGATTACTTATAGCGTTGAGTGAAGCCTATTCAGTCAAATCCAAAGCAGTGGCAAGCTGAGAAAGTGGCTAAGTCCACAGGCATTGAGTGAAGTCAACTCACTCAACGCCATACAGCAAAAAGGCTATGAGTTGAAATGGATTCTAAATTCGTCGAACTAAGTTCAGAGTTTGTTGAGCTAAGCTCACCATTCGTCGAACTCATTTCATCATTCGTCGGACTCAATTCAGAGTTGTGTGAGGCAGAAATGTGGCTAAGTCTACAGGCGTTGAGTGAAGTTCATTCACTCAACGCCATACCCTCATAAGTGTTGAGTAACACTTAGTCAGTCAAGGCCAGTGTTTTTAAACACAAAAATTTAGCTAAGGCAACAAGCGTTGTGTGAGGCATGGTCACTCAACGCTCTTAACGCCTAAGATGCTTGAGAGGCAAAATATTGTCTAAGGCAAAAGGCATTGAGTGAGGCGTGCTCACTCAATTCTCTCAATGCCTAAGTTGTAAAAAGCTTTTCTAAGGCAAACAGCGTTGAGTGATGAAGACACACTCAATGCTCTCAACGCCAGAGAAGTAGGAAGATTTTGCTAAGGCAAAAAAGCATTGAGTGAGGCTTGATCACTCAACGCTCTCAACGCCTAGATAAATAGTATTCTGTCTAAGTGTTTTGGCATTGAGTGAAGCTCATTCACTCAACGCCTATTCTATTGATGCTCGATTTTGGCTAAATCCACAGGTGCTGACGTCAGTAAAATCGACAAAGTTAGCTAAGTTCAAATCAGGAATGGAGAAGCTACAGAACACGACAAACTCTGCTGCGAATCTACTGTACGTCTTCTTCCATTAAAGCAAGGCGCGTCTGGAAGCTGTAGGTGGGGCCCACTGATGTCTTAGAGCCGTTGATCGGCGAACTACAAAAGGATGAGATGGGCCAAGATAAGAACAACTTTTAGGGCTTACTCAATTCAAAAAGGATAGCAGTCGACTTCATCTTCCTCATCATTGCTTTATGTGAAAAGCTTGAATCTCTCCAACAAGAAAAGTTCATATAGCTGTGCAGACTCCATCTGCTATAATAGAATTAGAAATTGTCTTGAAGAAAGAAGAACCTTCAGCCTTCGGCAGGTTCAGTTAGTTGCTTGAAGACTCAAGATCAACAAATCTTTAGTATTCTACAGCAAGTTCAGAAGTAAGCTTCCGAGTTCCTCCAGCAAAGTTTTTCTCGGCTGTGAGGAGAGTTAGAGCAGAAATTTCTCATATCTTGTTGTTAATACAGAGAAATATCTCTGAGTCAAAGTTAATTAAATTATTTCTTATTGTAGGATCCTTCTAGATCTTAGCTATAGGGCCTTGGACCTAAGGTAGGTCAAATTTGCCTGAGCTGTAGGAGAGGGCTCCTCTCTGAGTGTATGATCCTGCTGGGATCTGAGGTGTAAGCTCCTTGGAGCATTGTTTTGGAGAAGTGCCTTGACTAATAGGAAGTTAGCAAGCTGGGAGGAGAGTGGATGTACTCATAATTTTGGAGAACCACTATAAAATACTTGTGTGCTTTTCTGTGATTATTTCCTGTTTGTAGGTTCATGAAAGCTCTCATCTATTCAATCACAAAGTAGCATAAGAAGAAACAAAAAGAAATGCAAAATACCTAGACAAACCTATTCACCCCCCCCCCCCCCCCCCGCCCCCTGCTCTAGGTTGCTAGCTACCTTGAAAATAAGATCTTTCAAGTGGTATCAGAGGGAGGTTGCTCAAAAAGGATTTAACAATCTGAGTGATCTCCAAAGGTAGCTATAGTTAAGTGATCATGGGCTCTAGAGCGAGCTAGAGAGAGTTGAGTTTCATGAAAATCCTCATCTGTAGGAAGGAGAATTTTGGAATATAGAAAGAGAGGGTGAGGCTATTTATGGAAGCCTATAATCCAAGGATCTTTGCAATAGTCAGGGAGGGACCTATCATTCCTATGAAGGACTCTGCTCTAAATGCCAACATCAAGACACCAAAAAAATACTCTGAAATGACAAAAGATGAGGTCATCTTAGCTGGCTTGGACAGGAGAGCACAGAACATCATTGATAGTGCAGTAAATGACTCAACTTTTCAGAACTTGGTTCACTTCCAGACCTCTAAGGAGATGTTTGACACACTTGTAGTCTACATGGAGGGTATTGAAGAGGTAAGGGATGATAGGAAGTCTCTGCTCAACCAGGAGTATGAGGCTTTCAGGCAAAATCTGAAAGAGAACAAAGCTACCTGCTATGAAAGATTTTTCAGGATCATAAATGAGTAGAAGACCTATGGGAGGCTCTTCAATAATCATGAAATAAATGACAAGTTTCTAAGATCTCCCACTAGAGACTGAGATACTAAGATCTGTGTCATAAGAGAGGTGGCCAAGCTTGCTGAAACTCCTCCCCAAACATTATTTGGAAAGTTGCTCTCCTATGAGATGCAGCTAGCTGCCAAGAAGGAGGAGGAGGCCACCGGCAAATCCTTGAAGAAGGAAAAGTCCTTGGCCCTCAGAGCAGAAAGCATAAGGAAGGGCAAGAAGAGGATTTCTTCTCCACCAAGAAGACCAGCTGAGTCCGATAGCTCAGACTCAGAAGCATCAAACAGTAGCATGTCTGATGAAGACTTTGCAGCCTTCTCTAGACAACTCAAGAGGCTGATGAAGAAGAAGCATTGGAAGAAGAGGCCTTCCAATTCCACTCATCACAGGAAGAGTCAGTCCAAGAATGATAGTTATGGTTCCAAACCTAATAAATATAACTCTTCTAAAGTAGTTTGCTACTATTGAGCAAGTCTGGGTATATGATAGCTGACTGCCCAGAGAAGGGGAAAGAGGCTGAGGAGAAGAAGCAACATCAATACAAAGGGAAGAAGGAGAAGTACTTCATTGCTAAGAAGGAAAAGAGTTAGACAGACTCATCATCCTTTTAGTCTGAAGAAGAAGAAGCCTTCATTGGGCTAGTTGTTGTTGCTGCTAAAGATAAAGCTATTGCAGCAGGAGAAGTCAATCTTATAGTGAGGATAGGAATCAGGGCCCCTCTGACACTATCAGACAGTTATTCAGAGGTGGATGAAGATGATGTACACAGCTGCAGAGGGCTGATGGAAATGACAGTTGGAGAGGACAGCCAGTATCAGCCTGGTCAATGCAAGGTACATTATTTACCCAATTCTATTTCTATGTCTGAGTATGACACCAGTCCTTGCTCAGAAACCTCTTCACCCAGTGGTGAAGAAGATTCTGGATCTGAAAGAGATGTCAATCAACTGATTGACAAGTATGAAGAGCTTCTGAATGCCTTTAAGAAGGTCAAGAAGTTATCTAAGAAGCAAGCTAAAGAGATTTCATCTCTTAAGCTTGTAGTTGCCCAGCTGACTATAACAGCTAATCTGTTGGATCAGAAAGCTAGGGAAATAAGCCAACTGAAATCCCTCTTGGACATCCAGATATCCTCAATCAAGCATAAGAACTGTCTCATTAGGGAACTTGAAGATATGCTTGAGAAGGAGAAAAGAATAGTAGCTAGCTATTCTAAGCCAAGTACTATACTCCCCTTGATAGACACCTTCTCCTCTCAAAATGGCAAGGGGTTGGGATTCAAGGGAAGCACAAGAGTTGCTCCTTCCAAAAGGAAGGGCAAAGCTCCAGCTCCAGCTCATCCTATTGCTTCCAAGCCTCCTATCCTTTTTAGATAAGTTTTGTTACCTTCTAACAGGTATGACCAAGAAAGCTCTTATGTTCACTAGGAGAAGGGTTTTTCATCTAGAGTGAACAAAGATGTTCACAATCATGGTGAAAGTTTTAGCAAGGTGTGTGCCTTGAAGGCTGCCAATGATAAATTTCAAATGGGCTAATCTGGACCATTTGTTTTTGGTGCTTCAGCCCCAATTCTCAAGAATGTTATTGCAGCCAAGACTCAGAATCTGACAGCAAAGATTCAGACTAAGGGTAAGTCTAACAGTCAGGATGATTTGGGCATATCTGAATCCATCAGAAGCATGCTTTCTAAAAATAAGCTTGTTGCTGCTGGAACTCAAAGCAAACCAAATAAACTAGCTAGAAAACTTTCCTTCAGTCAAATTCTAGCTGAAAGAAATAAGAAAAAGGTTGCAGCACATCTTCCTCCTGTTAGGGTTGCTGCTAACCAAGCCACAGGTCCTACAAAGAAGAGAAGATATAACATACATGATTGTTGGTGTTGTGGTAAGATAGGGAATTTTGCCATTGACTACTGCCACAATCACAATGTGAGCAGAACTAGGGAAAGTCCACCAGTCAAAAATTTTGTTGGTGGACATGTTAAGTTTCATACTAATATGCACCTAGGACCCAAGAAATATTAGGGTGCTAAGGTAAAGTAAACTGTGTATTGCAGGATAGTCTAAGTGGTCATACCCCTATATGGTACTTGGACAGTGGTTGTTCCAGGCACATGACTGGAACAAGAAGCAACTTGAAGGAGTTTACTTTAGTAAAAGATGGAACCAAAGTCATCTTTGGTGGTTCAGATAGAGGTGTAACTAGAGGATATGGTAAGATTACCAATGGCATAGTCACCATCACCAAGGTGGCTTATGTTGAAGGGTTGCAATAAAACCTTATATGCATAAGCCAGCTTTCTGATCTTGGCTATTTTATTGTCTTCCACAAGGATCAGTGCCTAATTAGGAGGTCAAGTGATCAAGAGGTCATCTTAACAGGCATTAGGAGTGAAAATGTTTATTTCTTAAACTTTCTATGTCAAGATATAGATTCTCTTATCTATCTAGTGTCAAATGAGAAAGTCTCCTACTATGTCCAGTTGCACAAGAGGGAAGCCCATTTAAATTACAATTCTATTAGCAAGCTCTTCAGTCAAGAGCTAGTTAGGAATGGCCCTAATGTGAAGTGCTCCAAGGAGGGAATTTACTCAGCTTGCCAAAAGGGCAAGCAGACAAAAGTCTCCTTCAAGGGCATTGGTACCAAAGACTCTGTGAGTAGCTTATACCACTTGCACATGGACATATTTGGTCCTATGCCAGTTCACATTCTTGGTAGGAAATTCTACACCCTTATGGTAGTTGATGATTATTCCAAATTTACCTGGGTGTTCTTTTTTAAGAAAAAGAATGAGACTCTTGATGTCTTCATGAGGTTTGTCAAGCAAATTAAGAATGAGTTTGGCAGTTCTGTGGTCAAAATAAGAAGTGACCATGGGACTGAATTCCAGTCTAATGGCATTACAAGGTTCTGTGAAGAGGAGCATGTGATTCATCAAGAATTCTCTTCTCCTAGAATACCCCAGCAAAAGGGGATAGTTGAGAGGAAAAAACAGGACACTTATAGAGGCTGGTAGAACACTGTTGAGTGATACATCTCTCCCAGAATATTTTTGAGCTGAAGTAGTAAATACTGCATGTCATGTCCTCAATAGAGCATCTATCACCAAAATCCACAAGAAGACTCCTTATGAGATCTTGAAGGGCAAAAAACCAAATCTGGGCTATCTTAGAATCTTTGGTAGTAAGTGTTTTGTGCTTCACAATGAAAAGTACTATGTGACTAAGTTTGTTGTCAAGTCCTTTGATGGAATATTTGTTGGGTATAGTAATCATAGCGAAGCCTATAGGATCTACAACTTGAAAAGCCAAGTTGTAGAATAATCAGTTCATGTAGTCTTTGATGAGTCTATTATGATTAACAGTGGGATGTCTAGCTCTTCTTATAGTACTGCAGGTACAGAATAGATGATGGACAAACTGACCATCAAGGAAGCATCACCAGTTATAGAAGATGAAGTAGATACTCTAGAAATTCTACCAGATACACTAGGAATGGATGAAGATCAATAAGAGGCTGCACCTAAAGCTGAACCTATTGCTGAAAGAAGACTGCCACCAGCAGTCAGACACATAAGAGATCATCCAGCACACCAGATCATTGGTGAGGCAAGCCATGAATTAATAACAAGGAGCAAATGTCTGAACATAGCCATGTACTCAAGCTTTCTGTCACAAGTAGAGGCCAAGAAGTTTGAAGAGACCAACATAGACCAACATTGGATTGGACCTATGCAGGAGGAACTGAACTAGTTCAAGAGGTGCAAGGTCTAGAAGTTAGTTCCCATACCATATGGTCATAATGTAATTGGAGTCAAGTGGAGCTATAGAAACAAGCTTTATGAAAATGGAATTATAGCTAATAACAAATCCAGACTAGTAGCTAAGGGGTACATACAAGAAGAAGGCATTGATTTTGATCAAACCTTTTCCCCTGTAGCAAGATTGGAGTTCATCAGATTGTTGCTTGCATATGCTGCACACAAGGGATTCAAGGTCTACCAGATGGATGTGAAGTCAGCCTTCCTTAATGGTGACTTAAAAAAGAAGCCTATGTTGAGCAGCCTCCAGGTTTTGTAGTTCCTAACTCACCTGATTATATTTATAGACTTAAGAAAGCTCGATATTGCCTGAAGCAAGCCCCTAGAGCATGGTATGAGACTTTGTCTAGTTTCCTCATTGAGAACAAATTCTCAAGGGGGGAAATTGACAAGACCTTATTTCTAAGGGAATCTAAGGGTAAGATCATCCTAGTTCAGATCTATGTAAATGACATCATCTTGGGATCTACTGATGACAACCTCTGCAAAACTTTTGCTAAACATATACAGGGGAATTTTGAGATGAGCAGTATGGGTGAACTTAGGTTCTTCTTGGGCCTCCAAGTAAGATAGACTGATGATGGCTTGTCCATATCCCATTCTAAGTTCACTAGGGAGTTGATAAAGAAATTTTGCATGGAGAACTCCTCCACCATGTGAACTCCCATGGGGTCAAGTATGCTTTTAGGAAAAGATGAGGCAGGGAAACCTGTTGATGAAACTTTGCATAGATGGATAATTGGCTCCCTTCTATATGTGACTGCAAGTAGGCCAGACATCCTGTATGCGACATGTGTTTGTGCTAGGTATCAGGCTTGCCCTAAAGAATCTCACTTCTCTGTAGCTAAGAGAATTTTGAGGTTTCTTAAGGGCACTCCAGATCTTGGCCTATGGTACCCTAGGAATGGGGAGTTTTAATAAACATGCTATTCAGATGCAGTTTTTGCAGGCTGCAAAGAGGACAGGAAGAGCACATCTGGCACCTGTCAGTTCTTGGGAGGGAGACTGGTATCTTGGAGCAGTAAGAAACAAACCAGTGTTGCAATATCAATAGCAGAGTAAGAGTACATCTCAACAGGTAGGTGTTGTGCTCAATTATTGTGGATCCAGCACCAGCTTCAAGACTACAACCTCCAGATAAGTAGAACTCCTCTATTCTGTGATTCTACTAGTGCAATCTCAATTGCTAGGAATCCTATATCCCATAGCAGGACTAAGCACATAGAGATTAGATATCATTTCATTAGGGAGCATGTGGAATGTGAAGACATCACCCTTGAGTTTGTTCCAACAGACAAACAAGTGGCTCTTCATCGGGTTGCAAGCAATTTGGTATTTTGCAGATGGAATTGTTCTTTAAAGAAATGAAGATTCTCCAATTGCGGGGGAGCATGTCCAGCATAATTCCAACAATTCATTGTTGCCTAATTTAGGGGGCGGATGATAAGATGATCAGATGATCAGATGAATCCGACCAGCTATTTGTTGAAGTCAAAAAGGGGGAGGAAAAGATGATCAGATTAATGTTCTAGCGTGGTGCAGCAATTCAGGGGAAGCAGGTGCAGTGATGTTCCACTCTGCAGGCAGGGAAGTGTGGTCACAATAGATCACTTCTCAATTATATAGTTTTCATGCTTATTGTTGCATGGTTTTGTGTATGTCATTGACTCACTTGCTTAAGAGTTTTGACTTCCTCAAATAGTGGGAGATTGTTGGGTCCATTTCCCACAATGTCCTAGATTTGAGTAAGTAAATCTTGTCAATGATATACATATAGTTATAGTTGATAGTGATGGGACAGGTAGCCTAAATGGCCAAGTCAGGTAAACACTTACCTAAGATGTGGACTGACAGAAATATGTCTAAGTACACAGGCGTTGAGTGAAGGTGACTCACTCAATGCCAGATGACTTATAGCGCTGAGTGAGCCTATTCAGTCAAAGCTAAAGCAGTGGCAAGATGAGAAAGTGGCTAAGTCCACAGGCATTGAGTGAAGTCAACTCACTCAATGCCATATAGCAAAAAGGTTGTGAGTTGAAGTGGATTCTGAATTCGTCGAACTAAGTTCAGAGTTCATCGAGTTGAGCTCACCGTTCGTCGAACTCAGTTCAGCATTCATCGAACTCAGTTCAGAGTTGTGTGAGGCAGAAATGTGGCTAATTCCACAGGCATTGAGTGAAGGTCATTCATTCAACTATATAGCCTCATAAGTGTTGAGTAACACTCAGTCAGTCAAAGCCAGTGTTTTTAAACATAGAAATTTGGCTAAGGCAAAAAGAGTTGAGTGAGGCGTGGTCACTCAACGCTCTCAATGCCTAAGATGTTGAAGAGGTAAAATATTGGCTAAGGCAAAAGGCGTTGAGTGAGGCGTGCTCACTCAACGCTCTCAACGACTAAGTTGCGGAAAGCTTTTCTAAGGCAAACAGCGTTGAGTGATGAAGACACACTCAACGCTCTCAACGCCAGAGAAGCAGGAAGATTTTGCTAAGGCAAAAAAGCGTTGAGTGAGGCTTGTTCACTCAACGCTCTCAATGCCTAGATAGACAGAAAACCGTCTAAGTGTTTTGGCATTGAGTGAAGCTGATTCACTCAACGTATATTCTACTGATGCTCGATTTTGGTTAAGTCCACAGGTGCTGACATAAACAAAATTGACAAAGTCAACTAAGTTCAAATCAGGTACGGAGAAGCTACAGAACACGACAAACTTTGCCGTGAAGCTACTATAAGTCTTCTTCAATTAATGCAAGGCGCAGCTGGAAGTTGCAGGTGGGGCCCACTGATCTCTTAGAGTCGTTGATCGGCGAGCTACAAATGGATGAGATGGGCCAAGACAAGAACAACTTTTAGGGCTTATTCAAATCAAAAAGGATAGCAGCCGACTTAATCTTCCTCTCCATTCCTGTATGTGAAAAGCTTGAAGCTCTCCAGCAAGAAAAGATCAGATAGCTGTGTAGTCTCCATCTGCCACAGTAGAATCAGAAATTGTTTTGAAGATAGAAGAACATTCATCCTTCGGCAGGTTTAATTAGCTGCTTGAAGACTCAAGATCAACAGATCTTTAGTCTTCTACAGCAAGTTCAGGAGTAAGCTTCTGAGTTCCTCCAGCAAAGTTTTTCTCTGTTGTGAGGAGAGTTAGAGCAGAAATTTCTCAGCTCTATTTGTTGACACAGAGAAATTTCTCTGAGTCAAAGTTAATTAAATTATTTATTATTGTAGGATCCTTCTAGATCTGAGGTGTAGGGCCTTGAGCCTAAGGTAGGGAAAATTTTCCTGAGCTGTAGGAGAGGGCTCCTCTCTGAGTATAGTATCCTTCTAGGATCTAAGGTAGGTGAGTTTTACTCACTGAGAAGTAGGGCAGTATTGTCTGAGTTGTAGGATAGTGAATCTCTCTGAGTTGTAAGAGCAAGTTTGCTCTAGGGTAGGGATATCCTCTATAGCCTTAGTGGTAGGGCTTAATTGCCTAATATAGGTGATACTTGTATCACTGAGTGTAGGCCCTTGTGACTGAGGTGTAAGTCTTTGAGGAGACTTAAAGATCCTGAGGGATCTGAGGTGTAAGCTCCTTGGAGCATTATTTTGGAGAAGTTCCTTGACTAACAGGAAGTTAGCAAGGTGGGAGGAGAGTTGTATGTACCCATAATTTTGGGAACCACTATAAAATACTTATGTGTTTTTCTATGATTGTTTTTTGTTTGCAGGTTCTTAAAATCTCTCATCTATTGAATCACAAAGTAACATAAGAAGAAACAAAAAGATACTCAAAAGTCCTAAACAAACCTATTCACCCCCCCCCCCTCCCTCTAGGTTCCTAACTACCTTGAAAATTAGATCTTTCAGTCCCACATACCTAGGGTCCAACTTATGGTTCTTTCCAAACCTCTAAACACCAGACATCAGGGAAATCTTCAGAAAAACCATGTACCCAACAGCAAATTCCAAATCAGTCATTCGTTGATTGGCATTCTTCTCATATCGCTCCTGAGATATCCAAAGCTTCTCTCGAATATGCGTCACAGAAGTATTCATCTCTTTTAAAGCTTCTAAACCCAACAACGGTCCTTCTCTAACCTCGGCCCAAAACAAGGGAGTTCTGCAATGTCTCCCATACAAAGCGAATTCCATCAATCTCTGTTGTTCATCCCAAGCTCCTTCGTAGTCCAAGATGTAACATCTTATCATGTCTTCCAAAATATGATTTACTCTCTCAGTCTGACCATTGATCCATGGAAGATAGGCGGTTGAATATCTGAAGTCGGTACCCAACCCTTCCTGTAAACTTTTCCAAAAATGAGAAGTAAACTTGGAATATAGATTCGATATAATAGTAACAAGTACTCCATGCAATCTGATGACTTCATCCAAATATAACTCTGTTATTTTCTTCATGGAGTAATCAATCTTGAATGGAACGAAGTGAGCACACTTTGTTAGTCTATCAACTATAACCCATACAGAATCATGTCTCTTGGGAGATCTTGGCAACCTAGTAATGAAGTCCATAGAAATACTCTCCCACTTCGAACTTGGAATCTCCAAAGGCGTTAACTTGCCACAAGGCCTTCTATGATCAGCCTTAACTTGCTTACAGGTGAAGCACTCAGACACGAACTTGGTTATATCGTTCTTCATTCCATACCACCAAAAAACTTCCTTCAAATATCTATACATCTTAGTAGAACCAGGGTGGTAGGCAACACTAGAACCATGCACCTCACTGCACAACTTAGCTCGAATATCCTCAACTGCGGGGATACAATATCTACCGCGGTACTTCAGATTACCCGCATTATCAATCGAAAAGTCTGATAATTCTCCTTTCTCAGTTCTATCACGAAGGCGCTGCAAATTAGGGTCGTCCTTTTGATGTAGCCTTGTAAGTGTAATCCAAGAAGGATCTATACTTCCAAACTACTTGGCAAATCACTACTCCCAACTGATATATCCATTAACAAAACTTCCTCCACCAGGGATTCCACAAAAAGTCCAAAGATCTGCGCGGTCTTCCTACTCAAGGCATCAGCTACCACATTAGCTTTGCCCGAATGATATAAAATATCAACATCATAATCCGTGACATATTCTAACCATCTCCACTAGCGCAAGTTTAGCTCCTTCTGAGTGAAGACATACTTCAAACTCTTATGATCCGTGTAAATCTTGCACAACGCGCCATATAATAGGTGTCTCCATAGCTTCAAGGCATAAATCATTGATGTGAACTCTAAATAATGCGTAGGGTAGTTCCTTTCATGAATATTTAACTACCTCAACCCATACGCAATCACTTTGCCTCCTTGCATAAACACGCAACCAAGTCCCATGTGCGATGCGCCCACATAAATGACATACTCTAATCCTTTGGTAGGCAAAGTCAACACTAGAGCAGTGCACAATCTCTTTTTCAATTCCTAACCAGCTTCCTCGCACTTATCGCTCCAGACAAATGTTGCGTTCTTCTGCGTAGGCTTAGTCAGCGGCACAGATAATGAAGAAAAACCTTCCACAAACCTCCTATAATATCCTGCCAACCCTAGGAAACTTCTTATCTCTTTGGGTGTGGTAGGTCTATTTTAATCCATTACAGCAGCTATCTTTTCTGGGTCAACAGAGATTCTGTCCTTATTAACCACATGAACCAGAAAGGAAACCTGAGGAAGTCAAAACTCACACTTGCTTAACTTGGCAAACAACTTATGCTCCCTAAAAGCAGACATAACCAAATGCAAGTGTTGGGCATGCTCTTCAGTACTGCGGGAATATACCAGAACATCATCAATGAACATAACCACAAAACGGTCCAGAAAATCCTTGAACACTCTATTTATCAAGTCCACGAAGTCAAGGGGTGCATTCGTTAATCCAAAGGGCATCGCTAAGAACTCAAAATGTCCATGCCAGTAATAAAAACGGTCTGTTGAATATCTGTCTCACGAATTCTCAACTGATGGTAGACTGAACAAAGGTCGATCTTCGAAAACACAGTACTACCACGCAACTGATCAGACAAATCATCTATTCTCGGTAAGGGATACCTATTCTTGATGGTTACCATGTTCAGTTCCCTATAGTCAATGCATAGTCTCATCGATCCATCCTTTTTCTTCACGAACAATACGGGAGCACCCCAAGGCGAAGAACTTGGCCTAATAAATCCATTTTGCAATAACTCATCCAGCTGGGTACGCAACTCTTCCAAACATGCGGGACCATACGGTACGGTGCCTTAACAATAGGATGGGTACCCGGCTCCAGATCTATGACAAATTCCACATCTTTCTCAGGAGGAAGACCAGGAAGATTAACTGGGAAAACAACCGGAAACTAATGCACCATAGGAATCTCCTCTACACGCTGCAAACTAGCATCAGTCTCTAAAACAAAACCATGTATGCTAAACAACCGTAATCTAAAATCTTCCAAGCACATGCCGCAGAAATAATAGGGGAATTTTGGCGCGGAAAACCATAAACACTCTTGGTTGGCCGTTGTCCAACTTGAAGTCCAAAAGCTTGACCTTATATTGGATAACCACATCATATTTAGACAACCAGTCCATGCCCAGGATCACATCGAAGTCTTCCAAGTCTATCACCTTCATATCAGCAAGGGCTAGAAAATCGCCTAACAGGATCGGACAACTCTACCTTGGTCTGACACCACTGAATCACTAGAGGGAAACTTGGCATGAAACGCATCGCCAACTAAATTGAGGGTTAAACGATGGCGCTCCACAAAGGTCCTAGCCATGAACGAGTGGGTAGCACCAGAATCAAAAAGAACACGCGCCCAGCGGTTCTTTACCATAAACTTCCCTATAAAATCGAATACGTAACTAAGCGAACTAACATCGAACTACAGTTATGAACTAAATAGCTAGAACTAGGTTAGAATCTAACCTAAGATTACTTGGGTAGACATCTGTGCTTCCTCCATAAACACCACGTTCAGCTTGCCCTTCCCTTTGTCCAAATGTTGCGGCAGCGGCAAGGCTTAAAGTGGAACTGGCTGCAGCAGGGGATGAGTCTGCGGGCACTTTGACTTGAAATGTCCTTTCTGTCCGTACTGATAGTAGACCCTTTCCCTTCCCCAACAGTGGGCAGCGTCATGCCCCTTCTGGTTGTATGAAGTACAAACTAAATCTCCTTTAGGAGTGCTCTTGATCGCATGCACTTGCTCCTGCTTCTGAGTTCCTATCCTCTTGTAACATTTCTAGAACGGATGGCCTTGCCGACCACAGAAATTGCATTACCCCTTTCTCCTTTTCCTTGAAGCGAAACTAGATTCCTGAGATCTCTTACCCTCATCAAACTTTCTCTTATCTTTTCTCGCCTGCTAGCCTCAATTCTTAGAATTATTGATTGCTTCGACCTTTAAGGTAGCTTCTACTACTTCAGCATAGCTTTCAGATCCATAAGCACTGGTCAGCTGCTAGATGTCACTCCTAAGACCTCCCAGAAACCGTTTGACTCTGCTGGCTTCAGAAATAACTAAATCCGGGCCGAACCGGCTCAACTTGCTAAACTCTACCTCATACTCACCGACCGTGCATTGCCTTTGCTTTAGATGCAAGAAAATCATTCATCAAA
This sequence comes from Platanthera zijinensis, assembly GCA_039513925.1. Taxonomy (NCBI): domain Eukaryota; kingdom Viridiplantae; phylum Streptophyta; class Magnoliopsida; order Asparagales; family Orchidaceae; genus Platanthera; species Platanthera zijinensis. The sequence continues at coordinate 162,007,107 of CM077088.1, forward strand.
TGGTCTCTCTCGACCGACGATAGAAACTTCTTCAGCAGCAACTCCTTGAAGGATTCCCATGAACATCCATCCTTAAGGTTCTATTTTTCCCTCAACCACTAGCTCTTTGCAAGGCCCTTGAGCTGATATGTAGCGACCATCACTCTCTGGTCTGCAAAAACTCCTGAGTAAGAGAACATCTCCTCAATTGCTATAATTCAATCGTCAAAGGCCATGAAATCTGCTATACCATCATAAGTAGGAGGTCCTAATCCCTGAAAAAGCGAGATAAAGTTCATCTCTGGTGGCAGCAGGACTGGCGGCACCAAAAGAGCAGGAGGAACGGGAACAGCTTGACCCACAGCAGGGTCCTGCACTCTCAATTGCTGTCCTAAAACAACAAACAACAGCGTCTGGATCTGCGATTACATCTCCACCATCTTCTTAGATAGATCCTCATCGTTATGCCGCAATCCCTCAATTATGGCCTCACTCTCTCATCATATGACTTGCCCTCAGACTAGGGAGTCACTCTCATCGCAACGTGCTTAGGTGGCATCCTAAGAACACAACAAACAACTAATCAAAACCTAGCTTAACCACTAGAACAACGCAACTTAGTTCAGACCATACATGCATAGATACTTGCTCAAGCTGCTAACTTGCTCCGGGATTTTCATAATGATGTCATGCTTAAACTTAGGATGCTATACCGTCATCCTATTGAATCATGTGCATAGACCATGAATGAATGAATTACCATTCTTTTGTTTTAAAACTCATGTGTGTACGTATGTCATCATGTAAATCTTTAGCTTGACACGTGTGCTAATGCTATGTTATGTCGTGCATGTTGTGCTATGCAATCTAATAAAGGTCTTAATGCATGTTATGAGTGGCGTACACATGAAATATTATGCATCCATACTACATAATATCGCATGTAATGAAAAGTAAAATCTAATGTGCATTCATGTGATGATTGTTATGCACCCCATACTACATAACTGTCACATGTTGCCTCCTATGAGGATCCATATACAAATACATATTATGCATCCCATACTATATAATATGCCCTGTATACTTCTTTTCATGCTTATGAGTGTATTGTTCATGCTTCATCCAAGACATACTGATGACACATCGGTGTGTGTATGCAATGGAACAAGACAACCGAAATCTACACATGATAGTTGTTCGACCAATTGCCAAACAGCCTCCCTCTGATACCGACTGTCACAACCCGCATTTTCTCCGTATATAAACGACATATCTGAGTAAGAGAAAACACGTGTCATGATGCCACATCGTGTAGGGGATAACTGCAAACGCTCAGGTAAGACTCAAACTCTACATTTTATATGAAATTCATGAGTTATTATGAAGAAAATCCAGTTTAAGTTTAATTGGATAGCTTTATCCCTTGGCTCAGTGGATCAACTAATCCACAAGTAAAGATATAATTATACGCTACGGAAAATAGTTTGTTTGCAATGGTTAACATCCTACATGAGCATAAACATCCGTATAAGACAACTCATGTTATGCATGACTCTAGATTTAGTATAAGCATAGAAAATAGTTTGTACATTCAATAAGATATAGTGACTTTAACTTTTAAAAGATGGCATGTGCATGAGATAGTAAAAACGATACTTGTTATAGTTCAAATAACTAACATGCAATCCTAGCATAAAACCTTCCCTGAGAGCAAGTAAACGTAATAATCTAAAAAGGAATAGACTTAGAAGCTATCAAGGACTAATCATTCAACAAAATCCAGTGGGCATCAACACCCTGACATGAACCCACTAGAAACATGTATGTCTGAACTATAAGGAAGAAAGAACCAAAATTACCTCAGAATGGTGAAGAAAACTACTGCAATCGCTGCAGACCACCAGCAACCACCAAACCTAGCCGCTCAACCGGCTACTTCTCTGAACCTGAGGCATTCACAAGAAAAGAATACCTCAGCACAAAAAATAAAAGGCGATCAAAGATCAGTAATGGTAATAAGTAAGAGGAAACAAAAAGGGGTACAAACCCAAACAGGAACAACCTGTTAGAAAACAACAAAATAGTTATAAGACAACAATGAAAGAATTAATTTATAAAGTTCAACGGTAAAGAATTTTGCACCAAGTGCGAACGGGTCCATGCTCCGAGAACATCTGCAAGAGTAAGCAAAATCGCATATGTCTAAACCATAGAAAGAAGAGAGACTAACAGCTCAATAAAATGTGAATCATTAACACCGGTAAAACAAACGAGTTGGTGTAGGCAACCAAAACGTCCAATCCAAACTATCAGACCCAAACATCTCAAAAAGGCTCTGCGGTGGTGGCCACCTGGCCCAACACAACCCAGCAGTCCATAAGAAGAGACAAAAACATACCCATTGCAATGATTCACAAAATGACACCAAGTTGGTGGTCCTTTATCCACTGCCAACCAAGCCAAAAACCTCACACCCAAGCACCGATAAAACTCCAAACCTAACATCAAAATACTCCCACGACAAAGAGGAGGGAAAACCAAAAATTTCAGCATAAGGCCCATACTCGACGAATCAGACATAAATCGGCAAAACTACCCTAAGTCCAGCCAAGTACATCATATATACCCGACGAATCAAGGGATACTAGACGAATTTAACATGGCAATAATGGCTATACTCAGTGATACTCGACGAATTTAACATGATTCGGCGTGTATACTCGATGAAAAAGACTGGTCCCCAAATCACTCGACGTTTTCTAAGCCTGAGCCATACTTGACGAATTCGTCAAATATACTCGACGAATTTGCCTTCACTCAATGCAATGCCCGCCGATACTCGACGAATCTACCTTACTCTACACTGTGACTAGCGATACTCGACGAATTTCATTCACCTATATTCGGTGAATAGACTAAGTTGCTATCCATACTTGGCGATTTTAACTTAATGTAATCAACAAATTTTACTAAGCTAATCTACCTATAATCGACGATTCCCCTTTGGCTTAACCACTACATCTGACGAATCCCTTGCTGAAAATCATACCATCTTATGGATTCTCCAAAACCAAACCCTACACCAAACCTATTTTCTAAGGACGGCAGAAAATGGAAGAAAGACAGGGAAATAAAGAAGCATAATAATCAAAGCAAGGGGAAGAATCACCACTTGCCTCCAAACCCTAAAAATCCCCCTCTCCAAGTGTTCCTCGACAAGAATTGGCCGCAGGAAGTTCTAAGCCACAATTCCTAAAACTTTTTGGGGGGAAAAGAGGTCAAAACCGCAAACCCTAATGCCTAAAAATCCAAGAAACGGGAAATACTTATCACACATGTGTAGATTTAGACGAGAGCTTTCTGAATCTCTACTCCTCCGACGACACCGACCACCGAAACTATCCCTATTGGCATCCGAAGGAACGCGGAGACAACGCTGATTCTTCTCTTTCGTGAAACTAACGGACGACGGGAAGAAGGTGAATAGGGTTCTATCACATCGCTTCTATTTATACTTATATATATAATATTAATTATTAAATAAACGTCCAAACGACCCGAAACTCAAACCAACTCGAAATTCTATGAATATCGTACCGTAGCTAAATACTAACGCTACAAATCAAACGACGAAGTCAAAATCTACATCCGACAAACCAAGCTCGGGTAAACACCTCCCAAAGATAAAAACATCCACATCCCTATAAAAAGCTCCACTGAGTCACCAAAATAGACCCAGCTCGTGAGGGAAATTACACGACTATGCTAAAGACCAAGCACACTAAAAAACCTACTGAGCAAAACCACGCTCCAACAACGGTACCCATTAACTACGCGTCAATCGTAACGCCCTGATATCATAAATACGCCACTAACGGAATTAAGATAAACATCAAAAATCAGGGACGTTACAGCATGAGCCTTTCTTATGGCTCTCCTCTATCCAGTACAAACAATCTCAACTGATCTTCCATAATTCTGATGGTCCTCTCAGACTGACTATTCGTTTGAGGATGACAGGCTGTGCTAAAGATAAGGCGAGAACCCAAGTACACTCTAATTGCCTTCCACACCTTGAAGCAAAAGCGACCATCACGGTCGGAGACTATCATCTTTAGCACCCCATGGTATTGTACAAACTGCTCCACAAAGAGACGATCTAAAAAATAAACATGTGACTCCTTCTTCATTGGTATGAATCTGGCAACCTTCGTCAAGCAATCCACAATTACCCAAACTGAGTCATTCCCCGATCGTGATCGGGGAAGGCCGTGAACAAAATCCATGGAGATATCTTCAAACTTTCACTCTGGAATGGGTAAAGATTGTAACAATCCTCCAAGGCTCTTGCACTCCAACTTCATCTTATGGCAAGCCTCCCAGTGTGTTACATAATACTTAACTGCACTCTTTATTCCTCGCCAGAACATGGTCTTTCATAAGTCACTATACATCTTGGAAATCCCGAGATGCACTGAATACTTGGAGTAACGTGCTTCTCTCAAGATATCTTCCAAGATTTCACCGCCCTTGGGAATATAGAGCCTGCCACGGAAATGAACGAGGTAGTTCTTCAGAGTATACTCTTCAGTAGATCAATCCTCAATTGCTTTAATCATAAGGGCCATAGAAGCATCCTTCCCTTTGTCTACCCGAATTTGTCTCGAATGTCACATACTATACTCATAAGAGTTAAGTACTCAGTATACTTCTCAGAATGATCCTTGCATACTAACGTGATCTCCATCTCCTCGAGCACTTGATTAAGTTCCATACTCATCAACCGAGACTCAGGGCTCGACTCTGGTACTTTTTTGCTCAATGCATTAGCTATAAAGTTTGCTTTCCCGGGGTGGTACTTCAATATAAACTCATAATCACACAAAAATTCTAACCACCGCCGTTGTATCAAGTTCAACTCCTTCTGAGTGTGGACATACTTCAAATTTTTATGATCAAAAAAGATCTCGCAGTGAACGCCATATAAATAATGCCTCCAAACCTTTAAGGCGAACATCACTGCTCTCAACTCCAAATAATGTATCGGATAATTAACTTCATGTTTCTTCAACTGCCTTGAAGCGTAAGCAATCACATGCCCATGCTGAATCAACACTGCTCCCATCCCTTGATAGGACGCATCGGTAAAAACTTGAAATCCTTCTTTCCCTATTGAAAGAGCTAGGATGGGTGCGGTGGTAAGTCGATCCTTCAGCTCTTGAAACGCAGCTTCATACTGAGGTGTCCACTCATATGGCACACCTTTCTTTGTTAGGGAAGTGAGAGGAATGGCTATCTTCGAAAATACCTTCACAAACTTGCGATAATATCTATCAAGTCAATGGAAGCTTCGTGCATCGACCGCTAACTTCAAAAGATACTACTCCTTTACAGCTCGTACCTTGGCTGGGTCTACCGCTAATCTAACACCACTAATCACATGGCCCAAGAAGACAACTTCTTGGAGCCAAAATTCGCACATGTTGAACTTAGCAAATAGGGAATGCTCTTTTAGTTTCTTCAAAACTAAAGTTAAGTGTTCAGCATGCTCCTCTTCTATCTTCGACTATACAAAGATGTCATCAATGAAGATGATGATGAAGACATCTAAGTACATCTCAAACACCCTATTCATCAGACTCATTGTTGGGTCCATTGATCCACATGGCCCAGATTTATAAGAAGTCAAACAAGTCAATGTAACACACACAAGTTTTATTTGATGTGTGTTTGAGTTTATGCATGTAGGTGAACACCAAGCAAGATGGTGGACAGGCAGGAATCTACCTATGTCCACAAGCATTGAGTGAAGCAAGCTCACTCAATGTCAGGTGCAGGGTGAAAACTTGAAGAAATATCTAAGGACAAAAGTGTCGAGACAAAAGTGTCGAGACAAAAGTGTCGAGAAAAAAGTGTCAAGACAAAGATGTCGACACCTCTATAGGAGGAGTGTCGAGAAAATTCAGACTGAATTATCGAGACAGCTCAGGACAGTAGTGTCGAGACAATACAACTATCTCAACATAGTGAAGATCTGAAAAATAGCTAAGTCCACAGGCATTGAGTGAACTCTATTCACTTAATTATAGGTAAGTAGAATCGTTGAATATAGCTAGGTTAGTCTAAGCTAAAAATTTTGCTAGCTGAAAATATGGCTAAGGCCACACGCATTGAGTGTAGTCTACTCACTCAATGCCTTATAGAAAAAGTCTATGAGATAGGCAAAGCCTAAGAAGAAACAGCAAAAATAAGGCTAAGGCCACTGCGTTGAGTGTAGTCTACTCACTCAATATTATATAGCAAAAAACTGTGAGACAGGCTCAGTAAGTCAAAGCCACAGAAATTCTGTGTAAATATTTGACCAAGTCCATAGGCGTTGAGTGAAGCTCACTCACTCAACAAAATGTGATAAAAAGCGTTAACTGATTCTCATCCAGTCAAAGCCAGTGTTTTCCAACACAGAAAATTGGCCAAGTCCAATGGCGTTGAGTGTAGCTTACTCACTCAACGCCAGTTAACAGAAAAATCTGATAAGTAGTTTGGCGGTGAGTGAAGCTTACTCACTCAACACTAGGTGAAAACATCTATCCAAGTAACATGGCGTTGAGTGATGAAGGCGCTCTCAACGCCCGGTAATAGAAAGTTGGCTAAGGCATAAAGCATTGAGTGATGAAAACACACTCAACGCTCTAAACTCCAAGGCAAAAAGCGTTGAGTGGACTCAACGCTCTCAATGCCTAGAGTCAGAATAACCTTATAAGTGTTTTGGCAGGTTCTCACTCAACGCCTAATGACTGGAACATTATTCTAAGTGTTTTGGCGTTGAGTGAAGGTTGCTCACTCAACGCCTAGTGACAAAACTATTTTCTAAGCATTTTGGCGTTGAGTGAAGGTTGCTCACTCAATGCCTGATGACAAAAAATCTGTCTAAGTGTTTTGGCATTGAGTGATGCTTACTCACTCAACGCCTATGCTAATGTTTGATTTTTGGATAAGTCCACAAATAGCTGACGTCAGCATGAGTCAGCAAAAGTCAACAAAGTCAACGCAATTCGAAATCATTTCGGGAAAGGTAGAGAAAGCCATTGATGGCGCCGGTGGCAAGCTTTTGTCGTCTTCTACAAAAGGAAGGTTGTAAATGGGCAATTAAGGATGGGGCCCACAGCATAAAGAGTCGTTGAACGACAAGCAATAAAAGGGAAAGTTTGGCTGAGTCAACAGCAAGCAATTAGGGTTTTCTGAATACGCAATTGCGGTTGAGCATCATTTTCTTCCTCGTTATTGTTGTTGAGCCAGAAGCACCTCGTCAGTTCAGTCAACCTAAAAGATAAAATGGTTAGCTGTTATAATCATTATCTGTGATAGCAGGTACAAAAGTGATTTCGCAGAAGGAAGAAATAGAGGCAGATCATACAAGCTCTGCAAGAAAAGGCTGTTGATTGAAGAAGATTCAACTGTCAACTCCATAATCTTCATCAGAAAAAGTTTGGGCTGATATCTGCTCAGTCAAGGAAGAAGTGGACACAGAGTTCTTACTCTTGTGTCAATTCAAAACAAACACCTTTTATTCTTTCTGTTGGATCCAGTCTAGGATCTGAGCTGTAGGCCTTTTTGTTTAAGGCCTATTGGTAGGATTCTGTATAGAGTCTGAGGTTATAGGCAGGATTTATAAAGGCCGAGGGATAGGATTCATTGAAGAATCTGAGTAAGTCAGCCTATGTTATAAAAGCTGAGTGTAGGATCCATTTTGGATCTTAGTATAGGGCTATCGTCACAGCCTGAGTGGTATGGTCATTGGCCTGAGGTAGGTGGTTGTTTAGCCACTGAGTTGTAGGGCCTTATGCCTGAGGAGTAATTCTTGGAGGAGACTGAGTGGTCCTGCAGGATCGAGTTATAGCTCATCTGGAGCCTAGTTTTGGGGGAAGAGCCTGATCTAACAAACTGTTATAAAGGTGCAGAGGGACAGTGGATATACCGAAGATTGGGGAACCACTATAAACAGTTGTGTCACATGTGACTTATCTTGAATGCTAAGAATAACCTAATCACTAAGTATAACAATTGGGTAAAAGTTAAAAAGACTTGAAGTAAAACCAAAAACCTATTCACCCCCCCCCCCTCTTGGTATTTAGCTGGCCTTGAAAACAATACTTTCAAATGGTATTAAAGGGAGGTTGCTCAAAGTAGACTTAACAGTCTGAGTAAGATCCCCAAGGTTAGCAAGAAAATCTATCCTTATGGGTTCAGGAGTGAACTATAAGGAGCTGGGTGCCATGAAGCTTCCCATCTGCAGGAAGGAAGGGTTTGGCATCTAGAAGGAGAGGGTTAGGTTGTTTATGGAGGCAACTGACCCTAGGATCTTCATCACAGTTAAGGAAGGGCCTTTTATCCCTATGAAAGTGTTTGTTCTAGATGCAAATGTCCAGACTCCTAATACATACTCTAAAATAACAAAGGATGAAGTCATCCTTGCCACCATGGACAAGAGGGCACAAAATATCATAGTTAGTGCCATAAATGATCCCATCTTCAAAAATCTAGTTCATTGCAAGACTACAAAGGAGATGTGGGACACACTAGTGGTCTACATGGAGGGAACAGAGGAAGTGATAGACGACAGGAAGTCCATGCTCAATCAAGAGTATGAGGCATTCAGGCAGGGCAAGTCTGATATCATAATTGAGCATTATGAAAGGTTCTTCAGGATTGTCAATGAGTTGAGGACATATGGAAGAGTCTTCAGCACTAATGAGTTGAATGACAAGTTTCTCAAGTCTCTAACTAGAGACTGGGATACTAAATCTATGCCATCAGAGAGGTGGCAAAGCTAGCTGACACTCCACCAGCAACATTGTTTGGGAAGCTGCTGTCCTATGAAATGCAGCTGACAGCCAGGAAAGAGGAGGAGAAAGTCAGCAAGTCCCAGGCTAAAGAAAAATTTGTGGCCTTCAAAGCTGAAGCCGCAAGGAGAAGTAGAAGGAAGACACCATCTCCATTAATGAGGGATGCTGAATCTGACTCGGAAAAATCTGAGACAAGCACATCAGACTGTCAGATGTCTGATGAAGACTTTACTGCCTTATCCAGATCATTCCAAAAATTTATGAAGAAGAAGCATTGGAGAAGCAGGCCCTCCTCCTCATCTCATCCCAAATAAGACTACTATAAGGGCAGGAAGAAATCCTCTAAGGAGGACAGGTATGGTTCTAAACCCAACAAACATGTTTCTTCTAAAGTGGTTTGCTATTGTTGCAGCAAGCCAGGGCATACAATAGTTGATTGCCCTGTCAAAAGAAAGGAGTCTGGTGAGAAGAAGGACCACAAGCAAAAGGGCAAGAAGGAGAAATCCTTTATTGCTAAGAAGAAAAAGAGCTGGACTGACTCTTTCCCTTCAGAGTCAGAAAAAGAAGAGGATGAGGAAGCTTACATTGGGCTATACTCTACTGAAGTAGATGTTGATGAAGCAGACTTCATTGAGATGCAGGCTTCTATTATTGATGAAGCTAATCCTACTGCCAAGAATGAAGTCAGAGCCCCTCTATCACAATCAGATGGTAATACAGAGGTGGATGAAGAAGAAGAAGAAGACAGCTGCTGTTATGGCATAATGGCTGTGTTAGATGAAGAATCCAGCTAAGAACAGCCTGGTCAACCAAAGGTACATTCTCAGTCCAGCCACTCTTCTGAAATTGGCTATGAAACCAGTCCTGATTCAGATGCATCTAAATACTGTGATGAAGATGGGTCTTAATCAGAGGAAGTTTTCAACTCTGTAATTGATAAATATAGTATCCTTCTATGTTCTTTTAAGGAAATCAAGCTGCTGGCTAAGAAGCAAGCTAAGGAAATTGCCTCCCTTCAGCTTGCTACTTCCTAGCATACTGATTCAGCTTCATTGCTTGATCAGAAATTAAAAGAGATCGGTGAACTGGAAACTATTTATTTCATTCAGATAGGTACCATAGAGTGTCAGGAAAATAGAATAAGGGACTTGGAAGTACTGCTAGAGAGAGAGAAGATAATAGTGGCTAGCTCTTCAAATCTAAGTTCAGTGCTTCCCTTGATAGACACCTTCTCTTCCCAAAAGGGTAAGAAGGGGTTGGATTTCAAAGGAAGAACTAGAGTTGCCAATCCCAAAAGGAAGGGCAAGGCTCCAGTACAGCCTCTATCCTCCAGGCCTCCTATTCCTTTCAGAAGAGTTCTATTACCTTCTAACATGTATGATCAAGAGAGTATCCATGGCCACTGTAAGAATGGTAGATCCTATGGAGTGAACACAGATGTTCACTGCTAGGGTGGTAGATATAGCAAGGGTGCAAGTGCCTTCAAGGCAGTCCATGAGGAAATACAAATGGCCCATCCTAAACCATTTGTGTTTGGTGCATCAACCCCTTCACTAAAGGGTAAAGCTGCAATCTATTCTCAGAACATTCCAACCCATTCTAAGACTAAGGGAAAGTCTGTTAGTAGACCAGACTTGGGCATCTCTGAGGCCATCGGGAGTATGCTCTCTAAAAATAAAGCAGTTGTTGGTAGGGATCAAGATATCCCAAGCACTTCTACTACCATACCCACCACTAGTTAGACTGGGGCTGGGAAACAAAAAATAGGAATGTTGTTGCACCTTCTGGACCAAGAGCTGTTGTCAACACAGCCACTAGACCGGCTCTTAAAAGAAGGTATAATATCTATGAGTGTTGGTGCTTTGGCAAAGTGGGCCACTATAATATAGATTGCTGGCACAATACAAGTGTGCCAAGTGCAAGAGAGAGCTTACCTGTCAAAAGATCTGAAGGTAGGCATGCTTATTATCAAACTAACATGCACCTAGGACCCAATAAGAGTTGGGGTCCTAAGGTTAACTGAATTATGCCTTGCAGGTTAGTCCAAGTTTCCATTCCCCTAAATTGTACTTGGGCAGTGGGTATTCCAGGAAAATGACTGGAATAAGGAGCATGCTGAAGGTGTACACTCTAGTACAGAATGGACCCAAAGTCATCTTTGGTTTTTCAGAAAAGGGAGTGACCAAAGGGTATGGTAAGATATTAAATTGCATAATCACTATCACACAAGTGGCTTATATGAAAGGGTTGCAACACAACCTAATAAGCATATGCCAACTATGTGATCTTGGCTATGACATTTCTTTTTTCAAGGATGAGTGCCAAATTAGGAGGTCAAGTGACCAAGGGGTCATCTTGACAGACACTAACAGAGGAAATATCTATTGTCTTAATTTTGATTGTGAAAGTAAGGACTCTCCCATATGCCTAGTTGCAGATAAGAAAGCCTCATATTGTGTCCAATGGCATAAGAGGCTGGCTCATCTGAACTACAAGACCATAGGCAAACTCTATAGTGAAGAGTTAGTCAGAAATGGCCCCAAATTGAAATGCACTAAGAAGGGTATCTGCTCTGCATGCCAAAAGGGAAAATAGACCAAGACCTCCTTCAAGAGCATTGAGTACAAAGACTTAGTGAGGTGTTTATACCTCCTGCATATGGACTTGTTTAGTCCTATGTCAGTTCAAAGTCTAGGTAGGAAACTCTACACCCTTGTGGTTGTTGATGACTTTTCAAGGTTTGTTTGGGTGTTCTTCCTTAAGAGAGAAGATGAAATCCTTGAAGTCTTCAAGACTTTTGTCAAGCAGATACAAAATGAACTAGACAGAACTGTGGTCAAAATCAGAAGTGGTCATGGCACTGAATTTCAGTCTGTAAACATGGCAAGATTCTATGAAGAGCAAGGGATTCACTAGGAATTCTCCTCTCCTAGAACACCCCAGCAAAATAGAATTGCTGTGAGGAAAAATAGAACCCTCGTAGAGGCTGGTAGGACCTTATTAAGTGACACATCTCTCCCAGAATATTTCTGGGCTGAGGTAGTTAAAACTATATGTCATGTCCTTAACAGGGCTTCTATCCCCAAAAGCCACAAGAAGACTCCATATGAGATCTTTAAAGGCAAAAACCCAACATATCCTACTTCGGGATTTTTTGTATCAAGTGTTATGTCCTGAACAATGGAAAGTCCTATGTGACTAAGTTTGCTGCCAAATACCAAGAAGGGATCTTTGTTGGGTACAATAACTACAGTAGGGCATATAGGATCTACAACTTGAAAAGTCGAGTTATAGAAGAGTCAGTTCATGTTGTTTTTGATGAGTTAAACATGATTAACTTTGAGCTGCCTAGCTCCTCTTCTAGTTATGCAGGCATGGAGAAGGTGATGGACAAGCTTACCATCAAGAAAGATGCTCCAGCAGTCAAAGATAAGGGAAAAGATTTCTGATTTCTAGAGGGAGCTCAAGACTCTAAAGTTGAGAATGAAGAACAGCCAGTTGAAGACAATGAGTAACAGCCGGCTAAAGTTAGATTGCCTCCATCTATAAGGCATCTAAGGTACCATCCAGCACACCAAATCAATGGTGAAGCAAGGCAAGGAGTAATGACCAGGAGCAAGAGTATCAACACAGTACTTTACTCAAGTTTATTATCACAAGTAGAGCCCAAGAAGTTTGAAGAGGCAATCAAAGATCAATTCTGGATTGGAGCAATGTAGGAAGAACTAAAGCAGTTCAAGAGATGTAGAGTCTGGAAGCTTGTTCCCAGACCTAAATGACATAATGTCATAGGAACTAAGTGGATCTACATGAACAAGTTAGATGAGAATGGCATTATAGTCAAGAACAAGGCTAGACTGGTGGTTAAAGGATGCAGGCAAGAAGAAGGAATAGACTTTGAACAGACATTTGCCCTAGTAGCCAGATTGGAAGAAATAAGACTCTTCCTTGTATTTGCTTCCTATCAAGGATTCAAAGTCTACCAGATGGATGTGAAGTCAGCCTTCCTGAATAGAGACTTAAAGGAGGAAGTATATATAGAACAGCCATCAGTTTTTGTTGACTCTAACTCACCTGACTATGTTTATAGGCTTAGGAAAGCTTTATATGGGTTAAAACAAGCCAATATAGTATGGTACGAGACCTTGTCCAGTTTCCTCATTGAGAACAAATTCTCAAGGGGGAAAATAGATAAGACCCTATACCTAAGGGAGTAAAAGGGCAAGATCATCCTAGTCCAGATATATGTTGATGACATTATATTTGGATCTACTGATGACAACCTTTGCAGGAAGTTTGCTAAACATATGCAAGGGAAGTTTTAGATGAGTAGTATGGGTGAGCTCAAGTTCTTTTTTGGAATCCAAGTAAGACAGACTGATGATGGCTTGTTCATATCCCAGTCCAAGTTCACCAGTAAGTTGATTAAGAAATATGGAATGGAGAATGACTCCACCATGAAAACTCCTATGGGGATAAGTATGCCTTTAAACAAAGATGAAGCAGGGAAACCTGTTGATGAAACTCTATATAGAGGGATAATTGGCTCCCTTTTATACCTCACAGCCAGTAGGCCTGACATCATGTATGCTACATGTGTCTATACTAGGTATCAGGCCTTCTCTAAAGAATCTCACTACTCTGCTGTAAAGAGGATCTTGAGATATCTTAAGGGTACACCAAATCTTGGCTTATGGTACCCTAGAAATAGGAATTTTGAACTAACTGGCTATTCAGATGCAGATTTTGCAGGATGCAAAGAGGACAGGACAAGCACTACAGGAACCTGTCTGTTCTTAGAAGGAAGACTAGTGTCTTAGAGTTGCAAGAAGTAAAAAAGTATAGTTATATCAACTGTAGAGTCAGAGTACATTTCAGCAGGTAGTTATTGTGCTCAGTTGCTTTGGATTTTGCATCAGCTCCAGGATTATGACCTTCAGGTAAGTAGAACCCCTATTTATTGTGATTCTACAAATATCATTTCTATTGCTAGGAATCCTGTCTCACACAATAGAACTAAGCATATAGAAATTAGATATCATTTTATTAGGGAGCATGTGGAAAAGGAAGATATCAGCCTTGAGTTTGTCCCCACAGATAAGCAAGTGGCTGACATCTTCACTAAGCCACTAGATGAAGCAAAGTTCAACACCTTAAAGTTTGAGTTGGGTATGTTGAACCTAGTCTAGCTTCAGTCAATCCCTATAGATTTAGCTTTTGTATGGGATGTATTCTTTCTTGTAGGATATGAAAACCTAAAGTGGCGAGAAGACCAAAGTAAGCATCAGTAAATTGATGGCAAAAGTGGCTCCTATTGAGGGGGAGCACGTCAAGCAACTGCAAGAGCAGAATTAGATAGGGGGAGAAGCACATCAACACAAGCCAACTCTTCCCTAACTATTCTTTAGAAGTCAAAAAGGGGGAGAGAAAGAAGAAATACAGGTGGATTCAGGTGGTATCAAAAGGATTCAAGTGGTATCAAATGGCTTCAAACATTGATCAAGTGTGGCATCAGAGCTTGATCAAGTGGTGTCAAATACAATGGGAGAAATAAATGATGCTCTGATCATGTGGTATCAGATTTAGGGGGAGAAAGAAATGCTCCCATGCAACATTCAAGTGGTCTCACACAACTTGCAGAAAAATAGGGGGAGCGGGATGAAAATATGGTAACTTTTCCAGATATGTTCTGTTAGAATAATACATTTTATTACTGCATATATTGTGTGTGTCATTAAATAAGTAATGTGAATAATTTGAATAAGGGTTTTGACTTCTTTCAAATAGGGGGAGATTGTTGGGTCCATTGATCCTCATAGCCCAGATTTGTAAGAAGTCAAACAAGTCAATGTCACACACACAAGTTGTATTTGATGTGTGTTTGAGTTTATGCATACAGGTGAACACCAAGAAAGCTGGTGGACAGGCAGGAATCTGCCTATGTCCATAGGCTTTGAGTGAAGCAAGCTCACTCAATGTTAGGTGCAAGGTGAAAACATGAAGAAATGTCTAAGGACAAAAGTGTGGAGACAAAAGTGTCGAGACAAAAGTATCGAGACAAAAGTGTCGAGACAAAGATGTCAACACCTTTATAGGAGGAGTGTCGAGATAATTCAGACTGAATTATCGAGACAGATCAGGACAGTAGTGTCGCGACAATACAACTGTCTCGACACAATGAAGATCGGAAAAGTAGCTAAGTCCACAGGCATTGAATGAACTCTATTCACTCAACGCCAGGTAAGTAAAATCGTTGAATATAGCTAGGTTAGTCTAAGCTTAATAATTGGCTTGCTGGAAATGTGGCTAAGGCCACAGGCATTGAGTGTAGTCTACTCACCATCGCCTTACAGCAAAAGGTTGTGAGATAGGCAAAGCCTAAGAAGAAACAACAAAAATATGGCTAAGGCCACAGGCATTGAGTGTAGTCTACGCACTCAACGCCATACAGTAAAAAGATGTGAGACAGGCTCAGTCAATCAAAGCCAGAAAAATTCTGTGTAAATATTTGACCAAGTTTGTTGATGCACGAAATGCGAAAAGGACTCAGGCACCACCAGCTAACTGTTCGAACACTGGGGAATGAAGAAGAAGAAAACTGCAAGCAGTAGTCTACTTAGAGGATGAGAGAAAAGAACAGAAGAGGTGTGAATCCCGGCAACACCAGACTTCGCCTGCCGCGGCCCGAATGCCACTCTTTTGACGGGCTTGACTTTGATTGCAAACGATGGGTTACAAAAGGCGGAAAGAAAACTTTGCAACAGGCAAGTCAGAGTCCACAAAACTCGAGATTCGAGTCCACAGCCTTTAACAAGAAGGCTCTTGTGCTTGAGTTAGCGTGCCTTGGGTGAACCACTTCCCCCTATTTATAGGTTTGGGGGCCTGCCCAAACGGGAAGGGCTAAAATAACCGACTACCCGGGGTACAGGAGAGCCGGGCAGCGGTGACGGGAATCAAAAAATAAATGGACAAGCAGCCCACGCGAGATAGGCGGACTGGGCTTACGAGCTGGGGCATCCTCTTGGCCGTGGGGAGCGTAATCCTGGCTAGAGCGGAGCGACCTGAGCGGACTGACGTTGGATTCCGCCTAGTAACACCAGATCTGGAAACTGACCAAGGTGGGGCAACCTGAGCGGACAGAGAACTGTAGTCCGCTTCTAGGGTGCCTTGACGACCTGAGCGGACTGAGGGGCTCGAGTCTGCCGAAAGAGGAGTCACTGGGCATGTTGTGGATTCTGGGGTTAACATAATCCCCGCACATTTTCAAGTTTTGGAAAATTTCGAAAATGTTTCCTTAACTGCCGAGTCCGCAACTGTCATAAATGTCGCCTGGGCTATAAATACGGTCGGAAGAACTGCATTCTGCCAGAACTGTCTGCGCAATGGGCCAATATTCACCACTTGCGGTCTTCACTCTCCAGTCCGGCATGGCGAGACTCGGATCTTTCTTTGGCAACCTTGCCTCCAAGACCGACAAATCTAAGGCAAACACACGGATTAAGAAAGCAGATCAATGGAACGAGACAGCCGTCCGCCACGTCGGGGAGAGTTCGCAAAAGGAAAAGTCGACCACTGACTCAGCCCGCAAAAATAAGGAGCTGGAGCCCGAGCGATCAGAAGCTTCCCTCGCTCTGGACCTGCCATCCAAGAGTGCGGATAGGATCTCTGATTCGTTGTTTATTTCTGATCAGAACCCTGTGAACTCGGGGGGTATGGCCGTAATCATCTCTGCCTTAGGGACGCACATGTTGCAGATAGATACTGAGAAGGAGGTCTCATCACCAGGATTCCGACAGCCGCATACTGAGGAGATTCGGATTGCTGATCTGGAGGATGAAAAGCGAACAGAAAAGTTCGGGGAAGATGAGCAAGTGGAGAAGCCGGCTGAAGAGCAAGTCGCGGAACCAGCAAATTCTTTGAGCGTAGCCGGCACCAATCAAGACGCGATCCGCGCTAATCCGCTGGACTATCAACAGGTTGTGTTGGCCTTGGAGAAAAAGGGCCCTGAGAAGAAAAGGAAGAGGGATAAGTCTTCTTTTGTCGAGCGAGTGGAAAAGAAGCTGCGGGCTCAGAAAGAGAAGAATGTCTCTGTGTGGACGGGTGCTGCGAGCTTGCAGCACAGGCTGCGAGATAAAGAAGTTCCCGACGCGAGCTTTGTCACACCGGACGCTACTATCTCGGGGGGCGACTCCTTATCAACGGTCAGCTTGTCAACTACTGAAATACTCGACAATTTTGACAACAAGCGGCTTGCTGACATAAATCAATCTCTGCTTGAGGTGTTGCAGTCCGATGTCGAGATAGTGGGAGAGAAAGTTTTCGACCCCGACCCCTCTCTTACGGGTGATAAAAGGGAGAAGACGGCAAAAGAGCAAATCGCTATCATGCAGGCCAAGGTCGAGGCAGTCTCTGAAAGGCTGGAAGCGAACATGCAAGCTTAAGACCTGCGAATTACGGCGGAGTTGATGCGGTCAGGCAAACTGCAGTCGCTGCCCTGGCGGTTTCAACATTGATGGCTTTATAAGTCTCCACCCTGAATGTCGCGGCCGATAAAAATTATTTCGGAGACCGAGGACATAGTTGCTTCCAGTAAATCAATTTCCAGGCAGAACGCGAAAGTTTATTGAAGGTGGAAGAAACATTTGATCGTTATTGATCCGGAGCGCATGAGGCGGTCTGTGGTGGATAGTCGCCAGATTGCCGTGATGATTACAAAAAGTGACTTTTTCTTTACATTTTTAGCCTACCGTGATCTAGAAATTGAGATGAATTTCGTTCCCTTTGTTGCTGTTCAGAAGTAGCCACCAAGTTCCGCGGAGGCTGGTGAGATCGTGTCATCGCCCGCAGATGAACTGGCACAAACTGTGATGCCTCTCCCCGCCGAGCCCGCGCAAGGTGAACAGTCCATCCTGGAAAAGTATATTTTGTTAGCCAAGAAATATGAGGAGGAGCTGAACGAAACTCGTGTTGAACTAAGACAGAAGAAAGAGTTAGAAAGGATGTTGGAGGGCCAGTTTGCCAGCATTTCCGTCATGGTGGAAAGCTTAAAGAAGGAAAAACAGCAGCTAAGTGAGGATGCTCGCAACTACAGAAGCAAATACTTGGTCGTGGTGCGAGAAGGGAATAAGCAGGTCGCCGAGATCGCCGGAGTTCGGTCGCAAATTCTGGCTCAGCCCGCTCCGGGGGAAGCATCAACCCCGGCGGCGAGCGGGTAGCCCGCATGAAAGTGAGGGTAAGATCTACCTTTACTCTAGAGGGGGGTGAATAGATTATATTAAAATAATTTTCCAAATTAAAAAATTATTCAACAGTAGAAGACTTGATTTATATATATATATATATATATATATATATATATATATATATATTGTGCTTGCAGTAAATAAAGACTAAGTAAGCAAGAAACAAATCACAGCACACAAAAAATCAAACACAGCAACCAGAAGACACAAGGATCTATAGTGGTTCCCCAATAAACCTGGGTACATCCACTCTTATACCACCCTAGGTAGGAATCCACTACAGGAATAGTTTATCAGGTGTCCTAGGCACCAATGAGCTTTTGATAAGGTGCTCAAAAACCAAATCAGATTTTTTTGATCAGGTGTCTTGCCACCACTGAGTTTTTACAAGGTCTCAGAAACCAACCACAAAACTTTTGAAGGGAGTTTTGAGTAACCCTTTTACAGCAGAATGAAAGAAAAAGAAAGAGTTGATGTTCTTCTCTGTCAACAGTCAAAGAGAAGACTAGTGGATTGTTGTTGTCAAAGCTCCCTCTGAGATTTGTAGTTGTTCAGGAAGAGAAGTTTTGCACAGGGTGATAGGCCTTTAGTATGTTTGAGATCTCCAGCAAAGAATGATTTCAACAAAGGTTGAAATGTGATGTGTCTGGAGTCCTTGATTGATGAAGCCTTGAACACTTGAATCAGAAGAGATCTTGAAATAATAGCGGAATTCTTTTCTGTGTTGTGATCTCCTTCACTGATGTATTCCTTGTGTTCTGTAAGAATTCTAACTTGTAATCCTGTAAAACTTGTGTCTCAAAATCTATTCCTGAGAAAAATAATCTCTATCTGTCTCAATTATTCTGAGATGATATATTGAAATTCAGTCTTCTAGATAGCCGTTAGCCAGTCATAAATGACTTCCTTAAATGATATTTGTCTCTGGAGGAAAGTCCTAAGAGACATTCCATTTAGTCTTCCTTGAAACTTGCTCCAAATTAATTGAAACGGCTATAAAATCCTTTGAAATAAATGCTGGATATGAATCAGATTGAATTCCATAACTGACTGAATTTGAATTCCCTAAATCATCGATCTCTCAAGGAAATTCCTCGATCTGAGCTCGACAATCGTCGACCTAAGCTCAGAGACTGGAACTTGACTTGAAACAGAAATCGTCGATCTGAGCTTAACTATCATCGACCTGAGCTCAGAGATCTGGATTTTGGCTAGAGACAGAAACGTCGATCTAAGCTCGGAGATCGTCGAACCGAGTTCGACGACTCATTGAACTGAGCTCAAAGATAGTCGAACTGAGTTCGACGCCTCGTCGATCTGAGCTCGACGATAATTGCCTTAAACTTATGTACTTGTATTCTGAACTAGAAGGTCTTGGGGGCAGCTTTCAAACCTAAGTTCTAAGCCTTAGACCTATTTTAGTTGACCTTTAAAACTATAGAAGGAGGTCAAGACATTTTCCTAAGGACATGGTGATCCTTACAAGTTTCAGTAATAGGGTGTTCCAATAATCTCCCCCTATTTGGGTTAGGATTACTATTTACATGACAAGGAATTAAAAAGCATATAAGAAGAAACAAAAGAAAATACAACATAGCAGAATAATGAAATTCAGCAAAGCAGAAGCAGATATGATATCACAGCAGATATGATATCATTCAGCTTACACAATCAGTCCTTTTCTTCTCTCTTTTTGAACAAGATTTCTCTATTTGGATTTAGAGCTTCCTTCTTGGATCTTCTGTCATCAGCAGCACCTAGGGAGGTTTGAGATTTAGGTCTGGGAACAACAGCCTCTGGGTGCAGCTTCATATAACTTTCTGGATCAAAGAATTTTCTAGAGGAGTATCTTTCAAGTTCTTTCTTTCTTTGCTCAGATAAAGTGGTGATGTCTGAGGTATCTCTCCCTTGTTCTCTTGTCTTCTTTATTTGATCTAAGGCAGCCAATTCTTTCATCCTTGCTGTCCAAGAAAGGGGATTATTCTCTGGATCCTCAAAGGGAACAGGAGGTTCATATCTGTTTATTGTATCAGCAGGAGGAGCTCTTGAAGTAACTATTTCTTTAAGCTTGTAAGGGAAAGGACCTGAAGTTGAATCAATGGGGCCTTGTCCTTCCCTGTGATAAGGATGTTGTCTAGGTTGTCCTCTAGAATAAACATTGTAACCTCTTTGGTTTCCTCTTTACTAGCCTCTCCTAGATTGGTAGCCTCTTTGTTGATACCCTCTTGATTATGATCTATCTTGAGCTTGAGAGGAACTTTGAGTTTTAGCATATGAGGATTGTGAAGCAAAACCTCCACCAGTTCCTGAATCTGGTGAAGGAGGAGGAGGAGGAGGATTATGGTGAGATGATCCTTTGTCAAACTTTCTCTTCTTCTTCATTGCCTTCAGCTGGTTCTTTGAGAATTGCATCCATGGTTCAGTTATAGGACAGTCATGCAGAATATAATAGGGAATGTCATTATCATCCTTTACTTTCTCTGGAGGAACTCTCTTCAAAGCTTTTCTTCTGGCTTTCCTCTTCCTTGCAATGGTTGCAGAGGAGTCATCAGAATCAGTTCTGAACTTGTCACTATCTGAGCTCTGAGGATTGTCATACAATTCATCAATCCTTTTGATATACTCTTTCTGTTGTTTGGATTGTTCAGTTGAAGCAGTAGCAGCAGTAGTGACAGAAGCAGTACTTGCAGAAATAACAACACTGGCAAAAACAGAAGAGATAACAACACAAACAATTGGAGCAGCAACAACAGTAGAAACAGAAATAACAGCAGTAGTTTCTGAAACAATAGCAGCAGTAACAGTAGGCTCATCAACAAGAACAGCAGGCTCTAAATCATTTGCCTCTGTCATCAACAAATCATCAGCAATATCAAGACTGACTTCATCAGTAGCAGAATCAGCATTCACAACATCAATAGAAGTAACACTTTCCACAACCTTTATAGAATTGATATATGAAGATATCAGGCTGGGATCACAACTGAAAATAGGCACAATGGCCTTAGTAAGGTCTTCAGCTTCTTGAGATGGAAGATATCTGCTGTGGAGAGCATCAAATTCTAAAAGCAGTGTCTTGAGGTCAACTTCTAGAACTGGAGCTGGGGCTGGAATCTCTGGCACTTCTTCATCTGAAGCAGGCAGCATTTCTTCTTCATATGGCATCTCCCCCTTCCTAGATTCAGTAGGTACTGGATCAAGGCACCCCATAGAAGGGATTGCCTGAGGAGGACAAAAAGAGGAGAGCCTGGCAGATAAGTCCTGTATAGACTTAAGGAGTGGAGCCATGGAGGTCTTTAGCAAGAGTGCTAGCCTGGGAGCTAACATCTCATAGAGCTTATCTGCTAAAGATGGAAGATCTACTTGCTCAAGGGATACTTGAGTAGAGGTAGAGGATAGGGTTGCAGAAGTAGATGGTGTTGGAGGAGCTGTTGAGATGTGGATAAATGATGTGGATGGCAGAGAGATGGATGGTTGAGATATGGGGATGGTTGTGATGGAAGTCACTGGGATAGAAATGGATGGAGTGAAGGATGGTTGAGCTATAATGTCTTGAAGTAATTGTTGGTAAGAGGGAAGATTATGGGGGCTCAAGGGGTGAGGAATGAGAGTCAACCATGAATGAATCATCTAATAGATTGAATGAAGGAATGTGAATGGATGAATCAATGTCAATGTGTGGATAATAGTGTAGAGGATGGAAATGGACTTCAGTAGTTGTTGGTGGTGGTGAAGAAGTTGAGATTGGAGATGAAATGGTGATGGTGGATGTAGGGATGGTTGAAGAAACAATGGGTGAAGATGGTGGAGATGAGGAGGAGGCAGGCAATTCATCCAAGAGGGTAGTTGCCTGAGGGGAAGTGACTTGTACAGTCCTTGTGCCTGAAGTTGAAACTACTGCAGGAGCCCTGCTGGGTTTGGCAATTTGCCTGTCCCACTTTCCAAAGAGGGCACAGTATAGTCTCTTAGAGGCATTGATGTGCATGATACTGGAAACAAGCAGTTGAGGGCACCTGTTATGCAGAAACAGTCCTAGAATCCTCCCAAAATTAACAAGATTCTTGTTTATCTTTTTCTTAATTAAATAAAAGAATATCTCCCCCCAATTCAAATGCTTCTTATCAACTAATGCACCCATCAAACAGAATTGATACTTAGAGATGGTATCATGAGCAGAGTGCTTTGCAAGCAGTACCTTTCCCACAACATCAGCTAAGAATCTATACTTCATTGACAGATTTTTCTTAAGCAACTTATTAGGGTTTGCTGCTGAGTGACCCATTCTATCCAGCATACTAGCAAATTCTTCTCAAGATAACTCTACAGAATCATTCCCTATACTCAATTGGAAGACTTCTGTTAGGAGAGCAGGAGTTAGGGATACCTGTGTTCCCGATATTGTTCCAATCACTGTGTTCTGATCCAAGTTGTGTGCAGTATACACCCATTCCTTGATTTCATTTGCAGCTAATTTCATTCTTGTGGACATGATAGGAACCAACTGTTGCTCTTTGAACAATTCCAGAATATCCTTGAAGACTTGATCACTGCCATCGAAAGAGTCCATGTCAATGTCGAAACCCGTGTCAATCTTCATCGCTGCTAAGACTGCAACAGAGACGGCCATTGTTACCTGCAAAAATGAACAAACAAGATCGAGTACAGAGATGTTTGGAGGGAAAGAAAATTTCTGCAGAAAGTATGAAAGCGCAAAAGAGAACGACATCCGAAAAATGAATTTTATATTAGGGTTCGACGCAGAAAAGGAAAGATCGTTGAACTCAGTTCGACGATCTGGGCTTCTAAAGGAATCTGAAAGGTCTTCAACATCGTCGATCTCCGCTCGACGATATTGGAGAGCTTCGAGCTCCGTTCGACGATCTCTGACCGGAAAGAGATAGCCTAGCACTATCTGGAAAACGCTGAACTCCGGTCGACGATTTCTGAGAACGTCGACCTCCGTTCGACGATCTTGGGGAAAAACGTCGAGCGCAGTTCAGAGATCAGAAACAGCCTATAGACACTAAAAAAATCAAGTTTTTAGCCTAGTCTTGGTCAATTTTAAGGTTTTAAAATCTTGGATCTTAATTTAAACTTCCTCCATCTAACATTCCTAACTGATTCAATAAGTTTTTAAAAGACAGGAATATGCGACTAGGGGCAAAAGTCAACAAACATAAGGAAGAAAAAGCTGTAAGTATCAATAATTGTCGCAGTCTTTGTCGTCTATCCGTTGCAGACTGATTTATTTACTTTCTCTGCAGACCGCATACGACGTCACCAACCCCACCTTCCAGCGCGCCATGTTTCCTTTTGTGAAGGAAAGCATGGAAGTCGTCGTTGAACGTTTCATCAGCGATAGATTCGCGAAGGAGGGTGTGGATTCCGTCTCCTTCTTGAAACTTTTCCCCGAACTAAAGGAAAAAGTCGTCGAGTTCGAGCAGGCTGCCAAAGAAAAAGCAGTTGATAGAGACTAAGAGCCCACTGATGGAGAGAATCCAGAGGTCGCTGCTTCAGACAAACCAGGAAGCCAGTCCGACCAGTCCGCTTCTTCTTATTCCGACGGAAGTAGCGAGCGAACGGAGCCCGCAAATGCGAGCGAACGGAGTCCGACCAGCTCCAACTCCGGTGGCAGCAGCAGAAGTAACTCAGGCGACTATTCTCCTGTGATCAATGTGGACGGGTCGAGTCTAGAAGCGCCTGCCGAGAAGAAGCAAAGGACAGAATAGGGACATTGCAATTTTTTGTTTTTATTGTAAAGGGTGCGGACTCCGTGCGAGTTCGCTAAAACATGTAAAATTTTTGAATGAAATGAAAAGGATATTTTAATGTCTTCTATAATGCTCCGATCTTTGTTTGTAACTATAGGTCGAACTTCGTATACCAATCCGCGTCATATAGATGTTGTCTGCGCGATGCAATTTTTCAATCCGTAAAAAATCCTTATCTAAATCGTTTAATCACAGCTCGTTGCGACATGAATCTTATTTTTCTCTATCAAAAGTAATTACCATTAAGCAAGCTCTTGACGAGTTCGAACTGCAATCTGTGCCGTGCAGAAACCGAATTATTCTTTGCAAGTTTTAAGATTACCAAGATAATAAGAGCTGCGACTTAGGTTAATTCCAACAGAATAATGCCGACATGCAAGCTTGGCAGATTTAGACCACAGTCCGCTGGTAGTTATAGTCGAGTCATTGTGAGAGTAACATTGTTAAACCCAAACGAACCCAGCGGACTGAGCGGACTAGAAAACCAAGGTTTACTTACGAACAATAAAATAGATTAACCCACAAAACTGCGGACTGGGAGGACTAGAAATCAAGAGTCCGACAAAGTTATTATTACAATAATAGAAATGACCTATAGTTCATGACCAAGTGGGCAGGTGCGGCTAGTGTGTCATGGATTTCCACACCGGGCCATGAACTATAAGATCAACCCAAGGCACGGCGGACTGAGCGGACTAGAAAACCTGAATCCGGCAAAGTGCTTATTCATCGAAATGATACAATGCCCTCTTGCCTGGAGTACAGCCTAGATTGATCCTTCGGGCAGGTGCGTCCGGAGTGGCATTGCTTTTCCTGAGATCAACAAGGCTGTGGGTCTCCTGCAGGCACTACTTGAGGGTACTAAGGAGTTTTCGAAAGTCACAAACCAAGACGATTTGCAGGCAGGTGCGGCCGGAGCGGCATTGCTTTCCATGCGTGATCATCAAAGTTGTAACTATATCCCCTAAATGGCATGGTAGAGCTAACCGCCACTCTGTCCCTCCAATATGCAGAAGTGGGGTCAAGTACTAGCCGGGATCCGAAGTCCAGTATCCTGCCGCAGTAGAACCGGTAAGCTCCCACTACACGGTGCGAAATCTCCCCGCAACACGTGGTCTTTGTGGTGTTATGCTAATAACAACGGTTCTAAGGGAGGTTCTTGCTGAACTTGGCGATGTCTCCTGGTATCAGGAAACTGCTGGATTTGCTCAGGGAGCAAAAGAGAGAAACCACCCAAAGAAGTGTTAGTATGAAAATTTTGATAAGAACCAAATTTCGAGAAATTTGTGTAACAAAGAAAAGAGAGTTCAGGGATAGAACCGTTTGGGATTGCCCTTGCTTAATGCATTAACTGTCAACATATGAGACAAAAAGATACTTGAAGAGGTGTCAACAAGGAGCTTTTTATTAATGATAAACCTCTTTAAAAGTTTACATAAGAAGGAAGAAAGAAAAAAAGAGGTTCAGGAATAGAACCGCTTTAAATCATCTCCACTCCATGTATGTGGCATATCTTCTCCTTCATATGTTTGCAGGCGATAAGACCCACTCTCGAGCACTTCCTTAACAATGAATAGCCTTGCCCAATTTTTATTGAGCTTTCCCACCGAGCCGGCTCTTGCCGCAGCGTCCACCTTTTTAAGAACTAGATCACCCACTTGAAAGTGTTTGATCCTCACGTTCTTATCAAAATAGCGAGCAATCCTTCTCTTGATTTCCTCTTGTCTGATTGCAGCCTTATCTCTTATCTCTTCAATATGCTCCAAGTTGAATCTCATTTCCTCATTATTCAGTTCCATCCAATCTTCCATGCATTGCCTTGCCAGCAGAACTCTAGGTGACGGGACTTCAAATTCAACAGGAATTAGTGCTTCCAATCCATGAGAAAGCTTGAACGGAGTTTCTCCTGTCGCAGATGAAGGCATTATTCTTAGGGTCCAGAGAACCGAAGAAAGTTGATCAGCCCAACTGCCCCTGAGATTCTGTACTTTCTTCTTAAGCAAGTTGAGGATCTGTTTATTGGCTGCTTCCACCTGACCATTGCTTCTAGGATGGTGGACTGATGCAAAACGTAGCTCTGATCCGATCTGCTTGCAAAAATCTATCATCTCGACGTTATTGAACTGTGGTCCATTATCAGTGATTATCGCCATTGGGATACCATGTCGGCAGTCTATCTCTCCCCAAATAAAATTCTTTACAATCTGAGTTGTTGTCTTTGCCATTGCCTTGGCCTCGATCCATTTACTGAAGTAGTCAATCATGACTATGATGAAACATCGTTGTCCGCTTGCGATGGGAAAAGGACCAATGAGATCCATCCCCCAAATGGCAAAGGGACAGGGGGTTGCGATCGATCTAAGGGACTGAGCAGCCTGATGCTGAAGTGGAGCAAACTTCTGGCATTGGACACACTTTTTTGCATGAGCTTCAGAATCTTTTTTCATGGTAGGCAAGAAATATCCGTGCCGCAGAATCCTTCTTTCCAAGGTTCTCGCTCCTGAGTGGCTTCCACACTCACCAGAATGTACTTCTCGAAGGACAGTAGGGACTTCATCTTCCGACACACATTTTTCCATGGTGGACAAGAAAGTCTTCCTATAGAGAATACCGGATACTAAGTAATAGTGTGTTTCCTTCAACTTGAATCTCTTCTTATTCTTAACTAACTGATGCAAGTTTCCAGTTGATAGGTAGAGGATGAACGGGTCCATCCAAGAGGTATGCTGATCAATCTGCATCATCTCTTCCTCCTCCACTGTCGGGTGGAAGAGTTCAGAAGTCGTTCCTCCTGACGACAGCCCGTACTTGGCAAGAACATCTGCCTCCTCATTCTCTGTTCTCGGAATGTGTTCAATGGTAAAACATTTAAATCTTCCGACCTCAATCTTTACAAGCGCAAGATACTTCTTCAACACCGGCACCTGGGTCTCAAAGTTACCCAGAACTTGTGATGCCATTACCAGGGAATCGGTCTTTATGTGAACATGGTCGATCCCGAGCTTTCTTGCGAGCCTCAAGCTGGCAAACAAGGCTTCATACTCTGCCTTGTTGTTGGTCACCGAAAAATAAAAATTGATTGCCTGCTCGAGTTTGATACCATTCGGATTTATCAGAACCACTCCTGCTCCGGAAGAATTTCTGCCTGAAGCCCCATCAACATAGATGATCCAGGCCAGAGGAGATCTTTATGCCTGATTAGAACTGGATTCTGCTATGTCAATAAGAAAATCAGCAAGCACCTGTGCCTTGATAGCTGTCCTGGGCACATAGGAGATTTCAAATCACTTAGCTCGATCGCCAATTTAGCTAACCTGCCTGAATGTTCTGGCTTCTCTATCACACTCTTCAAAGGTTGATCAGTGACTACTTGGACTGAGTGCGCCTGGAAATAGGGTCGGAGCCTACGGGCAGACATAACCAATGCTAGAGCCAATTTCTCTAGGATCGAATACCTTGTTTCTGCATCTTTCAGAATGTGACTGACATAATAGACCGGAAATTGTCTCCGGCTTTCCTCTCGAATAAGAACAGAGCTGACTGCCTTGGGGCCAACTCCTAGGTACAGGAACAACATCTCCCCTGCTCGGGGACTTTGCAGTAAAGGTGTTGAAGCTTGTTGTTTCTTTAACTGCTCAATGGCCTGAGGGCACTCTTCCGTCCACTAAAACTTAGACGCTCCCCGAAGAGTTTTGAAAAATGACGCACTCTTATCTTCTACTCGAGAAATAAATCTCCCGAGTCTCGCTAACCTCCCCCTAACTGTTGGATTTCTTTTGGAGAACGGGGAGGAGCCATGTCAAGGATGTCCTTAACCTTGTCTGGATAAGGGGCAAGACCCTCTGGAGTAAGGAGGTGACCGAGGAATTTCCCCTTGCTTGCTCCAAAAAAGCATTTTAGCGGGTTAAGTTTTATCTTGTATTTTCACAAAGTGGAAAAAGTTTCTACCAAATCGTGCAGGTGTTGCGGAAGAGACTTGCTTTTAACCAAAAGATCGTCCACATATACTTCAAGGTTTTTACCCTTTTGTCCTCTATACACATGATCCATCATGTATTGATTCGCCGCGCCAGCATTTTTAAGCCCAAAGGGCATCGCAAGATAGTAATAGCAACCATCGTTAGTAATAAACGATGTGTGAGAGATATCGGGCTTATGCATTCTTATTTGGTGGTAACCAGAGAATGCATCTAAAAAGCTCATAAAAGGATACCCTACCGCGGGATCAACTAAAGAATCTATCTGAGGAAAGGGGTAGCAATCTTTTGGACACATTTTATTCAATCGGGTGAAGTCTACACAAATCCTCCACTTCCCCTCTGGTTTTTTAACCATTACAACGTTTGAAACCCATTCAGGATATTGAATTTCTTGAAAAAAGCGCGCCTTGAGGAGTTTGGCAACCTCCTCTCTGATTGGCTCTGTCAGCTTGACTGACGCATCTCTCTTCTTGTGTTGCACTGGCTTGGAGGTTGGGTCAATGTTGAGATGATGGCAGGCTACGTCGGGATCGACTCCCGGGATTTCCTCTGCTGACCAAGCGAAGACATCCAGGTTCTTTAGAAGGCAAGCAATCAACTCCTTCTTTTGATCTTCTTGCAACTCTGAGTTGACGGAGAGCTTTCTCTCCTCCCCTTCAGTAATGGGGATCCCTTG
The DNA here is from genome assembly GCA_039513925.1 of Platanthera zijinensis. NCBI lineage: Eukaryota > Viridiplantae > Streptophyta > Magnoliopsida > Asparagales > Orchidaceae > Platanthera > Platanthera zijinensis. Next base: position 162,035,601 of record CM077088.1, read on the forward strand.
CATCTCCTGGGTAGGTTCCAGGTGAGCGCCTTCACTATCCATGGTAGCTTCTGACTTAGTAGATACTTCTGCTACCGCCGAGAAGATTGGAGGGGCAACTTCGGTCATGTTAACTGTGCGGAGGTAGCATTCCCGAGCTTGCCTTGGGTCACTTCTGACCCTGCATTGACGACCATCCTTGTTGAACTTGACAGCCAGGTGGTAGGTTGAAATTAGTGCTTGGTACTTATTTAGCAGAGGCCTCCCAAAGATTGTGTGATAGCTGCTTGGAGCATCCACCACTATAAATTGAATCTGCTTCGTCACCCCCCCCCCCAGCCTTACTGGGAGTATGACGCTTCCCTCGACTTCCTTCCTCTTGCCGGAAAAGCCATAGAGCGGCCCTTCGGTGGAAAGCAGAGGCTTTCCAGTCTTCAGGGCTTCACAGGTTGGCTTGAAGAGGAGATTAACGGAGTTGCCAGTATCAATAAGAATCCTATCGACTGTATAATCTGTGATGGCTGCTTGGACCACAATAGCATCATCAAAAGGATTGGCGATTGGGGGAAGATCCTCGGGACCGAAGATGACGCTTCCCGAAGACGGGGCAGAGGAAGAAGTAGAAGCAATCTCTGCTCGGGTGACTCTTGCAAGGGAGGACTTCCGAAGTGACTCAGTTCCTGCTCCACCGTGAATATAAAAGATTCTCCCCAAGGCTCCTTCGTCGACGATATCGCAGCATTCATTCTGAATATTAATGGGCCCCAGACGGACCTCATCCTCTATCTATACGCATTCTAGCTGAACCTCAGCCACCTCCTTGCCTTTGGAGGTGGAAGGTTGTGAAGGATCATTCCTCCTGCCCAGATCTTTTATCTTGCCTTCGGCAAATAACCTTTAAACCAGTTGTCGAAGGGCCTTGCAATCTTCAGTCAAATGGCCCTTTTCTTTGTGAAATTCGCAGAATTGAGAGTTATTTCTGGGCTTCCAATCCCTTTGAGGCCCTTGCCTCTTTTCCTCTGCTTTCTTCTGGATGATCTGGACGACCTCTTCAAAGTCGAGCCCCAGATCTAAAAACTCCTCCAAGGAGCTGCTTTCATGTGGCCTTGAAGCAGGCAAGGTATTCTGAAGAATGGGTAGAGGCTGAAGGGGTATGAAGGGAGTGGCAGCCAACGACAGTCTATGATCACGAAACTATGGATGGCTGATGAAAGGTTTCTTGTGACGGAGGTTTCGCCCCCTCTTAGAAGGAGGCTGGAAGTCAGGCCGAGGAGGCTTGCTGTGATGGTGGCTACTAGAAGAGGTGTTGGAAGCATCCCTTCCTCCAGCCTTAGCTGTCAGGGATGAAATGTAGGTGGGGTTAGCATTCTTACCTTCAATGAAGTGATTGTCCATCGCTATCAGTTCCTGGTAGGTTGATGGCGCCTATGTTATTACTTTAAACTTTAGCGGGCCTTCCCGGAGGCCGTGAATCAAGGCAACCTTGTAGTAGTTGGGGTTCACATTCCTCACCCCCTGGATCTCCTTCTGGAACCGGTCAACGAACCGCGCTACTTATTCTTTGTCTCTTTGTTTGATATCAAAGAGGGCTACCGGCCCATCTTTCCTCTTATTTGAGGTAGCAAACCTCAGAAGGAGTTCGCTGCGAAGCTTAGCGAAGGAAGAAATCGTGCCCGAGGGCAGCTCATAAAACCACTCTCTCGCCTGTCCATCGAGAGTGGTGACTAGAAGCTTTCACTTCAGGGCACCAGAGAGGCATCTCAATGCAACTACCCCCTCGAAAGCCTGTAGATGGGAAACTAGATCGGTCTCCCCAGAGTAAAAGGGGAGACAAGGTTCTCTGAATTTGTTGGGTGCTGACTCCCATCAGATTCTATCAATGAAGGGAGGAGTCTCAAGTTCTGCAGAAGATCGGACTGGCGCACGAGGGTCCGCGGGCTCGGCGGAATGCCAATCCACGAAATCAAGCCGGCGGGCAGGAGTCTCCCTGGCCGCCTCTTTGAAAAAATCCATCAGGGGGGCGAACTGGTCAGCCTGAGGCCGTAGAGGAGCTGCGGGTTGAGCTTGGTGGCGAGGCTGAGGAGTTACTGCAGGTGACTGTTGGAGAGGGTTCTGGCGAGCTGGAGTCCGGCGAACCGGAGTCTGGTAGGCTGGGGTTTCAGCAATATCTCCTACGGCCTGGGGAGCAAGCCGCTGAGTTAGCGCGAGCAGAGCTTGGCTAATAGTATTAAGTCGCTGGTCGGTCTCTCTGCGAGATAATTTGGCTTCCCAGCGAGGCTGTTCCAAAGCTTCCCACAATGAATCATCTGGAGAGTTTGATAGGTCTGATCGGCGAGCTCGGTGGTCTGACATCTCTATCCGTGGATTTCAAAAACTACTTGGATCTGAAGGTCGCGTGTTAACTGTTGATGCACGAAATGCGAAAAGGACTCGGGCACCACTAGCTAACTGTTCGAACACTGGGGAAAGAAGAAGAAGCAAACTACAAGCAGTAGTCTGCTTAGTAGATGAGAGAAAAGAACAGAAGAGCCGTGAATAATGGCAACACCAGACTTCGCCCGCCGCGGCCTGAATGCTACTCTTGTGATGGGCTTGACTTTGATTGCAAATGATGGGTTACAAAAGGTAGAAAGAAAACTGTGCAGCAGGCAATTCGGAGTCCGCAAAGCTCGAGATTCGAGTCTGCAACCTTTAACAAGTAGGCTCTTGGGCTCGAGTCAGCATGCCTTGGGTGCACCACTTCCCCCTATTTATAAGTTTGGGGGCCTGCCCAAACGGGCAGGGCTAAAATAACCGGCTGCCCGGGGTATAGGAGAGTCGGGCAGTGGTGACGGGAATCAAAAAAGAAATGGACAAGCATCCCACGCGAGATAGACGGACTAGGCTTGCGAGCTGGGGCATCCCCTTGGCCGTGCGGAGCATAATCCTTGTTGTAGGGGAGCGACCTGAGCGGACTGACGCTGGAGTCCGCCTAGTGACGCCAGATCTGGAAACTGACCAAGGTGGGGCAACCTGAGCGGACTGAGAACTGGAGTCCGCTTCTGGGGTGCCTTGACGACCAGAGCGGACTGAGGGGCTCAAGTCCGCCAAAAGAGGAGTCGTTGGGCATGTTGCGGATTCTGGGGTTAACAAAGTCCACAGGCATTGAGTGAAGCTCACTGACTCAACGCCATATGATAAAAAGCGTTGACCGATTCTCATCCAGTCTGAGCTAGTGTTTTCCAACACAGAAAATTGTCTAAGTCCAATGGCGTTGAGTGTAGCTTACTCACTCAATGCCAATTAACAGAAAAATATATTAAGTAGTTTCGTGTTGAGTGAAGCTTACTCACTCAATGCTAGGTGACAAAATCTGTCCAAGTAACATGGCGCTTAGTGATGAAGGCGCTCTCAATGCCTGGTAACAGAAAGCTTGCTAAGGCATAAAGCATTGAGTGATGAAGACACACTCAACGCTCTTAATGCCAAGGCAAAAATCATTGAATGGACTCAACGCTCTCAACTCCTTGAGTCAGAATAACCTTCTAAGCGTTTTGGCGGCTGCTCACTCAACTCCTAATGACTGGAACATTATTCTAAGTGTTTTGGCTTTGAGTGAAGGTTTCTCACTCAACACCTAGTGACAGAAATATTTTCTAAGTGTTTTGGCGTTGAGTGAAGGTTGCTCATTTAACGCCTGATGAAAAAAAATCTGTCTAAGTGTTTTGGCATTGAGTGATGCTTACTCACTCAATTCCTATGCTAATGTTTGATTTTTGGCTAAGTCCATAGATGGCTGACATCAGCATGAGTCAGCAAAATTCAACAAAGTCAACGCAATTCGAAATTATTGTGGAAAAGGTAGAGTAAGCCATTGATGGCGCCAATGGAAAGCTTTTGTAGTCTCCTACAAAAAGAAGGTGGCAAATGGGCAATTATTGCTGGTCCCCACAGCGCAAAGAGTCGTTGATCGACAAGCAATAAAAGGGAAAGTTTAGCTGAGTTGACGGCAAGCAATTAGGGTTTTCTGAATACGCAATTGAGGCTGAGCATCATCTTCTTCCTCGCCACTACTGTCGAGCCAGAAGCACCTACTCAGTTCAGTCAACCTGAAATCTAAAAGTGTTAGCAGTTGCAATCATTATCTATGAAAGCAGGTATAGAAGTGATTTCTGAGAAGGAAGAAATAGAGGCAGATCATGCAAGCTCTGCAAGAAAATGCTGATGATTGAAGAAGATTCAACTGTAAACTCCATAGTCTTCATCAGCAAAATCTTGGACTGATATCTGCTCAGTCCAGGAAGAAGTGGACACAGAGTTCTTACTCTAGTGTCAATTCAAAATAAACACCTTTCATTCTTTCTGTAGGATCCTGTCTAGGATCTGAGCTATAAGCCTTTTTGTTTAAGTCCTAGTGGTAGGATTCTATATAGAGTCTGAGGTTGTAGGCCTGATTTATAAAGGCCGAGGGGTAGGATTCAGTGAGGAATCTGAGTAATTCAGCCTGTGTTATAAAGGCTGAGTGTAGGATCCATTTTATATATGAGTGTAGGGTTGTCCTCCCAACCTGAGTGGTAGAGCCGTTGGCCTGAGGTAGGTGGTGTTTAGCAACTGAGCTGTAGGGCCTTATGCTTGAGGAGTAAGTGCTGGAGAATACTGAGTGGTCCTGCAGGATCGAGTTGTAAGCTCATCTGGAGCCTAGTTTTGGGGAAAGAGCCTGATCTAACACACTATTAGAAAAGCGCAGAGGGACAATGAATGTACCCAAGATTGGGGAACCACTATAAACAGCTGTGTCGTCTGTGATTTATCTTGAAAGCTAAGAATAACCTAATCACTAAGTATAACTATCTGGTAAATTTAAAAAGACTTGAAGTAAAACCAAAAACCTATTCACCCCCACCTTTCTCTAGGTGTTTAGCTGACCTTGAAAACAAGACTTTCACTCATGAATGTTGAAGGGGCGTTCGTGAGCCCAAACGGCATCACGGTGAACTCGTATAAACCATACCATGGCTAAATGTTGTCTTTTGAATGTCTCCCTCCTATATTCTCAACTGATATTACCTCGAGCACAAACCCAACTTGGAAAACCAATGCACTCCAACCAACTGATCGAATAACTCGTCGATCCAGGGTAGTTGATAAGTGTTACATACCGTCAGTCGGTTGAGCTCCTGATAGTCTATGCATAATCTTAATATTTTGTCCTTCTTCTTAACAAATAGAATAGGGGCTCCCCAAGGGGATGAACTGGGACAAACAAACCCTGACTCTACTAATTCTTACAACTGAACTCTAAACTCAGCGAGTTCCTTTGGAGCCATTCGGTAAGGGGTCCGAGAGATAAGCTTGGTACCCGATACTTATTTAATTTGAAAGTCAACTTCTCTATGTGGGGGTAGTCCTGGCAGCTTCTCGGGAAACACCTCCGAAAAATCCCGCACTACCCGCGCATCTTTCATACTTGGTGCCATCTCTTTTAATTAAAAACATATCATATATACTTCGTCTCCTTCCATATAGGCCTTAAGGGCCTGAATCGAAGACAATAACATATGGGGTGCAAATTTGATACCTTGGAAAATGACGTATGAGTCTCCATGCCTCAAGCTGATTTGCTTTGCCGCACAATCTATCTTAGCGTGGTGCCAATCTAACCACGACATGCCCTGAATGAGATCTAATTCTGGGATTCTCAACACTGTCGCAGGGGTTTCAAAGAATTTTCCCCCAAGAAATACATCCAAATCACACTTTGTGAACGAAGTCATATCGAATCCATCCTGGAGACATACTCTCTGAGCGACACCGGTGAAGTATTTCACTCCTTCTCGGTTGTTGGGTCCATTGCCCACAATATCCTAGATTTGAAGAAGTCAATCATATCAATGACATACACAAAATTGTATTTGATGTATGGTTAAGTTCATACATGCAGGTTGGTCCTTATAACATTGATAGGACAGGTATTCAAAGTAAGGTGACAGGTGGTCACAAATTGAAGATGTTGGATTGGTTGGAAATTGCCTAAGTCCACAGGCGTTGAGTGTAGTCTACTCACTCAATGCCGGGTGAGTAAAATCATTGAATATAGCTTGGACAGTCAAAGCCTAATAAGAATCAGGCAGAAATGTGGAAAGTCCACAGGTGTTGAGTGAAGGCTACTCACTCAATTCTATACAACAAAAAGCTTGGAGACAGGCTAAGACAGTCAAAGCCTAATAAGAATCAAGATGAAATGTGGCTAAGTCCACATGCATTGAGTGAAGTCAACTCACTAAATGCTATACAACATAAATCGTTGAGTATAGCTAAGTCAGTCAAAGCCATAGAAAATCTGTGTAAATATTTGACTGAGTCCATAGGCATTGAGTGAAGCTTACTCACTCAACATCATGTGATAAAAAACGTTGACTGAACCTTAGTCAGTAAGAGACTGTGATTCCATAGAAATTTTGCTAAGTCCAAATGCGTAGAGTGTAGCTTACTCACTCAACGCCAGATAACAGAAGAATATCAGTTATGGCGTTGAGTGATGCTTACTCACTCAATGCCAAGTGGCAAAATCTGTCTAAGTAATATGGCATTGAGTGATGAATACACACTCAATGCTCTCAACGCTTCCCAAGAAGGAAAATCGGCTAAGTCCAAATACGTTGAGTGAAGGTTACTCACTCAACGCCAGGTGACTAGAATCATTTTGAAGTGGTATGGCGTTGAGTAAAGCTTACTCACTCAACGCCAAGAGGCAGAAAGATTTTTCTAAGTATTTTGGCGTTGAGTGAAGCTTACTCACTCAATGCCTAATGACTGGAATATTTTCTAAGTATTTTGGCATTGAGTGAAGGTTGCTCACTCAATGCCTAGTGACAAAAAATCTATCTAAGTGTTTTGGCATTGAGTGAAGCTTACTCACTCAACGCCTATACTAAAGATGTTTGATTTTGGCTAAGTCCACAAATGGTGACGTCAGCAAAGTTAACAAAGTCAACAGAGTTCAAATTAAGTGCGGGAAAGCTATAGAACACGACAAATGTTGTCGGAGGGCTTCTGTACATCTTTTTCCATCAAAGCAAGGTGCAGCTGTCTGCTGCAGGTGGTCCCCACTGCTTCCTGGAGCCGTTAATCGGCGGAAAATATAAAAGGATAGCTTCAGATGTTGAACTCAACTTTTTAGGGTTTTATCTAAAACAAAAAAAAGCGGTTGGCTTCATATTCATCGCCATTAATGCCGAGAAAAAGCTTAAAGCCTTCCAGCAGAACAAAAAGTTTAGTTAGCTGTAGCACTTTTCTTCTGCTACAGCAAGATCAGAAAGACATCTGATAAAGATAGAAAGGAGTGTCTTCAGTCTTCTGCAGGTTCAGTTAGCTGATTGAAGATTTCAAGACCTAGGCATTCTTCTGTCTTCTTCGGTAAATTCAGAATTTACATTCTGAGATTCTTCCAGCAGAGGCAGAATTTCTTCCTGCTACTATAAAGGAAGATAGAGCTGAGATAATTGAACCCTAGTTGTTGACACAGAGAAATTTCTCTATGTCAAATTAATTAAACCACTATTATTTTGTAGGATCCTTTTAGATCTGAGCTGTAAGGCCTTTGATTTTAGATAGGGCAAATTTGCCTGAGCTGTAGGAGAGATATAATCTCTGAGTGTAGAATCCAGTTTGGATCTGAGGTAGGTGATCTGTTGATCACTGAGCTGTATGGCTTTTGAGCCTAAGGTAGGTGAGTCATTCTCACTGAGTTGTAGGGCACTTGTGCCTGAGCTGTAGGATCCTTTAGTTCGAAGGTAGGGCCTTTGTGCCTGAGTTATTGGAGAGTCATTCTCTCTGTGGTAGGATCCTTTTTGGATCTGAGGTAGGGCTATCCTCCCAGCCTGAGTTATAAGGCTTTTAGCCTGAGGTAGGTGATCTGCTGATCACTGAGTTATAGAGCACTTGTGCCTGAGCTATAAGTCTTGGAGGATACTGAGAGATCCTGAGGGATCTGAGGTGTAAGCTCTTTGAGTTGAGTTTTGGAGAAGTGCCTTGTCTAACTGAAAGTTAGAATGGTGGGAGGAGAGTTGATGTACCCATAATCGAGGGAACCACTATAATTTCTGTGTGTGCTTTTCTGTGTTGTTTCCTTTTTGTAGGTTCTTGAAAGATAAATAACTGCCAATACACTAAGTAACTAAAGAATAAATAAAAGAAATTGACAAGACATCAATTAACCAATTCACCCCCCCCCCCTCTAGGTTGCAAGCTACCTTGAAAACAAAGACTTTAAAGTGATATCAGAGGGAGGTTACTCAAAATAGATTTAACAATCTGAGTGATCTCCATGGGTAGCTACAGATCTGAAATTATGGGTTCTGGAGAGAATCATAAGGAGCTTGGTTCCATGAAACTCCCCATCTGTAGGAACGAGTACTTTGGAATCTAGAAATAAGGGTGAAGATGTTTATGGAAGCCTCTGACCCTAGAATCTTTGTCACTATCAAAGAGGTACCCTTCATCCCTATGAAGGTCTCAGTTCTAGATGCAAATGTCCAGACTCCCAAGACTTGTTCAGAAATGACCAAGGATGAGGTCATGTTGGCTGCATTGGACAAGAGAGCCCAGAACATCATAGTTTGTGTTATTGATCATTCTACCTTTCAGAACTTGTTCCACTGCCAGACCTCCAAAGTGATGTGGGACACCCTAGTGGTCTACATGGAGGGTACTGAAGAGGTAAGAGATGATAGAAAGTCCATGCTCAATCAAGAGTATGAGTCTTTCATGCGATCCCTGAAAGAGAACATAGCTACTTGCTATGAAAGATTTTTTAGGATCATTAATGAACTGAGGACCTATAGGAGGGTCTTCAGTCATTATGAAATAAATGACAAGTTCCTTAGATCTCTCACTAGAGACTGAGATACTAAGATTTCTTCTATAAGGGAAGTGGCCAAGCTTGTAGAGACTCCAAGAAGAATACATTGGCATTCAAGGCAGACAACATCAGGAAAAGAAAGGAGAGGATACCCTCTCATCCAAGAAGGCCAGCTGACTCAAACATCTCAGAGTCAGATGCATCAGAAAGCAGCATGTCAGATGAGGATTTTTTTGCCTTCTCCAGGAACTTTCAGAAGCTGATGAAGAAGAAACAATGGAAGAGCATACCTTCCACCTCTTCTCAACACAGGAGGAATCATCCAAGGCTGATAGGTATAATTCTAAATCTAGTAAATATAATTCTTCTAAAGTTAATGTCTACTACTGCAGCAAACCAGGGCATATGATTGTTGATTGCCCGGTGAAGAGGAAGGAATCTGCTGAGAAGAAACAGCAGCATCACAAGGGCAAGAAGGAGAAGTCCTTCATTTCCAAGAAAGAGAAGAGCTGGACAAACTCATCTTCATCTGAGTCTGAAGAAGAAGAAGCTTATATTGGGCTAGTTGCTGCTATTACTGAACAGATAGTTATAGTAGCAGATGAGGACTATCCTGCTGCAAGGATAGGTCTTTGGGCCCCACTATAACATTCAGACAGTGATTCAGAGGTGGATGAGGAAGATGAAGAAGGTGCCTACAGCTGTTGTGGGTTGATCGCAATGACTGATGAGGAAACCAGTCAGGATCAGCCTGGTCAAAGGAAGATAAAATCTCTATCAAGCTCGTCTTCTGAGTCTGGATATGAGACTAGTCCTTGTAAAGAAACCTCTTCACCCAGCGGTGGAGATGATTCTGAATCAGAAGGTGATGTCAATCAATTTATTTACAGGTATGGAGAACTTCTGGATGCCTTCAAGAAGTGCAAGAAGTTGTCTAAGAAGCAAGTTGTGGAGATTGCCTCTCTATAGTTGGCTACTTCCCAGCTGACTGAAATAACATCCTTGCTGGATTAGAAGGACAAGGAACTTAGCCAACTTAGGGTCTTGAATAACATCTAGATAGTCTCCTTTAATTACAAGAACAGTCTTATCAGGGATCTTGAAGAGACGCTAAGGAGGGAGAAAAGAATAGTGGTTAGCTATTCTAAGTCATGAACTGTGTTACCCTTGATTGAATCCTTCTCCTCTCAGAAGGGTAAGAAGGCGTTGGGATTCCAGGGAAGCACAAGAGCTGCTCCTTCCAAAAGGAAGGGCAAAGCTCCAGCTCAGCCTCTTGCTTCCAAGCCTCCCATTTCTTTTAGGAAAGTTCAGTTGCCTTCAAACAGGTATGACTAAGAAACCATATTTGGTCACTAGATGAATGGCAGATCCACTGGTGTGAACAAAGATGTTCACAGCCAGGGTGAAAGGTATATCAAAGTGAGTGCCTATAAGGCTGCTCATGAAGAAATTCAAATGGCCTATCAAGGATCATTTGTCTTTGGTGCTTTAGCCCCCACTCTCAAGAATGTGTCTGTAGCAAAGGTTCAGAACCATTCAGCAAAGAATCAGACTAAGGGTCAGTCCTCCAGCAAGCCTGGTTTGGCTGTGACTGATGCTATCATAAGCATGCTTTCTGAAAAGAAACTTGCTACTGCTGGCACTCGGAGTAGGCAAAAGAAGCCAACTAGAAGACTTACCTTCAGTCAGATCCTTGCTGAAAGGACTCTAAAAAAGGCTGTTGCTCCTCTTCCTACTGTTCATCTAGTAGTAAACCAAACTACTAGGCCTTCACAGAAGAGAAGATACAGCATTCATGAATGTTTGTGTTGTGGCAAAGTGGTACACTTTGTTGTAGACTGCTGGCACAATCCAAATGTCACTACAAGAAAACAAGCTTTTAGTGACGAAAAATTTGGTCACTAAATATTGCGGGTTGGTCACTAAAGACATTTAGTGACAAAATTTAATCCGTCACAAGGTGGTTGCAAAAGGCTTGTCACTAAATATTTTAGTCACTAAATGTCACATTTAATAACGAAATATTTGATCACTAATATTTTATAATTATTCATAAAACATATTTTAAATAAATTTATTTATTTGCTATTAAATTGAATCCAAATACATACAATTAAGATAAAAGACAATAGTAGATATAATATCTATTTTGTAAGAGAATCACAATCAAACAAATTTTTTATTAATAGTAAAAAGAAAGTGAGAGATATATAGTCCAAACCCCTCAATACAAATCTATACATGGAACATTTATCTTTATTACACTCATTACATGAAAAAAAATGTATTAAAAACAATATGCTCTTGAACATTAATCTCTTTCGTCTTCATGGGCTCGTCTCTCTTGCCTCTTTAATTTCTTCTTCAGTGCCTTCTTAATTTGGTGTCTCATTCTTGGGCTCCGAATGCTACAACGGCTTTGGATCATCCATACGATGGTCATAACTCCTCTTGCGCATGAACACTTGGATGGGTTCCGATAAGAGTCAGCATATATGCCCATGCCGTAAACTATGATCCCCCATCACTATCATTTAAGATGCTGCATATACCAGTTTAAAGAAGATCAAAATATCAGGCAAGCAAAACATCTAGGAATTTAAACTAGGATTGCACTCGGATAGACAGAAATCTGCTTCATTTTTTGTTTGGCGCGGGGTAGGGCAGCGGATTTCACTGGTTTTACGCAAATTCCAGCGCGGGCCGAAATAAAAATTTGCCTCCTTTTTTTCGTTTGGCTCAACTTATCTGGAATTTGGGCGGGGCCAAACAAAGCCTTAGTTAGTATGTTAGTGACAAAAATCAAATTTGGTTACTAAAAATAACTTTTTTGTGACGTAATATTTTGTTTGGTTACTAAAAAAATATTTTTACTGACCGAAAATTAAATTTAGTCGCTAATTAATTGGAAATGAAGATATCATCATATAGTGGCAATATTACATTTTCTTCTCAAAAAGTATAGTTGTAGTGACTGGAGATATTTCATCCTGAATTTAAGATCGGCTTGAGAGCCCTTCTCCTTGATGAATGTTGTGCAAGTTCTCCGACCGCTTCCTTAAGTCCGAGTAGCCCCTTATTCCATGATCCCACCAACTTGCCATTTTTGGCGTTGGTCATAACAGCTGCGCCAGTGATGAATGTCTAACAACTTGGACGAGGGAGGAATTTAGGGTATCGAGTGAACTGTTGAGCGAGCTGAGGGAAGGATTTAGGGTATCGAGCCGCCGTCGTCGAGAGGGATCGGGAACTTAGGGTTTGGGAAATGAAGAAATGAAATGGGAAGCACGGTTAGGGGCTTAGGGAAGATAGGGGAAGAAATCAAACCGTGTTCCAAAATGAAATACGCGCATAATCTCAAATTTTTAATTATATTCTCAAACTATATTGGCAAATATAGTTTGTCACTAAGTAGTCCTATTTAGTGACTAAATATATTTTGGTTACAAAAAAAAAATTTTGACAAAATATTATTTTTGTCGCAGAAATAATATTTTTAGTGACCAAATATTTATTTTAGTCACTAATTAACTGAAAATCATAATTTTGTGGCCAGCCTTTAATTTCGTCACAAAAAGTATATTTTTAGTGACGAAAAATATTTTGTCACAAATATTTCGTCACTACAAGCTTGTTTTCTTGTAGTGTATGTCAAGAGCAGCTCTGAGTCTACCAGTCAGAAATGTTACTGGTAGACAAGTTCATTAAAAGACTACATGCACCTAGGACCCAATAGAAATTGGGGTCCTAAGGTAAAGTAAATTGTAACGACCCTAGCCGATCCAACGTGACAGCGTCACGGCTCCGCTCTAGGCGACGCTACCGGGCTGCAGCCCAAGCACCCCAACCCCTCTCCCTCCACAGGCGGGTTGTTGGTGGCCACAGCCTCCCTTTGATGAGCGAACTCGACAGTTAAGTTGGGCCGTACGGGGACTTCCCAGGAGGTCACCCATCCCAGTACTACTCTCGCCCAAGCACGCTTAACTATGGAGTTCTTTCAACCTTCATCACCAACTGAGCTGCAGCTCAATTGGTGATGAGAGTTGAAAGAACTCCATAGTTAAGCGTGCTCGGGCTGGAGTAGTACTGGGATGGGTGACCTCCTGGGAAGTCCCCATAGTGCGGGCTTGACTATCGAGTTTGACTCATCTCAGGGGGGCTACGGCCACCAACAACCCGCCTGGATGGAGAGGGGTTGGGGTGCATGGTCTGCAGACCTGGTTAGGCTGAACCCTTTCGAGCGTGGTGCTGGGGGTGCCGGCGGCCGTCCTTGCGAGCATGGTGCTGGGGAGGCCGTTACAAAAAGTGCACTTTTTATAACGGTCCAGGCCCGCCAACCCCGCGGGACCCAGCTGGCACCGCCGGCCTACCAGAGTCCAGACCCGGGCCACTACTGAAAATATAGCAGCCCGGAATCGAACTCGCAACCTCCTGAAGATCAACATATCTCCCACTCCACTTAGGCACTTGGTCTTGATGAGAGTTGAAAGAACTCCATAGTTAAGCGTGCTCGGGCTGGAGTAGTACTGGGATGGGTGACCTCCTGGGAAGTCCCCGTAGTGCGGGCTTGACTATCGAGTTTGACTCATCTAAGGGGGGCTACGGCCACCAACAACCCGCCTGGATGGAGAGGGGTTGGGGTGTACGGCCTGCAGGCTTGATGTGATAGGCTGACTACCAGTAGTGGGCCCGGGTCTGGACTCTGGTAGGCCGGCGGTGCCAGCTGGGTCCCGCGGGGTTGGCGGGCCTGGACCGTTATAAAAAGTGCACTTTTTGTAACGGCCTCCCCAGCACCATGCTCGCAAGGACGGCCGCCGGCACCCCCAGCACCACGCTCGAAAGGGTTCAGCCTAACCAGGTCTGCAGACCATGCACCCCAACCCCTCTCCATCCAGGCGGGTTGTTGGTGGCCGTAGCCCCCCTGAGATGAGTCAAACTCGATAGTCAAGCCCGCACTACGGGGACTTCCCAGGAGGTCACCCATCCCAGTACTACTCCAGCCCGAGCACGCTTAACTATGGAGTTCTTTCAACTCTCATCACCAATTGATCTGCAGCTCAATTGGTGATGAGAGTTGAAAGAACTCCATAGTTAAGCGTGCTCGGGCTGGAGTAGTACTGGGATGGGTGACCTCCTGGGAAGTCCCCGTAGTGCGGGCTTGACTATCGAGTTTGACTCATCTCAGGGGGGCTACGGCCACCAACAACCCGCCTGGATGGAGAGGGGTTGGGGTGCATGGTCTGCAGACCTGGTTAGGCTGAACCCTTTCGAGCGTGGTGCTGGGGGTGCCGGCGGCCGTCCTTGCGAGCATGGTGCTGGGGAGGCCGTTACATAAATTGTGTGATGCAGGTTAGTTCAAGTGGCCATACCCCTATACGATACTTGGATAGTGGTTGTTTCAGGCACATGACTGGGATAAGGAGAAACTTGAAGGAGTACACTCCAATGAAAGATGGACCCAAGGTTATCTTTGGTGGTTCAGATAGAGGGGTGACTAGAGGCTATGATAAGATTACCAATGCCATTGTCACCATCACAAAAGTGGCTTATGTTGAAGGATTGCAACACATCCTCATAAGCATAAGCCAACTTTCTGATCTTGGCTATGTTATTGTCTTCCACAAGGATGAGTGGTTTATTAAGAGGTCAAGTGACCAAGAGGTCATCTTGACAGGCACTAGGAGTAGAAATGTTTGTTATTTAAAATTTCTTTGTCTAGATATAGACTCTGCTATTTGTCTAGTGGCAAATGAGAAAGTCTCATATTGTGTCCAATGGCATAAGAGGCTAGCTCATTTGAATTACAAGACTATTGGCAAGCTCTTTAGTCAAGAGCTAGTTAGGATTTGTCCTAATGTAAAGTGCACCAAGGAGGTCATTTTCTCAACATGCCAAAAGGGCAAGCAGACCAAAGCCTCCTTCAGAGGCATTGGGACCAAAGATTCTATGAGGTGTTTGTACCTCTTGCATATGGACCTGTTTGGTCCTATGCCAGTTCATATTCTTGGTAGGAAAGTCTACACCCTTTTGGTGGTTGATGACTATTCCAGGTTTGCTTGGGTATTCTTTCTCAAGAAAATAATGAAACCCTTGACATCTTTATCAAGTTTGTCAAGCAAATTCAGAATGAGTTTACCAGTTTAGTGGTGAAAATCAGAAGTGACCATGGAACAGAATTCCAGTCTGAAAGCATGACAATATTTTGTGAAGAACAAGAGATTCATCAAGAATTTTCTTCTCTAAGAATTCCCCAGCAAAATAGGATTGTTGAGAAGAAAAATAGGACTCTCATAGAGACTGGAAGAACATTGTTGAGTGATACATCACTCCCAGAATATTTCTAGGCTGAGGTAGTGAATACTGTATGTCATGTCCTAAACAGGGCCTCTATCACCAAGAGCCATAAGAAGACTCCCTATGAGATCTTGAAAGGAAGAAAACCAAATTTGGGCTATCTCAGAATCTTTGGTAGTAAGTGTTATGTGCTTCAAAATGGGAAATCCTATGTGACAAAGTTTGCTGCTAAGTCCTTTTATGGGATTTTTGTTAGGTACATCAATCATAGCAAATCTTATATGGTCTACAACTTGAAAAGCCAAGTTGTAGAAGAATTTGTTCATGTAGTCTTTGATGATCTACTGTGATTAACAGAGAGCTGCCATGTTCCTCTTTTAGTATTGTAGGTAGAGAACAGATGATGGACAACCAAACCATCAATGAAGCAGCTCCAGTTATCTAAGACAAAGTGGACATTCAAATAGAAGAACTGCAAGATACAAATGAGGTGGATGAAGATCAGCAAGAAGCTGCACCAGTAGCTGAAGCTTAAGTTAGATTGCATCCAGCAATCAGGAAACTTAGGGATCATCTAAGACACCAGATCATTGGTGATGCAAGCCAAGGAGTAGTGACCAGGAGTATGTTGGTACCCTGGATGTGATTTGGCTTATGTAATCCCTTTCCGGCCCCTTTTGATCCATATAACTATATATGATCATGTTTAGGCCTTGTTCAGTTTCCCTAGGACAGTTTATAACTGACCTAGAGCTTAGGCTAGTAGTTCTAGATGTATTTTTGGTTAAGGCTTTTTCCGTTCGACCATCGTCGAACGAGGCCTCGCGATCGTCGATCATTGGTCGACGATAGCAGGGCTATTGAATCGTTGAAGTCAA
The DNA here is from genome assembly GCA_039513925.1 of Platanthera zijinensis. Classification (NCBI taxonomy): domain Eukaryota; kingdom Viridiplantae; phylum Streptophyta; class Magnoliopsida; order Asparagales; family Orchidaceae; genus Platanthera; species Platanthera zijinensis. The sequence continues at coordinate 162,051,591 of CM077088.1, forward strand.
GACAATTATCGTCGACCGATGGTCGACGATCTCAGAGCAAGTTTATTATGCTCTGAAGGTTGGTCGACGATCTGCCATCAGCAGTTCTACGATCGTGTTCTCGCTTCACGATTTCTGTCTCGACAGATTTTTTGCCTTAGTCGTCGACATCATGAGATGTTCGACGTTTTCTGCTTCGACAGATTCTTTGATTGGTCGACGATATCTTGAGCTGGTCGACGATTTCTGGTCGACGATTTCTGTTGCGACAGATTTCTGCTTTTAGTCGACGATCTGTTAGCTAGGTCGACGATCATCGAACCCCTGTTCGACGATTTCTGTCTGCCTTTAACTATTTGCACTTATTTTATTCCTTGGTTTATTTCCAAGTGTTTTAGCGCGTGGTTAGAAAGATTTTCTGAAGATTGTTTTTGCTAATTTATGGCTTAAATTCAAATGAATTAATTACCAAATATGTTAAGCATAAATTACGGGATTTCGTATTTTGATAAAGCATTTTTGTCTTATTATACAAAATATATTGCCAGGCTGTATTCTAGCCGTTGGTGGTGTATGCTATTTCCAAGAATGATAAGTCTTTATACTGAGATATTTTCCTATTCATTTATTTCCTTATTGGGACTGACAGTAAGCTAATAGGTCATTCTATTCCTATTGTTATATTCTATTTTGAGATAATCTGTTGCAGGGCTCGAGAATTCAAATCAATAGAGCCGTTCTAAAAGGAAAAATGAGAAGACATATTTAAGAGAGATTTTTTTTGGAAAAATAAGAAGTTACAGATACAGAGAGATTTTTTCTTAGTGCTGCATTCTCTCAAGCATCTCCAGAGCAACTCTTCACCATCTCACAAAAAGAAGAAGAAAAGCTTTCCTGAAGCAAAAGCCCAGAGCAATTTCTTTCTTTCTCAAGTCTCCTGAGCATCTGCTTAGAGTTTTCAAGACTTCAGAAAGAGCTCCAGATCTGCTTCACGTGCTCCAGAATCTGAAGACCTGATAAAAATCAGTCTACAGATCTCTGAGGATTTAGTTTCAGTATATCTGAAACTCCTTCATCCTGAAGCAAAGGCTTTCCTGGACTTCCACTGAGCCAGGGGGAGACTTTGATTCTTTAGAGAATCCACAAGTCTTCTCTAATCTGTATTAACAACAGAGAAGACAATCTAACCCTCTCAACCCCTTTGTAAAAGAGTTTTCACACCTCTTCAAAAGTGAACATTGGTGACAGGGCACCTTATCAACAACCTGTGGTTGAGCATCCTTATCAAAAGCTCAAAGGGTCTGTTTGATCTACCTGAATCAGATCATTGGTGGCAGGGCACCTTAGCAAAAACCTGTAGTGGATTCCTACCAGGGTGGTAGAAGAGTAGAGTACCTATTAAGAGGGAACCACTATATATCCTGTGTCTCACTGGCTGTTTTTGTTAATTGTCTTTTCTGTGGCTGTGATAGAACTACCTAGGATTGCTAGTTGCTGTGATAGGTTTATAGTTAAACTGAAATTTCAGTTAACTCTCTCACTTGTGCACGTCACTGTGTTAGGCTCTTAGGGTTCAAGTATCAGATTATTTTATTCCGCAAATAAACTCCAAGGGAGCTGACTAGTTGTTCATAAAATTTGAATACTCTATTCACCCCCCCTCTAGAGTAGTTTACAACTTATCCCCTCACTTTCAATTGGTATCAGAGCCAGGTTAGCTGTTCATACAGGCTAACACCTGAGTTAAAAGATCCTGTGATAAGTTGTTTCCTGATACCATTCACAAACACTTTCACACATGGCCCAGTCTAAGGATTATTCAAGCACCAGACCTCCTGTATGCAACTTGTCCAAGTTTGGCATATGGAAGGCCAGGATAAGACTATACATGAATTCTATTGATGAAGATATCTTTTCTTCTATTTTGACAGGACCACCTGCTAGGCCTGCTGCTGCTTCCACTTCTGCTGATCTCAGTGTTGTGCCACCACCTGACTACAATGAAACTTACAAGAAGGCAAAAGCAGCTGATGCAAAAGCAATGAATATCCTAGCTCAGACAATGTCTGATGAAATATTCCAGAAGCTTGCTGAATGTACCTCAGCCAAAGCTATGTGGGATTCCCTCAACCACATAGTTGCTGGCTCAGCTGACGAGAGGAAGGACAGGAGATCCAACCTCACTTCTCAGTATGAAAATTTCAAGAAGGATGATGCTGAAGACATTGACACAATGTACACAAGACTCAGTTCAATAATAAGTGAACTGAGGTCTTTGGACAAGGAGATAACTTTGTCAGAAGTCAATGACAAGATCCTGATGTGCCTTCCCATCTCTTGGGACTCAAGGATATGGCCTATCAAGGATGGAAGAAACACTGTGGAACTCTCCACAGAAGCTCTGTTGGGAAAGCTCAAGTCATATGAGCAAACTTTAAAGAGCAGAGCTGCTGCAATTGAAGTAAAAACTCCTACACCTACAAAGAAAGAGCACTCTCTAGCTCTTAAGGCTGCTGAGACTTCTGAAGGAAGTCAATAAAATGAGGAGTTACTGGCACTCATTGCCAAGAGGTTCTTCAACATGGGAAGAAGAGACCTCAGAAAGAAGTTCTCCAAGTATGAGGACAAACCAAGGTATGACAAAACTCCATCTAAAGAAATCATCTGTTATGTTTGCAGCAAGCCTGGACACATTGCTCTAGATTGTCCAGAGAAGAAACACAAGGAGAAGAAACATGAGAAAGAGTACAGGAAGCACCACTCCAAGTCCTCCTCACACAAATACAAGAAGAAGGACAAGGGATTTGTGGCTGCTACCTGGAGTGAAACAGAAGAGGATACCTGCTCCTCTAGCTCCAGTGATTCAGAAGAAGAAGAAGAAGAGAAGAAAGCCAAAGAGGTCTGCCTCATGGCTATTGATGCCTGCAGCTCTCTGTCAGCTGCAGAGAATTCTGAAGAAGAAGGAGACAATGAAGAAGATTCCTCTATGGAAGACCAGGTAATCGACTCATTTGATTTCTCATCTCCTGAGTTCAAATTAAAATTTAAAACTCTATGTTTAGATTTACTATTGTCTGAAAAAGAAATTAAGTCACTTAGATTAAAGATAATGGAACTAGACATGGAAAGTATTGAAATAATTAGATTAGAAAAGGAATTAGAAAGCTCAAAAGAAGAAGTAACATTCCTAAAATTAGAACTAGCTAAATCTAAGAGATTAGAAGAACAATTAAATGGCAGAAGCCTTAAATTATCTGAAATAACCAGTATAGCAAACACTAGGGTTGGTAATGATAAACTAGGCTTAGGTGCTACATCTAGTGAACCCATCCTCCTCACAAAGGAGAGATTTAGCACTCCAATAAAATTTATTTCTGAATCAGGAATAAAGAATACTGAGGAAATTGAAAAATGCAAGAAAATTCAGAATAAGATTAAGAAAGAGAACAGGAAGAAAAAATTTCTAGCTTTACAGAAATCGTCGAACATTAATCGACGATCGTCAAACCAATCGTCGAACGTCTATCGACGATCGCTGAACACCTTCACCAAGTATGATATCTTCGGTGCAGGAGATCGACGATCTCATCTTGAGTCGTCGACCAGTGATCGAAGATCTCATCATGAGTCATCGACCAGTGATCAACGATCGCGGAATCCAGAACAAAGCACTACTACAAATGATCGACGATATGACTTGCGATCGTCGACCGTGGATCGACGATCTGGACCTAAGCTGGAAAATAAATTTCAAACTTCCAGAATTGCAAATCCCAATCACTACCTTAGGTCATTTAATCCTTTAACTGAATGGATTATCCCACCTAGGAGATCACACCCTTTAGGATATAAATCTAAGCCTGCAAAATCGTTTATATCTAGTTTTTCTTTTGTGAAGAATACTGGACCCAAGGTAACCTGGGTCCACAATGTATAATTGATATCTTTGCAGGTGAAGACCTATCCAGTCATACATGACAAATGGTATCTGGATAGTGGATGCTCAAAGCATATGACAGGAAAGAAGAAGAATCTGTCAGGGTTCAAAGCCAAGCTGGGACCAAAAGTTGTATTTGGGGATTCCAGCTGTGGACAGACTGAAGGGTATGGCAGCTTCACCATAGGAGCTGTAACATTCAAGAAGGTTGCTTATGTCTCAGGACTAAAGCACAACCTAATCTCTGTAAGCCAAATGTGTGATGCTGGGTACAAGGTATGGTTTACTGACACTGCTTGTAATATTGCTTTAAATAATACTGTTGTGTTAGTAGGTATTAGAATTGGTAATGTTTATGTTGTAGATTTTAACTCATCCAAATCTGAAATATGCTTATTTAATGAAGTAACCAGTAATAATACCCTTTGGCATAAGAGACTTAGTCATGTAAATTTGAAAAACATTTCTAGGCTGGCTAAATACAACCTTGTAAGAGGCTTACCTTCTTGCCCCTACAAGAAGGAAGGCCTTTGCAAAGCTTGTCAATTAGGTAAGCAAACAAGAAATAGCTTTAAATCAGTTAATAAAAGTGATTCTCCCAGGATTCTGTACTTGCTACATTTGGATCTATTTGGTCCTATTGTTGTACAGAGTCTTGGAGGAAAGTCTTACACTCTAGTAATTGTAGATGACTTCTCTAGGTTCACTTGGGTATTCTTCTTGAGAACTAAGGCTGATAACTTCAAGGTTCTTACAGATTTTCTAAAGTGTATACAGAGTGAGTACTCTACTCAGATTGCCTTGATCAGAAGTGATCATGGTACTGAGTTTGAGTCTCTTCTTATGCAAGAATTCTGTGAGAAGGAAGGTATCAAACATAGCTTCTCTGCTCCTAGAACTCCTCAACAAAATGGGGTAGTTGAAAGGAAAAACAGAACCCTAATTGAAGCTGCAAGTACATTGTTGGCAGATGCTAACATGCCTCTGGCCTTTTGGGCTGAAGCAGTTAGCACAGCTAACTATGTATTGAACAGAAGTCTGATACATAAACTTAAGGGTAAGACTCCCTATGAGTTACTTAAGCAAGTGAAACCTAAAATAGACTATTTTAGAGTATTTGGCTGTGTTGCTTTTGTTCATAACAATAACAAAGAATACCTTAGAAAATTTGAGGCAAAAGCTTCAATGGGAGTCTTTCTGGGATACTCTCAAGTAAGCAAAGCCTATAGGGTCCTCAATAAATCCTCTCTTAAGATAGAAGAGTCTGCACATGTCTCTTTTGATGAGACAGTCATGTATTATAAGGAGAAGGACTCTTCCTCTAATAGTACAGTGCAAGTCCTAGGAGTAAGTAAGGATTTGGAAGGTTTGAGACTCACACAGGAGAATCATCCCCAACAAACTCCTCAGGTTGCTTCTTCAGATTCTGAATCTGATGTAGAATTTTTAGAAGTTAAAGCACCTGCTCCAACAGTTGATCAAATTCCACATGAGGAATTAAATCTTGAACATGTTGAAGATCAGATCATTGTTGAACCTACTAATCTTGTCACACTTAGAGATCACCCTGTATCTCAAGTGATTGGAGACATTTCAGTAGGAGTCCAGACAAGACATCAACTCAACAAAGATGTGATGTTTGCTTGTTTCCTTTCTCAGGTTGAGCCCCTAACCATTAAAGATGCTGAGCTTGATCCACACTGGATTATAGCCATGCAAGAGGAACTTAACCAGTTTGAAAGATGTAAAGTTTGGACTTTGGTTCCAAGACCAAGAGGCCAACTGATCATAGGCACCAAGTGGGTGTTTAGAAACAAGCTTGATGCCCAAGGCATAGTAGTTAGGAATAAGGCTAGGCTAGTAGCTCAAGGCTATAGACAGGAGGAAGGCATAGATTATGATCAAACTTTTGCCCCTGTAGCTAGACTAGAAGCCATTAGGATTTTCCTAGCCTATGCTGCCTATAAGAAATTTAAGGTCTTCCAAATGGATGTGAAGAGTGCCTTCCTCAATGGAGATTTAAAGGAAGAAGTGTTTGTTGAACAACCACCAGGGTTTGTTTCATCAACCTTACCCACTCATGTGTTCAAACTCCAAAAGGCTCTATATGGACTTAAGCAAGCTCCTAGAGCTTGGTATGAGACCTTAGCAAATTTCCTTCTAGAACACAAGTTTGTGAGAGGTGTAGTAGATAGAACTCTATTTATTAGACATCATAAGGACTCACAACTGTTAGTTCAAATCTATGTAGATGACATTATATTTGGCTCCACTGATCCCAAACTATGCAAGAGGTTCTCTGAACTAATGCACTCCAAGTTTGAGATGAGCAGCATGGGTGAGTTATCCTATTTCCTTGGTCTCCAAGTGAAACAGTGTGTTGATGGTATCTTCATTTCTCAATCAAAATATGCCAGAGAGCTGGTTAAAAGATTTGGAATGTCTGATGCTTCATCAATGAGCACACCTATGGCCTCAAATGCAGTTATTGATTCTGATGTCAATGGCAAGTCTGTTGATCAAAAGAACTATAGAGCCATTGTTGGTTCCCTGCTGTATTTGACTGCAAGTAGGCCTGACATAATGTTTGCTACATGCCTATGTGCTAGGTTTCAGGTCAACCCAAAGGAATCTCACTTAACTCTTCTCAAGAGGATCTTGAGATACCTTAAGGGATGCCCTAACTTAGGACTGTGGTACCCAGCTGAGTCAGGATTTGAATTAATTGGATATTCAGATGCTGATTATGCTGGTTGTAGAGTTGACAGGAAAAGCACCTCAGGGACCTGTCAGTTCCTGGGAGAGAGACTTGTCTCTTGGTTTTGTAAGAAACAGGCATCTGTGTCTACTTCAACTGCTGAGGCTGAATATATAGCAGCAGCTAGTTGTTGTTCACAGATCCTGTGGATTCAAAATCAGCTAGTGGATTATGGGTACACACACTCAAAAACAAAAATTCTGTGTGACAGTACCAGTGCAATATCAATTGCTCAAAATCCTGTGCACCATTCCAGGACCAAGCACATTGAGATTAGACATCATTTTCTAAGAGATAATGTGGAAAAGAACAAGATAGCAATGGAATTTATATCCACAGACCTGCAGAGAGGAGATATTTTCACTAAGCCCCTTGATGAACAAAGGCATTTGTTCTTCCTGAACCAGCTTGGAATGATTAATGGTTCAGAGTAGTGAAAATTTGGATAGATTTGTTTTCTGTCTAAAATCGTCGAACGACTGCTCGACGATCTTCGACCAGGTCAGAACTATCGTCGACCAACGGTCGACGACAGCTCGTTCGGTAGTAAGGCAGAAATCGTCGATCAACTGGTCAACGATCTCTCCTTAGGTATCTATCGTCGACCAATGGTCGACGACAGACTTTCTGTGCTGAGTGGAGAATCGTCGACCAACATATATTGATCGACGATCGTGGTGATTGCTTGTAGTCGGTTGATGTTTTTCGTTTAGTCAAATATTGACTATCGTCGGTCATTGTTCGACGACCGATTTTGTTCCGGGTTCGACGATCGCAGATTTATATCTGATAGTCGATTTAGGTCTGGAGATCGTCGTCCTTCCGCTCCGTCTTTTCATATTCCATCTTCTGGCTTAGAATTCGCTCTCGAACTCTAATCCCGCGCGATTCTCTTCTCCCCTGCCTTGCATCTCGATTCGTCATTCTCTCTTCAATCTAATGGCGATTCCTTCTGCAGTTCTCTTCGGAATGAAGTTCGACACTGGTTTCTGTGTCGACTTCGATTCTTTCAGTCGATGTGATCAACCCATCCAAGACATTCTGCAGCTGTGTGAAGATCAAGGGCTAAAGAAATTTATGTCATTCTCACCAAAGATTCATATACCAGAGATTCGAGAATGGGTATATACCTCGTCCTCCAGCGACGAAGTGATGACTGGAAAGATAAATGGAGAGGAGGTCATTCTGACTCCTGAAGTTCTGACTGAGTTGTTTGGTCTACCAACCGGTACTGAGGACTATGAGCAAAATTCAGAGGAATATGGCCGCATGCTAACTGTGATGGGCCATGCTGAGGGTATTCCAGCTAAGCTGCTGAAGATAAACCTGTCTCCAGAGTATAAGTTTCTGGCAGACCTGGTGGGCAAGGTCGTTTTGGGAAAGCACTCTGCTCACGATAACATCAACAGGCAACAATTTGCCTTAATGTCAGTTTTGGTGAATAAGACGCAGATAGCCTGGGGAAAAGTTCTGTTTGAACTAATAAGGAGAAAGAACAATCAGAAAGAAGTAAACCTTGCCAGGGTGTTGGGTGTGTTTCTATATGTGAAAGCACCCCTGCTGCTTGTTTCTGCACCCTCCGCAGTCAACGCCAGCAAGAGGTTGGACCCCTCTCTGTTCAAGAAATCTCAGAGAGTCATCAAGAAGTCAGCCAGGGTTGATCCTAACCCTCCATCAGACACAAGGGCTGATTCAGCCACTCTCCAGCTTGCTGGGGAAGGCTCAGCAATCCCTTCATCCTCCCTCTTTACCCCTGCATCCTCATCTCCTGCATTACCCTCCACACAATCTGCAGTGCCACCACAACATGCATCTTCCATCCTACATGCATCTCCACCCCAGTCACCCATACCACAACATCTGGCAGCCGCAGCCAGTGTTGATATGGTAACTGCTACCATCCTCACACACTTATCTCAACATGAATCCCACACTCATGTTGATGTTCACCCATCTCCACATGATTCATTTGATCATGTGGTAGATCATACTGCTTCCATTCCATCCACCTCCACATCCTCAGCATTTCAGATAACTCCTAAATTGCTTGCAAAAATTGTAGAGCTCATCACTCCATCCATACAAAAAATGATTGAGGCTGCCAATGCCCCTCTCATTGCATCCATCAAAGCCCTTACTGAAGCCATCAAATCATTTCCACCCTCTGCTGAGCCCTCTTTAGTAAGATGCATGACTCCAGTCCCCACTGAAGTCATGCAGGGGGAGATGTCTGTTGAAGTGGTCTCAGGTGATGCCTTGGCCCTTCAGGACAACTCTTCTCTTCCCCTTACAGCAATTGTAGAAGAACATCAAGAGTTTCCAGAGAAAGAGTCTCTAATGAAAGATCCAGAGCAATCAGAAGGTAAAACACTTCCTCTAAAGGTTATAATCAGGACTTTAAATTGATATCTTTATCTAACAAAGACATTCACTCCCTAGTGAATCTAGCTTCTGATGAAGAACTCCCAGAGAAAAATAATGAGGAAGTCCTCATGGACTTGTGTGAAAAAGTTTCAATAAACACTACTGACTCAGAAGTAGTGGTTCAACAACTTGAGAATGCTACTGCTCAACCAGATGGTATAGTTTTATTTAAGTTTCTAATTAATTCAAACTCCAACTTTGAGTTAATCTCTTATCCCTTCCTTCCCATCTCAGCTGATGATGATCTTGCATCAGTGTTGCAAGTTGATGCTGCTATCTCCATTGACTCTGATAATGCTTTGGAATCCTTTCTCAATTCAGACTGTGAGTTCACACTCACATCTCCTTCTGTTCCTCCTTCTCAAGAGAAAACGGTCCCTTATATACCTGAGTACCTTGATGACCCCTTGGTCAAGGACTCTCTCTTCTTTTCCTGTATGGCACTCCTCTTGTGCCTTGTAGAGGTGTCTATCCCTGATGTCACTGAACATCTAGAAGGAATTATAACCTCCTTCCTAGATGCAAAGTGGTATCCTGTGTAGATCTCAGGTAACTCTATCAATTACCTGCTGTTGTTCACCTTGGGGGAATACTATATTCCCACTTGGTTGTTAACTTATCTTTCTTTGTATGCAGGCACAATCAACATCCCTGTTGCTGCTGCTGCTAAAGAAGCTGAGGCTGTACAAGACTTACAAGAGAATGCCTCCAAAATGACTGAAAAGGAATCAAGCTCAGGTACTCTCAACCTTGAACAATTTATAGCCTTTGTGGCTGAGAATATTGCCTCTGAGTACATTGAAGGGTTGGCTAATTCTCATATGGATTCCCTAATCATCTCTCTAGAGAAAGCATCTGCCTCTGCAGATACAGTCATCTTTTCTCCACCTATCCTTACCTATCCTCTACCCATTCCTTCTATTGCAGAACTGGTCCCCAGGATAGTTCCTGACTTGTATCCTGAATCAGAACTCTGGAAGAGATCTCCCAATGTCGATCTTGATGCCCTCCTTGTGCAAGATGACATTGAGGAAGCAAGAGAAAAAGAAGATAGAGAGAAGCAGGAGAAAGAAAAGGCTAAACATGCTATAGCTGCCAAAGATATTTCAGAACAAGATTTTGATGATTATGCTGGCAGAACCTCATCCCACTCCTCTGATGATGATGACTCTGAGGATTCTGATAGTACCCAGAAGAAGAAAAAGGATGTATCCAAGAAAAGAAAGGCATCTGCTCGTCCTACTGCTAATCCAGACAAGGATGTTCCCTATTTCATTCTGAAGGGAATTGATCCCAAGAGCAAGGAATTTCAACCATGGATGAGACTTTCAAAGAATCAAACAAGAGAGAAGAAGAGAACAAAAAGATATGACACTCCAATTCAGAAATTCCCCCCAGAGGTCCTCCTCCACCTCCTGGTGCTGGAGCCTCTGGAAGTCTCTCTTCTGCCCCATCTGCAAAATCAGCAAGTTCCAACACCTTTAAGTCTTACCAGAGAAGGAGCAACCAAAGCCAGGGAGGCCAAGATGTATCAGGACAAGGAAGAAAAAGAAATGAAAATGTTCCCATGGAACAAATAAAGAAGATGACATTTCAGCAATCTACTTTCTCTCCTCCTCCTGCTCCTAAAAAGAAAGTTCCAGAATGGAAACCTTCTCCTCCCAGGAAAGGTCCATCCTCCACATCAAGGAAACCTGCTGCTTCTGAGACAGCTGAAACAAAAGGAAAAAGAGTGGTCCATTCAGAGAAATCCCACAAGAAGTTCATTGAACTTGCACCTCCCAGATCTCTATATGCTGAAACTGATCCTAAGAAGGCTGCACAGATTCCTCTTGATTCAAGCAAATTAGCCACAGCTCTTCAAAGGAACATGGAGATTGCAGCTCAAGCTGATACTGACAGACCATCCTCTCCATCAGATATGACTGAAACTGAAAGAATTGCCTCTATGGCAAGATTTAAGGAATCTATTGCACTATGCATGATGGAGAGAGCCAAAGCTCAAGGACTAGACCCTACAGCATATACAACTATGTCTGAATTCAGAGAAAAGGAACTCAGCAAAATTCAAGTCAACTCTGAAATTTTTAATTCTGAAGAATACATGAAGTTGCACCCTGCTGCAGTTTTGCCAAGCTATGCTGAAAAGAAAATTATTGGTGAACACGATCTAATGCTATCCAAAAGGCAAGCAGCAAATCCAAACAGAGAAATTATTTTCAAACCAGCTGTAATCCCTAAGAACTCATCTGATGCCAAAACCTCTGATAAATCTGCTTGATACTTTACAGTTCTGCTGATTTATGCTTTTATGTTTTTCTATGGATTGCCTGTGATTTAAATTTTTGGTTAATCTCTGCTTTTGATATTGTGTGCTTTAGTTTTAGATCGGATTGGATAACATAACCCAAATAGGGGGAGATTGTTGGTACCCTGGATGTGATTTGGCTTATGTAATCCCTTTCCGGCCCCTTTTGATCCATATAACTATATATGATCATGTTTAGGCCTTGTTCAGTTTCCCTAGGACAGTTTATAACTGACCTAGAGCTTAGGCTAGTAGTTCTAGATGTATTTTTGGTTAAGGCTTTTTCCGTTCGACCATCGTCGAACGAGGCCTCGCGATCGTCGATCATTGGTCGACGATAGCAGGGCTATTGAATCGTTGAAGTCAAGACAATTATCGTCGACCGATGGTCGACGATCTCAGAGCAAGTTTATTATGCTCTGAAGGTTGGTCGACGATCTGCCATCAGCAGTTCTACGATCGTGTTCTCGCTTCACGATTTCTGTCTCGACAGATTTTTTGCCTTAGTCGTCGACATCATGAGATGTTCGACGTTTTCTGCTTCGACAGATTCTTTGATTGGTCGACGATATCTTGAGCTGGTCGACGATTTCTGGTCGACGATTTCTGTTGCGACAGATTTCTGCTTTTAGTCGACGATCTGTTAGCTAGGTCGACGATCATCGAACCCCTGTTCGACGATTTCTGTCTGCCTTTAACTATTTGCACTTATTTTATTCCTTGGTTTATTTCCAAGTGTTTTAGCGCGTGGTTAGAAAGATTTTCTGAAGATTGTTTTTGCTAATTTATGGCTTAAATTCAAATGAATTAATTACCAAATATGTTAAGCATAAATTACGGGATTTCGTATTTTGATAAAGCATTTTTGTCTTATTATACAAAATATATTGCCAGGCTGTATTCTAGCCGTTGGCCGTGTATGCTATTTCCAAGAATGATAAGTCTTTATGCTGAGATATTTTCCTACTCATTTATTTCCTTATTGGGACTGACAGTAAGCTAATAGGTCATTCTATTCCTATTGTTATATTCTATTTTGAGATAATCTGTTGCAGGGCTCGAGAATTCAAATCAATAGAGCCGTTCCAAAAGGAAAAATGAGAAGACATATTTAAGAGAGATTTTTTTTGGAAAAATAAGAAGTTACAGATACAGAGAGATTTTTTCTTAGTGCTGCATTCTCTCAAGCATCTCCAGAGCAACTCTTCACCATCTCACAAAAAGAAGAAGAAAAGCTTTCCTGAAGCAAAAGCCCAGAGCAATTTCTTTCTTTCTCAAGTCTCCTGAGCATCTGCTTAGAGTTTTCAAGACTTCAGAAAGAGCTCCAGATCTGCTTCACGTGCTCCAGAATCTGAAGACCTGATAAAAATCAGTCTACAGATCTCTGAGGATTTAGTTTCAGTATATCTGAAACTCCTTCATCCTGAAGCAAAGGCTTCCCTGGACTTCCACTGAGCCAGGGGGAGACTTTGATTCTTTAGAGAATCCACAAGTCTTCTCTAATCTGTATTAACAACAGAGAAGACAATCTAACCCTCTCAACCCCTTTGTAAAAGAGTTTTCACACCTCTTCAAAAGTGAACATTGGTGACAGGGCACCTTATCAACAACCTGTGGTTGAGCATCCTTATCAAAAGCTCAAAGGGTCTGTTTGATCTACCTGAATCAGATCATTGGTGGCAGGGCACCTTAGCAAAAACCTGTAGTGAATTCCTACCAGGGTGGTAGAAGAGTGGAGTACCTATTAAGAGGGAACCACTATATATCCTGTGTCTCTCTGGCTGTTTTTGTTTAATTGTCTTTTCTGTGGCTGTGATAGAACTACCTAGGATTGCTAGTTGCTGTGATAGGTTTATAGTTAAACTGAAATTTCAGTTAACTCTCTCACTTGTGCACGTCACTGTGTTAGGCTCTTAGGGTTCAAGTATCAGATTATTTTATTCCGCAAATAAACTCCAAGGGAGCTGACTAGTTGTTCATAAAATTTGAATACTCTATTCACCCCCCCCCCTCTAGAGTAGTTTACAACTTATCCCCTCACTTTCAGAGTAAAAGTATCAACATAGCACTATACTCAAGCTTTCTATCACAGTTTGAGCCAAAGAAATTTGAAAAGGCCAACACAGATCAATTTTAGATTATTGATATGCAAGAGGAACTGAACCAGTTTAAGAGATGCAAGGTCTGGAAGGTAGTTCCCAAACCATAAGGACATAATGTCATTAGAGTTAAGTGGATTTACAGGAATAAACCCAATGAAAATGGCATTATAATCAAGAATAAGGAAAGGCTAGTTGCTAAGGGGTACAATCAAGAGGAAGGTATTGATTTTGATCAAACCTATGCCCATATAGAAAGACTGGAGATCAGCAGACTGTTCCTTGCATATTCTGCACACAAGGGATTCAAGGTCTACCAGATGAATGTGAAGTCAACCTTCCTGAATGGTGAAGTAAAAGAGGAAGTCTATGTTGAGCAGCCTCCAGGTTTTGTTGTTCCTAACTCACCTGATTATGTTTATAGACTTAGGAAAGCTCTAAATGGGCTAAAGCAGGCCCCTAGAGCATAGTATGAGACTTTCTTTAGCTTTATCATCGTGAACAAATTCTCAAGGGAGAAGATAGACAAGACCATATTCCTATGGGAATCTAAGGGTAAGATCATCCTAGTCCAAATATATGTAGATGACATTATCTTTGGATCTACTGATGACAACCTTTGCAGGAAGTTTGCCAAATTTATGCAAGGGAAGTTTGAGATGAGCAGTATGGGTGAACTTAAGTTCTTCTTAGGTCTCCAAGTTAGACTAACTGATGATTGCTTATCCATATCCCAGTCTAATTTCACCAGGGAGTTAATCAAGAAGTTTGGTATGGAGAATTCCTCCACCACAAAAACTCCTATGGGGTCAAGTATGCTTATATGCAAAGATGAGGCTGAGAAAGCTGTTGATGAAACTTTGTATAGAGGGATAATTGGATCCCTTCTATATCTAACTACAAGTAGGTCAGACATCATGTACGTTACATGTGTTTGTGCTAGGTATCAGGCTTGCCCTAAAGAATCTCATTAATCTGCTGCAAAGAGGATTTTGAGGTATCTTAAGGGCACACCAGATCTTAGCCTATGGTACCCTAGGAATGGGGAGTTTGAACTAACTGGTTATTCAGGTGTAGATTTTGCAGGCTGTAAAGAGGATAGGAAGAGCACTTCTGACATCTGTCAATTTTTGGGAGGAAGACTAGTGTCTTGGAGCAGCAAGAAGCAAACAAGTGATACAATCTCAACTGTAGAGTCAGAGTACATTTTAGTGGTATCATGAAATCTGGTATCATAGGATAGGAGGACAAGTACTTCAAGAAATTGAAGATCCTTCAAGATTATACATCTTGAGTGGTATCATGTTGGTTGAAGCACTATCCAGATGATATAGACTAAAGGGTCTATCAGGAAAAATGATAGATGATGCTTCAGTTGAGGGGGAGCAAGTCCAGCACTACTCTAGCACTCTCAAGTGGTTCAACTGCAGCTTATTTGTACTCAAAAAGGGGGAGTAGGAGATCAGAACCTCCCTGGATATTTACAGAAGTCAAAAAGGGGGAGGAGAAGGATATGATATGAATCTGGTATCATAAGACAGGAGGAGAAGGATACAAGTATTATCAGAACTATGAGCAAGATATGATCAAATTGATCAAGACCAGGTAGTAGCAATTTAGATCGATCAGGTGTGATATTGTTCACCCTACAAGCAAGGAAGTGTGACCAGGTAGTAGCAATTTAGGGGGAGCAGGTGTGATGTTGATCACCCTGTAGGCAAGGAAGTGTGGTAACTAAACCTGAAAGTATCTAGTGTCGACTAAATCCACCTATAGGGGGGAATAGGTGTCGTGCGGTTTTTTGCGGAATTAAATTAACCTGCACAAATTAACAAACAAAGCACAGAAAACACACAAAAAGTTATAGTGGTTCCCCGATTTGGGTACGTCCACTTTCCCCCTTCGACCTATCTCCCACCAAGGGACGACTCGGTCACTTCTCTAAACGGATTGAAATCCAATCCTCACACTACGGAAGGAACCCTTCCAACAAAGGAGTCACCACTCCACCACCATGGGTTGCACCCAACCCTTACAACTAGGAATAAAAATTCCTTTACAACAAAACCAAAATAGAATGTATAAGAAAATACAAACAACGCTTATAGAGAATCGGATGTCCTTCTTCGTTCGTTGAGGCTTTCTTGAAAGTAACAAAGAGTCCACAACCGGATTTCTCTCTTGGAGAGGATCTTGACAAGATCGGCGGCGGCAAGTGAATGTGGCGACGATACTTTGTAGATCCAAACTTCTTGACGAAGCGAGCAAGGTCTACGAACGATCTCAGTCGGATCAGTCGTCTTCACTGATTCGGAATGGAGAACTAGTCTCGTTCAACGAATCGAGAGACAAGAGATCTCAAGAGAGATGCGTGAAACGCACTGCTAGCCTCGGTGCTATCGCCGGAAGATCAAAGATGACCGGAGATTATCGACGACAATGAACTGCGAGCGGCGACAAGCGATCGGCGGTTTCCGCGATCGGCTAGGGCACGGCGTCGGCTGCTTTTGATTTCTCGTGAATAGTTACGGTAGAAGTTCAAAATACGCGAGTATTTATACCTGGGGCCAACCCTAAAGTCCGTTGTGGGACCCACAAGGAGAAACCCTAGCCCCGACTGAAACAGCGCACGGCCTCTTGGTTCGGTCCAGCGAACGGAGGAAAAATGCCTAAGGCAAAATCGGCGGGAATCGTTGGTGATTCTCGTCGAAGTCGGCTGGAATCATTCACGATTCCCGTCGATTCTGCTTTAGCAGAATACCTGTCTAAAAAGCAGTCAGCCGAAAGAAATCGGCGGGAGAGGCTAGCTGATACTCGACGAATCGGCGGGAATGCAGATAGATTCTCGTCGAAGTCAGCGGGAATCACTTGCGATTCCCGTCGATTCTGCCTTGGCAGAATTCCAGTTGGATAACTGTCAGCCGGAAGGAAGTCGGCGGGAATGCAGACTCATCCTCGTCGAACCGGCGGGAATCACTAGCGATTCCCGTCGAAGTCGGCGAGAATCACTTAGTGATTCCCGTCGATTTTGACTTAGAAGAATTTCTCTTCCTTCCTTTGAAGACTTGGTCTTTGACCCATCTTTGCTCCTTTTATGCTCTTGATCTACCTCGACCTTGTACTTGAAAATAAGTACACTCCAATAGAGAGAGCACACGTGAGTCAACACACTGATCTACACAACGAGGGATTACGTTGCGTTGACCCGTATATATTGACCCACTGCACCCTGACATTGGTGTGTACTTAGCATGGAATAGCTACAAGCACAACTTGATAGAAGATCATCAAATACATTGTCAATTCAACTTAGCTTGTTCAGGGGCTTCTTCAAATGAGGTACATTGTGGATACAATACCCAACAATCTCCCCCTAATTGAAGAAGCCTAAACCCTACAAGCTAAGGTGAATAGAACAGATGGGAATGAAAATCATAAAATGAAAATTCAGTAGAGAGTGAAATTAATTACCATTTTCCTGAGAGCATACTTAACATTGGCAGCCACCTTAGCCTTAGCCGAGAGGGTAATCTCCCCTTTTTCGGCTTCGGCAAATCTGGGACTTCACTTGGAGCACAAAGCTCCCCCTCAGTTCTTGCAACCGAGCTCAATCTTGAATTCATAGCAGATGCTCCCCCTTGAACCAAGAGCCTTGAGCCCTTCAGTCTTCAATCTTTATAGTTCAGCATGTCGTGTTCAGTTTTGAAGAGACTGAACTTGGCCTCGTCTGGGGGCTTTGTGAAGATATCTGCAACCTACTTATCCGTGGGGATATAGCAGAGAGATATATCTTTGTTTTCCACATGCTCCCAAATGAAGTGGTAGCGCACTTCAATATGCTTTGTTCTGTTGTGCGACACTGGATTGTTCGCAATTGCTATTGCGCTCGAGAAGTCGCAATACATAGGAACTTCTCTGAACTGCAAGTCATATTCTTCGAGTTGATTTCTGATCCATAGAAGTTGTGCGCAACAGCTGCCTGCTGAGATTACTCAGATTCAGCCGTAGAGGTTGCGACACAGTTCTGCTTTTTACTGTTCCACGATATAAGCCTTCTTCCAAGGAATTGGCACGTCCTGGAAGTGCTTTTCCTATCATCCCTGCTTCCTGCAAAGTCAGCATCTGAATAGCCTATTAGCTCGACATCATTGTTTCTTGGGTACCACAAGCCAATATTTGGTGTACCCTTAAGGTATCTAAGAATCCGCTTTGCAGCGACATAATGAGATTCCTTAGTGTTCACCTGATATCTAGCACAAACGCATGTGGAAAATATAATATCCGGTCTACTAACAGTAAGGTAGAGCAGGGATCCAATTATGCTTCTGTATTTGGTTTCATCAAAAGGTTTCCCTTTCTCATCCTTGTCCAAAGACACAGTGGATCCCATTGGAGTCCTCAAAGAGGTTGCATTCTCCATTCTGAATTTCTTGAGGAGTTCATTTGTGAACTTCGTTTGAGAAATGAAAATTAAATCCTCAGACTGTTTCACTTGAAGTCCCAAGATATACTTTAGCTCTCTCATGCTGCTAATTTCAAACTTTCCTTGCATAAGTTTAGGAAACTTCTTGCAAAGATTGTTGTCCGTTGACCGAAAATTATGTCATCGACATAGATTTGCACCAGCAGAATCTTGCCTTTGACTTCCCTAAGAAACAATGTCGTATCTATTTTTCCTCTTGAGAACTTGTTCTCAAGAAGAAAACTAGACAGAGTCTCATACCAAGCTCGAGGAGCTTGTTTTAAGCCATATAATGCCTTATTAAGAAAGTAAACATGATTAGGGAATGTTGGATTAAAAAAACCTGGTGGTTGCGCGACATATACTTCCTCTTTCAAATTTACATTTAGGAACGCAGATTTCACGTCCATCTGATAGATAGTGAATCCTTTGTGAGAGGCATATGCCAGGAACAACTTGATCGCCTCGATCCTTGCAACTGGTGCAAAGGTTTGGTCGAAGTCAATCCCCTTTTCTTGTCTGTAACCTTAAGCCACCAGTCTGGCCTTGTTCTTGATGATGACACCGTGTTCATCCAGTTTGTTTCTGAAGATCCACTTAGTGCCGATCACATTCTGTTTCTTTGGTCTGGGAACAAGTGTCCAGACGTTGTATCGTTCGAATTGATGCAGTTCATCTTGCATGGCCAATATCCAAGACGCATCTTTGTTCGCTTCGTCGAACTTCTTTGGCTAAACCTGTGATAAAAAAAACTAAGGTTCAGAATCTCATTAATTGTACCTCTGCGAGTTCTGACACCGTCACGAGGATCTCCTATGATCTGATCTCTAGGATGATCCCTCACGTGTCGGAGCTCTAAGAGTCTGGCATCTGGAGCTCTAACAGCTTCTCGGGCTCCTTCCTCTTCTGGGAGATTTTCTCCATCCTAATTGTCATCTTCTCTAGTTGTCGTTGAGGTGGAGACCTTGACGTACTTGGGAGTTTCATCTTTAGCAGTCTCATCGAGACATAACTTTTCAAGCCTTGCACATGAAGGACTCTGTAGTAAGCATTATATCTTTTCCCATATTCCTTGTTCCAGAGCAAGCCTGGAACATCTCTTGTCTAGGTCCCATCATGTTCATGGGTATCTAGAATATCCTTCCAAAAAGAATTACCTTACCTTATGAACCCAATAGGTATTGGGTCCTAGGTTCTTATCAGCATAAAATACAGCATGCCTTCCTACAGGATTTCTGTCAGGAAGGTTGTCTCTTGCCAAAGGATGTGGACATACCCTTTCCCCTCGCACAGAAGGATTGTGCCGACAATCTATGGCAAAGTGACCCACTCTTCCACAGCACCAACATTCATGAACATTGTACCTCCTTTTCTGACCAGATCTATTAACGGAGTTGGTCATGACCCTAGGTCTGAAGGAGGCAAAGCTGGATCTGTTCTCAGATTTACCCTTTCCACCGAGACACGAGGGGGGTCTGATGGTGAATATATGGTGAGTGTCATGAGGCCTGGGGGGTGGTGCTTTCTTTTCAGCCAGCACACATCTGGGGGCCCCAATGATGCTTGCTACATGTTTGCCAACTCCCTTTTCCTTTGTCTTAGGGTGGGAAGATGTTCTGTGAGAGCTGGTTCCTGCAATGTCATGAAGTGTGGGAGCTAAGGCCGTAAATACAAACGGTTCTTGATGAGCCGTGTGTATTTTCTCAGGGGTAGCCATAAAAACACTTGCACTATGGGGGTTTCCACATGAGGGCCGATCATTCTTGCAGTGACCATAGTTGTTCTTATGATCATACCTGAAGGAATGATGTGTGCTCTTCCTACTCGGTGTGGGGGGTCTGAAAACAATTTCCCCATTTCTCTATGATTTTATAATTCTTAAGATCCACCCATTTTCTCCCTTTCTCTTAATAGAATCTACCTTGGATAAATTAGATACTATTCTCTTCTCAGTCTCTAGAGAAGACTCTAGATCCGAGATCTTTGAGTCTTCCCCTTGATGGATTCCAATTGGAGGTCCATCATGGTCCTCAACTGAGCAATTTCCATAGCTTGTTTCTCAACAAGCAAGTTGCTCTCCTGAAGAGCTCTTCGAAGGGAATCAAGAGTTTCAATCTGTTGATTGAAGCTGTCAATATCCCTTGCATCAACTGATGGACAATCCTCCGAACTTCTCCTATCTTCAGGAGATAAATGGGGAAAGGAGCAAGAAGAGGAAGATACCTGATCCTGATTGTGTTGATCAGGATTAGAGTTATGGTCTGCATAGACTGAGGTTTCAGCTTCATCACAACTGCATTCCTCAATCTCTTCTTCAGTCTCTGATAGAGAAACGGGAGCCCTGATATTGACAGGTTGTTCTTAACTTTCATCTTCATAGATGAGGACCCCCACATATGCTTCATCTTCTTGCTGGCATTCATTCCATGCAGTCTTCTTTCCCACCATGAGGTCAGAGATTATTTCCCACATGGACTTTGCTGTCTTACACTTATCCAATCTTGTAAGAGATGATCCTGACCAAATATCAGAGATGATATGTCGTACCAGCTTGTCCAAGTTTAATAGTGAGAGCTAAGTTTCAGACATCTCCGCAGGACTCTTAGGGATTTGGATATCTTTTCAAGAGTCAGAAGCCTTCATGGGAATGAAGGGACCCTCTTCCACAATGAATAGAGCACGGGGGTCAATGGCTTCCAGATGAAACTGAACTCTCATTTTCCAGATGGGATAATACTCTTTTGTGCAGGAAGGCAGTCTCATGGGAGAGACATCAGTGTATAGCTCCATGCTTGAGTCTTTTTTCTTTTTGACACTAGATACAGGATCTTACTCAAGGTGTTAACCTTATTGATAAGCAACCTCGCTCTGATACCACTTGAAAGTATCTAGTGTCGACTAAATCCACCTATGGGAGGGAGAATAGGTGTCGTGCAGTCTTTTGCGGAATTAAATTAACCTGCACAAATTAACAAACACAACACAGAAAACACACAAAAAGTTATAGTGGTTCCCCGATTTGGGTACGTCCACTTTATCCCTTCGACCTATCTCCCACCAAGGGACGACTCGGTCACTTCTCCAAACGGATTAAAATCCAATCCTCACACTACGAAAGGAACCCTTCCAAAAAAGGAGTCACCACTCCACCACCACGGGTTGCACCCAACCCTTACAACTAGGAATAAAAATTCCTTTACAACAAAACCAAAATAGAATGTATAAGAAAATACAAACAACGCTTATGGAGAATCCGATGTCCTTCTTCGTTCGTTGAGGCTTTCTTGAAAGTAACAAAGAGTCCACAACCGGATTTCTCTCTTGGAGAGGATCTTAACAAGATCGGCGGCGGCAAGTGAATGCGGCGGCGATACTTTGTAGATCCAAAATTCTTGACGAAGCAAGCAAGGTCTACGAACGATCTCAGTCGGATCAGTCGTCTTCACCGATTCGGAATGGAGAACTAGTCTCGTTCAACGAATCGAGAGACAAGAGATCTCAAGAGAGATGCGTGAGATGCACTGCTAGCCTCGGTGCTGTCGCCGGAAGATCAAAGATGACCGGAGATTATCGGCAACGACGAACTGCGAGCGGCGACAAGCGATCGGCGGTTTCCGCGATCGGCTAGGGCACGGCGTCGGCTGCTTTTGATTTCTTGTGAATAGTTACGATAGAAGTTCAAAATACGCGAGTATTTATACCTGAGGCCATCCCTAAAGTCCATTGTGGGACCCACAAGGAGAAACCCTAGCCCCGGCCGAAACAGCGCACGGCCTCTTGGTTCGGTCCAGTGAACGGAGGAAAAATGCCTAAGGCAAAATCGGCGGGAATCGTTGGTGATTCCCGTCGAATTCGGCGGGAATCATTCACGATTCCCGTCGATTCTGCCTTAGCAGAATCCCTGTCTGGAAAACAGTCAGCCGAAAGAAATCGGTGGGAGAGGCTTGCTGATACTTGACGAATCGGCGGGAATGAAGACAAATTCTCGTCGAAGTCGGCGGGAATCACTTGCGATTCCCGTCGATTCTGCCTTGGCAGAATTCCTGTTGGATAACTGTCAGCCGGAACGAAGTCGGCGGGAATGGAGACTGATCCTCGTTGAATCGGCGGAAATCACTAGCGATTCCCGTCGAAGTCGGCGAGAATCACTTAGTGGTTCCCGTCGATTTTGACTTAGAAGAATTTCTCTTCCTTCCTTTGAAGACATGGTCTTTGACCCATCTTTGCTCCTCTTCTGCTCTTGATCTACCTCGACCTTGTACTTGAAAATAAGTACACTCCAATAGAGAGAGCACACGTGAGTCAACACACTGATCTACTCAACGAGGGATTACGTTACGCAGACCCGTGTATATTGACCCACTGCACCCTGACATTGGTGTGTACTTAGCATGGAATAGCTGCAAGCACAACTTGATAGAAGATCATCAAATACATTGTCAATTCAACTTAGCTTGTTCAGGGGCTTCTTCAAATTAGGTACATTGTGGATATAATACCCAACAAAACTTCTCTTGTTTAGTTAAATTAACCAAGTTAATGCTCTACTGTTGCATATGCTAGTGTATGTCATTGACTCAATTGATTGAGGGTTTTGACTTCTTCAAATAAGGGGAGATTGTTGGGTCCATTGCCCACAATGTCCTAGATTTGAATAAGTCAAACATATCAATGACATACACAAAGTTTTATTTGATGTATGCTTAAGTTCATGTATGCAGGTCTGTCCTTTAAACATTGATAGGATAGGTATTCCAAGTGAGGTGATAGGTGGCCACAAAGTGAAGGTGCTGGATAGGCTGGAAATCGCCTAAGTACACAGGCGTTGAGTGTATTCTACTCACTCAACGCCAGGTGAGTAAAATCATTGAATATAGCTTGGACAGTCAAAGCCTAATAAGAATCACGCAGAAATGTGGCTAAGTACACAGGTATTGAGTGAAGTCAACTCACTCAACACCATACAGCAAAAAGCTGTGAGACATGCTAAGAAATTCAAAGCCTAATAAGAATCAGGCTGAAATTTGGTTAAGTCCACAGGCATTGAGTGAAGTCCACTCACTCAACGCCATACAGCATAAATTGTTGAGTATAGCTCAGTCAATCAAATCCATAAAAAATCTGTTTAAATATTTGACTAAGTCCACAGGCGTTCAGTGAAGCTTACTCACTCAACGCCATGTGATAAAAAGCATTGACTGATCCTTAGTCAGTAAGAGACTGTGATTTTATAGAAATTTGGCTAATTCCAAATGCGTTGAGTGTAGCTTACTCACTCAACGCCAGATAACAGAAGAATATATGTTAAGTAGTTTGGCGCTGAGTGATGCTTACTCACTCAACGCCAAGTGGCAAAATCTGTCTAAGTAATATGGCATTGAGTGATGAAGACGCACTCAATGCTCTCAACGCTTCCCGAGCTGGAAAATAGGCTAAGTCCAAATACGTTGAGTGAAGGTTGCTCACTCAATGCCAGGTGACTAGAATCATTTCTAAGTGGTATGGCATTGAGTGAAGCTTACTCACTCAATACCAAGAGGCAGAAAGATTTTTCTAAGTATTTTGGCGTTGAGTGAAGCTTACTCACTCAACGCCTAATGAATGGAATATTTTCTAAGTGTTTTGGCATTGAGTGAAGGTTGCTCACTCAACGCCTAGTGATAGAAAATCTGTCTAAATATTTTGGCGTTGAGTGAAGCTTACCCACTCAACGCCTATACTAAAGATGTTTGATTTTGTTTAAGTACACAAATGGTAATGTCAACAAAGTCAACAGAATAAACAGAGTTCAAATTAAGTGCGGGAAAGCTACAGAACATGACAAATGTTGTCGGAGGGCTACTATACGTCTTCTTTCGTTAAAGCAAGGTGCAGTTGTCTGCTACAGATGGTCCCACTTCTTCTGGATCCGTTAATCAGCGGAATATATAAGGGGACAGCTTTAGATGTTGAACTCAACTTTGTAGGGTTTTATCCAAAATGAAAAAAAGCGGCTGGACTTCATCTTCCTCGCCATTGCTGTCGAGAAAAAGCTTGAAGCCTTCCAGCAGAACAAAAAGTTCAGTTAGTTGTAGCACTTTTCTTCTGCTGCAGCAAGATCAGAAAGACTTCTGATAAAGATAGAAAGGAGTGTCTTCAGTCTTCTGCGGGTTCAGTTAGTTGATTGAAGATTTCAAGACCTAGGTATTCTTCCGTCTTCTTCAGTAAGTTCAGAATTTACATTCTAAGATTCTTCCAACAGAGGCAGAATTTCTTCCTGCTACTGTGAAGGAAGATAGTGCTGAGATAACTCAGCCCTAGTTATTAACACAGAGAAATTTCTGTGTCAAATTAATTAAACCATTGTTATTCTGTAGGATCCTTTTGGATCTGAACTGTAGGGCATTCGGCCTGACGTAGGGCAGATTTTCCTGAGCTGTAGGAGAGTTATACTCTCTGAGTGTAGGATCCAGTTTGGATCTGTGGTAGGTGATCTGTTGATCACTGTGCTGTAGGACTTTTGAGCCTGAGGTAGGTGAGTCATTCTCACTGAGTTGTAGGGAACTTGTGCCTGGGCTGTTGGATCCTTTGGATCTGAGGTAGGGTCTTTGTGCCTGAGCTATAGGAGAGTCATTCTCTCTGAGGTAGGATCCTTTTTGGATCTGAGGTAGGGCTATCCTCCCAGCCTGAGTTATAGGACTTTTAGCCCGAGGTAGGTGATCTGCTTATCACTGAGTTATAGGGCACTTGTGCCTGAGCTATAAGTCTTGGAGGAGACTTAGAGATCTTGAGGGATCTGAGGTGTAAGCTCTTTGAGCTGAGTTTTGGAGAAGTGCCTTGTCTAACTAATAGTTAGAAAGGTGGGAGGAGAGTGGATGTACCCATAATCTGGGGAAACACTATAGTTTCTATGTGTGCTTTTCTTTGTTGTCTCCTTTTTGCAGGTTCTTGAAAGCTAAATAACTGCCAACACGCTAATTAACTAAAGAAGAAATAAAAGAAAGTCATAAGACATCAATTAACCTATTCACCCCCCCCCCCTCTAGGTTGCAAGCTACCTTGAAAACAAAAACTTTCATAAGTATTTAACAAAGTCCGCCGAAATGAACGAGTGAGTGACCCCGATATCAAATAGTGTATATGATCTGGTTTCCCACTAACCATCACAATGCCTAAGTATCAATTATAAAGACTCAAGCTAGATTCCTAGCACAACTTAGGCAATTGAAGAGAAATGCTTATGACATATTTTAACCAAATCATGACATACCTACAATCACCTCCTGATGATTCCGTTCCTGCGCTATATCTAGCGCAAACATCAGCTCCCGAGCAGGTCTAGTATTCCTTCCTCGTTGTCCTCGTCCTTTACCAAGCACATGTCCTTTTCCTCATTGAGCTTCCGGAGGAAGAGCAGGGGGAGCATCTCCACCTAGTGAAGGGCAGTGACGTTGGATGTGGCCCGGCCGATTGCACTGGAAGAAAATTCGCTCATACTGCTCCCTAGGCTACAGGTACATTTGTTGTGGTTGAGGTAGTGCTGGCTACGGGGCCAAGCAATCCGCCGCCCCTTCGATTTCCCCTTCCCCTATTATCTTGCCTCCTTCTGTAACTGGGACCTGCTTCCATTACACCCTCAGCGGGTCTCTTACCGCTAGCTTGCCCCAAGTGATCTGCCTCAAACCTTTTCGCCATATCTATTATTTCTGCCAAGCTAAAGTCCGCTATAAATAAAAGGTCTTGCTTTAGGGGATCTCGCAAGCCTTTGTAAAACTACTTTGCATAACCACAGTCATCCAACTCGTAGGCATCAGTAATTCTAGCGAGGTGTTGAAACTCCGTTTGATTCCGTCATGGACTTAGATCCTTGCTTCAATTGCTGGAATCTTTCTTCAAGCTCGTCTCAAGCAGTAGAGGGAATGAAATGCTCCAAGAAAGCTCTAGAAAACTCATTCCAACTAATCTCCGTGTACACTCAGCCTTGGAAAGTGGAACCCATAAGGCACTTCCACCAACTCTTTACATGCAATTCCAAGACTCACACCGCTAAGGTCACAGCCATATCGGATGGACATCTGATTCCAGCCATTAACTCTTGCACAGTGTTGATCCATTCTTCAGTACAGACAGCCGACTCCGTCCCAAGATAAGCAAGCGGGGAGAGGGCTCGAATGGTGCTCAACTAGTTGGAGCCCGGAGTTTGTTTTTGCATAGGGGCCTATTGAGACCTGGAGCCGTATAAGATCGTCGTAAGTGTCTGTCCAAACTCAGACTACTGGAACTGGATAGGTACAAAAGGGGCGGGAGTGCCCGCTACTGGCTCTACAGGCGTCGGAATCTACACAAAAAGGTATAAACCTAAGGTTAGGATGGCTAAACGTAGGGTAACGACTGTACATACTTAGTGTGAATTACAAACCCACATGTCCTAGGATCAAAACCTGGCTTTGATACCATTTGTAAGACCCCCTCCCAAAACACAAGACACGACTGAGGGGAGTCTTATGCCCAGAACAGCCGCCTTGCGGTAGCGACGACACACGGGTCGACCTGTACCACAAGACGCCTATCCTACCGGTTTAAACCAATATCATCAATGCCAACCCAACATAAAGATTAGAAACAGAAGTCAAAATCCATACAAGCCTATAAGTCCAAGTAGTGCATCAATAAAAAGAAGCAACAACAAGGCTTCTATAATATCAGAGTACAAAATTTCCCAGAGGGATATAATAAGAGTCTCTCAAAAACTCACATCCATAACGAATGGTGGCGATGGTAACGTCACATCATGCCCCATCACCCTGGCCTAGTTTCCCTCATGCAAAACTTATTGCTGCCATATCAGCTGGATTTCCTCCTAAAAAGGAATACGTAGCAACTGTTAATCATAAATATAAAGTGGCTATCTCATCCTCTCACCCCCAACGACTCTTAGGTACCGAGCGGGAGAAAGATGATGGTACAATATAATTATAAGTTGTACTACAAATATGTGGTATAATACTAAACAGTATCAGAGTAATCAACAGTGTACAGCAAGTAACTAAGTCAATCTATACTAGCAGTTCTACTATTAACAGCAGTATACAAGTATGATTCTACAACAGGAAAGTAACTAAACTTATATGAATATCCATACAGACATATAAGTTAAGGATCGACTTAACAATAAAGTAACTCATCATATAAGAGTGCTCATATAAACTTATATGATAAGAATCTAATGCGGTGTAATGTAATGTTATAAATGCATTATGATGACTCACCCATGCTCACAAACATGCATACTTCTATGTCGGCACAGAATTGTAGTTCCCACTTTTCGAGCAGGTAGTTAACCTCTCAGGCATCATCCATCGTGGCAAGACGGTGACAGTGAAATAGACTTTCCACTGCTAGGCGGGGATCCACACTACCAAGCCTAGGCCTCCATACACCTCAATGCTAAGAACACAATAGTGGAGCTCACATGCGTACTACGGCTCAGAGGGGTCTCAGTTAAATATGCACAAAGAACATATCCCTATGATGTCCTATCATCGTGGCACGGAAGGTACCTCTGGGAATGTATCACCAATGGAGCAAGGCCAACCGTCTACTGGTACGGAGGGTTCCTCGGGAAGTAAACACCGAGGACCAAGGCCCAACCGTCCAAGTCTATCTGTCAACTCATGTCGGTTTGATGACTGGCAAGCCTATAGAACTGCCACACTATCCTTAACCCAGGATTATGACACCACGTGTCAACTCACATCGCAGGCAATTTCTCATTTAAGGGATCCACACTTAGTCCATTTTTATTATTCACATCCCATGCGCAATAGGGCGCAAGGGCTCTACACGGAGTCCCTTATCAACACATAATTCCAGTGTGCTAAACACACATGCACCTCCAACCCTTCCAAATTTCCATACCACATAAGGTTTCATCATTTACACAGGTGGCAAGCCACCTTATACAGCATATAAATCCCATACTACTACTTGTAGGGAGACACAACACTAAGCAGTGGACTACTATACACATTCCATTAATCATCATATCACATGGTCGTGCATTAACCTCATCCAATTCCTTTCCACATGATCAAGCATTCACAACAAGTATAACTCTATATAATAACCACAACAATATAACAATACTTCACATATCCATCAAACATGATAACATAGCTATGGGTTATATATGCAATTATCGGGCATCACACCCTCTTCCAAAACCTGTTTCATTCTCCTGATTATAATCATGCACATCCTTACCGGATTTCACAAGAATATCACTTATACAACCAATTTGTATCAAATCATTTGTTCACCAATTTCCCAAACCATTTGTTTATTAAACTCCTTCAAACCATTTGTACAAACATGTTTCACCAAACCATTTGTTTACTTAAGGATCTAACGATCGAATCCTATCAACCACTTGTTTATCATAATCACAAATAAACTAAGTTCACCAAAACCTCAACACCTTCATGTTACAACCTTCTACTGAGTCTAGATCTGATTATACACTAACCTAAAAACAATGTGCACTTAAGTGACACTATGGAGCAACTTCGACTAGACTTTCCTAAGGCTACAAGACTCATATGAAAACGTATAATTATCCGTTGGAAAGGGCTTTCCAAGTACTATGATTTCTGTGTTTAGTCAAAAACCCAGATCTGGCTGTATCACACTCGAAAATTGCCTCAAAGTTCATTGAGCATAGAAAATAGATTTCTACACGCATCTTAAAGCAAGATGAATAACATCAGTTCATCTTCTTACTCTAGCTATTTGCTCAAGACTATATTCAGACTTTCCTCCTCCCTTATTCACTCTCAATAGACCATTCCTCTTCACGAAACCAAGTCCATCAACTTTGCTTCGAAGAGAGGACAGGTTGAAGACTATCAATCTCTAGGACAAGGTCCTTGCATGGTCTCTTCCTAGGAGATCTTCATCTCTCACATGTAAAACTCCTTTGAGTCGACATCTCTCCTAGAAATAATAACTAGAGATCTAGCACCAAGGGAGAGGGTAGGAAGCTCACCTTGTTTTCGGCAATGGATCTCGTTATCCTTCTCGATATCTTCCTCCACATTGGTATTGTTCTTCCCAGAATGTAGATCGGCTCTTCTTCCACAAAATCGACTCCGGCAACTTCTTCACTTCCAACGGTTTCAGAACAGGTAACGGCACGGCAAGGGGATTAAGTGACGGCTAGGTTTTTCCAATACATCTCTTTTTATAAGAGGAATTAGTGTTAGACCGCCTTCCACGTGTCACCCTAGTATTAGACCGCCCATTATTATTTAAATTAATTCTTGTCGAAAAGACCGGGTCCAAATAAGTCACATGGTGCATTTCTCGAAAACCGGGTTCAGCCCGTGTATAGAAATAAGAAAATATTCTGGGCCGAAAAATATCCTAAGTTAAAATCGTCGAGTATACATACACTCACTCGACGAATCGT
Organism: Platanthera zijinensis; assembly: GCA_039513925.1. Lineage (NCBI taxonomy): Eukaryota > Viridiplantae > Streptophyta > Magnoliopsida > Asparagales > Orchidaceae > Platanthera > Platanthera zijinensis. Next base: position 162,081,004 of record CM077088.1, read on the forward strand.
TGAGATTCTTCGTGACCACATGAAGCCTATAATGTCCAGCACAGTTTTCTAAGTCAATTTGTCATTTGTCAAGTATTACTTGACAATTCATCGAATGGCGTCGAGTTTACTCGACGCTTCGTCGAGTTGCGTCGAGACCACTCAACACCTGCAAAGTCCGGAATAATTTAAAGTTAAAATCGTCGAGTATACTTGACAATTCATTGAATGGCGTCGAGTTTACTCAACGCACTCGACGCTTCATCGAGTGGCGTCGAGACCACTCAACGCTTACCAGTCCAAGATAATTTCAAGTCAAAATCGTCGAGTATACATATACTCACTCGATGAATCGTCGAGATTCGTTGTGATCACTCGACACCTATAGAATCCCGAATAATTTTCTAATTTAAAGCGTTGAGTTCATCGAGTATCACTTGACGCTTCATCGAGTGGCGTTGAGACCACTCAACGCACTCGACATTTTCCGAGTCTAGAATTGTTCTAAGTAAAATTCTTCATTTTCATTGAGTATCACGCAACGCCTTGTTGGGTCCAGAACTATTCTAAATAGATTTTGCCCTATTAGTCGAGTATCACTCGATGCCTATTACCAGTATACCCCGAGCCTGAGACAACTCTCCTGACTCAAGCATGTGTGAGGGGTCTAGCGCGAATCGAGATGTTACAAACCATCAGCCAAAACATCTTAAAAAGGCACTCGGTGGTGGCCACATTGTACAATACACCCCAACAGTCCAAACATCTCAAAAAAAGGCACTGTGGTGGTGGCCACATTGTCCAACACAAAGCAACAGTCCAAACAAAAATCACCAACCACCATGTGCAATGATTCACGAACTAGCATCATGTTGGTGGTCCTTTATCCACTGTCAACTTATCCACAAACATACGTCCAGAACACTAATAAAACCCAAGTCTAACCCCAAGATTCCTCAATGACAAAGAGGGAGATAAATCCCGAAATATTTACCGTAAGGTCAATACTCGATGAATTTACCTCATTCGGCGAAAAAAATTTCTAAGTCCATAAACATTCGTCGAGTATACCCGATGAATTGGCTTACCTTACCTCAATACTCGACGAATCGGCACATAATCTTCTAAGTCACAAAGGAAGTAATCGATAATACTCGATGAATCTCCCTTACATTAAAGAAAAACTCGGCGAAAAAGACTTATACTCAACGAATTTACTTCACTCAATGCCTAGCTGAGTTTACTCAATGCACTCGACGCCAATGCAGCTATACTAAAATCACTTGACTCCAAAGAAGCTATACTCAAAGCACTCGATGCCATAGCAATACACTCGACGCACTCGACACCAATACAGCTATACTCAAAGCACTCGATGCCAAAGAAGCTACACTCAACGCACTTGACGCCAAAGGAATTACTTGATGAAAAAGAATTAATTCCTTATAAATACTAGATGCTCTCGACGTCAGAGGATAAACACTCAATGCTCTCGAAGCCAAAGGCTAAACACTCGACGCTCTCGACGCTAAAGGCTAAACACTCGACGCTCTTGACGCCAAAGGCTAAACACTCGACGCTCTCGACGCTAAAGGCTAAACACTCGACGCTCTTGACGTCAAAGGCTAAACACTCGATGCTCTGGAAGACAAAGGCTAAACACTCGACGAATTTTACTCCAAACCAGTTTCACTCATTGAGCTCGATGCAAAGGAATAATCACTCGATGCATCCGACGGCTAAGGTTATTCACTCGACGAATTTGACTATACTTATAGATACTCGATGAAAAGGAATTAACCTCCCAAAAATATTCGACGAATTTTTGTCAGACTCAGTAATTTGAGATACTCAGCGGAAAAGACTTAACCTTCAACTAATACTCGATGAATTTAACGCAGTCAATCCCTTCACTACCCGGCGGACTTGACCTAGCTGAAGCCTACACTACTCTTATCTTCTAAGGAGGAAGGAAGAAAGAGGGAAGGAAAGTAAAACAAACAAGAACATAGTAAGGGGAAGAAATCACCACTTGCCTCAAATCTTCATAAATCCGTCCTCACGAGCGCTCCGCTCCAAGGATCGGCAGCAAGAACTCCTAGGCAACGATTCCTGAAACTTTTCAGGGTAGGGATTCAAGGTCAAAACCCTAACGCCAAAAAATCCACAAAATGGTGAAAACTTACCGGCACGTGTAGATCACGGCGAGAGCTTTCCGAACCTACCCTTTGACGACGATTTCGAGCACCAGAACTCCTACAGTCGACGGTCAAAGACCTAGTGATGTATGTCGTCTACTTTCTCCCACAATTCGGCCCAACAGCTTGGGAGAGACGATGAATAGGGTTCCGCTAAAACATGCAAGCGTATATATATATATATAATATTTTATTATTATTAGTTACACGCCCAAACAATCGGAAAACCCAAATCACCTCGGATTTCCACGAAATTCGCTCCAAGGCTAAATACCGATGCTACAAAACCAATGGCGAAGTCGAAATTAAGATTCGAAAAACCAAACTCTGGTTAAAATTCCCCGAAGTCAAAATAAACATTAACTTACTAAAATCCACCGAGTCAAAATCTTGAATTTCGATGAGCAAAATCACGCTCCAACAACGACGTCCGCTAACTACCCGTCAATGTAACGTCCTAACATCATTATTATGTCATTATGGAAATTTGAAATAAACATTAAAAAATCAAAGGCGTTACAGCCACTCCTCCTAAAATAAAGTTTCGTCCCAAAACTTGACACAAAATCAAAACCACTATAGGAAGAAAATAACCAAAGGTTATCGAATAAAAACACTTAACAAAAGAAACAAGGAGAATAGATGAGGATGAGCCTCTCTCATAGCTGACTCCAACTCCCAAGTTGCGCTCTCAATGTCTTGGTTTTGCTAAAGAACCTTGACCATGGGTATTATCTTCCTTCGCAACACCCAATCCTGGGTATCCAGAATACGAACAGGCACCTCAACATAAGAAAGATTAGGTTGTAACTGGCGCACCGATTCAAGGACATGTCAGTCACAAAGCACACATTTCTGTAACTAGCTCACACTAAACACATCGTGAACACTAGGAAAATTAGCAGGCAAATCCAGCTTATAAGCTGACACTCTGATGCGTTCAATAACCTGGAAATATCCCACATACTTGGGATCCAACTTGTGGTTCCTTCCAAACCTCTTAACGCCTGCCAAGGGAGATACTTTGAGAAAAACCATGTCCCCAACTGCGAACTCCGGATCAACCCTTTGTCAATTAGCATTCTTCTCATAACGCTCCTGAGCTATACAAAGCTTCTCTCGAATATATGTCACAGAAGTATTCATCTCTTCCAAAGCCTCTAGACCCAACAATGGTCTTTCACCAACTTCAGCCCAAAACAAGGGGATTTTACAATGCCTCCCATACAAAGCCTCAAAGGGGGTCATCTGCAAACTCTCCTGATAACTATTATTATAAGCAAATTCCATCAATCTAAGTTGCTCGTCCCACGCTCCTCCGTGGTCCAAGATATAATATCTGATCATATCTCCCAAAATCTGATTAACTCTCTCTGTATGACCATTGGTCTACAGATGATAAGTAGTTGAATATCTGAGGTCGGTACCCAACCATTCCAATAAACTCTTCCAAAAATGAGACATAAACATGGAATCTCGATCTGACACGATACTTACCGGTACTCCATGCAATCTAATTACCTTTTCCAAATACAACTCTGTTATCTTCTTCATGGAGTAATCAATCTTGAATGGCACGAAGTGAGCACACTTAGTCAATTTATCAACTATGACTAACATAGAATCATGTCCTCAGGGAGATCTCGGCAAAACGGTAATAAAGACCATAGAAATACTCTCCCACTTCCAACTTGGAATATCCAATGGCATCAGCTTGCCACCCGGTCATCTATGATTTGCCTTAACTCGCTTGCAAGTAAGACACTCATTCATAAACTTGGCTACATCATTCTTCATCCCATACCACCAAACAATTTGTTTTAGATCTCTATACATCTTTGTAGAACCAGGGTAGTAGGCAATACGAGAACCATGTGCCCTACTACACAACTTTTCTCAGATATCCTCAATAGTGGGAATACAATATCTACTGCGGTACTTCAAAGTACCTACATCATCGATTGAAAAGTCCGGTAATTCCCCTTTTTCAGTTCTATTACGAATATGCTGCAAATCAGGGTCATCCTTTTGATGAAGCCTTATAAGCGTAATCCAAGAAGGCTGCCACTTCTAGGCTGCTTGGCAAATCTCTATTCCTAACAGAAATACCCATCAATAAAAACTCTTCCACCATAGATTCATCAGAAAGGTTAAAGATCTGTGCGGTCTTTCTACTAAAGGCGTCGGCTACCACATTAGCTTTGCTCGGATGATATAGAATATCAACATTATAATCCGCAACATACTCCAACCATCTACGCTGGTGCAAATTCAGCTCCTTCTGAGTGAAGACATACTTCAAACTCTTATGGTCCGTGTAAATCTTGTATAACGCGCCATATAACAAATGTCTCCATAACTTCAGGGCATAAATCACTATCGCAAACTCCAAGTCAGAAGTAGGGTAGTTCCTTTCATGAATCTACAATTTCCTTGATCCATACACTATCACTTTTCCTTCTTGCATCAATACACAACCAAGCCCAACGTGCGATGCATCCACATAAATAGCATACTCCACTCCTTCGGTAGGTAAAGACAACAATGGAGGAGTGCACAATCTCTTTTTCAACTCCTAAAAGGCTTCTTCACACTTATCGTTCCACACAAAAGCTGTGTTCTTCTGCATAAGTTTAGTCAGAGGCGCAAACCACGCAGAAAATCCTTCCACAAACCTTATATAATAGCCTGCCAACCCTAGGAAACTTCTTATCTCTTTAGGTGTAGTAGGTCTTTTCCAATCCATAACAGCAGCTATTTTCTCTTGCTCAACTGAAATTACATCTTTATTCACAACATGACCCAAAAATGACATCTGTGGTAGCCAAAACTCGCACTTACTCAACATGGCATACAACTTATGCTCCCTTAAGGTAGATAGGACTAAACCCAAGTACTGGGCATGCACCTCAGCACTCCGGGAATAAACCAGAACTTTATTAATGAAAACAACCACAAACTGATCCAAGAAATCATTAAACACTATGTTCATCATGTCCATGAAGGCAGAGGGTGCATTCGTCAATTCAAAGGACATCACCGAGAACTCAAAATGCTCATGCCAAGAACGGAACGCAGCCCGCGAAACATCTGACTCACGGATTCTCAATTGATGGTAGCCTGATTGAAGGTCAATCTTCGAAAACACCGTACTACCACGCAACTGATCAAACAAATCTTCTATTCGTGGTAAGGGATACTTGTTATTGAAAGTTACCTTATTCAATTCTCTATAATCAATTCACAACCTCATAGATCCATCCTTCTTCTTAACAAACAAGATGGGAGCACCCCACAGTGAAGAACTTGGCCTAATGAATCCACACTACAACAACTCATCTAGCTAGGTATGCCACTCTTCTAGCTCACGTGGGGCCATACGTTACTGTGCCTTAGCAATAGGGCGAGTACTAATAGTGTTCGTGTCGAAAACATCTCTTGGTCACTGGAGAACCTGCGAGAGAGAGAAAACGATAAAAGAGGAACTACGAGTTGTCGGTTACTAGCGGTTAAATGAAAAGGAGACAAAAGGGTGTCGCTAATAGCGGCGACATCGGAGTTCGCCTGTCGCGGCTAAAACCACTCCTGCGACGGGCTTTTAGGTTGTCATAGATGAAGCGATTACAGCGGTAACCAAGGAACACCTGATCGGACAGTAACCCGCTCTGCAAAGGATTCGAGACCTCTTCCACAGACGGCGAGCTTGAGGATTCGATTCGTGATGCCTAGATAGTACTGTTCATGCCTATTTATAGGCTCGGGGTCCTACCCGAGCGAGCAGGCGCTAGAATCACCGGCTGCCCGGGGGACAGGAGAGCGGGCAGTGGTGACAGGATGCACAGCTAGAGAAGAAAGAAGGCAAGACTTTAACCGCGCAGCTACGCGGTCTTCAATAAAAAGACCGGCGACTCTCAGACGGAAATACGGCTTGCTGATTGCCACGGTCTCGTGGTTACGCGGTCAAGAAACGGACCCTTGACTCATCTTAAGGGAGAATCTGAATAGCGGTCTTCCGGGTAAACATTATCCCCGCACATTTCCGAATGTTGGAGAATTTTGGAAATGTTAGATTTACCCGCCAGACCGATATAACCTTTAATACGCCCCGAAGCAATAAATATCGCCGGAAGGAGAGAGATATCTAGATATCCCCTAGGAGACAGCATACTTGGATTGCGGTTAAAACTTTGTTGCTCGCTATGCCACTAAAAAGCTTGTTGGGAGACATGTACAGGAGATCCGGTTCGAATGTAAAACCACTCGTTCGGAAAATGCGGCCAAAGTTGCTAGTCCGTCCGACGCATCGATTGAGAAAACTTTTACAACTCCCACATCACGTATTACTCTAGCCGAAAAACCGAGCGAGGAGAGCGGGAATGGTTGGACCAAAATCGACCTGCCTGTCACCCCAAAGACCGTCATTACCCCTGACGTCGACATCACAGAGGACACTCCACACAACCATGATAGCGGATTACTTTATCCTCCAACCGACACTCTTACTGACATCAGGGAGAAGGCCATGAATGTCGCTTTGACTACGGCGGATAAACTGAAACTTGAGTTAGGGATCAGCGAGCCCACTCCGGAGAAACGAAAACGCCGATCCAGGCCGACCGCCGAGGAGCGGGAGAAAGTAAGCTTCGTCAAAGGGGGAAAAGAGAATAAGAAGTCATCTTCTCTCAAATTCGTCGCGGCCCCGCTGTCCACCCTTTCTGAGGAGTGCGAGATATCCACTGACTCGCAAAAGGAGATCGAGCAGCCGTCAGAGGTAACCGCATTGGCCATGCTAGAGAAATTTCTTATTGCGGACAAAGACTCTCTGGAACTTAACCTCCCTGTAAACGCCGGTTATTTGCAGGGGGTGGAGGAAATTCTTAACAGTATGTCTGTAACGAGTGGTGCGAGTCCCACAACCGAATCCCTCGCCGAGCTCCAAGTGGAGCCTGCCGTCGAAGAAGCACTTCTGGCTGCTGGCCTTGCCCCTGACGACAAGACCAACCTGGACATACGCGAGCGGGTAAAATAAACTGAGACTCCTCGGACAGGTAAGTTGTTGTCCGCTTCAAATAAGGAAAATCTCGCAAAGAAGATACTGCGGAGAAAACGTGCAGTCCGCCTGATCTCCGAAGGTAGGGAAATCTCGATGACCAACGAGATATATGAGGCGGGAAGAACCAAGTCCGCGCGACTTTGGAAAGCTCAGATAAGGAGGATCGATCCGGAGAATGCGTGACGACCAATATTCTATTACCGCGAGTTAACAGCAGCGAGATAAAGACTTGAATTTGAGCCATTGCCTCAAAGTATCGTCCCTTTAGTGCATGTCTTATCCGTCGATGATCCTTCTTTTAACCGCTTGTTGTGTTGCTGTTTCAGTGACAAATGGTGCGGGCTCAGCGATTATCCTTGTGAATAGTCCACCTCCAACTGACGAGGAGCAGAGGCCTTCTAGTGAACTTAGCCGTAAGCTCGCACGGTTAGAGGAAAAGCTTCAATATGCGGAGGAGGAGAAAGGTGTGTTAAAACTGATGGTGGAGAATTTGGCTGGAGAGGTGAACTCGGCCCGTAAAGAAGCCACCGCGGCTTTGTAGGAGGTAAGAATTGCCCGAGAAGAGACAAAATGTGGGAAGGCGCAGCTGATCGCACAAGCCGTAGCGCACGAGAAGGAGTTAAGAGATCGAGATCAACGGTAAAAATGACTACTGGACGATATTGCCCACTATCGAAACCGTTGTCATCAGGCGGAGAATGAAGTGCGACGCCGGTCCGAGAATGCCAGCTCTGGGAACCAGAGGGGTGATGGTATGGTTCAGGATGAGACCTTCTAGATGAATCAAGCAGCTTCAACCGCGTGACTTGCCGAACAAGCAGCCTCCACAGAAACGGTGGTATACCTTGGCCGTGTGGGTCGCGACGCTGCAAGGATTCATCGGCACCATCACACTGTGCTTCACCATCTATCCGCTGCGATCTCCACGATTCTGCACGCGGGTGACTTGCTTGCTCACATTGGTGGAGACCTGCCAGATCGCAGCGATCAAATAAGTGACGAGAGAAAGAGGGAAATGAATGCAAAGGGAAAATAGTTTTGTATATTTATTTGAACTTGGTGGTACTATGCGGTTAAATTTATTCGCAAACTTTTGTTCGAATTTTACATTTCCCTTGCCATTATGTCTTTTGACCGCTCGGCTTTACGTTCTGATATACCCGCGCGGTGTTTCGGCCATATGTCTGGTCATTTATGCTTTTCTGAATACAATTTCCCCTATAAATAGTACAGAAGATTCTTCCCTTATAATAAAATTAGAGTTCATTCTTCCACCGGATAAGAAAAATGGTATCCGAGCGATCTAGTGCTTCAGCCGTATTCCTCCGGTCAGAATTCAGGAGCTCCTCCTTGACCGAAAGCGAGCTTTTGCAATTTGTGCACAGGCATATGCACGATGACTCGATAGTCGCACGATTACCTTCAGCGGTTGAGCGGTTAAATTCGGTTGGAAATAATATGGCTGTCATACCCATCGATCACCTTGAACATGGCTTTTCTTTCCCCCCATTCATCGAGCTAATAGAGATCATGGATTTTTACGGAGTCGTCCTCAGTCAACTCCCCCCGAACACAATTGGTGCCATAATGAGCTTTCTGATCTATCTGCGATCGGAGCAGGTAAAGTTCACTATGAACCTCTTCAGAAATTGTTTCGTGGCCCGATCGATCAGGGCGGGTAAAAGGAAAACAAACTTTTTCGCGGCATTATTTTCTTCGGCTGCAAGGGGCTGAAGGTAGTAAATCTCCCTAACAAAGTTACGGACTAGTCGACTAGATATCTGGTATTCACGGGTAACCTCAGAGTCCTCCCCTTAAGTCCGCAAGCCCGCGCGACTAATAACTTTAGAAGGATAGAGCTCGGAGGGAAAGAATTAGAAATCACAAATTTCTACAAGAAGGAGCGACTGGATATCATTTATTATTTGCCATTGCGGGTAGTTGCGGACGAATGCGATACGACCAAATGTAAGCGTTCTGTTGCTTTTGGAAGTTTGTATCTGTGGCGTTCTGTTAACCCCTTCCTTTTACAATTCAGCTAGAGGTTCCGGCGAGCAAACCGATCTCTCCAGAGGGTCTGGTGCTGACTCAAAGTGAACTGCATAAACAGAGGGAAGCAGACCGTATCGAGGTCGATGACTCCGCAGTGAGTGAAATTCCACCCATTCCTTTCGTGCCGGATTGGATCGATAAGCCCCTGAAAGATCTCCGCGGTTAGGAGGCTGTGTGATTTCATCGGAATGGGGAACATATCTCGGTTTCTACTTCTCTTCCTCCCTAGTCAAGCTCCAAAATTACTCATCATGCCCGGGCGGCTGGCTTTGCTCTGTACGGGAAGAAAAACATGGCCGATATGAAATCAGTGTCAACCGTGCAGTTACCCACCTTAGCCGCTCAAGCTCGGGCGAGAAGCTTCACCCTTGACCACTTTATGGGTGAAGCCCTTGCTGAGGTTACCTACGTAGACGAGCGACTAGATGCAAGGGTGGAGGAGTTAGAGGAAGAAAAGGAAGCTCTAAAGGCTGATAACAAAAAGCTGAGGGAGACCATCGAGGTAACAAGAACTTTACTCGTTGTTTTTATCCGGCCGGCCTCAATTTCTAACTGAATTTTATATTGCTTTAATCTTACAGCAAATGTATAACGGGGAGAACCCGGCTTTTTTGCACGAAATTATCTCCCATTTGCGGGAAGGAGGGGAAGACATTCTTTACATCCTCAAGGAGAGAGGTTCTTTGATACCGGAAGAGCAAAAACTTACCTTCGACGATCTCTTCCCCAGCTTCAGAACATTGGAGGCTGAGCGGGATAACGCAGCCAGTGCGGCTAAGATAGCTGAATCAACTCTTGCTTCTGAGGCTGAGGCCAATATCCGCGATGGTAAAGAGAACGACGTCGAAGAAGTCACCGAGGAAGATTTTGGGGATAGCAGAGAGTCCGATTTTTCAGAATCCACCGGGTCGAGCAAGTCTTCCAGTGCTTCAAGTTCGTCTAGCTCGGGACGAGATCACAAGAAGAAGAAAGCTAGGACATAGACGAGATGTATCTATTTCCACTTTTCAGACCGTGCGGATTCTATTTTTTGTAAACCGCGCGGTATATGTGTAATGGCCTTTTTTATGAATGATATTTTTAATTTTTCCTGTTGTGTGATGACGTGCGGTTGAGAGGTTTTTATTTCCTCGATTAATTAACGGATTGATATGAAGATTTCGCAACTTGATCCTGCACCGAATTCCACGTGATGGGTCTGCGGCTCGTAACCTTTTTTATCCGTTCGATTATAATTTAGACAAGAAAATAAGTACAAAATTCCATATAAAAAACTTGCGACTTGCAACTTTTTATCCGCGTGATTACATTCAGATAAGAAAAAGCAACATAGAATTCCATATAACAAACTTGCGTCTTGCAACTTTTTATCCACGCGATTACATTTAGATAAGAAAAAGCAGCACAGAATTCCATATGACAAACTTTCGTCTTGCAACTTTTTATTCGCGCGATTACATTTAGATAACAAAAAGCAGCACAGAATTCCATATGACAAACTTGCGTCTTGCAACTTTTTATCCGCCCGATTACAAGATAAGTATTTACTTGTCGTGCTAGTAGTGGTGACTGGTCCGCTGCTTTTTGTCTCCCCACTCGCTTGTCTTGACAATTTTTCTTCAAGAGACTGGTTTTACCACTGATCCGACAGCGAATAGAAATTCCGAAAAACTCGCCCTGCGATCAACCCAGTTTCACCTTGCCGCGCGGTTATGCGATAAAAACTGAATTCAGAAAAAAGAAAGGTGCGCCTGATTACCACGACCTAGATTGATCAACAAGGATGAGGCTGGTGGGTGTTGAGACCGCACCATCTCATCTCAAGGAAGATCAATAAAACCATAATAATATCCCTTATGACGCATGGTAGAGCTAAGCACCCACCATGACCCTCCTAATATGTAGAGGTGGTGTGCTAGGTGCCAGATGGGATCCGACGCCCAGAAGCCTTTCGCACGATAATCTGCAAGCTCCCACTACACGGTGTGAAAACTCCTCGCTACACATGATCTTGGTGGTGTTACGCTAATGACAACGACTCTCGTGGGGGATCGAGCTGGACTCGGCGGTGTTACCCCGAGCTTAACATTTCCTAGCTTCGAGTCTTGAGAGTAAATACCCCGTGATTTGTCCTAAGAGTAAAACCGCTTCAAATCATCTCCGCTCTAGGTATGGGTGATTTCCTCCCCTTCATACATTTGCAGCTTGTAAGCTCACCTTTTCAAAACTTCCTTTATGATAAAAGGTCTGATCCAATTGGAATTCAATTTTCCGACCGAGCTATTTCTTGTTGCGGCATCCACTTTCTTCAAAACTGGGTCTCTTACCTGAAATTGCTTGACCCTTACTTTCTGATCGAAATATCGCGCCATCCTCCTTTTCACTTCCTCTTGCCTGATGGTAGCCTCATCTCAAAGTTCCTCGATTTGATCCAGGCGGTATCTCATTTTTTCATCATTAATTTCAAGCCAGTCTTCCCAGTTTTGCCTAGCCGGTAAGACCCTGGGCGATGGTACTTAGAATTCTATTGGGATGAGGGCCTCTGATCCATGTGAGAGCTTGAAGGGAGTCTCTCCTGTAGAGCTGGAAGGTGTAGTCCTTAGGGACCATAATACTGAGGGGATTTAATCAGTCCAATTGCTTCTTAAGCTCTGAACTCTTTTCTCTAGCAAGTTCAAGATTCATTTATTGGCCGCTTCTACTTGGTCGTTGCTCAGGGGATGATGCACTGAGGAAAATCGGAGGTCGGTTCCTGCTTTCTTGCAAAAATTAATCATTTTCGTGTTATTGAACTGAGGTCCATTATCTGTGATTATCGCCATGGGAACTCCGTGCCTAAAAATTATATCACCCCAAATAAAATTTTTGACTATTTGAGCCATAGTTCTTGCTAGTGCCTTGGCCTCAATCCACTTAGTGAAGTAGTCAATCATAACCAAGATGAAGCGCCGCTGACTACTTGCCATTAGAAATGGCCCGATGAGATCCATCCTCAAAATTGCAAAGGGCCATGGTGTCGTAATCGAGCAAAGTTATCGAGCGGGCTGGAGTTGAAGTGGAGCAAATTTCTGGCATTGAATGCATTTCTTGGCATATAACTCTGCATCTTTCCTCATTGTCGGCCAAAAATACCATTGACGTAAGATCCGCTGTTCTAGGGTCTTTGCTCCAGAATGGCTACCACATTCTCCCGAATGGATGTCTTAGAGTATGGTGGGGACTTCCTCTTCCAAAACACATCTTGCCATGGGTGAGATGAGAGTTCTCCTGTAAAGAATCCCGGAGATCAGATTGTAATATGCTGCCTTAACTTTTAATCTTCTTCGATCTTTAATAGCAGGGTGATATTCTCCTTTTGATAAGTACAGAATGAATGGATCTATCCAGGAGTGACGCTGGTTGACTTTCATTGCCTGCCCTTCTTTGACTGATGGCTTAAAAAGCCTAGATGCCACTTCCCCTGAAGTAACGCCGAATTTTGATAAGGCATCGGCTTCCTCATTTCCGATCCTTGGGATGTGTTCAATAACAAAGCTTTTGAATCTTACGATTTCTATTTTTACAAGCACGAGATATTGTTTGAGAATTGGTTCTCGGGTTTCGAAGTTCCAGAGCACTTGCGAGCCCATTACTAAGGAATCTATTTTGACGTGGGCATGATCAATGTCGATCTCTTTCGCGAATCTTAACCCTTCAAGAAGTGCTTCATATTCGTCTTGATTGTTAGTAACCGGAAAAAAGAATTTCACCGCATGCTTTATTTTGACTCTGTTTGGATTGATGAGGACTATCCCTGCTCCTGACAAATTCCTTCCAGAGGCTCCATCGACGTAAATGATCCAAGCGGGTGGAGAATTTTCTTCCTGAGCAAAACTTTGCTCTGTGGTTTCTACCATGAAGTCTGCCAAAACCTGAGCTTTTATTGTTGTTCGTGGTACGTATGCGATTTCGAATTCACTTAGCTCGATCGCCCATTTAGCGAGTCTTCTCGAATGTTCTGGCCTTTCCAATATTCCTCTTAAGGGCTAATCCACCACAACCTGGATTAAATGTGCCTGGAAATATGGATGGAGTCGGCGTGCAGAAATGACTAAGGCCAAAGCTAGCTTTTCAAGGATATGGTATCTTAATTCAGCACTCTTTAGGATATGGCTAACATAATATACTGGGAATTGCCTTTTCTTTTCCTCCCTGACAAGAACGGAGCTAACTGCCTCGGGTACCACTCCCAGATAAATATATAACGGTTCTCCTGTGCGAGGAGTTTGTAACAATGGAGTCGTGTTAACTGTCTTTTGAGTTGCTTGAAAGCCTCATCGCATTCATTAGTCCATTCAAACTTGGAGGCCCCCCGAAGAGTCTTAAAGAAGGGAGATCTCTTATCTCCAACCCTGGATATGAAACGGCTAAGACCTGCTAGCCTTCCTCCTAGCTGTTGGACCTCCTTTGGGGAGCGAGGAGGTGCCATACCCAGGATAGCTTTTACCTTATCAGGATTTGGAGACAACCCTTCAGGGGTAAGGAGATGACCAAGGAACTTCCCTTGGCTGGCACCAAAAACACACTTCAACGGGTTTAGCCTCATCCTAAACTCTTGTAGGGTTGCGAAGGTTTCTGCGAGATCTTCTAAATGTGCCGAAAAGGATTTGCTTTTTATAAGGAGATCATCAATATAGACTTCTAGTTTCCTTCCCTTTTGGTTTTTGAAAACGGAATCCATCATGTGCTGATAGGTAGCTCCTGCATTTTTAAGCCCAAAAGGCATCACAAGATATCAAAAACACCCTTCATTTGTAATAAAAGACGTGTGTGGTATGTCGGGTTTGTGCATCTTAATCTAGTGATAACCATAGAACGCATCTAAAAAGCTCATAACAGAATAACCAACCGCAGAATCTACTAAAGCATCTATTTGAGGCAAGGGATAGAAATCTTTGGGGCACGCTTTATTGAGTTTTGTGAAATCTACGCACATTCTCCATTTTCCCCCCGATTTTAGCACCATTACAACATTCGATATCCAGGCGGGATATTGTATTTCTTGAACAAATTTAGCCTTTAACAGCTTGGTGACCTCTTCCCGGATTTGACGGGCCAGTTTTGTTGCGACGTTTCTCTTCTTTTGTTGTACAGGCTTATACTTCGGGTTGATATTGAGATGATGACAAGCTAAGTCTTGATCCACTCCGGGCATATCTTCAGGAGACCACGCGAAGATGTCGAGGTTCTTCAGGAGACAAGAAATTAATTCGATTTTTTCCTCTTCTGATAACTCCGCATTAATGGAGAGCTTTTTCTCCTCTCCCTCAGCGATGGGTACTTTCTCAGTAGGTTGAGCAGCCTCCGGATGGAGTCCTTCCGTTGCATTCTCTTTAGGTTCTCCAAGCTCAACTACCGTGACTGCCGGAGGGGTTACCTGCTCGATTACGTTAACCGTTTTCACATAACATTCTCGGGCCACTCGATGGCTACTCCTGACCCGATATTGTTTTCCTTAAGCAGAGATTTGATAGCCAGATGGTAAGTCGACACAATTACCTGATATTCGTTTAGTAGAGGCCTTCCAAAAATCGCGTGATATCTGCTTGCCACGTCGATTACCACAAACCGGATCATCTTGGTGATTCCCCCCAGAGTTACTAGTAGTGAAATGTTTCCTTCTGCTTCCTTCTTCTCTCCCGAGAAGCCGTAGAGTGGCCCCTCGGTGGAAAATAATGGTTTCCCGATCTTTAGGGCCTCGAACGTCTTCTTGAACAAAAGATTCACCGAGCTTCCCGTATCTATCAGAATCTTGTCTACTGTGAACTTTTCATTGACGGCTTGGATAACAACCGCATCGTTGAATGGGTTTGCGATGGATGAGAGGTCATCTGGACCAAAAGTAACGAGTTCTCTGGTCGGAGCCGAGGAAGAAGTCAAAGCCACCTCATGCTTACACAACTTTGAGGTGGAAGATTTTCGGCTTGATTTGAGGCCTCCCCCTCCGTGGATGCAGAAAAGTCACCCGAGGGTTCCTTCATCATGAACATCCACACAATCATTCGGGTAATTCATATTACCTAGGCTTCCAATGTCAGCAATGTCCTCACATTCCGGGAGCACCTCAGCCACCTCTTTGCCCTTTGAGGTGTTTGAATTGACGGGAGCCTCTTTACAGAAAAGGTCTGACATTTTTCCCTCTAAAACCAGTCTTCTCACCAAAAAGTGAAGGGCCCAACAGTGCTCTGTAGGGTGCCCCTCTTCTTTGTGAAATTCGGAGAAATTCTTAGAGCTGGGGGGTCTTACCTCTCCCCGGGGTTTGGCCTTTCTGAAGTCTTTTCTTTGCAGGACCTCAGCGACTTCCTCCCAAGTCATGTTCGCAATGTGAGTCCCTCTGTGCTGACTAATAGGGAGGACGTGTTGGACTACCGGAACAGGAGCAGAATCCAATGGTAGCATTCGTTCTCGAAACTGCTGATGGTTGAGGAATGGCCTCTTATGACGAAAGTTTATACCCCTTTGGGGTGAGGACTGATGATCATGACGGGAAGGTTTTGGAATGTGGCGTGCCGTGGAAGAACTCCCTGAGCCGCCACCACCTGCCATAGATGTTAGAGTAGAAATATATGTTGGGTTAGCACTTTCTCCTTCAATGAACTTGTTCGCGAGAGCGATTAGGGCTTGATAAGTTGCCAGAGCCTTTGTCATGGCTTTGAACTTTAATGGGCCTTCCTGGAGGCCGTTGATTAGGGTGACCTTATAATAATCTGGGTCTACATTCTCTACTTCCAGAATTTCCCTTTGAAAACGATCTACAAATCACGCTACGCTTTCGCCCTCCTTCTGTATAATTTTGAAAAGAGCTGCAGGACCACTTTTCCTTTTTTTGGAGGTCGAAAACCTCAACAAAAGCTCTTGGCAGAGCCCAGCGAAGGAGTTAATTGAGCGAGGGCGAAGCTCGTGAAACCACTCTCGAGCCTGCCCATCGAAATTCCTTACCAGCAACTTACACTTTAGCGCATCTGTTAGGCCTTTAAGGGCCACGACATCTTCGAATGCTTGCAGGTGCGTGACCGGATCGGATGCGCCGGTATAAAAAGGTAAGCGAGGTTCTCTGAAATTATTCGGTGCGGGCTCTCGTCATATCCGCGCGACAAACGGATACGGGTCCTC
The DNA here is from genome assembly GCA_039513925.1 of Platanthera zijinensis. Taxonomy (NCBI): domain Eukaryota; kingdom Viridiplantae; phylum Streptophyta; class Magnoliopsida; order Asparagales; family Orchidaceae; genus Platanthera; species Platanthera zijinensis. The sequence continues at coordinate 162,097,438 of CM077088.1, forward strand.
CATCTCAGCCGGGGTTGAAGGTGAGGCGCGGTTAGAATTTGGGAAATCAGCGGGTATGTCGGGCTGGCGGTCTTCTTCGTAATCTAACCGCTTAGCCGGACTTGCCCGAGCGGTATCTTAGAAGTAACCCATGAAAGGATTTAGCTTGTCTTCCTGGGGCTGCACTTGCATGGTGGTCTGACATGGCTGGAAGGCGGGCTAATTGGTCGCGGGGGTCGGAAAGATTGCGGGTTCTATGGGTGCTGCGGCTGGAGGCATCGCTAACCGCTGGTTAAGAGCTACTAGAGCTTGGCCGATTGCATCAAGGCGTTCACCGATTTCCCACCTATCTCGCTCCATCTCATGGCGAGATTGTTCGAGCGTCCTCCAGAGGGATTCTTCTGAGGACCCCGCGCGGTTATAATGACGAGAATGAGAGTAGTGAGGGGATCGCCTGTCCGACATATCGAAATCGCTCGGATTCACGGACAACTCGGATCTAAAGGTCGCGTGTTCAATGTTCGTGTCGAGAACGTCTCTTTGTCGCTGGAGAACCTGCGAGAGAGAGAAAATGGAAAAAGAGGAACTACGAGTTGTCGGTTACTAACGGTTAAATGAAAAGGAGACAAAAGGGTGCGCTAATAGCCGCGACATCGGAGTTCGCCCGTCGCGGCTAAAACCACTCCTGCAATGGGCTTTTTGGTTGTCATAGATAAAGCGATTACAGTGGTTACCAAGGAATACCCGATCAGACAGTAACCCGCTCGGCAAAGGATTCGAGACCGCTGCCACAGAGAGCGAGCTTGAGGATTCGATTCGTGATGCCTAGAGAGTACTGTTCATGCATATTTATAGGCTCGGGGTCCTGCCCGAGCGGGCAGGCGCTAGAATCACTGGCTGCCCGGGGGACAGAAGAGCGGGCAGCGGTGACAGGATGCACAACTAGAGAAGAAAGAAGGCAAGCCTTTAACCGTGCGGCAACGCGGTCTTCAATAAAAAGACCAGCGACTCTCAGACTGAAAAATGGCTTGTTGATTGCAACAATCTCGCGGTTACGCGGTCAAGAAATGGACTCTTGACTCATCTTAAGGGAGAATCTGAATAGCGGTCTTCCAGGTAAACAGATAGTGCATTTTTTAGTCTAAACTATTAGGAATTTTTAGTTCTTTTTGTAATTAAATCATGTTTTTAAAGCATTATTTTGACCTCCTTTTGTATATATATTATTGCCACTAATATTTTCTCTTTTTTTTGCAGGTGTGTAGTTTTTCAGCCAAGATTCATCGAGCTCAAGATTCATCGATCAGGAATTCTGAAAGTTAGGTGATAAGATCTATCTACCTCTAGAGGGGGGGTGAATAGAATAAGTTCAAATAGATTGATGTATTTAAACTTTTGATTTACTTAGTGTAGAAAGTGAGTTATGCAATGGTTAAATATATGATAAAGCAAACAGCACACAGCACACAGCAAGAAGTAAACATAAACCACAGAAGACACAAGGAAATTATAGTGGTTCCCCAAATTTGGGTAGTCCACTCTTCTATCACCCTTTGATAGGAATCCACTGCAGGAAGGTTGATCAGGTGTCCTGGGCACCACCGGATTTTTTGATAAGGTGTCTTGCCACCACTGATTTTGACAAGGTCTCAGCTAACCAAAAGGGTAACTTTTGAAGGGAGTTAAAACCCTGTACAGATGGAATAAGGTAAAGAAAGGATGAGTATGCTTCTCTGTCAACTATCAGAGAGAAGCTTGTGGATTTTGATGTTGTCAAAGCTCCCCCTGAGATGTAGATGAGTTCAGGTAGAAGAAGCTTTGCACAAGGGTGACAGGCTCTTCACTGCTTGTCCTTCTTCAGCAATAGATAACTCAGAAACTGAGTGTTTGATGTCTGAAGGTAGAAGGCAGTCTGTAGAAGAGTTGATTGCAGAGCAGAAGAGAATCAGAGAGTGTTGATGATGATATTTCTCTGAGTGATGTTCTTCTCTTTGAATTCTCTGCAGCAGATTCTGTGAGAGAGAGATGATGAAGAATGTTCTCTGTGACAAATCTGAATAGCTGTGTTACTGTCTCTCTCGAAGAATCTCTGAGTAATAGAATTACTACTGACTGATAGATAGCCGTTGGCAGGGCATTCAATGCATTCCTTAACTGTCCATGCCTTGGAAGGAAGTGCCTTAATTGATTTCCAATGAAAATTCCTTGAGATATGGACCAATTAAGTCTTGAAACGGCCAGGGGATCTCTTGCAATAACTGCTTTGATGATCTTTAATTTGAATTTCAAATGTCAACAGACGGGAGAACTCAAAACATCGAACTCATCATAAATCGTCGATCTGAGGACGACTATCCGTCGATCAGAGAGTGATTAAGGATGCAGAGAGAATCACGCCAAAACGTCGAGCTGAAGTCGACGTTGCGTCGAACTGAGGACGACGCTGCGTCGAGCTGCGATCGACTATGCGTCGAGCAGCGGTCGACTACGCGTCGAGCTGAGGACGACGACACGTCGAGCTGGGGTCGACTATCCGTCGAGCTGAGCAGAACTAAATTCTCAAATATCCTAAGTTCTAAACTCACACTCAATGACCTATGCTATACAATGAGGTCATGAATCCTTAGCATAGTTATCCTGACCCAAATATAAAAAGGGTGTTCCAACAATCTCCCCCTATTTGGATTAGGATTACTATTCACATGATTATAAGGAAATAAAATGCATACAGAAGATTAAAACACAGACAAAACCATAAGCCACAGATAGGAACAGGAGCAGATATATAAATATCAAAAGTGTTTATGGCAGTTGTAGAGAGGTAGAGCCATCTTACATTACTTCTTCTTTGGTTCTTCTTCAGAGCTTTTCTTGAACTTGATTTCTCTTTGAGGATTGGCAATATCTTTCCTGGATCTGTAATTCTCAGAAGTACCCAAGGAAGTTATGCTTTTTCCACTGGGAGGAACAGCAGCAGGATGCAATTCCATGTACCTATCAAATTCAAAGAATTTACTGGAGTTGTATTTGTCCAATTCTTGTCTTCTCTGCTCAGACATAGTACTGATATTTGATGTGTCCAGTCCTCTTTCTTTATTCTTCTTAATCAGGTCTAGAGCAGCAAGCTCAGTCATTCTAGCTTTCCAAGCAGTAGGATTGTTGACTGGATCATCATAAGGGACAGGAGGTTCATATTTGTTGCTTTGATCTGAAGGAGGAGGTTTTTGCCTTACACCATCATTGAGCTTGAAGGGAAAAGGACCAGAGGCTGAAGCAATAGTCTTTCCTCCCCTTTGATATGGCTGGTGTCTAGCTTGACCTCTTGATTGGTTACCTCTTGAAGATCCTCTTTGTTGATAACCTCTTGGTTGGCTACCTCTTTGTCCTCTCCTGGATTGATATGTCTTGCCTTGGAAGGAGGATGTGGGAGGTTTGCTGACAGGGCTAGCACTGCCTCCTGCACCTGGAGAAGGTGGAGGAGGAGGGGGAAGAATAGATTTAGAGGGGCCTTTGAAATACTTTTTCTTCTGTTTCATAGCCTTGAGTTGGTTCTTGGAAAATTGCATCCAGGGCTCTGTAATCTCACAGTTGTGAAGAATGTAATAGGGAGTATCATGGTCAGTGGCCCTTTCCATTGGAACTCTCTTTAGAGCTTTGCTTCTAGCTTTTCTCTTTTTAGCAATGGTGGCAGATGAATCATCTGAGCTAGTGGCAAACTCATCAGAGGAGCTGCTTTGCACATGATCATAAGGATCATAAAAATCCTTCTTGGAGGCAATTCCTGAAACAGGAACAGAAGCAGCTGTCAGTGTAGATGATGTATCTAACACTGCAGGAAAAGAAATGGCTTCAGGTGCTACAAACATAGGAGCAGCTAAGTCACTGATAACTTCAGATATTACAGCCTCAACTGAACTGGCTGGATAGATCTTATTAGCAGGAGCAGAAGCTACCACTGCATCAGAGACTTGAGAAACAATAGAACTGGCAGGAGCAACAGCTACCACTGCCTCTGGAACAACAGAACTAACAGGAGCAATTGCAGGAGCAAGGGCTTCCACTGCATCAGAAGTGTTGGGCAACTCATCAACAGTCATATTATCAACAGAATGATCAACAGTACTAATATCAACATTAGAACAAGCAGGAGCAGCAACAGCACTATGATCAAGAGAATCATTTGCAGGAGCATCAGCTACCACTGCATCATCATCAAGGATCATTTCATCAAAAATAACAGCAGCAGCAGCAGAAAAGGGAACAATAGCCCTGGACAGATCTTCAGGAAGCAATAATCTGTATGGGCTGAAAGACCTTTGGAAAAAGCATGCTGGCACTGCCACTGTAAAGTCTTCAACTGGAGGCTAAACAAACTCTCTATCTGTAGGCTGAATTTCTGAAACTAACAGCTCTTCTCTATCAAAATGAGGCAGCTCTTCTTCTACAAAAATCTCCCCCTGCCTAGAATCAGTAAGAACTGACTCTAGGCCCCTAGAAGAAGGGCCAGCCACAAGAGGAGTAAGGGAAGAGAGTTTAGATGAGATGGAGTTCAAAGAGAGGATTATTGGAGCTAGGGAAGCATCCAATAGAGAAGAAAGCCTTGGATCCAAGAGCTCATAGAGCTTGTTGGCCAAGGGAAGCAAATCTACTTGCTCAAGGGAATGTTGAGCAGAGGTAGAGGAAGGAGAAACAGATGCAACAGGAGATGATGTTGGGATAGATGTAATGAGGGTGGTAGGTTCAATGATGGATGACATGATGAGGTCAGAAAATGATGGTGTCTCAGATATGTCATCAGGAGAACCATCCAAGAAAGAATCATCTGGATTGTTGATCTCAATATCCATTGGAGGGAAGAAGTGAAGAGGATGAAAATCTTCAGATGTGGTAATGGATGGAGGAATGGAAGAAGCAATTGTAGCAATTGATGATGTTGTTGGCATAGGGGATGAAAATTGAGATGTGGATGGAGTGAAGGTGGTTGGAAAGCTGAAGGAAGATGAAATGGTGATGGATGGCATGGCTTCTTCTACTAGGTCAGAAGGCTGAGGTGAAGTGACCACAACAGTCCTTGTTTCTGTAGAAGTTTTCATAGCTGCAGCAGCTCTGGGATTGGTGATTTTCCTGTCCCACTTACCAATGAGGGCACAGGTCAGTCTCTTAGAAGCATTGATATGCTTAGAGGATACCAGAAGCTGAGGGCAGATATGATGAAGCAGCAAACCCAACACTCTTCCAAAATGGACATAGGTCTTGTTGACCTTCTTCTTCACTAAATCAAACAGAATTTCTCCCCAGTTCAAGTGCTTTTTGTCCAGGAGAGCAGCCATGATGCAAAATTGATGCCTGGAAATGGCATCATGTGCTGTTCTCTTAGCACAGATAACCTTGCCTACCACATCAGCTAGAAGTCTGAATTCTATGGCAAGGTCTACTTTCAATAATTTGGAGGCATTCTCAGAGGAATGACCCATCCTGTCTAACATTGCAGCATATTCTTCATTGGACAACTCCATACTGTCATTGCCATTCTCCAATTCAAACACCTCAGTAAATATAGCAGGGGTTAAGGATACCTGAGTCCCTGAGATTGAACCAGTAATGGTGCTTTCATCTTGAGTGACTGCTGTATAAATCCATTCTTTGATTTATGTTTCTGCTATTGGCATTCTGGTTGTCATGAACTTCTCCAATTTCTGTTCCTTGAACAGCTCCAGAATTTCCAGAAAATTCTGAGATGATCCTTCAAAGGAATCTAAATCAATGTCGAAACCGCAATCAAATTTCATTGCCGCCAAGATTGCTGCTGGAATCGCCATTTCCTGTAGAATACCTCTCGAAAACAAGTGTAAAATCTTTGGAGGGGGAAAATACTTGCAGAAAATATGAAAGCGCAAATGAAATCGACGTCGAGAAGATGATTTTATACTAGGGTTCGACGCAAAAAAGGAAATAACGTCGAGCTTAGATCGACGCTAAGAAGCTCTAGGGGAAACGAAGAGACTCGGTGGTGTTCAGCTTAGATCGACGTTCGACATTTTGAAGGTCGACGGTCGACGCTATTTTGGATGCTGAACGTCGAGCTCTGGTCGACGTCAATTAGCGTCGTCGACCGAGACAGAAACTTAACAAACTTTAGACAGGGTCGATCTCTGGTCGACGCAAAGATGAGGTCGACGGTCGACGCTTTTTAGCGGTCGACGATCAGTCGATCTCCAGTCGACGTTTTCAAATGAAAAACGTCGAGCGTCGAGCAGAGTTCAGACAGAACCTCTAGACACTTAAGAAAGAGATACATTTGCCTAGACTTTGTCATTTTTATGGTTTCAAAATCTTGTAGATTAACTTATGCTATCTCCATCTATCATTCCCAACTGATTAAGGAAGAAGAAGTGCTTCTTTTCATCCAAAGGTTTGGTGAAAATATCTCCCCTTTGTAAATCAGTAGAAATGTACTCTAGTGCTATTTTATTCTTTTCTACATTATCCCTTAAGAAGTGATGTCTGATCTCTATGTGCTTTGTCCTACTATGGAGAACTGGATTTTGAGCAATGCAAATTGCACTAGTATTATCACAAAGAATTTTTGACTTCTCTAAGTTGTAGCCATAGTCTAGGAGCTGGTTTTGGATCCACAATATCTGTGAGCAGCAACTACCTGCAGCCATGTATTCAGCTTCAGCAGTTGATGTAGACACAGATGTTTGCTTTTTGCAAAACCAGGAGACAAGTCTATCACCAAGGAATTGACAAGTTCCACTGGTGCTTTTCCTGTCTACTCTACATCCAGCATAGTCAGCATCTGAAAATCCAGTGAGATCAAATCCTGAGTCATGTGGATACCAGAGACCTAGATTTGGATAGCTTTTTACATACCTAAGAATTCTCTTAACTAATGTGAGGTGTGACTCTCTAGGGCTCACTTGGAACCTAGCACACACACATGTAGCAAACATAATATCTGGTCTGCTAGCTGTAAGATATAAAAGAGAGCCAATGATTGCTCTATAGTTAGTCTGATCAACTGGTTTACCAGATTCATCAGCATCTAAAACAGCATTAGTAGGCATGGGTGTTTTCATAGAAGATGCATCTGACATACCAAATTTCTTAACCAATTCTTTTGCATACTTGGTTTGAGAAATAAATATGCCATCAGCATGTTGTTTGATTTGCAATCCCAAGAAGAAGGAAAGCTCACCCATGCTACTCATTTCAAACTTTGAGTGCATTAGTTGTGAGAACTTTTTGCACAAGCTTGAATCAGTAGACCCAAAAATTATGTCATCTACATATATTTGTACTAGTAGGATATGGGACTTATGGGTTCTAATAAAAAGAGTTTGGTCAACTCTACCCCTTTTAAAATCATTTTCAAGCAGAAAGGAGGCTAAGGTCTCATACCATGCTCTTGGAGCTTGCTTGAGACCATATAAAGCCTTATGTAATTTGAAAACATGTTCAGGAAAGGTTGGAGAGATAAAACCTGGAGGTTGCTTGACATAGACTTCTTCCTTGATGTCTCCGTTGAGAAATGCACTTTTAACATCCATTTGTAATACCTTGAATTTCTTGTGTGCAGCATAAGCAAGGAAAATTCTTATGGCCTCCAACCTTGCAACTGGTGCAAAGGTTTGGTCATAATCAATCCCTTCTTCTTGACAATAGCCTTGAGCAACAAGCCTTGCCTTGTTTCTCACAATGATCCCTTGATCATCTAACTTGTTCCTGAATACCCATTTAGTTCCAACAATTTGCTGGTTTCTTGGTTTTGGAACCAATTCCCATACTTTGTTTCTTTCAAACTGGTTTAGCTCCTCTTGCATTGCAATGATCCAGTTTGGATCTTGCTCTGCATCTTGAATTGTTTGAGGCTCTATTTGGGAGAGAAAACAAGTGTGCATCAGATGTTGATTTATCTGATTTCTGGTTTGCACACCTTCTGAGATTTCTCCAATCACTTGAGAGATTGGATGATCTCTTACTGTTACTAAATCAACAATGGGTGTTGATTGTTCACCAACCTGTGTTGTTGTTTCCTCTTGTGGAACAACAACTGGTTCTTCAAGTTCTTCATTGTTTCCTTCCAAAATCTGATCAGTATCTTCATTGTTACTAACATTTAGTTCTTGTTGTGTAGTGGAAGATAAAGAACCATTATCCATGATGGTTAACTGATTTATATTTTCAGCTAGAGATTGTACCTGCAAATGGTCTATGGTAGAAGAATTCTTCTCCTTATAAGACATATTAGACTCATCAAAGGTAATATGCATGGATTCTTCAATTTTATGGGATGACTTGTTATAAACCCTATAAGCTTTGCTGTTCAAAGAGTATCCCAGAAACACTCCTTCATCAGCCTTAGCTTCAAATTTTGCTAAATATCTCTTGTCATTATTATGAATGAAGCATATGCAACCAAAAATCTTGAAAAAGCTAACTTTAGGTTTCTTCCCTTTGAGCAATTCATAGGGAGTCTTATCCTTTAGTTTATGTATCAGGCTTCTATTCAAAACATAATTGGAGGTGTTCACAGCCTCTGCCCAAAAGGTTAGAGGAAGATGAGCATCTGTCAATAATGTTGTGGCAGATTCAATTAAGGTTCTATTTTTCCTTTCAACTACCCCATTTTGTTGAGGAGTTCTAGGAGCTGAGAAAGTGTGCCTGATCCCTTCATTCTGACAGAACTCTTGCATAAGAAGAGAATCAAACTCTGTCCCATGATCACTTCTGATCAGGGCTATATGAGTATTGAACTCAATCTGTATGCTCTTGAGAAAATCTGTCAAAATTTTGAAGTTATCAGACTTCTTTCTCAGGAAGAACACCCAAGTAAATCTTGAGAAGTCATCTACAATCACTAAGGCATAAGATTTCCCCCCTAGGCTTTGTACTGTAGTGGGTCCAAAAAGATCCATGTGCAACAGATACAAAATTCTAGGTGAATCACTCTTATTAAGTGATTTGAAACTGTTTTTGGTTTGCTTTCCTAATTGACAAGCCTTGCAGAGTCCTTCCTTCTTGTAGGAACCAGAAGGTAGTCCTCTAACAAGGTTGAGTTTAGACAGCCTAGCAATAGTTCTAAGGTTAACATGTCCTAATCTTTTATGCCAAAGCTCATTTGGCTTACTAAGAGAATTGAAAAGGCATATATCTACTTTAGAAGAATTGAAATCAACTAAATATATATTATCTTGTCTATTTCCAATCAACACAATATTGTTATCTAAAGCAATATTACAAACCAAATCAGTGAACCAAACCTGATAACCAGCATCACAAAGTTGACTGATGCTGATTAAGTTGTGCTTTAGTCCTTCCACATAAGCTACCTTCTTGAAGGTGATTGATCCAATTTTGACTTGACCATATCCTTTGGTTTGTCCAAAGTTGGAATCACCAAAGATTACTCTTGGTCCAAGCTTTGCTTTGAAGGATGTAAGATTGCTTTTGGTCCCTGTCATATGTTTGGAGCAACCACTATCCAGGTACCAATGCTGGTTCACCACTGGATAGCTCTTCATCTGCACATGTAACAGCTTAATTGTTTTTCACCCAGTTCACCTTGGGTTGAGGTTGATAACCAGTGAAATCAGAAATGAAAGACATTTCAGGCTGACTCTTATAGCCTTCAGGATGATATCTCCTAGGAGGAATCACCCATTCAGTATAAGGGTTAGGCTGAGATGTAGGATATTTATGATTTGATTTAGATTTATCCTGTGTAAATAAAACAAGACTCTGAGCTCTGTTCGACGATCGTCGATCTAAGTTCGACGCTGATGTTTCAGGACGTCGAGCTCCGTTCGACGTTCGAACAAGCCTACCTTCAGGGACAACAGCCAGTCGACCTGAGTTCGACGTGTGTCGACCTGAGTTCGACGCTTCAGCATGGTGTTGCTGATTCTTGTTAGAATGGCGTCGAGCTCTGGTCGAAGATCGTCGAGCTCTGTTCGACGTTTTCTGTTGTACTTGAAATGGCTTAGGTAGATCAGAATTTTTTCTGGCTACCACCATAATTTCTTTACCCTTGTTACTGGTAAACTTTATGGGAGTTGTTAGCACTATAGGTTGGCTTGAAGAGGCACCCAAACCTAGTGAACCATTCATTCTTGAATTCACTGTGCTTGTGATGTCTATTAACTTGAGACTCCTCCCATTGAGAGTTTCCTCAAGCTGTTTAGCCTTGGATAGCTCACTCTTTAGTGAAGCTATCTCCTCCCTACAGCATTCTAACTCATCAGAAAGCTTGAGATTATTTGCACTTAATGTGCTGTAATCAGACAACTGACTTCTAAGAGAATCAATTGTTTTCTCAGCAGTCAGCAAGTCTATGCACATAGATTTAAATCTAAATTTGAAATCATCAGAAGAAAAATCAAAGGAGTCAAGTACCTAATCTTCACTTAATTCCTGATCAGTCATATATTCAGATTCATGCTCTGAATCTGAGCTGCTCTGTGATGCATTGATTGCCATCATGCAGAATCCTTTCTCAGTGGCATCATCCTCATCATCACTTGTGCTGGATGATTCTTCAGACTCTTCAGTATCACTCCATGTTTCAGCAACAAATCCTTTCCTTGTATGTTTGGTGTTGCTGGAGGAGGATTTATCATAGTATTTCTTGGAGTCTTTATCTCTTTTCTTGTCTCTTCTTTCTCTCTTGTCTTTCTTGTCTTTCTTGTCTTTGCCTTGATTTTCAGGACAGTTTGGTGCAGTGTGTCCTGGTTTCCTACAGCCAAAGCATATAATACCCGATCTTTATTATTAGATCTGTCATACCTTGGCTTATCTTGGTATTTAGAAGACCATTTTCTGAAGTTCTTTCTAGCCATCTTGTTAAATCTTTTGGCTAGAAGGCTTAATAGTTCTTCATTGCCTATCTCCTTCTCTTTAGGTACTTCCTCTGAAGCTTTGAGAGCTATTGTCTTCTCCACTTTGGGTGCAGAAGAAGTTGTGTTTTGCTCCCCTTCTCTATTTTTGACAAATAGCTCATAGGACTTGAGTTTGCCTAAGAGAGCTTCAGTGGATGTCTCAGTTTGACTTCTGCTATCTTTAATTGGCCAGATTCTTGAATCCCAAGTGCTAGGTAAGCACATGAGAATTTTATCATTTATCTCTGTGAGAGATATATCCTTGTCCAAAGTTTTCAGTTCACTGACAATCAGACTAAATCTGTTGTACATGTCAGCCACAGATTCAGCTTGAGCCATTTTGAAATTCTCATACTGTGTTATCAGCTGAGCTCTTCTATCTTTTCTTTCATCAGCTGAACCTGAGACTATCTCAGTTATTTTGTCCCAGATTTCTTTGGCAGAGTGCATTCAGCAACCTTCTGAAATATGTCATCTGACATTGTTTGGGCCAAGATGTTCATGGCCTTTGCATCAGCAACTTTCCATTTCTTTATATCAGTGTCTGTTCCTGCAGGTGGTGGAACAGCTGAGGTACTTGTTGTAGTAGGAGGCCTTGGACAATCTGTTAAGACACAGTTAAAAATGTCTTCATCAAAAGAGTTCATATATAATTTTATCCTTGCCTTCCAGAGTCCAAACTTAGATAGATTGCACACTGGAGGTCTTGTGCTTGCATAATCCTTGTTTTGTGCCATGAGTTTTTATAAAAACAATTTTTATCAAAACAAAATAAACCCTCTGTAGAGTTTGATCTTATCAAAGATCTTTGTGGTCCAGGTGTTAGCCTGAAGGAAAGACCAACCTCCCTCTGATACCAATTGAAAGTTAGGTGATAAGATCTATCTACCTCTAGAGGGGGGTGAATAGAGTAAGTTCAAATAGATTGATGTATTTAAACTTTTGATTTACTTAGTGTAGAAAGTGAGTTATGCAATGGTTAAATATATGATAAAGCAAACAGCACACAGCACACAGCAAGAAGTAAACATAAACCACAGAAGACACAAGGAAATTATAGTGGTTCCCCAAATTTGGGTAGTCCACTCTTCTATCACCCTTTGATAGGAATCCACTGCAGGAAGGTTGATCAGGTGTCCTGGGCACCACCAGATTTTTTGATAAGGTGTCTTGCCACCACTGATTTTGACAAGGTCTCAGCTAACCAAAAGGGTAACTTTTGAAGGGAGTTAAAACCCTGTACAGATGGAATAAGTAAAGAAAGGATGAGTATGCTTCTCTGTCAACTATCAGAGAGAAGCTTGTGGATTTTGATGTTGTCAAAGCTCCCCCTGAGATGTAGATGAGTTCAGGTAGAAGAAGCTTTGCACAAGGGTGACAGGCTCTTCACTGCTTGTCCTTCTTCAGCAATAGATAACTCAGAAACTGAGTGTTTGATGTCTGAAGGTAGAAGGCAGTCTGTAGAAGAGTTGATTGCAGAGCAGAAGAGAATCAGAGAGTGTTGATGATGATATTTCTCTGAGTGATGTTCTTCTCTTTGAATTCTCTGCAGCAGATTCTGTGAGAGAGAGATGATGAAGAATGTTCTCTGTGACAAATCTGAATAGCTGTGTTACTGTCTCTCTCAAAGAATCTCTGAGTAATAGAATTACTACTGACTGATAGATAGCCGTTGGCAGGGCATTCAATGCATTCCTTAACTGTCCATGCCTTGGAAGGAAGTGCCTTAATTGATTTCCAATGAAAATTCCTTGAGATATGGACCAATTAAGTCTTGAAACGGCCAGGGGATCTCTTGCAATAACTGCTTTGATGATCTTTAATTTGAATTTCAAATGTCAACAGACGGGAGAACTCAAAACATCGAACTCATCATAAATCGTCGATCTGAGGACGACTATCCGTCGATCAGAGAGTGATTAAGGATGCAGAGAGAATCACGCCAAAACGTCGAGCTGAAGTCGACGTTGCGTCGAACTGAGGACGACGCTGCGTCGAGCTGCGATCGACTATGCGTCGAGCAGCGGTCGACTACGCGTCGAGCTGAGGACGACGACACGTCGAGCTGGGGTCGACTATCCGTCGAGCTGAGCAGAACTAAATTCTCAAATATCCTAAGTTCTAAACTCACACTCAATGACCTATGCTATACAATGAGGTCATGAATCCTTAGCATAGTTATCCTGACCCAAATATAAAAAGGGTGTTCCAACAAATTCGTCGAACGCCTCCCTTCTCCGTTCGACGAACTCTTCCTAGTTCGTCGAACTCCGCCTTCTCTCCCCCATTCGTCGAACACCTCTTCTGCGTTCAACGAACGGCTCCTTCATTCCTAGTTCGTCAAGCTCCCTTCTCCGTTCGACGAATTCTTCCGAGTTTTTCGAACTCACTCTTCTTCGTCAAAATCTGCCTTCTCTCCCCCGTTCGTCGAATGCCTCTTCTGCATTCGACAAACAACTCCTTCATTCCTGGTTTGTCAAGCTCCCTTCTCCGTTCGACGAATTCTTCCAAGTTCGTCGAACTCACCCTTCTTCGTTGAACTCCTCCTTCTCCTTCTCTTCGCCATTTGGCGAACTCTTCTCCATTTGTCGAGCCCTCTCTGCATAGGGCCTGCTGCCAGAGAACAAGCCCCGCTCTTCCATAAAGCATGTTGCTACCATTAATTCACGTCGCCCGTACCGAGGCAATCATCATTTCTCGCTAGATTTCGTACCGAGGTCAACACCCGTGCATGACAGGAGGAATGGTCATGTCCTGCTCTTTGAAACTTCTATAAATTGAGCCAACCCCTTGTGTTTTCGAGAGAGAAATTTGGAGAGGAGAAGTGTTGCCATTTTCAGCTCTTCCTTTAGTGTTCTTCCTCTCTCCCTTTCTCATTTTTAGCCTTTCTTAATTCTGTTTTAGTTCTGTTGGATCCCTAGTTTGATTTGGGATAGGTTCACTTATTAGGATAATTGACCCACCTTGTATAGCCAGGGTCATGATTAGTAGTCCTAGAGTTTAGGCTATGTCCTTTTAGTTCTACCTTCACCAGCCAGTAAAGGACCTTATAAGACTCAGATTTTGAAGATATCAGAAGACAGTTTGATTAGTTCGAAATTCTTCGAACTCAGCTTGACGATCGTCGATCTCCGATCGACGAACTCAGAGTTAATTCTCTAAGCTGAGCTCTACGATATTAGAGCTCAGGTCGACGTTTAGTTTTCTACAGACAGATTCTCAGGTCGATGAACTGGCATTCTAGGTCGACGATCTTGGATCTCAGGTCGACGAATTCTGTTCAGAGGTCGACAATTTCTTACCCGGTTCCAGAATGAGTCTTTCCTCTCCTTCTGATCCTTTATTTCGACATTTATTAGCAGTATTATTCCTGAGTAATTAATGTATATATTCCTTTGAATATAGCCGTTATTGGCTGCATTAATTATGGTATTCATCGGGATATTTACTTGCTTATTTTATTAAGGATAGTTGGGGAAACTCATTAATGTTTTATTCCAGCCGTTTTAATCTCCAGATCAGTCAGCATTTAAGGCAGTAATTCAAATTTCAAAGGAATAATAATTGACTGAGAATATTAAAAGAGATCTCTCTCTTTTTCAAGGATACAGTACAGAGAACTCGCAATCATCCAGAACTCTCTCGTTTTTTTCTCAGTGTTATCATCCCTGTCAATACTCAAGACTGAAAAAGAACATTCATCAAATATCAAGAGTCTTCTTCATCTTCAGATTTAGGAATCTTCAGAAACATTCTTTTCAACATATGTCTACTAGATTCCTGAATATTGACAAATCAAAACTGAAGACCTACCCCATAAAACAAAGCTCCAGTCTTCCTGAACCTTCAACATCTCAGGGGGAGCTTTTGCACCATCAAGGATCCACAAAGTCTTCTCAAGTTGTTTTTGAGAAAAGAGAAGACTAACATAATCTTCTTTCCCACCCCATTATACAGGGTTTTAACTCCCTTCAAAAGTTAGCCTTGTTTGCAAGTCTCTTGCTCAAAAGACTTGAGATTGGTTTTTGAGCACCTGATCAAAAGCTCAAAGGTGGCAGTCACCTGATAAAAACTGTTAGTGGATTCCTACCAGAGTGGTAGAAGAGTGGATGTACCCTGGTTGGGGAACCACTATGAAAGTTCTTGTGTTGTCTGGTTGCCCTTTTCTCTTTGTTCTTGTTGTGGCTTTGATAGCTTAGATATGTGTTCTGTGTTAGATTAGTTTTACTTAGGTTGTTTTCTTGCTTACTGATAATCTTGGTATTCATTAGTCTCTCTACTCTAATTAATTTTTAAACAGCAAAAGTTTTTAACTACTCTATTCACCCCCCCCCCCCCCTCTAGAGTAAATCAGGTCTAACTCTCTCTTTCAAGATCTACTCTTTTGTAATAATTATTTTAATTTCTTTAGTAGTTTACTGTTAATGCTAGCCTAGTTTTCAGTCCATGCAAGTGTAATAGTCTTTTATTTCAAGTTGTAAGCTCTCTTTGAATTAATATAAAGTGTGTTTATTTTTACTTGTCTCCATTTTGTCTCCATACACTCCTACTCATCTCTCTTCCTCCACTACATCATGTGTAACTAATCCTCCTAGCACTCGATCTTGATGATCCAAGGCTCGAGTTGATTAAGTTATGATGCTTTAGTTTACTTTTTCTTTTTAGGGTTTAGGCCTTAGATTTACTCTTGAATAATCATGTTTGGAGATATATCATCGATATATATTTTCCATTTTTGTTTCCACTCTTAGCTAGCCGAGAGGCTGGTAGTTTGGAGTGAACACTCAAGAGTAAAGAGAGTTGCATGCACACCTCGAGAGAGGCAGACATTAAATCTCCCGGATTGGAGTGAAATCCAATAGCAGGGTTCACGACATAAAGCGAGCTTTAGGTCTCCGATTTGGACGAGAGTTTGGTCGAAACTTCCTAAACTCAGTTGGGCATGACTTTGAGAGAAGCTGCTAAAGCTTTGGGAACCTCCACGGTCAAGGACCTTTACCCTATTAAGCGTAGGTTTATTATCGCATCTTTAATCAACTTTTGCCGAGGCGATTCTCGATCGAGTGCTTCTCTTTATCATCGTTTCAACCCCTCGTTGTAATCACTTTTAGTAGCTCTTTACTTAATCGCAAGTAGTTTTCTTCTGTTAGTCTTTTAGTTAAACAACCCTAAAAAAGTTCTTTCGATAAGATATTAGTCTTCGTGTGAGTAAGATTACTCAACAGTTCCCGGATTTTAATACGACACTTGTGTCCCCTAGCTACAATTTCATAGGTATACTTTCTAGATAGATTGCTAGTTCGGTTTTATTCTCTTTGTGAATATTCGTCCACCAAGTTTTTGGCGCCGTTGTAGGGGAGAAATTTTTGTTGAAAATTCGAAATCACGAACCTATTACTCTTATCACTTCTCTTTCTCACCCTCCTTTTTAAAAAAATTCAAAATTCTAAAAAAACATATTAACGTTCTTAATAGAAACCCATATCACAATTTTTCTACACCACTAACTCTATCGAAAAGGGCAATGTGGCTTAAATATCACTATCTTGTCTAGTACCTTACGAACCCTTTATCTGGTAACCCTTGAGAAGTTTGGGAGTTAAAACATTAAAAAAAAATTATTCTAAAAAAATAGTAACTCTTTTTCTAGTTTATTTTTCTCTTTCTTCTGCTAGTGCATGACCCGCGGAAATCCGTCGGTTATTTTGGACTTCGACCACAAAATTGAGCGTACTCTTCGAAGAAGATCGCGATTTCAAGGCCCTACTCTCCAAATACTGGTTGAGGATTCCGGGTCAATTTCTACCTTAAGAATGGAAGAACCCAACGTAGAGGAAGCCATGCATAGGCTAATAATAACTTCGAACTAAAGCCTACCATAATTCAAATGGTGCAGCAGTATGTGGAATATGACGGACTTCAAGATGAAGACCTGAATGCGCACATCGCTAGCTTTCTTGAGATTTGTGACACCTTTAAAATCAATGGTGTTACAAATGATGCTATTAGGCTAATACTCTTCCCTTTCTCCCTTAGAACCAAAGCTAAACAGTGGTTGATGACTCTGCCAAGAGGGAGCATCACCACTTGGGATCAACTAACCGAAAAATTTCTGACGAAGTATTTTCTGCCAGCTAAAACTGCAAAACTGAGGAATGATATTTCTTACTTTTGTCAAATAGATTCTGAATCTCTATATGAAACCTGAGAAAGGTTTAAAGAACTCTTAAGACGATGCCCCAATCATGCGTTGCTTGTATTGTTACAAGTGCAGACATTTATAACAGGCTAAATCAAAATACAAAGCAAATGATAGACGCAGCTTCTTGTGGTACTTTAAACCCCGGATGCAGCTCTTGAGCTTTTCGAGGACATGGACGTGAACACATATCAATGGAATGTGCCTAGACCTCGCCCAATCAAACCTACAGGTATATTTGAAGTAGACAACGTCTCCCAGCTGGCCCTACAAGTGGAAATATTAAGCAAAAAGATAACGGAGATGTATGTTGCCTCCGCCCCTCAGGTATGGGAATCTGCAACTACTGCCCCCAAATAATTAGATTATGTTAACAATATGACTAGGAATGCTTTTAATAATTTTTCTGCTGTGAATTTTCCTACGACGGGCCTTGCTTTTTCGAATAGTTATAATCCTGCTTTACGAACCCACACAATTTTCTCGTGGAATAACCCTTCGAACGCAATGCGCCCGCCACCACAAAATGATTTTTCTGCACCACCTCCACCTCTTCAAAATTATCAAAAACATCCAAGTTTGGAGGAAATGTTTTCAAAATATATGAATGTTAATGACGCGATGAAAGTCTTGATTTCAAGATCAACTAAACACCTAGAGGTGGTGAATAGGTCCAATTTAATTCTAGGCTACTTAAAGTTAATGAAATCTTACTCTCTATCTTTATTACTGTCTCTATAAAATAAGGCAAGAAAGCTATTCGGCAATTATAACACAATCACAGCATAGCAATCGCAGCATAGTACTCACAGATTTATAGTGGTTCCCCAATTGATGGGTACAACGACTTTCCCCCTTCGCCTATCTAGCAATAGACTAGATTCGGCCAAACACCTTCTTCTTTCTTTCTTAGATCTTCAGATCTTACAGCTCAGAGCCCAACTGGCTCCTACAACTCAGACTATACAAGTCTTACCACTCAGAACACCAAGATCCTACAGCTCAAGTTCTTCCCAAGAACTCTACCTCAGAGTGAATCCACACTCCTGCACCTCAGGCAATCCTGCCCTACCTCAAAGTGATCCACACTCCTACAACTCAGGCAACCCTTTCCCTGCCTTAAACTGTATAACACGGGCTTATAGCTCAAGAAATTAGCCATACCACTCAGATTCAATATGAATCCTACACAGAATATCAAAGAAATGAATTACAAACACCAGAAAATATTCTCTATGTATGTCTACCTTGACTGAGCAGATGTCATCCCTATCTTCGTCTTCACAGCAACAAAATGAGAAAGTGATCTTGAATTGAAGCCCGGCTTGTTCTGGAAGCGACTAGCAGAAACCTCTGCTTCTTCTTCTTCAGGAATCTATCCCGATCTGGACTGAGTAGATATCAGCCCTCTTTACTTCTTCTTCAAAGATCTAGCGAATGATATTCAGATTTGGCACGACTTGGATCGTGAAGATACATTCAGCTAGGGCTTGCCTAGACTGATTCGTGTTCCTCAGAGAAATACTCTAAACTTGCTGAAGCAGATGTTGAATGCCTTGGCGAACTTAGAACCCCTTCAGATTTTTCAAATTGAATTTCTTAGCTCTATAACAATGGCGGAAGAAGACAACGAACTCCGCTTCTTGTTATTTAAGAATGAATTAATTCTTTGATCAGAAATCTATTTGATCTCGATCTCAGTTATTATTTATAACTCCATCAAATAGCGAGATGATCGACACGTGTCCCAGATTTAATAGCGGCTAACACCTCAGCTTAATCAAATTGAGATTCATTGTAGACTGATGGCGACGTTATTGTCGATTTGCAACGAATCTGAAATTTGTTGACTTTGTTGACTTTGCTGACATTTACATCATTTTGGACTTAGCCAAAATCAACTATCTTTCTAGAAGTTCTTCGTTCGATGAACTCCGAGCTCAGTTTGACAAACCTTGAGCTCAGCTCGACGAAACAGTGAAAGAGATGAAAGCTGAGTTCGACAAATTTTGAACTCCGTTCGACGAAAGCAAAGCATAGCTCGACGAATAGTGGAAAAGCTAAGTTCGACGATTCTGAAGGCTGAGTTCTTCTTACAGATGAAAGCTGAGTTCGACGAATTCTGAACTCCATTCGACAAAATCAAAGCTTAGCTCGACGAATAGTGGATAAGCTGAGTTCGACGATTCTGGGCTTAGAAAATTTTCCAGCTCTGCTAGGTATTTAGTGGCGTTGAGTGAATAGGCCATTCTCAACGAATTTGGACTAAGAAATATTTCTGCTCTGCTAGGTCTCAGCGGTTCCTTCTCAACTATCTCAGCGGTTTATTCTTCACAGCTGTGACTATCTTCTATCTCAGTGGTTATGCTGAGACATTCTTCTCAACTGTCTCAGCTGTTTCGACGCTTTTGCCTTAGTCAAATTATTCAGCTTTCTGCCTGATGGCGTTGAGAGCATTGAGTGTATATGCCTCACTCAACGCTATTTGCCTTAGCCATATTCTTTTTCTTTCCTTTTTGCTAAAAAGCATTAAGAGCGTTGAGTGAGCTCGCCTTACTCAACGATTCTGTACTTAGCCGAATTCTGGTTTCTTCACAGAACAACTAGACTCAAAGCCTTTTAACTTGGCGTTAAGTGAGTGAGCTTCACTCAATGCTTCTGTACTTAGTCGACTTTTCTGTCTCCTTATATATTGGCGTTGACAGGCATAGCATGGCGTTGAGTGATGAAGCTCCACTCAACGCTTCTAGACTTTATCAATTTTCTGGCTTCCACTTCTTAGGCTTTGAAATGATAACCTTGACTCAACGATTCTGGTCATATGGCGTTGATTGAGTTAGGGTCACTCAACGCCTGTGGACTTAGCCATATTTCTGCCTTTGCAATACTGTAAGCATTGACTGCCCGCCTTCTCTCAGCACTATTAGCTAAATGGCGTTGAGTGAGCTTGCCTCACTCAACGCTTCTGGACTTAGGCATTTTTCTTAATTTCCAGCCTCACCTTGAGTCTACCTGTCATTGTCTCTTGAACTATTTGTCCAATCATTGTTATAAAGACCAGCCTGTATGTATGAACTTTAACATACATCAAATACAACTATGTCTATCTCATTGACCTGTTTGACATCATCAAATCTGGGCCATTGGAATCTATGGACCCAACAATCTCCCCCTATTTGAAGATGTCAAACCCATTGTTCAATTACCTTAGTCAATGAGATACACATCACATATGTAATAAAAACTTATTAAAACTTATTAAATTCAGTGATATGAATTTTACCTACTCTCCCTGGATTGTTACAGGGTGAGTTTTACCTTAGAGGATTACCTCTCAGCTTGATCTTTTCTTGCTTGATCAACCTCTTCATGCTTGATCAACCTCTTCTCCCCATGACTTTCTCCCCCTGTCTTTCAGTCATGAAGGAGCTTGATTTCTTGAGCTTGTCTCTTGTCTCACCCCCTTGGAGACTACTTGAATATGATCAATCTCTTCTATCTCTCCCCCTTTTTGACCTCTTCAAATAGTCAGATAGGAGCATCAGTTCATTCTCTCCTATTATGTTCTCCCCCTAGCTGATGTAGATGAAGCCAGTAGTGCAGCTGCCAACTTGCCCCTTATACATGCATGTCTTATATACCACTTGAAATTCTCTAGTCCTGCAGCTGCTGGACTTGCTCCCCCTTAATAGGAGCATCTGCTCTCATCTTGTTTTCCACTAGGTCTGCATCACCTGCAAGAATAACAAGCCTATTCCAAACAACAATACCTTAGGGAGTACCTGAAGTTATTCTAAGTTCAACATACCCAATTTAATTTTGAAGGTGTTGAACTTGGCTTCATCTAGTGGCTTAGTGAAGATATCTGCCACTTGCTTGTCAGTGGAGACAAAATCTAGGCAAATGTCTTCTTTCTCGATATGCTCCCTAATAAAATGATACTTAATTTCTATGTGCTTAGTCCTGCTGTGTGAAACAGGATTCCTAGTAATAAAAATTGCACTTGTAGAATCACAATAAAGAGCAGTACTACTTATCTTAATGTTATAGTCTTCAAGTTGATGTTGTATCTACAGTAATTGAGCACAGTAGCTGCCTGCTGAAATGTACTCTGATTCTGCAGTCGAGATAGACACACTGGTTTGCTTCTTGCTTCTCCATGACACCAGTCTTCCACCTAGAAATTGACATGTATTAATAGTACTTTTCCTGTCTTCCTTGCAGCTTGCAAAATCTGCATCTAAAAATCTAGTTTGCTCAAAATCTCTATTCCTAGGGTACCATAGACCAAGATCTGGTGTGCCCTTAAGATACCTTACAATTATTTTTGTAGTAGAATAATGAGATTCTTTAGGGTAGGCTTGATACCTAGCATAGACACATATAGCATACATGATGTCAGGCCTTCTAGCAGTCAAGTATAGAAGGGAGCCAATTATCCCTCTATACAAAGACTCATCAATAGGTTTCCCTGCCTTATCTTTGCCTATAGGCATACTTGATCCCATTGGAGTTCTCATGGTGGAGGCATTCTCCATACCATATTTCTTAATCAACTCTGTAGTGAACTTTTATTGGGATATGGATAATCCATCATCAGTCTGTCTTACTTGGAGTCCCAAGAAGAACTTGAGCTCACCCATACTGCTCATCTCAAACTTCCCTTGCATAAGTTTAGCAAACTTCTTGCAAAGGTTGTCCTCAGTGGATCCAAAGATAATGTCATCAACATATATCTCGACTAGGATGATCTTGCCCTTAGATTCCCTTAGGATAAGGGTCTTGTCTATTTTCTCCCTTGAGAATTTGTTCTCAATGAGGAAATTAGACAATGTTTCATACTATGCTCTAGGGGATTGCTTCAACCCATATAGAGCTTTCCTAAGTCTATAAACAGAATCAAGAAGGTGAGGGTCTACAAAACCCGGTGGTTGATCCACATATACTTCCTCTTTTAGGTCCCCATTTTAGAATGCTGACTTCGCATCCATCTCGTAGACTTTGAATCCTTGATAGGCAGAAATGCAAGGAATAGCCTTATTGCTTCCAGCCTGGCTACTAGGGCAAAAGTATGGTCAAAGTCTATTCCTTCTTCTTGACTGTATCCTTTACCCACCAATCTAGCCTTGTTTTTGACAATAATGCCACTCATCTAACTTGTTCCTATAGATACACTTAGTTCTATGACATTATGTCCCTTAGATCTGGGAACCAGCTTCCAGACACTACACATTCTGAACTGGTTCAGCTCCTCCTGCATTGTTCCAATCTAGAAAGGACCTTTGATAGCCTCTTCAAGATTCTTGGGCTCTATTTGAGATAGGAAGCTTGAATAGAGAGCTGTATTGATGCTCTTGCTTCTAGTCTGGACTCCATGTCTTGCATCACCAATGATTTGGTGTGCTGGATGGTCCCTCAGATATCTCTTAGTAGGAGACAATCTTGCTTCAGCTTGTTGTTCTTCATTTTCCTCAGCTGGATGTACTTCACTGTCTTCCACTGGTTGTTCTTCATCCTCATCTTGTGAGTCTTGAACTTCCCCTAGATAGTAGTCATCTTCTTTATTATCTAGAACTTCTGGATCATGTTCCCTGATGGTAAGCTTGTACATCACCTCCTTTAAACCTGCAGAGCTAGAAGAGGAGCTAGGCAGCTCACAGTTAATCAGGTTTGACTCATCAAAGACAACATGGACTTATTCTTCTACAACTTGACTAGTCAAGTTGTAGATCCTATATGCCCTACTATTGTTGTTGTACCCAACAAAAATCCCTTCTTGGAACTTAGCAGCAAACTTAGTCACATAGGACTTACCATTGTTCAGTACATAGCACTTGCTACCAAAAATCCTGAAGTAGGATAATTTTGGTTTTTTGCCTTTCAGAATCTCATAGGGAGTCTTCTTGTGGCTTTTGGTGATGGAAGCCTTGTTGAGGACATGACAAGTAGTGCTTACTACCTCAACCCAGAAATATTCTGGGAGAGATGTGTCGCTTAACAAGGTCCTACCAGCCTCTATGAGGGTTCAGTTTTTCCTCTCAGCAAATCCATTTTGCTGGGATGTTCTAGGAGAGAACTCTTGATGAATCCCATGCTCTTTACAGAACTTTGTCATGCACTCAAACTGAAACTCAGTCTCATGGTCACTTCTGATTTTGACCATAGTACTGTTAAATTTATTCTGTATTTGCTTAACAGATGTCTGGAAGACATCAGGGGTTTCAGATTTCTTCCTTATGAAAAAAACCCAGGAAAATTTGGAAAAATCATCAACAACCACAAGAGTGTAGACTTTCCTACCTAGACTATGAACTGGCATAGGACCAAATAGATCCATATGCAGAAGGTATAAACACCTCACTGAGTCTTTGGTACCAAGGCACTGGAAGGGTCTTGGTCTGCTTTCCCTTTTGGCATACAGAGCAGATACCCTCCTTGGTGTACTTTACCTTAGGACCATTTCTCACTAACTCTTCACTAATGAGTTTGCATATGGTCTTGTAATTCAGTTGAGCTAGCCTCTTGTTCCATTGGACATAATGTGAGGCTTTTTCATCTGCAACTAGGCATATAGGAGAGTCCTTACTCTCACAAACAAAATTCAGACAATAAACATTTCCTCTCCTAGTGTCTGTCAAGATGACCCCTTGGTCACAAGACCTCCTAATTTGGCACTCATCCTTGAGGAAAGAAATGTCATAGCAAAGATCACATAGTCGGCTTATGCTTATCAGGTTGTGTTGCAAACCTTTCACATGAGCTACTTGTGTGATAGTGATTATGCAATTTTATATCTTACCAAACCCTTTGGTTACTCCCTTTTCTGAACCACCAAAGATGACTTTGGATCCATTCTCTATTGGAGTATATTCCTTCAACATGCTCTTTGTTCCAGTCATGTGTCTGAAGCATCCACTGTCCAAGTACCATATAGGGGTATGGCCACTTAGACTCACCTACAAAAATTAAATCATCTAACCTTAGGACCCAAATTCTTATTGGCTCCTAGGTGCATGTTAGATTGAAAATGAACATGCCTGACTGAAGCTCTTCTGACAGGTAAGCCGGCATTATCTCTCTGGACACTATTATTGTGCCAGCAATCAATAGCATAGCGGCCCACTTTTCCATAACACCAGTACTCATAAATATTGTACCTTCTCTTAAGGGCTGTCTTATCAGCATTGCTGTCAGCAGCTCTCAGTCCAACTGGTACAATAGCATCCTTTTTCTTATTTCTTACAGCCACAACCTTGTTTGGGATATGTCTGGCAGCAGAGGTACTTGGGATATCTTGGACCCTATCAGCATCTGCCTTCTTTTTAGAGTGCATGCTCCTGATGGATTCAGATATGCCCAAGTCAGGTTTTTTGACAGACTTTCCTTTGGTCTGATTGTGGACTGACAGACTTTGAGAATGGGTTGCAGCCTTATTTTTGAGTGTTGGGGCTGATACACGAAACACAAATGGTCCAGGATGGGCCATTTGGATTTTTCCATAGGTTGCCTTGTAGGCACTAGCACCCTTGTCATTCATAACACCATACTCTCAGTGACCATAGATGCTCTCATGGTCATACATGTTAGATTGTAGCAGCACTTTCCTGAAAGGAATTTGAGGCTTGGAGACTAGTGGCTGCAATAGAGCTTTGCCCTTCCTTTAGGAATTGGCAGCTCTAGTTTCCCTTTGAAGCCTAACCCCTTCTTACCCTTTTGGGAGGAGAAGGAATCTATCAAGGGCAATACAAAACATAGATTTGAAAACTTAACCACTAACTCCTTCTCCTTTTGGAGTTTACCTTCAAGATTTCTGATGTGCTCATTCTTGAAGGTGATTGTGCACATCTGAATGACAGTGATGTCTTTCAGCTTGCTGACTTCTTTCATCTTTAGGCTCAGCATGTTTGTTGAGTCTGAAGTAGCCATTTGCAGAGAGGCAATCTCCTTTGCCTGCTTTTTGGCCAGGAGCCTGCTTCTCTTCAGTGCTTGCAGGAGTTCACCATAGTCATCAATAAATTGATTGACGTCTCCTTCAGATTCAGAGCCATCTTCATCTCTTGATGTCACTGCCTCTGATTTTATACCTATCACATAATCTGACACAGAGGAAAGAGAATTTACTTTGTTTAGACCAGGCTCCTCCTAGCTGGGTCCTTCTTCAGTCAGAGCCATCAGCCCAAGGCAATGGTTGTCTTCTATTCTTTCTTCAAACCTGGCAGCATCATCAGCTTCTCCAGCATAGCAGTCAGCATCTCTAAGAAGTCTGCCTCTACAGATTCTTCTTCAGCAGTAAATATCCCAATGTAGGCTTCATCTTAATCTTCCTTTTCTGACTCTGATGATGATGAGTCAGTCCAACTCTTTTGCTTCTTGGAAATAAAGGATTTCTCCTTCTTTCCCTTCTACTGATGTTCCTTCTTTTCTCTAGCACCCTTCCTTTTGACAGGGCACTCGGCTATAACATGCCCTGACTTGCTACAACAATAACAAACCACTTTAGAAGAAACATGTTTATTGGGTTTAGAGCCATACTTATCCTCTTTAGATGATTTCTTCCTGCCATTATAGTAATCTTCCTTGGGATAAGAAGAAGAGGATGGTCTGCTTCTCTAGTGCTTCTTCTTCATGAATTTCTGAAATTGCCTGGAGAAGGCAGCAAAGTCTTCATCAGATATGTGGCAATCTGATGTGTTGGTTTTTGAGCTTTCTGAATCAGATTCAGCATCTCTCCTTGGTGGAGAAGGAGTCTTTCTCCTGTTCCTCCTTGTGGCTTTAGCTTTGAAGGCCACTGACTTGTCCTTGACTGTAGACTTGCTTATTTTCTTCTCCTCTTTTCTGGCAGTCAGCTGCATTTCATAGGATAACAGCTTTCCAAACAGGATTGGTGGTGGAGTGTCTGCAAGTTTTGCCACTTCTCTGATGGCACAGATTTTTGTGTCCCAGTCTTTAGTCAAAGACCTGAGAAACTGCTCATTTAATTCATATGTACTGAAAACTCTGCCATATGTTCTCAGCTCATTTACAATCCTGAAGAACTTTTCAAAGCACTCGGCTATACCATCTGTCTTGTTCTGCTTGAAGCTTTCATACTTTTGATTGACCATAGACTTCCTATCATCCCTCACTTCTTTTGTTCCCTCCATAAAGACAATTAGTGTGTCCCACATCTCCTTAGATGTCTTGCACTGGACAAGGTTTTGGAAGGTTGAGTCATATATGGCACTAACTATAATGTTTTGTGCCCTCTTATCCAGTGTAGCTAATATGATTTCATCCTTAGTCATCTCGGTGTACATCTTTGGAGTCTTCATATTTTCATCAAGGACAGATGTCTTCATTGTGATGAAGGGTCCTTCTTGTACTGTGATATAAATCCTAGGATCAGATGCCTCCATGAACAATCTGACCCTTTCCTTCTAGATGCCAAAAGTCTCCTTCCTAAAGAGAGGAAGTTTCATGGATCCAAGCTCTTTGTGATTCTCTCCTAAACTCATCTTGACCTTCTAACAGCTGCCCTAGAGATCAACTCAGACTATTAAGTCCTTTCTTGAGGAACCTCCCTCTGATACCACTTGAAAGTCTTGATTTCAAGATAAACTAAACACCTAGAGGGGGTGAATAGGTCCAATTTAATTCTAGGCTACTTAAAGTTAATGAAATCTGATTCTCTATCTTTATTACTGTCTCTGTCAGATAAGGCAAGAAAGCTATTCGGCAATTATAACACAATCACAGTACAACAATCACAGCACAGTACTCATAGATTTATAATGGTTCCCCAATGGATGGGTAAATCCACTTTCCCCCTTTGTCTATCTAGCAATAGACTAGATTCGGCCAAACACCTTCTTCTTTCTTTCTCAGATCCTCAGATCTTACATCTAAGAGCCCAACTAGCTCCTACAACTCAGACTATACAAGTCTTACCACTCAGATCACCAAGATCCTACAGCTCAAGTTCTTTCCAAGTAACTCTACCTCAGAGTGAATCCACACTCCTACACCTCAGTCAATCCTGCCCTACCTCAGAGTGATCCACACTCCTACAACTCAGGCAACCCTTGCCCTACCTCAGCCTTTATAACACGGGCTTACAACTTAGGCACTTAGCTGATGGCGCCATTGATCCCAATCTGAAAGAGTTCGTGGATTGGGAAGGTCGTTGCTGCAAGCTCGCGGTTGGGATTTCTACCTCGATGTCAACGTCGTCACCGTTATTAAATAAAATATATAATTATAAATTAAATAATTATAATTATATATTTTATTAAATTGTTATTTTACCAATTGTTATTTTAAGCAATTTTATTTCAAGCATTTTAATTTTTATTGCATTTAATTAATTCATGTATGATGGGTGTTATAACCATCTTGTATTTTATTTTCATGCAAACTCTATTTTTATTTAATTCATGATGGGTGCATATAACCATCATGAGTGTGTTAATTTTCTAAGGTGGAGATTTAGTGGTGTAGCCTATATATAGGCATGGATTGTCTTCATATTGCTTAGAGATGAAAAGAAATTAAAACCATAAATTCGATAGTGAATTTTCCCTCCTCCTCCTCTCTTACCTCTCCAAAATTTCGTCCACATAGGTCTCTTCCCCCCCCCCCCTCTTGTCCGCCGGCCAACCTTCTCCCTCCATCTTTTCTCCTCCTTCCTCTCCTCTTATCCCTAAGGAAAAACCTGACCCCTTCCTTGGCCCTTCAAGTTCGGCCACCCTTTAATCCCTAGCTGCCAACCACCACTTCCTCCTCATCATAATCGACCACCTCCAAAGAAACCGACCACCATCCATTTTCTCTCGGCCAACCCCCTCTTCCAAAACCCGACCACCCATAGCCACCACCTTTTCTCTCTCCACCATTCTCAATAAACCAGGCCATCTTTTCTCTTTCCAAAACCCGACCCATATCCACCCTATCAAGGCCGGCCATCCTTCAAACTTGGGGTGAACATCGGCCAAAGCGTGAAGCGACGAAGGCGGACAAGTTTTACATCTTCAACCGGCGGAGCCATTGAAGAACGATCCAAGTAGAGAAATCGAAATCATCCATTCTGATAGGGTAATGAATTTTTTCTACCTATTATGTGTTTTTCTTCGTAGATTAATTCCTGTGGTGGTAGATTCTTAGCGTTGAATTTTTGATAGCAATAAAAATTAAATCATGGTGATCTTTCAATTGCTTTTATTGTCCCTCTTAATTTCTTTTAGTTTCGAGAAAGGTTTGGCGAACCTTCGTTTTCTTTTGTTAGGAGAGATCTATCTTTTCCAAATCATATTTTATTTAGTAGATCTCTTTTGGTACAACACCGCTCGTTCGGACCGGGTTGGTCATTTTAGCCGGAAAGAATATTGGCTTATCGCCTCTATTCGATCCTAATCGGTTTGGCTACCCGTACGCTAGTATATAATTGATAAAATTAATTAATGTGGTGTTGTGTAGAACGATTGTGCAAGTATAGGATTGGATCGTTGAGAGGTATACGTGCTAGTCCGTAAATTTATTTTTTATCAAACGTGTGAGCTTGCATCAATTTGGTATCAGAGGGAGGTTCACGTCAATTTCCTAATTGGCACTCTCCCCCTCTTATTAGCATGTCAACATGCACTTGTATGCACATCTATTTGTCAAAATTAACAAACAATAAAATTTTGCCTGGTCTGCCAATAGCGGCCTAAATTACTTATTTTTCACAAAAATCAGAAGAAGAAAAATTTATAATAATCCTTTCATTATTTCCTGTAAGAAAACAAAAAAAATTATTTGCTTTACCCTAATTACTAGGAGGGAACAATTCTATCTTTCCTAGAGTTTAGTGTTTCAGGTTCCTTTTTCATTGCATGTGCACACATTTCAAGTAGATTTTTCTATCCCGTCACCACTGAGTATGGCATATAACGTATATGCTGCCCGATTAGACTATTCTTATGCTAAGGAGATGACTAAGCACACCCCAGCCTTACTTTCCAACCATCCCCACACGTACTCTCATACTGAGAATGAGATACCAACGTATGATGGTTATGGGAGTTCGCAAAAATTTAGGGACTGGCTTAAGTGGGTAGATATTTACTTTGATTGTCACGAATAGGATGGCCACCAATAGGTGAACATCGTCCGTGTATGATTAAAAGGTCAAGCCCGTGTGTTCTGGTACAACGAAGAGCTTCGTGTTGGTAGCAAAACACATTCTTGGACGCAAATGCGTAACCTGCTCTCGGATCGATTTGATTCCGCCTACCTTTGCCCTGCTAACACCAAGCCTATGAGTGAGTATAGTTTTGGCACTAGATCCCTACCTGCCTTTAGGAATTATTATAAACCAAACGCCAAGACCAAGCGACAGATAACTGATGATTTGACTAACCTTAAACAAGGGAACAAGTCGGTCTCGAATTATATGTGTCTTTTTAAGGATATGATGGTTAGAAGTGGTGTCAAGGAGTTGACAGAGATCACCCTCTCTAGGTTTAATAAGGGGTTAAACCCCTACATCCAGGGTAAATTACTGCGTTATTGTCACACCGATCTAGACACCACTTTTAATACGGCATTAGAAATTGAGAAGCACCACCTTACTAGGAATAAAGCTCACTCATGTCAGACCGGAAAGGTCGTATTAGGACCACCACCCCGGTTAGGGAAACCTCTCCTAATAGGTCATTTGTTATGGACTCGATAGATGTTACCACTAGGATTATGCCTCTGTTAGCCTCGACATCTAAGCCCCTAGAGATAGTGACTGATACCCCTGAGGATGCTGATGTTGATATACTATCTCTGGATTGTGAGGATGACCCCGTAAGTGAGAGTATTCTGACATGTTCGTTAGTGCCCAGCGATTCTGAAGCGTCTGAGTCTGAGGGAATCCCTAGTGATCTAGAAGACGATATTTGGGATGATGATGATAGTCCAAGCTATGAGAGTATCTCTTTGCCTATTACGTGCCCTACTAGCGTTGTGTTTGTGCACCCTAGTATTGAGTGCCCTCTCCTTGATACGATCCCCATCGCGTTAGAGCCTACGATTATACCCACTGAGACTTTATCTAACTTTCCTGAGGAGCCTGTGAGTAAGGATTTTTCCATTGTCATTGACGACCCTGACTTAGTGGATGTTCTAACTGATTGGGAAGACTCACCTTATGTGAGAAGGTTATGTTTGGATTATTTTAGAGCTGCGAACCCGATCGATAGTTATTTGATGATATCACCATTGTCTGAAGTTCCATCTAAATTAAATTTTCCGTCGGGTTCGATTTTGCCCATTTCTGAGACCTTTACTGATTCTAAATTAAACGACTTGTCTAGTGTGTCGGAAGAAATTGCAAGTGAGGAAGTGGTAATTTTGAACGATTCTTTGGTTTTACCCCGGATGAGAGTTCATTGAAGTTTTCAACGATCGGTGAAAGTTATTCTGATTTGGATTTTATCCCGGGTTTGATTTTACCGACCCTTCCTCCTATCTATGAGCCCACATTAGTTGACGATTTAGGATGTGGCATCGGTAGTCCTAGACTGAGTTGTTGTGACACGCCCACTCTTTTAGTTCCTACCTTGGCATTGTCTCAACACTTAAATATTAGTACGTTGAGCGCACTAGTTTTTGGTCTGATCACCACACCGCGTATATCTGACTACGCGACACATTTGGCTATTCATTTCTCTGCGTGTCTAGCTACGGTTCTATCCTCGTCCGTTTCTGATTCCTTGGCTATTGTGACTCTGGATGTGGTGTCTCCTTCACATGCCTATATCCCACACCCGGTCACACGTATTTACCCACCGCCATTTGATGACCCTTTTTCCCACACGTTAGTGACCAAGGTTAGGCCCCATGAGTTGTATTGCTCGCACCTCTTGTCACATCCGGGAGCGACCAACTCTTTTAGTATTTATGATGAGCGGTTTCCCTTGGCATATCTTCATGCTAAGCGTGAAAATATTAATTATAAAATTAGGACTGCGAATTTGAAGCCTATGAAAATCATCTTTGATTATAAGGCTCCCATACCCCCGGACTTAACCCCCTTATCCTCTGTATTTGGGGTAAGTCATGTAGCCCACGGTTTCACTCCTCACGATAGTATGATACTTAGGCGCACTTTAAGAGAATTAATCACTCAAGTTGCATCATATTAATTACTTGCTAGTTTATCGCCGAAACTCGCACCAGATTATGATCATCATGATCACATTTTAGATAAGCACATTAGTGAAGCGCTAACCACACCATATAAATCTTATCAATTTCATGTTAGCTTACATAAAAGAGCGTCTCACTATATGATTGGCGATTTAGTTTTGGTGCATCTCGTCCCTGAACGGTTGCCTTCGGGCACTATAGAAAGTTGGCGAGTTGGCAAGTTGGACCTTTTTCGGATTTTAAAGAAATTAAGAGAATACGCATATCATTTGAAGTTTTCCACTGATTGGGGTATTACCCCTATTTTTAATGTTTCTGATTTAACGCTATCTGTTTCTCCACCACTCGAATTATTTGTCTATCTGTTTGTGTCCACTTTGTTTTCTTATGGTTTGGGTAGTGAGTTTGTGTCTGAATCGCTCTCTTCATCGTTTTTCACTGGAGGTACGTTGGTTGTTGATGTAGAAACTTGTTTTCTTTTATTGCATGATGCTTTTCCAAGGATCTCCAGGACCACCTTTTTGCATGACAGGATACTCGAAGATGAAGTGCTCTCCTCGCCAAGTGTTTTTGTTTATTGCTACGTGGCTCCTATGGATGATGCTCTCCCGCACCGATGCATTCAGATCAACTCATCGATGATGAGTACTTTTGAGCAGGGGAGGATTGATGGCGCCATTGATCCCTTTCTGAAAGAGTTCATGGATTGGGACGGTCGTTGCCGCAAGCTCGCGGATGGGATTTCTACCTCGACGACAACGCCGTCGTCGCTATTAAATAAAATATATAATTATAAATTAAAAAATTATAATTATATATTTAATTAAATTGTTATTTTAAGCAATTTTATTTCAAGTATTTTTATTTTTATTGCATTAAATTAATTCATGTATGATGGGTGCTATAACCATCTCTATTTTATTTTCATGCAAACTCTATTTTTATTTAATTCATGACGGGTACATATAACCATCATGAGTGTGTTAATTTTTTAAGGTGGAGATTGAGTGGTGTAGCCTATATTTAGGCATGGATTGTCTTCATATTGCTTAGAGATGAAAATAAATTATAACCCTAAATTCAAGAGTGAATTTTCCCTCCTCCTCCTCTCTTACCTCTCCAAAATTTCGGCCAACTAGGTCTCTTCCCCCCCCCCCCTCTTGGTCGTCGGCCAACCTTCTCCCTCCCTATCTTTTCCTACTTCCTCTCCTCTTATCCCTAAGGAAAAACCCGACCCCTTCCTTTGCCCTTCAAGTTCGACCACCCTTCAACCCCTAGCCTCCAACCACCACTTCCTCCTCATCATAGCCGACCACCATCCATCTTCTCTCGGCCAACCCCCTCTTCCATAACCCGACCACCCATAGCCACCACCTTTTCTCTCTCCACCATTCTCTGTATACCCGACCACCTTTTCTCTTTCCAAAACCCGGCCCATAGCCACCCTATCAAGGCTGGCCATCCTTCAAACTTGGGGTGAACATCGGCCAAAGCGTGAAGCGACGAAGGCGGACAAGTTTTACATCTTCAACCGGCATGACTCTAGCGGAGCCTTTGAAGAACGATCCAAGTAGAGAAATCATAATCATCCATTCCGATAGGGTAACGAATCCTTTCTACCTATTGTGTGTTTCTCTTCCTAGATTAATTCCTGTGGTGGTAGATTCTTAACGTTGAATTTTTAATATCAATAAAAATTATATCGTGGTGATCTTTCAATTTCTTTTGTTGTCCCTCTTAATTTCTTTTAATTTCGAGAAAGATTTGGCGAACCTTCATTTTCTTTTGTTGGGAGAGATCTACCTTTTCTGGATCGTATTTTATTTGGTAGATCTCTTTTGGTACAACACCGCTCGTTCGGACCGGGTTGGTCCTTTTAGCCGGAAAGAATATTGGCTTATCGCCTCTATTCGATCCTAATCGGTTTGGCTACCCGTACGCTAGCATATAATTGATAGAATTAATTAATGCGGTGATGCGTAGAACGATTGTGCGAGTATAGGATTGGATCGTAGAGAGGTATACGTACAAGTCCGTAGATTTATTCTTTGTCAAATGTGTGAGCCTGCATCATTGGCCTTACCACTCAGATTCAATATGAATCCTACACAAAATATCAAAAAAATGAATTACAGACACCAGAGAAAATTCTCTAAGTCTGTCTACCTAGACTGTGCAGATGTCAGCCCTATCTTCATCTTCACAGCAACAAGATGATAAAGCGATCTTGAATTGAAGCCTGTCTTGTTCTGGAAGCGACTAGTAGAAACCTCTGCTTCTTCTTCTTCTTTAGGAATCTATCCCGATCTGGACTAAGCAGATATCAGCCCTCTCTACTTCTTCTTCAAAGATCTAGTGTATGATCTTAAGATTTGACACGGCTTTGATCGTGAAGATAATTTCAGCTAGGGCTTGCCTAGACTGATTCGTCTTACTCAAAGAAATACTCTGAACTTGCTGTAGCAGATGTTGAATGCCTCAGCGAACTCAGAACCCCTTCGGATTTTCAAATTGAATTTCTTGGCTCTGTAACAATGGCGGAAGAAGACGACGAACTCCGCTTCCCTTTTTTTCAGAATGAATTATTTCTTTGATCAAAAATCTATTTGATCTCGATATCAGCTGCTATTTATAACTTCGTCACTTAGCGAGATGATCGAAACATGTCCCAGATTTAACAGCGGTTAACACCTCAGCTTAATCAAATTGAGATTCACTGTAGACTGACGGCGACGTTAAGTTCGATTTGCAATGAATCTGAAATTTGTTGACTTTGCTGACGTCAGCATCATTCTAGACTTAGCCACAATAAACTATCTTTCTAGAAGTTCTGCGATCAACAAAATCCAAGCTCAGTTTGACAAACCCTGAGCTCAGCTCGAAGAAATAGTGAAAGAGATGAAAGCTGGGTTTGACAAATTCTGAACTCCGTTCAACGAAAGCAAAGCTTAGCTCGACGAATAGTGGATAAGCTGAGTTCGACGATTCTGAAGGCTGAGTTCTTACAGATGAAAGTTGTGTTCGACAAATTCTGAACTACGTTCGACGAAATCAAAGCTTTACTCGACGAAGAGTGGATAAGCTGAATTCGACGATTCTGTACTTAGAAAATTTTTCCAACTCTACTAGGCGTTGAGTGGCATTGATTGAATAGGTCATTCTCAACGAATTTGGACTTAGAAATATTTCTGCTCTGCTAGGTCTCAGTGGTTCCTTCTCAACTGTCTCAGCGGTTTCTTCTTCACAGTTGTGACTATCTTTTGCCTCAGCGGTTATGCTGAGACATTCTTCTCAGCTATCTCAGCTGTTTCGACGTTTTTGCCTTAGTCAAATTGTTTAGCTTTATGTCTGATGGCGTTGAGAGCATTGAGTGTATATGCCTCACTCAACGCTATTTGCCTTAGCCATATTCTTCTGCTTTCCTTTCTGCTAAAAAGCGTTGAGAGCGTTGAGAGCGTTGAGTGAGCTCACCTCACTCAACGATTCTGTACTTAGCCGAATTCTGGTTTCTTCACATAATGACTAGACTCAAAGCCTTTTAACTTGGCGTTGAGTGAGTGAGCTTCACTCAACGCTTCTGTACTTAATCGACTTTTTTGTCTCCTTATACATTGGCATTGATAGACTTAGCATGGTGTTGAGTGATGAAGTTTCACTCAATGCTTCTAGACTTATTCAATTTTTTGTCTTCCACTGCTTAGGCTTTGACATGATAACCTTGACTCAACGATTCTGGCCATATGGCGTTGAGTGAGTTAGGGTCACTCAACGCCTATGGACATAACCATATTTTTTGCCTTTGCAATACTGTAAGCGTTGACTGCCCTCCTTCTCTCAACACTATTAGTTGTATGGCGTTGAGTGAGTTTGCCTCACTCAACGCTTCTGTACTTAGTCATTTTTCTTAATTTCCAACACTATTAGCTGTACTTGGACACCTGTCATTGTCTCTTGAACTATCTGTCCAATCATTGTGACAAAGACCAACCTATATGCATGAACTTAAACATACATCAAATACAACTATGTCTATCTCATTGACCTATTTGACATCATCAAATTAGGTCCATTGGAATCAATGGACCCAACACGCGACTATTAGAAGCCTAGCCGGATCCGTTAAAAGTCTAGAGAATCAAGTAGGACAACTAGCTAAAATTATATCTGAGCGACCAGCCGGGTCTCTTCCTGCCAATACCGAGCCCAACCCGAGAGAGCAAGCGAAAGCTATAACTCTTTGGAGTGGGAAGCAAGCTTTTGGTATTGTTAGCGAAGAGCCTGAGACAAGCTCTGCCCCCGTTTTGAAAATTCCACCATTTGCTGAAAAAGAAGTTATCACTCCGCTCTCTGCTTTAGAAAAAGATCTCGCTCCACCACCCATTTTTAAAAATGATCCAACTGCACCATACCCTTCCCAACTTAACAAACAACGTCTTGATGATCAATATACCCGCTTCTTAGAAATGTTTAAGCAAATCCACATAAATCTATCCTTCCATGAAGCGATTTCCCAGATGCTGAAGTACGCTAAGTACTTAAAGGACCTCCTGACTAATAATAAGAAGTTAGAGAACTTATCGCATGTCACGTTAAACGCCGAGTGCTCTGCTGTCTTGACCATCGGTTTACCAAAGAAGATCAGTGATCCGGGTAGTTTTTTTATACCGTGTGTCTTTGGTGATCTCTTTTTATAGCATGCATTGGCCGATTTATGTGCAAGTATCAACCTAATTCCCTTCTCGTTATTTAAGAAGTTAGGAATTGGTAGCCTAAACCCCATGCGTATTAGTATCCAGCTTGCTGATAGATCCGTTAAGTACCCATTAGGAATAGTTGAGGATGTTCTAGTCAAAGTCAACAAATTCATCTTCCCGGTAGATTTCGTCATATTGGACATCGAAGAAGACGTCGACGTTCCCCTGATCCTTGGCTGGCCCTTCCTTGCCACCTCCCGAGATATCATTGATGTAAGCAATGGCAAGCTCTTCCTTTGAGTAGGCGACGATGAAGTAACTTTTTTTATCACCCCTTCGATGAAGAACACCCTAGGGAATGACGACTCCTGTTTTTTCTTAGATGCCTTAGGTGAAGAATCTTCCTACTACCTTTCTGAAAGTGAAAGTGAGATTTCTGATTTTTGTTTTTCTTCAACTCTTCCAAATGAAATTTTGCAAGAAACGGCCTTGGTTGCGGACTCCACCCTTTCCGATTTTCCGTATAAAGTTAAAGTCTACGAAGATAATATTTTTGAAAAGGAAAGAACTTCCAAATCATTGTATGAAGACCCCTTTACCCTAGAATTAAAAGAACTGCCTGAACATCTTAAGTATGCCTTCTTAGAAAAAGATTCTAAACTACCAGTAATAGTTTCAGCAAAATGATAAACTCCTTCTAGTTTTACGTAAACATCGCCGAGCTATTTCTTGGCAGATTTCCGATATCAAGGAATAAGCCCATCTTTCTGTACCCACAAAATCCTAATGGAAGATAATTCGCATAATTCCATCAAACCTCAGCGCCGTATAAATCCCAATATGATAAATGTAGTTAAGGGTGAGGTTATGAAGCTGTTAGACGCAGGAATTATCTATCATATTTCTGATAGTAAGTGGGTTAGCCCAGTTAAGGTAGTGCCAAAAAAGGGAGGGATAATTGTAGTTAGTAATGAGAATAATGACTTAATCCTGACACGGACGGTGATGGGGTGGCGAATGTGTATTTACTATCGTAAGTTAAACGACGCCACCCACAAGGACCATTTTCCCTTGCCATTCATCGATCAAATCTTAGAGCGACTATCCGGCCATAGCTTTTACTGTTTTCTCGATGGCCTCTCGGGGTATTTTCAAATCCCCATCTCTCCTAAGGACAAGGAGAAAACTACGTTTACTTGCCCTTTCGGCACCTTCGCTTACCGAAGAATGTCATTTGGGTTGTGCAATGCGCCAACTATATTCCAAAGATGTATGCTAGCCATCTTTGACAAGTATGTAGAAAGTATTATGGAGGTATTTATGGATTATTTCTCCGTGTTCGGTGATGCCTTCGATAGTTGCTTAGAAAACTTAGAAAAAGTCATAGAAAGATGCGAAGAAACTAACATCGCCCTAAATTGGGAAAAATGCCATTTTATGGTGAGGGAGGGGTTAGTTTTGGGTCATAAGATTTCTGCCCGAGGAATTGAAGTAGATATAGCTAAGATAGAATTTATCGAGAAACTGTCGCCGCCTACGAACGTAAAAGCTATAAGAAGTTTCCTAGGTCGTGCTGGCTTCTACCGCCGTTTCATTAAAGACTTCTCCAAAATCACCAAACCCCTTACTCATCTTCTGGAAAAAGATGCCCCATTTAATTTTGATGAACCTTGCTTATCTGCCTTTGAATTAATAAAAGAAAATTTAATTAATGCTCCAATTATGATAGCTCTGGTGTGGGACCTTCCATTTGAGATTATGTGTGATGCAAGTAGTTTTGCGGTGGGAGCCGTATTAGGTCAATGCATATCTAATAATTTCCACGCCATCTATTACGCAAGTAAAACACTCACACCTGCACAAGAGAATTACACCACGATCGAGAAGAAGCTCCTAGCTATTGTCTTCGCCTTCCATATATTCAGACCATACATCACGCTTTCAAAAATTATCGTTTTCACAGACCACTCGGCCCTCAAGTATTTGCTTGCTAAGACGGATGCCAAGCCACACCTGATTCGCTGGGTCTTACTCCTCCAGGAGTTTTACTTAGAAATCCATGATAAGTGAGGTGCTGAGAATTTGGCCGCTGACCATCTCTCATGATTAGATAATCCGTATATAGAAAATTTAGATGAAAAATATTTTAAAGATTATTTTTCCTAATGAGAAGCTGCTTTCAATTAACACATCCCCTTCCCCTTGGTTTGCACACATAGCCAACTATTTAGTGGCTCGTGTCCTCCCGAAAGAGTTCTTCTCTCAGTAAAAGAAGATATTCTTTTCTGAGTTAAAGAACTATTTTTGGAAGGACCCGCATCTTTTCCGAGTCTGTACAGATCAAGTTGTAAGTGTTAACCCAGAATCCGCGACTAGTTCGCATGGACTTTTCAAACCGGGCGTCCTGGTATCCTAACCGCCACTCTCAGTATGCCGGTCTGTTCTCACTGAAGCCGGGCGGCCCCGCTTCCAGGTCGCCGCCAGAGGGACCCCAGGGCAACTCGTCCAGAGGTCGAGCCCCACAGCTCGTCAGAGGAAGATCGCCAGGCCGCGCGGCCTTCCCTTTCCATCTCTTTTTACTTGCTTCCCGTCGCCCCTGCCTGGTTCTCCTGTATCCCGGGCAGCCGGTATTTTAGCCCTGCCCATTTGGGCAGGCCCCCAAGCCTATAAATAGGGGTGGAGGCACACCTAAAGCAGGCAGACTCGAGTCCAGGAGCTCGCTTGTTAAGAGCTACGGTCTCGAGCCTAGTGCCTTGCGGCTTGTTATCCGACCAGCTTCTCTTTTCTCCTACTTAAGTGTAACTGCTTCATCTTTAATAAAAGGAAAGCCCGTCGTAGGAGAGGCATTCAGGCCGCGGCGGGCAAAGTGTGGAGTTGCCGCTTCTTGCGGCTTGCTCTGGTTTCTTCTCTAACCGCTAGTAACCGACTACTCGGTAGTCCCTCTTCCTTTTCCCCTCCTTTCCCCAGTGCTCGAACCATTAGCTGGTGGGTGCTCGATTCCCTTTCGCATTTTGTGCATCAATAGTTAACACGTGACCTTCAGATCCCGAGTAGTCGATGAAATCAGCAGAATAAGAGCGTCAGACCGCTCCAACCGCAAGATCTCGGCGGACATTCAGCTAAGCCGCGCGGCCTCGACTATTATTTTCAGTCCGGCGCCAGCCCGCAAGCTTTCTTGTCGGTCTCCTCACCGGCCTCTCTTATCAACAAGTTGTCTGTTCAAGCCGCAGTTGTCTGGCAGTTTCAAAGTCCTAATTGGCTGTTTTTTCTTCTGTTCGAAATGGATTTTACAAAGGAACAAAGTGACTCCAATTTTTTATCAGCAGTTACGGATCCCTCGAAGGCACAAGAGGTTTCTTATCATAATAATGGAACGCTTAACAGTAGTAGTGACTTATCTGCCAATCAAGTTGAGTGCATGTTGCAATCTGCAGTACAAGAAACTCTCAACCCTTCTTTTGAAATTCCCAAACAAAACATGACATTTCATCATAACCAAGATCATAGGAATCAAGAGCCTCCGTCTAGAGAAGATGACATCCCTTCTCCGTTCATCGACCGAATTCGTTGGGAGGTTGTCGTTGATGATTTCAGAGTGCCTCGCCTACCCGAATATTCTGGATTTGATGACCCAGTTCCTCATCCTCAAGCTTTTGAATCAGCTGTTTCACTAAGGAAAGTTTCAAACGGCATTAAGTGCAAACTTTTTATTATATCTTTTGGCGATCATGCAAGAGAGTGGTTCTATAGTTTACCGCCTCGATCTATCACTAACTTCAAAGATCTGCGAAGACAATTTCTCTCAAAGTTTGGTACCTACAAGAAGCGGAAAAGAGACATGGGAGATCTCTTCCGGATCAAGCCGAGGGATGACGAGTCTAATCCAGACTTTGTCGATCGTTTCCAAATGGAAATTCTAGATATTGTTAATTTTCATCAGGATTATTATCGATGTGCTTTCGTGAATGGACTTCGGGAAGGTCCTCTAAAGTTCGAGCTCATTACAAAAGATCCCAAGACTTATGGAGATCTCATCGATGTTGTTAATAAGTTCTTAATAGGTGAAGAAGAAAATAAAGGTTACATCTTGCTTTTGAATTAGAAGGCTAAGCAGTCCCAGGAAATTTCTGGTGATTAGCAGCTCAGTTCTTCGAAGGCTATTTCACAATTCAGAAGTTACGAGTCTCTTCCTCACCCTCAGAATATACCTGCAGTACCTCTTCAGCCGGGTGATACGTTTAAGTTGGCAGAGACACATCCTATCATATCCGTCGATCCTAAAATTCTAAAACGTGAAAAACGTTCAGATAAGTATATCAAGCTTAAAATCTCTATGGAAGATCTCCTGGATGTTCTTCAAAAAATGTTAGAGTTCAAAAAGCCTCGACGCATGAAATCTAAGATCAAATACCTGCATGAAGAACTTTTTTGCAAGTATCATAAAGATATAGGCTATTTAACAGAAGATTGTATGGCTCTTCGGAAACTTGCAGGTGAATTTGTGAAGGCCGGGAAATTGCAAGATTATGTAATGCAGTGACCCTTTAGCGTATTCTTTTCTAGCAAAGTCAGTGGTACAAGCAAAGACTTGGTTTTCTTAATAATAAATGTGTTTAAGATTGGAATAATAGAGCATTTATATGTCATCTGGATCAAGTTCCAAATATATATCCTTTTGTTACATCCTTCAGTGCATACATGCATTTATACGACATTTGAATTATATCCTAGCTATTGCTTTTGATGCCAACATTCATCCGTATGGATGCAAAGCGCCTTTTGATTAAGGTAATACTTGAATATCAGGTGAAGTTCTTGAGCCCTCCACATCCCGCTTGACACTAGTCGCAGATGTGTGGTGGCAATTCCGCTTGACATCAGTCGTAGATATTACATACTTGTCTCGTTCAACTACAGCCGCAGATATTATGTACTTATCTCGCTCGACATCAGTTGCAGATATTGCGTACTTATCCCGCTCGACTACAGTCAAAGATGATATGTACTTATCTCGCTTGACATTGGTTGTGGATATCGAACTTTAGCCCTGCTTATGTCATCTTTGTATGGAAAGCAATGCTACATGCACCTGCCCACATCGACAAATAAGTCTGTAGCTCCTCCTGTTTTTTGCAAGTCAGTGTGAGCTTGTCCGCCGTATTACGGTTTTACAACCTGCTCTAGCCGATTTACATTACACAGTCTGCAGACCGCGCGGTTATGTTTTCCAGTTTATTCTATTCGGCTTATGGAGGCCACTCTGTCGGTTTAATATTAATGTACTTGGGAATCCGGTCGACTTGATTCTGTCAGTCAATTCCAGGCCTGAATCTGTCGGCTTATGGTATTCATTTTAAATAGCTTACGACTTGCTACTTCGAGAAGCCGCGGGCTGTTTATCTATTCCCTTAAGTATTTTTCATATCGGAAGCGTGGTCTATATTAATGTTCAGATAAGCCGCCACCATCAATATGATTATTAAAGCTTTGTCAACGGTTTATTTATTTAGCCGACCGGCTTAACAATCAATGTGTATATTCTTAATCTCCAATTGAACTATGACCTACCAGCAGTCAACGGTATTAGTCGTGCGGTTTCGTACTGAATATGCCTTGATGCCCGACAACCGTAGAACTGCTTAACCTTATTGGCGAATACTTTTATGACCGCCCGGCTTAGGGTTACTGAAAGTGAGGGATAGAT
Organism: Platanthera zijinensis; assembly: GCA_039513925.1. Taxonomy (NCBI): domain Eukaryota; kingdom Viridiplantae; phylum Streptophyta; class Magnoliopsida; order Asparagales; family Orchidaceae; genus Platanthera; species Platanthera zijinensis. The sequence continues at coordinate 162,139,048 of CM077088.1, forward strand.
CTTATTTACTCTAGTTAAATATATATATTATATAGAAGAGTAAGCACAACACAAAAATAAAGAAACAAAGCAAGCACACAGAAGACACAAGGATTATAGTGGTTCCCCAACCTGGGTATATCCACTCTTCTACCACCCTGGTAGGAATCTACTCAGGTTTTTGATCAGGTGACTGCCACAAATGAGATTTTGATCAGGTGCTCAAAAACCAAACCTCAAGTCTTTTGGAAGGAGACTTGTGAACCACAATAATTTTGAAGGGAATTAAAACCCTGTATAGAGGTGGGGATGAGAGATTGATGGTGTTCTTCTCTTTCTCAAAGTAAAACTTAGAAGACTTGTGTGGATTTTGATGTTAGCAAAGGCTCCCCCTGAGATATTGAATGGTTCAGGAAGTTGGAGCTTTGCTGCAGGGTGTAGGCCTTCAAACTTGATGTTGCTCTCCATCAAGCTTCTAGACTGATATTGTTTTTGTTGTCTCTCAAAAGCTTGGAGCAGATGAAGAAGATGAAGAGTTGTTCAGGAAGATGCTTTTTGCTGAGAGTTCTTCTTCTTTGAGAAAAAGCCTTCTTAATTTTTTTCTCTCTCTATCTTGTCATTTGTGAGATATAATTCTCTGTATATTTATTGCCTGGAGAATTCAAACATTTGATTTCTTTCTGTCTATGGAATGGCTGAATCAATTTCCAAGAATGAAATCTGCCTTGAGAAAACAATTGGCATTTAATCTCTGCAATTAACTCCATATTTAATGCTACCATCCAAACGGCTTTATTTGATAAGAATATATAACATTAAATCTAAGAGCTATAAATGCCTGCAGTTAAGCCTTAATAAATTCTACCAGCTGTAAATAAATCTGTCTGAAAAACTACATAGGAATAGTTGATCTCAATTTTAAAGCTTTCTTCAAACTGGGCTCAGAGTTCGTTGATCTCAGCTCGGAGTTCGTCGAGCTCAGCTCGGAGTTCGTCGAGCTGAGCTAGAAGAATATGAACTACAAAATCGTTGAACTGAGCTCAGAGTTCGTTGAACTGAGCTCGGAGAATTTCTGGACTGAATTTCAGAACATCAAAACTGAACTTTTCTGGAATTTTTCTGAAGGAGCAAACCTGGAAATAATCCTATGACCCATGACTATACATTTTGGGTCAATCTAAACATCCTTATAGTGATCCTTGCCCAAATCAAAACTAGGGTTCCAACAATTACATAAATATTTGAGGATGGTCGGGTTGTTATAAACTCACAGACGACTAATATAGCGGCTGGTATTCTATTTGAGCTTAACCGAAACAAAGGTATTTATGCTAAGTCTAATTCAGCGAATTCATCAATCAAATTTCTTAAGTCAGTAACAAGTGAGAAAAGTTAAGCCGCGCGAACAAGTAAGTGTGTAAAACTGCAATACCATAGATTCTCGTTAACGGTAAAATGGTGTCATATCATTTTTCAAGTAATACAAAATTCAGACCGCGTGGTTTACAAAATCATACCGCCGGTTCTCAAAAGTTAAAAATTACTACAAGTAAGATCTGCCCTAACTATCTGACTTGAGTTTTTCAGCCGCAGGAATACTAGAGTCCGTTTCACTATAGACATCGACCTCTGATGGCGAGTAACTGCCGCTGTCGTATGAAGACGTACGTGAACTGCCAGTCTTCCCGGTCTCGGACTCGCTGGATGGTTCAACCCGCGCGGTCCCGGAAGCTTGACCGCCGGCTTCTTAAGAAGCACTCTCAATCTGGCTTCCTTGGTTATCCTCCTCCTCTACATCCCCGTCTTCTCCCCCTGCATTGACCTTCTCATTGCCTTTGAGTGCCCGGTAAATAGCGGTCACCTTTTTCTTCAACGATGGAAACAGGGCGGCGCAGGTGTTGTCGGTGAATCCCAGGGCGAGGCCGCCAAGATCTCGGAGGCGGTTAAGCGCTCTGTCGATCCCTTGGACAAGTTGCGGGAAGACGGCATTCTGGAAGGCTGGTTTTGCCAGATCGTGCATTTTCTACAAAGAAAAAAAAAGGTCAGTCTGTGCGACTTGATAAATATAGCCGAGAGAACCAAGTAATATCCTTACCGCTTTCTGCTCCTTTAGCCGCGCAATCTCTTCTTCCTTCTCGGTGAGTTTCTACTGCAGGTCGCCTTGATTCGTAACTAGCTACTTATGGGCAAAGCCCATGTAATGGTTAGCCACGAAGCTTCTCGCGCTAACCTGCGCGGCAAATCGCGAGAAGTCTTATTCAGGTATCTTCTTGAGCGCCTTCAGATTGCGCTTACCGTACAAGGCCACCCCGGCCGCAGAGGCGTGGCGGCTTATCTTCTTTCTCCCCCAGTGAGGGAGGGTGGTTGAAACCTATACAGAGTCATCGTCCGGATTCCACAGCATGGTCGGGTTGCCATGGACATCCTTCAGGCCGCTGCCCATTTCTTGCAGTGTGAAGTCGCTAAAAGAAGCCGACTCTTCCTCCTCCTCTTCAACCCGTGTCAGGTTAACCCTTTGGGCCCTCTTCTCCCTCTGAGTAAGGGTCAAACTGCCAGGAGTCAGCGATGTGTTTAGCGGGACCGCTACTGCAGTTGCGCAACCAAAGAATGAAGTCAATACATAAGTCGCACGACTAAAAGATCAGATCGCTTGAGTTGGTACTTACTGTCTTCTGCTTGAATGTCTTCCAGGGACGGCAGCAGCGGGATGTAGTGATTGACATCAAGTTGCTCGCCCTTGAAGAAGTCATATATTTCCTTCTCCGTGCCTTCCAGCCCGATGTTGTCGAAGGCGGCTTCATCGCGGACTTGCGGGTTGACCGGCAGGAGCCCTAGATTTCCTTCGAAGATCGCATATCTCTCCGACCAACTCGGGATTTTGTTCGCCAAATTGACGACCTTCAGCCCTCTACAGCCGAAGTACAGATGCCCGCGAAAGATTTTAGTCCCAGAGTCCGGAATAGACCGGACAGAGAAGCACTCCCGGAACAACCTCATAGAGAAGCGGACTCTTTCCGACCTCAGGTAAGAGATAAAACTGAAGATGGCGGCGATGGAATTCGGTGGTAGCTGTCCAGGAACGATGCCATAATGATCAAAGACCGCTATGGCTTCCATCAAGACGGGGAAGCGGAAGCCGCAGTCGAAGTTGTCTATGGGGATGGCGATCTGGTTTGCAGCAGAAGTGTTAATTCGCTCGTGCGGAAGGGGAAGCCGCGCGATCAACGGGCTTCCCTGCATGTACTTTTCCACAAAATTGTTCGGCTCGGCTTGGCTAAACTGGCAATCTTTGTGGTCCGCAGCGTGGAAGGCTGAAGCTGCATCAGTCCTGACCGCCATCGCTTTTCAGACCGCATCGACTTTGCCTTAGCCCGCATCTTGATTTTTCGTGCAGAAGTCTCCGGAATCACCTTTATTTATAGGATTTCTGTGCAGCTATAGTGATCAACGTCAAATCGCGGTTAAATTTCAAGCCGTGCGGCCTCAATCTACAAATTATAGAGAGCTATATATTCAAACCACAGTCCAGTTCGGCAGTTCGCGCGGTCAAGTTCCTGCACTTAGAAAATTTCTGAGGCAGAGCAATATGATGACTAAGATTTTTAAGCCGCAAGCAATTCGCAGTTACATTAAACAAATATTCAACAATTGTTCGCAACAGTCAAGTCGTCCGGCATCCATAGTTTACAATTATTACAGAGTCGTTTAAAGTTTTTAGGCTTATTTGTCACCGCCCTCTGGTGCTTCTCTCCCAACCCGCGCGACTTGGTCGTCGGCCTGTACTAGCTGAACGTAGACCTGACTGACAAGGTTGTGGATGGAATGCAGAGTTCGGTTAACTCGCGAGGTATCGCACTCTACGCGGGAGAATTGAACCACCGGTAGAACGCGATTCTCCAGGTCTCCAGCAGCAGCAACCTGCCCAGCCGTCCCGACTCCAGGAAGACTTGAAGTTTCACCAGAAGCCGGGCGACTTAGCGGCCGCTGCCTTTCAGAAGCCATCTCAGCAGGCCGCTGATCCTTGCCGACGTCCGTTGGCGGCTCCCTGTCCGCTACCATGTCAAATAGAATACCGTCCGCTCTTTATCTCTCAACTCGCCCGGCCATCAGCACTAAAGCTTGCAGATCCAACTTTTCTTCTCTCTCCTGCTCTAGGGCGGCCAGAACCTCCTGCATCTTCTTCTCAGCGGCCTCCGTTGCAGACTGTCGTTCAGCTTTTTCCTGCTCCAGGGAGGCCAAAACCTCGTGAATCCTTTTCTCGGCGGTCTCCATCGCAGACCACCGGTCTTGTCTCTCCCGCTCCATGTTGTCCAGTACCTCTTGAATTCTCCTCTCAGCGGCCTCCGTCGTAGACCGTCAGTTTTCTCTCTCTTTCTCCAGGGTGGCCAACACCTCTTGAGTCCTCTTCTCAGCAGCCTCCAGCGCAGACCGCCACTCTTCTTCTTTAACCCGAAGGGCTTCGCCATGTTCCGACACCCTTGCCTGCAAGTCGGCGACTTACTCATAGAATTTGGCTGACCTGTCATCCTGGATGCTTAGCAGAGGCGGATTCAGCGGAGGAAGGAAGGTTGTCAGGTCGCCCGGTTCCATCGCCTTCTCCGCCACACCTGCAGAAAATAGGCGAGCAGTCAGACTCGATCGAATAATGGCGACTTCTCTTAAGAATCTCGGTAGGGCGAGACCTCCGGTCTTGGTTATTTCTCCTTTTGTGACCGGGGTATCAAATCTCAACACCGGTTGCCTAAGTCGCTCGGATTCTATCTGCTTTAGCTTTTCTCTCCATAGCCGCGCGGTTTCTCTTGCTTTGCTTTTAAGTTGAGCCGTGGTCAGGAAGAAGCTCGCCGACGGATTGAAAATTGTGTCCGCTCTCTTCTTCCGTGACCGCGACTTGTAGAATTTTACGATACGCTTAACTTCTCCATGTTTACCTTGCAGGAGAGGAAATTGGGAAGCCTCCTTCTTCCCAGCGATTAGTTTCTTCATCTCTTCCATCTTTTCCCTAAGTTTCTGTTTTTCGGTTCCTTCGGAAACCGTAGCTGCCGGCTCGCCGGGCTTTCCCCCAATGACTTGAACGTCGAGGAGATCGACCTCTTGTGAGACCGTTGATGCCTTCAACAACCAGTCTTGCCGCTCCAGCATCTCCATCTCTTTAAGGATGTCGCTCACTGTCTCGCTAGCCACAGGCGTGTCTTCCAGCTCGTTCAGTTTGGAGGATGGAGTCTGCGGACTGTCGTATACCTCTTTATCCCACGGCTAATACTGCACGCTAGCCGCCCCGGTCTTTACGGATACATTGCGGTTTCTGGCCCGCATCCTCAATGCCTTCCTCTTCATTCTCTCTTCGAGGGTCTCATTCTTTTCCCTCTGCCATTTCAGTGACCAACAATTACTTCTGCCCGTTAGTTCCTTTCTGCAGAAGACAGCGCGACCTCCTGCGACTTATCAGCCTCGCTATCGTCGACCTCGATGACTTCGTCGAGGACGGTCAACTCGCGTGGCTTGGAAGAATCAATACTTTTCTCCTCCACCGCAGGAAATTTTAAGAGGGATTCACCTGATGGCGAGAAGGTGATGTCAAAAGACTTGGTTGTCCCAGTTTGAGGATGTGCGGGTTTAGACACCACTTCGGCCTTAGTCACCGTCGGCGATGTTTCCGCGGCGGACTCCGTCGGTTTCTTTCCAGACCCAGAAGCCGTCGGGGTGATCAGCTTCTCTGTTTTCTCCTCAGGCTTTCAAACAGAGCTTGTCGGTTTCCGGCTCTTTTTTTTCTTCTCCGCCGACCTCTTTTCCAGATCTAACATCATAGACAGAACATCCATATTTGAGAGAGTCACGCCGGCCTGAAGTATGCAAACCGCGAGTGGCGAGTACTGACCCGTGGCTTCGCAGAATTTCTCAGAAATGGCAGAGTTTAGTGCTTTTTATAGACATCGCAGCATTAATGGTAGTCGCGGTCTCCGGCTTAGTCTAACATTTTCGAAATTTCCTGAAATTTGGAAATGTGTGGGGATTATGTTAACCAAGAATCCGCGACTAGTTCGCATGGACTTTTCAAATCGGGCGGCCTGGTATCCTAACCGCCACTCTCAGTATGCCGATCTGTTCTCGCTGAAGACGGGCGGCCCCGCTTCCAGGTCACTGCCAGAGGGACCCCAGGGCAGCCACCCCAGAAGACGAGCCCCACAGCTCGTTAGAGGAAGACCGCCAGGCCGCGCGGCCTACCCTTTTCGTCTCTTTTTACTTGCTTCCTGTCGCCCCTGCCCGGTTCTCCTGTACCCCGGGCAGCCGGTATTTTTAGCCCTGCCCGTATGGGCAGGCCCCCAAGCCTATAAATAGGGGGTGGAGGCACACCCAAAGAAGGCGGACTCGAGTCCAGGAGCTCGCTTGTTAAGAGCTGCGGTCTCGAGCCTAGTGCCTTGCGGCTTATTATCCGGCCGGCTTCTCTTTTCTCCTCCTTAAGTGTAACTGCTTCATCTTTAATAAAAGGAAAGCCCGCCGCAGGAGAGGCATTCAGGCCGCGGCGGGCGAAGTGTGGAGTCGCCGCTTCTTGCGGCTTGCTCTGGTTTCTACTCTAACCGCTAGTAACCGATTACTCAGCAGTCCCTCTTCCTTTTCCCCTCCTTTCCCCAGTGCTTGAACCGTTAGCTGGTGGGTGCTCGATTCCTTTTTGCATTTCGTTCATCAACAGTAAGAAGATGTGTCTCTTTCGAAAAAGGATTAGATATTTTAAAACATTTGCATGAAGGACCGACTGGTGGGCACTATCAAGCTGCTCGCACCGCTCATAAAGTGCTTTGCCCGGGTTTTTACTGGTCTAGCCTGTTTAAAGATGCGCAAGCTTTTTTGAGTAGGTGTGATAGTTGCCAACGGTCGGGAAACATTTACAATAAAAATGAAATGCCGCAAAATTATTTCCTTGAGTGCGAAATTTTTGACCTCTGGGGAATTGATTTTGTTGGCCCTCTTCCGTCTAGCTTCGGGAATAAGTTTATTTTAGTTGTTGTAGATTATGTTTCAAGATGGGCTGAGGCCCAAGCTCTTCCTACTAACGACTCCCAAGTCGTAATTACTTTCTTAAAAAATTTATTTTCTCGATTCGGTACTGCACGAGCCATCGTTAGTGAAAGGGGTTCACATTTTTGTAACGCATAGTTTTCTAAAACTCTTATAAAATACGGCGTTACACATAAGCTTTCAACTGCCTATCACCCCCAAACTAACAAACAAGTTTAAGTAGTGAACAGATAGATTAAAAGAATTTTAGAAAAGACTGTTTTCACCTCTATAAAAGACTGGTCAACCAAATTTGACGATACTCTATGGGCCTAGCGAACTGTGTACAAAACCGCCATCGGTTGTACGCCGTATCAGTTGGTCTATGAAAAATCGTGTCATTTACCCGTAGAATTAGAACACCGTGCTTTTTGGGCCCTAAGGTTTTTAAATTTTGATCCCCACTCTGTCGGCGATTTTCGAAAATTCCAACTTAACGAACTCGACGAGTGGCGCTCTTACGCGTATGAAAATTACAAATTTTATAAAGAGCGAACAAAACGTTTTCACGACAAAAACTTAAGGCACCCAAAAACCTTTAAGTCGGGCGACCAAGTTCTTTTATATAATTCGCATTTACGTTTATTTCTTGACAAGTTAAAGTCACGATGGTCTGGGCCATGTTCTGTAAAAGAAGTTTTTCCGTATGGCACAATATTGATTTCGCACCCTGATAAGGGTGATTTTAAAGTGAATGAGCAGCGTCTTAAACTTTATTTTTGTAGTGATGATATCGGTCCGAACAATGTTAAGTTTCTTCTGCATGAACTTTAAGTAACTTAAGACTTTATATTTTTGTTAAGACTTTAATTATTATTTTGGACAAATTATTGTTGGACAATATTATTTTGTTGCGTTGAGCTCAAATGACGTTTTAAATAAAGGGCGCTCTTGGGAGGCAACCCAAGTTTATTTTTTTTGTTGTTTTCTTTCTTTTACACTTTTTGCCCCGGACGGCTCCGATAAGCTGAAGCTTCTGCGATCGTCTGCTCCAACGCTACTGAATTCATCATGAAGTCCAGAGAAGACATTTCATGAAGATCCAAAGCGCAAGTATGGGGGAGCAGCATCACACAGTCTTTCGCGATTCGCATATCCGGGAAAGTACCTGTTTTTATTAAATTCTATACTTTGAATTCTGTTTTACTTTTACTATGTCCTTCCCCTCCTTTCTCCATTGAGGGCAATGTCCATTTTAAGCTTGGGGAAGGATTTTCACCTTTCTTTTGTTTTAGTTAGAAAAAAATATATATCAAAAACAAAAAAAAATTTTAGTGTTGTTTCTAAAAAATTTTACTTCTCTTTTGTTTTTCATGATTACCTAAAAATATAAACCCAAAAAAAAATAATATCTTTAAAAATCCAAAAAAAAGAATATTTCAAAATCAAAAAAATTTATGTTATTTGTTTTTACTTTAATAGATTAAACTAATTTTAGTATTTCAATAGTACCCCTTATTTTTATTTTGTTTTGCTCAAAATTTCGTATAACGACTTAGCTAATTATAATCTCTCTAATCAATCTTTTTAATTATGTTTCACAAGTAAAATGTTGGTCATGTTGTGTTCCTAATTCACGGTAGCACGTTAACGTGAAATGTTTTTTCTAAAACTCGTGTTTTTATTATTGTTTTTCATTCTTTATTTTCTTTACTTTCTAAAAATGTTTCATCCACTATTTTCCTTTTCATTTTTGGATAATTTGTGTAATGTCAACTTTTGACTAGTGTAGTAGATGTGAACGATCCAAGATTCCTATTTCTTCTATTTTCAAGATAATTTCATTAGTCTTCTTTTATTATCTAAGACTTGTTTTTTTGAAATTTTTCAAAACTAACGCTTTAGATAAATTTCAGAGCATGAAAATGATTTAGGCCATTTTTGTTTTTGTTTGAGCCTTCTCGCCAACCTAAAAATTATTCCCCTAGTTAGCCGTTTTTGAGCCTTTTTCTGATTTCTTTTTATAGCTCCACTAATCATTCCATTTTCACCAAAGCCAAATTTTCCAACCTATTTAATCACACTAACTTTTTGAGTTACATAAAAATTTTATTTTGTGATTAAGTTGTTTTGTGATTTTTGGAGAACTTCTTGAAAAGGTATGCTAAAAAGGAAATGTTTACTTTTGTTTGGCCAATTTCAAAATGAAAAAAAAAAGGAAAATGAAAAGAAAAGAAAAAAATATTGTATTTATGAAGTTTCTGAAACTCTTTATTTTGGTTTAGTTTGATTCTAGCCTCATTATTTATTTTTGAATTTCCACTTCTAATCATTTACTTAAACCAAACATTTCGGTCCTAGTAAGTCCTTTTGATTCATGCTTTTGAATTTTATTTTTAGCTAAGTAAAGAAGGAAAGTAAATTAACTAAGTTTGGATTTGAATTTAGATTTTTGTTATTTGATTGATATAATTATAATGTGTCTCTTGGATCTAGTAACAACTCAATGTGTTTTTTCATTTCATTGCCTTGCTTAAATTTATTTTAAAAAAAATTGTTAAAATCTTGGATGATTTATTTTTATTAATAAAGTTTATAAAAGTTGAAACCATGTTTAAGTAATTGTTTTAGATTTACGTTTCACCTTCTCCCTACTTAGAATTTCGCATAGTACTTGTGTTAGCATAATTAAAACTTTTTGATTAGTCACTTTTATGTTAGCTAATTTTTATTTCTTTGCTTGGGGACAAGCAAAGCTTAAGCTTGGGAAAATTTGAGAGTGCATTTTGTAGTCTAAACTATTAGGAGTTTTTAGTTCTTTTTGTAATTAAATCGTGTTTTTAAAGCTTTATTTTGACCTCCTTTTGTATATATATTAATACCACTAATATTTTCTCTTTTCTTTGCGGGTTTGTAGTTTTTCAGCCAGGATTCGTTGAGCTCAGAATTCGTCGATCAGGCATTCGTCGAACGCCTCCCTTCTCCATTCAACGAACTCTTCCTGGTTTGTCGAACTCCGCCTTCTCTCCCCCATTCATCGAACGCCTGGGTCGACTCGGGAGGAGCTTGTTTGTCTACGCAAGACTTAACGTGTCTTGCGAGTGTCGAGTTGTCAGCGATCGAAAGTAATTTTGAGCACTGTTTGCACCTCGCCTTTTGCTCCGCGCCGACTTGCACTAAATCAAAATATTCCCAAACTGGCGTCGTACGCTTGTGCTCAACCACTTCGTGAGTGACAGATGATGAAGAAGACGCCTGTGTTGACGACATATTCGACGTAGAACGGTAGAATGATAGAAATTACGAGACAATAGAGAGAGGGTGGGGGGATGAGGGGGTATGAAGTGTATGAAAGAGAAAGGAGGGGTTTTATAGGTTTTTTTTTAAAAAAAATTAAAAATTAGTTTTTTTTAGGCTGCAAATAGCAGCCTCAAATGGGTGCCAACGGCTCTTAGAGCTGTTGGTTTCCAACGGCTCTAAGAGCTAGCTCGGGCTTTTCCAATCCCGGGCTAAGCCCGGTAACCGGGCTTTGCCCGGCCCGGCCGGGCCGGGCACCGGGCCGGGCAATTGACCGACTATGGGGCCCGGAAGGGCCCCATGGCCCGGCCTGCCCGGAGCGGGCCTGGCCCGAGACCAGGCCTACCGGGCTTTTCACCGGGCCGGGCAGGTCCGGCCCGATGGGCCCCGTTTTTTTGGACACCTCTAGTGCAAAATATGAATTTGTATTTAGTGTTCAGCCGTTTTTAATATTAATCCTCTCAATTTTTATTTGCTTGTCGTTGCAGCAGCAACGTAGGTTCCTTTGTTCTTAAGAATAAGCTTATTTATATCTGTGATTGTCTATCCAAATGCATTCATATGTTATCACAACGCATGCAGGAGCTTGCGAGCTTGCCCTCTTCTTGTCCTGACAAACCTATAAAATGATAATCGATAAGAATGTTGCTTCACCCAAAAAAACATATTTCAAGTGAGCTAGAAGATTTTTTTTCACTCAAGTGATGGTGGCCTTTTAATGGATGGTTTCAGTATATCTATAGTCTCTCTATCTTGGTTTCAGTTTTGAATGTTTCAAACGTATATGTTGTTGACAATTGAAGCTATTAGCATGTAGCTTCCGGTCAACTTTATATTAGGCAAGTTAACTTGTAGTTTTAATGTGTTGCACTTTAGTTTTATATGCATACATACATTCAAGAATAGATAACAAATTATTATTTTTATAATACATGAGAATATGGTGCACTTGAGTTTTAGGAGATTGTACTTTCCTGGCATGGATATGCCAAGGATGTGTTTGGCGAACAGTTGTGGTGGAAGATGAAGGCACACAAAATAGCACACGCGGCTCCATTTGAGTTCCATCTCCAATGGAAAAGGAGAAAATAGGAGAGGAGGATCTCCATTTGCCACCATGTTTCATTTGCCACAGGAATGGCACGCCAATGGCGCCACAAACGCACCCTAAGGCTTCGTTTGGGAGGACTTATTTTCACCGGTCAAGCGGTTACGACCGCATGAACCGGACCTTCGTAACCGCTTGACCACCGCTTGACCGGTGAAAATAAGTCCTCCCAAACGAAGCCTAAATCTTCACAAACTGGATTTTGTCTCAATAAAACCTATTGGCAGATTAGGAAGAATAAAAGATGATGTTTTGTAGAAAAAAACAAACACACAAGTCTACGTGTCAGCTTTTGTGCTTCAAACTGGTTTGAGGGCTTATGCTCCTTGAAATGATTTCAGACTAAGGAGGCTGAGGCAGTCAGAAGAATCAATAAAGATTCAGGCGTTTTACTCTAGTGCTAAGAACTGATGTTAACTGAATAGTTTTCTATGTGATTTTCATTGTGGGTTTAACCTAAACTTTCTAACAGCAGAATAGGGTAAATTACCACTTGTTCATATATATATTCTTAGATCCATCACTACCAAATTGGAACAGAGTTAACAGATATCTATCAATGGTGATTCCTTGCAACTTCAGTTTGCATAGTGCAATTCTCCATTGCTTCCTCTTCTTGACAATTCATGAATTTTCCTCCCAGGGACTCTCCAAGCTATGAAAACATGCACATCTGCAGATAAATTATTAATCATCTTACGAGCATTTTGATTTGAGGAATGTTTCATAGCCTTAAACACATTAAACATGATATGTTTATCTCCAATTTGAAAATTGAGATCATCGGGCTCCACAACTATTATAGCACTTATCATGGCTAAAAAGAGTCATCCTAAAATCAATAACCTATGCTGTGAACTGCAACACATGCAGAATGGAAGAAAACGGGAAATGGTGATTTGGTCATGAACTATGCGTGCACGTGTGTTGATTAGTGTGCGCACACGTGTGCAATTAGCCATGCATGTGTGGTGCCTTGAAGGGCCCATATATTCATTGCATGAAAGGGCCAAATTTAGAAAATAAGTATGGCATGTACCAAAAAAGCCAAACTAACAAGCCACTGAGGATTCGGCAGGCTAGCATTATATTCTGATAATTATATAGGAAAGGCATAATTTATATGTGATTGCATCTAAAAGAAAGTAATAACTAATAGATGTATCAACTCTTTCCCCCATTTATTGCATAGAAGTGAATAAAATGTTACCTTAGAAATTGCAAAATAGAAAATAATTGTAAATATATAAACCAAATTCTTAAGAAACAATTGATACATCTCATCTGGATGTTGAAACATTACATACAAAAACCAAATTCTTAAGGAACAATTGATATATCCTCATCTGGATGTTAAAACATTTGATATATCTTCATCTAGCTTAACAAGCAGATCTATTGCTTGAATTGTTAATGTGTAGGGATAGCAGGAGAAGACAAAAAATTGCAGCTTATTTGTCAATTGCAGTTCTTCTGTGCTGCAGTTCACAGCTTTTAATTGCAGCTATGCTGCAGCTCACAGTTCACAGCTATGCTGCAGCTATACATGAAGAAGTAATTTACACTAATTCAAATAATCATATGCAGAATGGAAGAAAATGGGAAATGGTGATTTGGGCATGAACTATGAGTGCATGTGTGTTCATTTGTGTGCGCACACGTGTGTAATTAGCCATGCATGTGTGGTTCCTTGAAGGGCCCATATATTCATTGCATGAAAGGGCCAAATTTAGAAAATAAGTATGGCATGTACCAAAAAAGCCAAACTAACAAGCCACTGAAGATTTGGGAGGCTAGCATTATATTCTGATAATTATATAGGAAAGGCATAATATATATGTGATTGCATCTAAAAGAAAGTAATAACTAATAGATGTATCAACTCTTTCCCCCATTTATTGCATAGAGGTGAACTAAATATTACCTTAGAAATTGCAAAATAGAAAATAATTGTAAATATATATATATATACTAGCATCTTCGAACGGGCTCCGCCCGTTCTCGATGCGTCGCTGCGGGTTTCGCCCGCTTGGCAACGACATGGGTCGTGGGCGGCAGCAGGTGTCGTGGACTGCGATATTGGTCGTGAGTGCGACATTTGTCGTAGGTGGCGACATTGGTCGTGGGCGGCGATATTGTTCGTGGGCGGCGACATTATTAGTGGGCGGCGACATTATTCGTGGGCGGCAACATTGTTCATGGGCGGCAACAATGGTTGGGGGCGGTGACAATGTGTCGGGGCGGCGACATTGTGCAGGTGCGGCGACATTTTTCGGGGGGCGGCGCCAATGTTCGGGAGGGGTGACATTGTCCTTTTCTATACGCAACACTTCAAGCTCACCATCATAGATCTTTGATAAAGAACATTAATTTTAAGAAGTAATAACAAAAAAATATGATTGTAACATGCAAAGTTCATACTTGCACTTGCAATGAAAAAAGCTCAGAACCAAGTCCATACTTGCAATGCAAAATATCTCAAAAGACAATACATTTTGCAGCATTGATTACAAATCCATAACCAAAATATCAGAAGAGCATTTCGCAATGAAAAAATCCATGAGCACGCGAGATGTATATAACAGCAGCATTGATACCAAATATGTATTCAAAAAATTAAAACTGCAAAAACCCCAAAAAACCCGTCAGAATCTCGCAGTTGAACCCATTTCAAAATATTAGCAGCTCCTTATGCAGCAATAGATTTCATTCAGTGATCTCGAAAGACTCTGTTTCAATCAAAGATTTAAAGATAAATCATTAGTTAACAGTTTTGAAATGTGTTAAAAAACAATATTTCAACCATAACATATATTTCTTGTTATGTATTAACTTCTTATCATATCGATAACAAAATTTCACTCTTCTCCAGCATCCAAGCCACTTGGCACTGCTGGGATAATTAGCCTAAAACCTTCAACCCTAGAATGCAGACCATTAGACCATCTGGCTGTACCCTCTCTGCAAACTTCATCGCAGTATTCATAATCGTTGTCGGTGGTAGCAGTGATATTGCAATTTTTATCTATTGAGGCTGACAGAGCTGAAAACAAACGACAGTATTTAACATGTAATACATATTTAGGTTATGTAAAATGCACAAAATTAGTCTTCGTAAAGTATGAACCTCTTACGTTGGACCGGGACACCCCTGTTTTGCAATGACGGCGCCGCCTCAGATTGATTTTGGTTTGCCATCTGCATGCGTTTGAAATGAAGTAGGGATCCAAATTAGAATAGTAGATCAAAATTAGGTCTGAATTAGGGCATCCTATGGATTCTGGTGCAAAACAAAAAAAATATTTATCAAAATTGATTAAACATTTCAAAGACTTGAGGAAAACAGACAATACATTTCAAAGCAGTTAATATTCAATTTTTGCCGAAAATCTCACAATACGGTGAGAATTTTACAAACCATCAAAAAGGACAATAATACAATGATAATACGATAGTTTGACATACAATTTGTATTACTGCCGAATTGGAAGTCATTTCACAATCAACACCAATCACGGTGACTATTCTGCAAAAAAAAATTATTTAACGGTTGATTGGAGTAGTTGTAGTGTTGTGAAAATAATGAGCAATCGACCTACATTGGAGATACGTTGCATGTTGTTGTCTATGTTGTGCAAATATTTCTTTATAAATAACGTTCATTGTGTAAATGCATTCTTGACCAGCTATCTTGTCATTCTTTATCAGAGTTTTTGTTTTTTCACTGGACACACCTCGCGATAAACCTACGTACAACTGGCCATGACTGAACACATTATTTGGCAGATATATTCCAACATTTTTGATTGTTTGGCCTTGTGATTTATTAATCGTCAGTGCAAAACTTAGCCTCAATGGAAACTGTTTGCGCGTTAATTGAAATGGCAGTCTAATATCTTCAGCTATCTTTAATGGTATTCGTGGTAAGAAGACCAAATTCCCTTGAAAGTGGCCTGTTAAAATCTCTGCTTCTATTACATTTTTCGCAAACTGGCGACAAATAAGTCGTGTTCCATTACGTAGACCTATCTTTGAATCAATATTTCTGATTAATATGATAGAAACTCCGATTTTTAACTTTAGCTTATGGGGCGGTAAGTTACCTGGCGTCAATGAATTTAGAAATTCAGGTTTATACAAATCTCTCCTATCATCAACGACAGAATCATAAGAGTAGTATACAACTTCTTCGCCTGGGAATTGTAGTAGAGTGGTGTTGTTCAATATATTCACATGTTCATTGAGCGGTGTTAATAAAGCTCTGTCTCGAATATAATCTTTACCACCAACGTGCATCCCTAAACCTGGGAATGTCACATCTATTAAATCTCCAATAGATTTCTCACATTCCCATGGCATCCCCATTGTATCAGGGATTCTAATCATATCGTCTTGTATAGTCATTTCCAAATCATTTCCAACTCGGAGGAGATATTTAGAGAAGCTGTTATCATTTTTGGCTCGCATATTTTCTGTTATAGTTAATATCTTGACATGACTCCATAAATGTGATTGAACGATGCTTGCATTAATTATTTGTGCTCTTGTTCAGTTAACAACAACCGGAAGTACCTGTCGAAAATCGCCTCCCATAATGATAATTTTCCCGCCGAATGGCTTGTCTACATCAGTAACATCACGTAATGAACGATCAACTGTTTCGAATGCCTTTCTATCGGCCATGGGTGCTTCATCCCAAATTATGGCTTTTGATTATCTGATTACTTCTGCAAAATCCGACTGTTTTGTAAAAGAACAGAATGATTTGTAGTCCAATTTAATGGGTATTTGTAATTTCGAATGTGCATTCCGACCTCCCGGTAAAAGGGTAGCAGCAATACCAGAAGTAGCTGTAGCAAAAATGATGCATCCTATTTTCCTAAATGTGGCAAGAATTGCACGGTACAGATATGTTTTTCCAATTCCTCCAGGCCCATCAACAAAAAAACACTCATGGGCTTTGTTCTTTATTGCCTCGCTGATCACATTGTAAGCGTGTAACTGACCTTCATTGAGCAACGCAACTGCGTTAAGATCATCTCGTGTAATAGGTATTGATAATTTGTCTTCTATAAGACTGGATAGGTTATTGAAATCATTGAATGATTCATTGACGGGTGGTAAATCAAACTCTGTAATAGATCGTTTATGTTGCTTCAGAATATCATTGAGGCTATGAAGTACTTTATTCATAATAAAGAACTCGTTGGTCGTGCTAAAACTTGGATAATCTTCGATCATGCTTGTATAATTTTCATCCCAAATACTTCTGACATCGACTGGTTCACAGAAGATCAATATAGTAGCGAACAGTCTTCTCAACGCGGATGGCATCCTGAATACTCGAGCCTCAAGTAGACATTCTCGAATACTGTTATCATTCTCAAGCAAACCATAGTTATGTGCAGCATTCTTAAAAGTGATGCAGTGCATACCATTGACAGTTAATAGTGAATCGAATGACTTTGGACCTGGTACGTGATTTAGAAGCATGCGTAAATAGTATCTTTCGCTATCAGCAAGGGGTACTGAAAAAATTCTATCAATCACCCTTCGATTTCTGATCCTTTTTCTCCAAAAATTTTGTTGTTTGAACCATCGATAATATTTTGGAAAATCTCTGTACAAATAGAGGTTTTGCTCTCTATGTTGTGAATAAACACTAAAAAACTCTGTCAACATTGTTTTCGAATTGCGATCATCCATTAATATCGATGAAATTGACTGTTCACCATAAAATTGTATCTGATGTTTGTTAGGTAGATGTATTTGTAATCGCTCTACGGATGGATATATTCGACTCATCTGGAACTTGAACGTTCTCCATAATGACTCAGGCAGGCACAACCATCTGTCGTCAACATAATTGTTTATTTCATCTTGATTAGTACCAGGACGGACCTCAAAAGAGACATGATCGGGTCCCTTATATACGTACTTGTATAAATATTTAATGCTATTGATACTGCTGCAAATCTCAACATTTAGATGACAATCATATTTTAAAAGCAACCATGGAATATATGGAACTACCCATCTATTATAAACATTGAAAGCTGCATTTCTGCCTAAAGTAATATTCCTGTTATCATTCCTTCTTCGATACACTGGGTAAGCATCATTCCCTTGTATTGTCGCTTCTGCATACTGTTTAGGAAAACCTATGTTACATATATGATTCTTCATACATTGTGCATTTGGTTTATAAGGTCCACATGACCCGTGAATCATGTGTTTTATTACGGACTCGTACAGCGCAGGTTCCTGGTCTCTATAAGGTATCTCAGCTCGTACAACTGAATCGTATTCGTCAGGGGAGGTTAATTTGTCTGTCGGATCCAATAACACCAACATGTGAACATGCGGTAACCCCCTTTTTTGAAATTCAATGACATGAACATGTCCGACGACCTTCCTAACACGCCTCTGTGGAATATATCTTTTTTGAGCTCCTCGTATTTAGAACGAAATATCCTAGTTAGGAGATCTGGACGGTCATACGGAGCTTGTCCTTCCATGAGCTCATCTTTAATCTCCTTCCAACATGGATTGCATGTCATGGTTATAAAGAAATCTGACTTGCCGCTGTGCTGAACAATTGTCATTGCATCTTGATATTTTTGATACATATCTCTTGGGTTGCCATTAAATGAAGATGGTAGTATGATTCTTTTTCCGACGTTACCTAATTTGAAATAACACGGTAAAGTGCTTGTTAATAATGAAACAATATACTTATATTCTCAAGACGAAGTGAGTTTATCCTACCAGCTGTATTTTCACCCTCACAAAAACAATCTTGCAACCCCGAATATAGTTCTGCGCGCAGGTCACTTTGATGTGATCTAATAAACCGCAATTTCTGAGTTTCTATTTTTACATAATTATCGACCACATACTGTTGTAGTAACCTTCCGCTGCACAGTAATATCGAATTGGAAGCAGCAAAAATCTTGAGAAAATTCAATAAATAGTTAGAAAAAATGCATGAGTAGTAAAAACGTGACATCTGAAAAATGTGTAAAATAAGTGGTGATTACCTGAAGCATATATGAATAGTAATCACAACATGTGATTTTTGAGTTTGTGATTGACTGTAAATTGCTAGACCAGCCAAATGTCCCCAACGATAACAACAAAGGATATTGAAGTGGGTCGTAGTAGCCAGAGTATTTTTGGACATTCTGAAGGTGTCCTCCAATTGTTTGAACAATGATATCTCTTTCTTGCGTTGGTTGCCCTTCTTCTTGTCCAACTAATATAGCTGCAACTAGAGAGGCCCAAGGCATAGTGTATTGATGTAGATTGGAAGGGCGTTCTTTTATAAGCAACTTGCATTCATGTATGTTTGGTTGACGCGATAGTTGTCTGAACATTTGAACGAAGGGATTGAATATATCCAATATGCGTGTTACTGTCTGTAGGACCTCAATCCTAAGCTCATTATTTTCTTGTAAACGATTTGTTGTCTCATGCTCGGTGTCGTAGATGAATAGCTGAAGGAAGCGTGGTCTTAGACCATGATCTGGTTAGGTTTCCGATGCGATGATATATGGATCCGTGTGCCCGAAAGCTATAAATTCCTTGGTGAAATGAGGCTATCGTGTTGTCAAGAGTTACACCCAATGACGTGAAGGAGAAAACATGGTTGTATGCGCGCAGATGTTGCCTGAAATGCTGACCTTTCTCAGATTGATCGATGTAGAGATTGAGTAATTCTGTAGGTGCTGGGATTTCAGGTATTGATATTCTTCCTCTGTTAAAACACATTGAGCTTGTCTCTCGTTGAAATAGTCTAGCACGACAATGGGGACAGGTTGTCGGTGAGTGTAGTTCAAAGCGTGTTTCAGTGTGTGCTGGATAGAAATTTCTAGCGCAATTACGTTGAATATATGTCCTTGTGGTTGCATTATGTTCCTTGTCGTCTTCTTCGACACTATCATTTTCTGTGTCAGAACTATCATTGTTGACTGATTCAGTTGCTTGGGTGAAGTATTCAGGCATTTAGTGATTATTTAGAAGTACAAATACATAAATGAGTGAAGTCACAGAGATAGTTACTCGTGTGTACCGTGAGAGATTGTTGCAGGCCGGGTGGATATTGAACTTTCGCCTATTTCGAAAGTTGAACGCGTGTTCATAACATTAGATATCCCTCTTCGTTGATCTTCACGAACATGTCGTTGTCCTCGTCTTCGGGTATTTTCGGCAGCACATTGTTGAACTGTCATATTGCTTCGTCGTGTACGGCAATAATTGCGGTGCAATAAGTGATTACGATTTTATGGTAGTTGTGTGATAACAGAGAATTAAATTCACATGCATGAGATATTATGTTAAGGGATATCTCATACTTGGGTAGGTAATACCTGGAGTCAGTAGATTTTGAAGCAGCTCTTGGCTTGCAATTGTTGGGGTTGTTGTCGGCGTTGAAAGCTCATTTATTTGAGAAGTTGAATGCATGGTCACATCGTTTGTCGATGTTCTTTCTTGCGCTTCATGACAACTGCGTTGTGCATGTTTTCGTTTATTTTCTTTAGTACGTTGTTGTTCAGTCATATTATTTCGTTGTACGCGGGTAGAATCGCGGTGCAGTAAGCGTGTGCGACTATCTGATAGTTGTACGCATATTTCGTCAATGTATTGCATTCACATATTATTTTTTATTGTGTTTAAAAATGTTTATAAAATTGGGCAGATAATACCTGGAGTCAGTAGATTTTGAAGCAGCTCTTGGCTTGCAATTGTTGGGGTTGTTGTCGGCGTTGAAAGCTCATTATTTTCATAAGTTGAATGCATGGTCACATTGTTGGTCGATGTTCTTTCTTGCGCTTCATGACAACTGTGTTGTGCGTGTTTTCGTTCATTTTCTTCAGCATGTTGTTGTTCAGTCGTATTATTTCGTTGTACGCAAGTAGAATCGCGGTGCAGTAAGCGTGTGCGACTATCTGGTAGTTGTACGCATATTTCATTAATGTATTGCATTCACACATTATTTTTCATTGTGTTTAAAAATGTTTATAAAATTGGGCAGATAATACCTGGAGTCAGTAAATTTTGAAGTAATTCTTGACTTCCTGTTTCTTCCATTGTTTATAATGGGTTCTGATTGTTGAAGAGTAATGTCTGAAAAACAATTTACAGGAGTTTAAATGACGTTCGACTCCCAGATAGTAGCAACATTGCATATAGGAACGCCTGGAAATTGTAGAAGAGTAGTGTTGTTCAATATATTCACATGCTCATTTAGCGGCGTTAATAAAGTTCTGTCTCGAATATAGTTTTTATCGCCAACGTGCAACCCTAAATTTGAACCCTTGAATCACCGAATACTTATAAGATTAGCGTAAACGCGTCCTATAAAACTGAACGGAAATTGAGAACATGGATGTTGTATGTGCAAATGGATTTTGTTTGTTAGATGATTCCTAACAAATGACGCTATAACTCGTGCGTTTACGACCGCCAACACCGTACCAAACGGAGCCAAGCAATAGTTAAGTTGATCATGACATGAACACTTGCATAAACAACGTGCAGCAATTATATGGCATCAACAATCATGAAATATACATGAGGACTATAAAATGGATACATTATGAAAATAATTGTTGGGGAACATAGCAAGTGAATGGATAACATAAACTGCAACTAAGCGAACTCAAATCCCATTTTAAAACCAAGAAAACACTCATATCCTATTACTGCTCAGACTTTTTGGGGGGTGTTTTATGTTGCAGGTCTGATTTTCCTTCCTACGGTAGAAATAATCGAATAGCTTGTAATTAGATTTTTAGATATTTTAAAGTTTGATTACCTGGAGAAGAGGGAATTTGGTTTGTGGTAAGGAGGCTCAGCACATGTATTTTAGTAGAGCACTGATAAATATTTGGCTTGCATTTCTATATGCATGGCCAACATTAGAACATTCATGTTCATTGTTTCTCCATCACGTGTCCTTAGAATTTCAAAAATATATAAAAATACCCATTTAACTTATGGAACATACATACTTAAAATGCACATTTATAAAAATATTAAAGATTCCCATATCATCCAAAACATAGTATGCCTCTTTAGGTGGGTATGTATTGTTTGAGTACACTTCATACAACCATTTTAAGTATGTATGTCTCATAAGTTAAATGGGCGCGATGACATGCAAATGTATATAAAAATCATCTTATTAACCAATCCATCCGAAATTCGGATAAAATTTATATCATCCAAAGGTATATTAAAGATTCCCATATCATAAGTGAATGTGTATGCGGAAGGAATTATGGCTTTTACGTTGAACTGCTTAAAATTGTGAAGTTGAGCTAATTTAAAACACACCATAGTGCAATGAAAAACTAATCAAATTAAATTTAATTGTTGTAAAGAAATTAAAGAAAGCAATTCAATATTCTATGCATGTAATTAAAGGAAGCAATTCAACATAAAACACCCCCCAAATACTTATAGCTTGTGTTGTTCTTCAACATGAAGCAAACGCAAAAGAACACAATGCATAGTTTGGTTTGAAGAAAACTAAAATATAAGAAGAGATCGCGTTAATTGCGATTAAAGAAGAAGTAATTAATTTGAATTCCAAATCATGAATTAAGGAAAATGAAGAACAACATCCCCTGAAGACAATACTTATTGTTTGCGTATTAATTATGAATTACTTATAGCAACTGGTAGGTGACTGTTATTAGCACTGCACTTTTGGATATTCGCACTTTATTTACTCTTAATTTTCCGCGCCTTTTGAAAATACTCCTTGTACATGTATTTTTAGAAAAAGTGTTCAACACGAAAGTTGTAGATCTCGACGAGATCTACAACTTTCGTGTTGAACACTTTTCCTAAAAATGCATGTATAAAGCGTATTTCTAAAAATACGCTCAGATTTCGCGCCTTTTGAAAATACTCCTTGTACATGCATTTTTAGGAAAAGCGTTCAACACGAAAGCTGTAGATCTCGTCGAGATCTACAGCTTTCGTGTTGAACGCTTTTACTAAAAATGCATGTACAAGAAGTATTTTCAAAAGGCGCGGAAAATTAAGAGTAAATAAAGTGTGAATATCCAAAAGTGCAGTGCTAATAACAATCACCAAAATTATAGTCACAGACGACCAAACTAAAGAACAACCGGTAGGTACTTTTATGCTAGGGATATTTGTAGGTTTATAAAAAAAAAAGTTCGGTACACTTCATCCAAAACATAGTATGCCTCTTTAGGTGGGTATGTATAGTTTGAGTACACTTCATACAACCATTTTAAGTATGTATGTCTCATAAGTTAAATGGGCGCGACGACATGCAAATGTATAGAAAAATCATTTTATTAACCAATCCATCCGAAATTCGGATAAAATTTATATCATCCAAAGGTATATTAAAGATTCCCATATCATAAGTGAATGTGTAGGCGGAAGGAATTATGGCTTTTACGTTGAACTGCTTAAAATTGTGAAGTAGAGCTAATTTAAAACACACCATAGTGCAATGAAAAACTAATCAAACTAAATTTAATTGTTGTAAAGAAATTAAAGAAAGCAATTCAATATTCTATGCATGTAATTAAAGGAAGCAATTCAACATAAAACACCCCCCAAATACTTATAGCTTGTGTTGTTCTTCAACATGAAGCAAACACAAAAGAACAATGCATATTTTGGTTTGAAGAAAACTAAAATAGAAGAAGAGATCGCGTTAATTGCGATAAAAGAAGTAATTAATTTGAATTCCAATTCATGAATTAAGGAAAATGAAGAACAACATCCCGTGAAGACAATACTTATTGTTTGCATATTAATTATGAATTACTTATAGCAACTGGTAGGAAAATTATATTCACAGGCGACCGAACTAAAGAACAACCGGTAGGTACTTTTATGTTGGGGATATTTGTAGGTTTATAAAAAATAATGTTGGGGGTTCTTTTCTCCAGTAAATTTTTCAGGCAAGTCTTCTTCTGGCAACCTGAGAGATTTTCTTGGGTGAGGAATCAAAAAAAGGGGGAAAACCTTCACTCTTTCTTGGTTTTGGTGTCTTTTTCCCAGCTTTTTTATAACTACTAAATAACTACAGCATGTGATAACTACTAAAAATATTAAAGATGGGAAAATAGCTACAGCACGGGATGCTTCCCAACTAAGTCTTCAAATCTAAATAACTCAGTTTGTGTTTTTTTACTGCGCCTATAAAATAAAGGATTATGTGTACTATTCATGAATTGTAAGAATATGATAAAATGTGATGGTTAGAGAAAGAGAACATTAAAAAAAGTTTTTTCAGTGAGATCCAAGCATAACCACTTCATAAATTCTGCTTGCAAAATAAGCTAAAGAAATACATATATAAAACAGGGAAAACAATTTAAGTGGAGACAGCGAGATCCAAGCATCACCATGGAGTAGGAAAAAATTAAACAGGAAACTTTCTGGGCAAACAATTTAACTGGAAACTCCGGCACCAACATTATGAAAAAAACATATACTAAACAGGGCAAACAATTTAGCTGGAAACCTACTGGGCAAGAGATCAAAGCATAAAAGTGGAGATAAAAAACCCATAGAAAAGTGAAGCCTAGGTGAGAAAACTTACCGTCGAGGAGGATAATTATCTCCGGCACCACCGTCCGACGGAGTAAGGTTCAGCAGCGGTTATGCCGCAGGCGTCTGTGGGAAGAGGGCTGAAGCGGCATGGGGAAAGAGAGCAATTGTAAGCATTATTGGCAGAAACAGTATTCTAAATGGGTGAAAGGTTAAGAGGGAAGAAACATTATTGGCAAGACCTGAATTCGGCCGGAAATTTGAGTGTTCTGCCTGAAAGGTTAAGAGGGAAGAAACATTATTGGTTGATTGATTTAAACGGGATTCTTAATTTCTGGAGCCATACAAAACTGAAGCCTAGATTAGAAGACTTACTGTGTAGGCGGAGAAATATCTCCGGCACCACCGTCCGACGGAGGGCACCACCGTCCGACGGAGGGCAACACCGTCCGACGAAGCAAGGTTCAGCAGAAAAAGTCCCTTGTTTTCGGCGGAGAAAGATGTCCGACACCACCGTCTGCGGGAAGAGTTCCGAAGCGGCAGGGGGAAAGAGTTCTGAACCAACGGAGGGCACCACCGTTTGACGGAGCAAGGTTCGGCGGAGAAAGATGTCTGGCACCACCGTTTGCGGGAAGAGTTCTGAAGCGGCAGGGGGAAAGAGTTCTGAACCGGTAGGAGGAAGAGCTCTGAAGCGGAAGGAGGAAGATCTTCGGCGTGGCATGCGGCAGGAGTTAAAGGCGCTGAGGCGTGCCGTGCGGGAGGTAAAAAGGTCTTCATCAACCGGCCTGCTGCTTTCAACCGGCCTGTTGCTTTCGGCGGACATGACAGGAGAGAAGAGTTCGGCCTGCTGCTTTCGGCGGACACGACAGGTGAACAGCGGGATTTGGGGAAGGAACCGGCTGGATGTATGTGTTGGATTTATGTGCATGTTGCAATCCAACGGTGGCAACGGTTTGAAGGATATTGGATCCAACCGCTGAGATCAAAATCTTGGTGTGATTGATGAATATGTATATTCATTTATATAGTAAAGATATATATATATATCCATATCTAAAAAATAGATTTTTAGAGTACATAAACTTAAAAAGGAATTATAAAACACTGTTCTATGTTAACAAAGGACCCATATTTCATTGCATGAAAGGACCAAATTTAGAAAATAAGTATGGCATTTGCCAAAAAAGCCAAACTAACAGATTTGGTAGGCTAGCATTATATTCTGATAATTATATAGGAAAGGCATAACTCATATGTGATTGCATCTAAAAGAGAGTAATAACTAATAGATGCCTCAACTCTTTCCCCCATTTATTGCATAGAGGTGAATAAAATGTTACCTTAGAAATTGCAAAATAGAGAATAATTGTAAATATCCATATCTAAAATATAGATTTTTAGATTGCATAAACTCAAAGGAATTATAAAACACTATTCTATGTTAACAAAAAAACTAATGAGAAAATAACAAAAATTAGGTAGAGAGGGAGGGGAGAAAGTTGAGGAGAAATGTACCATGATCATCATGCTTAACAAAACCAAAAGATGGCATATAATATCATATTGTCTAATAAGTCGCATAAAAACACAATCTTAGGTTCACCACTTCAACGAGACTCAAAATGGAAGCAATCAAACAGAAAACAACAATTTAATGTTACTGTTCATCTCCTAACTTTACAGCAGCAGATGAATTTTACTATTCATCATCAACTACAAACTAACTACAATATCAAGAAAATGAAAGCAAAATTCCAGCTTTCTTGGGATCTAGCGATGCAAAAACAGCAAACTCAAGTTTTCTTCATCAACAACTACTCCTTCAGCAACAATCAATCACTGCTAAACTCCTACAGCTATAAGAACAGAGCTGGCCTAAACAGCAACCTACACAGGACTCACAAGTGAAGCACAAAGCAATTACAGAAATCTCAATAAATTCATATTTTTCATCAATCACCTACAAACTAACAACAATCTCAAGAAAATGAAAGCAAAATTCCAGCTTTCTTGGGATCTCGCGATGCAAAAACAGCAAACTCAATTTTTCTTCATCAACAACTACTCCTACAGCAACAATCAATCACTGCTAAACTCCCACAGCTATAAGAACAGAGCTGGCCTAAACAGCAACCTACACAGGACTCACAAGTAAAGCACAAAGCAATTACAGAAATCTCAATAAATTCAAATTTTTCATCAATCACCATCCCTACATTCGGCAATATTAATCCCTTTTATAGGGTTACAACGACAGCAAAAAAATGAAACGAAATGCATCAGTTAATCCCCAAACCGTTGGAGAAGAGGTGGGGAAAAATCATGGCCTGGTCGTCCGGGAATGGCGGCAGGCCATGGAGGTGTTGACGGTTGCGGGCGGAAGAGGCGCGTGAGGTGCAGCTTTAGACGCGTGCAGCAGCAAACTCGGGAAGGCGCAGCTCGCGAGCCCTAGCCGACGTGGCGTGCCATGGATGAACCGGGGATGAAGCGTCGTGCCTGGATCAATCGGGGAAGAGGAACAGTAACTGGACCGGCTGGGAGATCTGAACCGGCCACATATAGGATTTTAACACATTTATATATCTATACTTCTATACTATATTAAAAAGAAATATGGATGGTCTGTCAGTAGTGTGTCCACAAAAATCACTAAAAAATTCTAACCATTCGATATCACTACAAAATAAAACCACCGTCCGATTTTGTTCGCAAAAACTAACGCAACCCGCATAAAACCTGCAACCAGCGAAACCCTCCTTCCCGATCCCCAGCACTCACTCCCCCTCTCCCCGATACCCTATCCCGACCGAAGGCGAAGGCACATCCTTCTTCCCGATTTCGCAGAGATTCATCTCCGCCGAACTTCTGCTTCCTTCAGCGACATCAATGAAGGGTATTTCTCTCCAACCTACCGTTGCAGATTCATTCTTTATGATCTCCTCTTACAACTTCTCTCCTCTTCCAGGCTGTCCATTTCTGCAACCGATATCAGCATGTGGCGTCTCTTTTCTTAATGGTATGTAACTATTCTTCTACTTTTGAATGGTATACAGCTTATCTTCTTCCTCTTAATGCCATGTACCGCCTCTTCTTCCTCTTAATGCCATGTACCGCCTCTTCTTCCTCTGAATAGTATGCGACTTCGTTTTCTACAACAATGCCCTACTCTCTTTCTTAAGGTATGTGCTTGCTTCTCTCTCCCAAAAAATGTTCTAAATGCCCCTCTAGATTTTCTAAAGTACCTGCCTACACTTTTTTGCATTTTCTTCCTACATTTCTCTCCACAAACTGCTCCGACCACTCAACTATGACTTAATCTAAGGTCTCGGAAGAAAACCAGAGGGTTCAACTAAGGCTAAATTTTTTCGACATTGCTTAGCTCTTTCTTTGATCAGTTATTAATTGGTTTCAATTTGTTTTTTTGATCTTCAGCTGCTTTTAATTGTTTACTCAGAACCTTGAAGAAAGGCTGATTTAATCATTGTTTTTTATTTATACTATATTAAAAAGAACACTCTTCACAGTAAGATTATGTTATGAAACTACTAGAGAGAGAGATCTAGAGAGGAAGAAGGAAGACGGCTAGGGTTAAAGAGGAGAATAGAAGTACCTTGTAATAATCTTGCATACCCATCCAAAGAGGGGTTCCGGGTTATATATACCCGGAACCAAGGGGGGCCGGCAAAAGGGGCTGGCCGGCCCCAATAGGGGCTGAACCGGTTTGGTTCAGCCCCAATTAACCGGTCTTCAGAGAGTGGGGGCTGAACCGGATGGTTCGGCCCCGTTGCCGCCACCTTCCTGTCGCTCCTGACGCTTGTACTGTCTCCCAAACAGCCGCGACTCGGCCCCGAGCGTAACATTCCCTTCCCCATCAACCACCAGCTTGTCCCCAAGATGGTAATCGGGATAAAGCTCCTTGAAATCCAGCAGATCAACCCAAGAATTGTGTGCCCCTGAGAAATTTTTCCACTTGACCAACAGCTCTGGACGGTACTCCGCACCTCGCCGTTTCCACTTGAGTAACACCACGTCCTCAGGAAGGGGGCGAAGCTCGCCCGCATTGGTGACCTCAGGTAAAAGAGCACTTGGTTGCACATTGGCATCCACCTTCCGTTTGAGCAATGAAACATGAAACGTCGGGTGAATGCGAGAACCCGTAGGGAGATCCAGCTTGTAAGCTACCGGCCCCACCCTGCTGAGTACCCCTAATAATATCGAGGAGATAACTTCTGGCTGAAGCGACGAGCGACAGACAGTTGACGGTACGGTTGAAGCTTGAGGAAGACTTCATCACCAACTGCAAATTCCCTCTCCTTGCGATGCTTGTCAGCGTGGAGCTTCATACGGTCCTGGGCAAGGCGGAGGTTGTCGCGTAGTGTCACCAGCATGCGATCCCGATCGCGCAGAGCCCGATCAACGGCGGGCAAAGCTGTGCTGCCCGGCTCATAGCTGCTCAAGGTCGGCGGGGGGCGGCCGTAAACAACCTCAAAGGGGGTCATTTTGCTGGCAGAGTGATAAGACGTGTTGTAACAGTACTCGGCCCAGTGCAACCAATCCGGCCATGTGTGAGGCTCGTCCATCACAAAGCAACGCAAGTATGTCTCGAGGCCCCGGTTTAAAACCTCTGTTTGCCCATCGGTCTGGGGGTGGTTTGACGTACTGAAGCGTAAACACGTTCCTTGCAGACGAAACAACTCTTGCCAAAAATTACTCAGAAAGGTTGGGTCCCGATCAGAAATAACAGCACGAGGAAGACCATGCAAGCGAATAATCTCCCGAGCAAAAAGTGCAGCTACAGACTCGCCAGTATAAGGGTGACGCAAAGCAATGAAATGCCCATATGTGGAGAGCTTGTCCACAACCACCAGAATCACTGATTTGCCCTGAGACTTGGGCAACCCGTCGATGAAATCCATGGAAACGGTGTCCCAAATCTGCTGCGGAATTTCCAAGGGAACAAGCAGTCCAGCCGGAGAGATCGTCTCGTACTTCTGTCGTTGGCAGATCTCACACTGTCGTACAAACTGCTGTATGTCGCGCCGCATAACGGTCCAGAAGGCATTGGCTCGGGCCCTCTGAAGGGTACGAAGCACACCCGCATGCCCGCCAATAGGTGAAGAATGGAACTCATGCATCATGATAGTCTTCCACGCTGAAGCTGGAGGAATAACCACCCTGCCATGGTGGTAGAGGCGACCATTCTGAAGATGATAGCCGGCTTCCACGACCTCGCCACGCAGCAAAGCCTCCACTAGAGAACGGAGCGTGGGAGTACGCATAACCTCGTCCTGTATCTCATCCAAGGAGTCAACAAGTGGCTCGGTGATGTGGGCAACAGTAGATTCAGAGATGCGCGAGAGAGCGTCTGCTACCACGTTCCCCTTGCCCTGCAATAGCCAACATTTCCTTCACATAAGTAGACAGCACCAAGGTCCGTGGAGCGAGGGCCTTGTTGTAGAAATCCAACGGTCGCCCCTCCTGCATCAAAACCGCCCTGATGCCCACCCCCGAGACATCCGTCTCGAGCACAAACTCCTTCGTGAAATCAGGCAGAGCGAGAACCGGTGTGGTGGTCATAGCCCGCTTGAGTGCCTGAAATGCCTCCTTAGCCTCCCCTGTCCAAGAGAAGGCGTCCTTCTGCAGCAATTGAGTTAAAGGTTGAGCTATCTTCCCATAGTCTTTCACAAACCGCTGGTAATACCCTGTTAACCCGAGGAATCCGCGTAGCGTCCGAACTGTAAGTGTTCGTGGCCAGGATATCATACTCTGAATCTTCTGAGGATCGGCTCTGACGCCGTGACCGGAAACCAGATGTCCCAAATATTCAACCTCCTGCTGACCAAATGAGCACTCGGAGCGCTTGGCGTAGAGTTTGTGCCGACGGAGAATGTTCAGGACTTGCTCAACATGGCCCACGTGGTCCTCCCAACTGGCGTTGTAGACAAGAATATCATCAAAGAAGATCAGTACAAACTTACGGAAAAGTTCTCGGAAAGTCCCATTCATGTTGGCCTGAAAGGTAGACGGCCCGCCGGTCAACCCATTAGCCATGACGAGAAACTCGTAGTGTCCATCATGTGTCCGAAAGGCTATCTTGTGGATATCTTCCTCTCGCATCAAAATCTGATAATAGCCGGAACGTAGGTCCAGTTTAGTGAAAATGAATGCCTCATGTAACTCATCCAGCAACTCATCCACTACAGGAATTGGAAAATTATCCTTCACTGTGGCGCTGTTAAGAGCTCGGTAGTCAACACAGAACCGCCACGAACCGTCTTTCTTTTTCACTAGAATGATCGGCGCTGAAAACGAACTAGTACTGGGACGGATAATTCCCGCATCCAACATCTCCCGGACACTGCGCTCGATCTCTGCCTTCTGAACATATGGATAACGATAAGGTCGAACGTTGATTGGCTCTGTCCCTGCCTTAAGCTGAATCTGATGATCCTGAAACCTCGTGGGAGGTAGTGTGCGGGGTTCCTGAAAAACGTCAGCATACTGTTCAAGAAAAGTCCGTAACTGCACCGGTACCTCTGATTCCCCCGTAGTTGATGCCTGAATCTCCATAAGTACCACCATCATATTGCCTTCCTCTCCCAGTCGCTGCATGCTACGTAGAGAGATCTCCTTGATAGGCGACGATTTGAGACCCCGTAAGCAGAACTGTGTCTCACCCTGGTGAAACTCCATAGTCATATGCTCCCAATCAAACGTTACTCGGCGCAACTAGCGGAGCCACTGAACTCCCAAGACCATGTCAGAACCCCGGATAGGCAACAGATATATATCGGTGTAACCCGTATATCCTTGCATCCGAAGTGCCACACCCTTTAGCACCCCTTCACACTGTAGCTTGTTGTCGTCCGCCACCATAACCTGGAAGGCAGACCCCGTATCTATCCTGTGTCCGACGCGCCGTGCCACAGCCAGGTGGATGAAATTATGGGTGCTCCCACTATCCACCAAAATGGTGACCCTCTCCTTATCCAACCAACCTGTCAGCCTCATGGTGAGTGGCGGACTGCACCCCTCCAAAGCATGTAGAGATACCCCAAGCTCGCTCAAATCCAAACCACCGTCCAATTCCTCCTCATGCTTTGCTTCCTCTTCCTCCTCCTCCTGCAACATGAAGACTTGTATTTTCTGACACTTATGGCCCGGTGTAAACTTTTCATCACAATTGAAACACAGGCCTTTCTCCTTCCTGGATGCAAGCTCGCTCCATGATAACCGTGTCACTGTCGGCTTGCTACCGACTGCTGGCTGCTGTCGTGCTGGGGCCGCGGGTGGCCTACCCGTGGTTCGAGCTTTCTGCCTGTTGAAGCGCTCTTCATGAATACGAGCCAGTGTGATGGCGTGATTTAAGGAACGGGGCACGTGTGCCTGCACTTCGTCTCGAAGGTCCTCCTTGAGTCCAGACACAAAACAACTCAAGAGCGTCCTCTCTTCCCAACGAACCCGGTTTGAGAGTTTCTCGAACTCAGTGTGATACTCCATCACGGAGCCCTTCTGTCTCAGCTTCTGCAAAAGAGCCTCGAAATCCTCATACTCCAACGGCCCAAATCGGGTCGTGAAGCCTTCCACAAATTCTCCCCAAGGAACGTACTCCCGCCCGCGCAGGAACCATTGCGTCCGCTGGAAGGCATCGTCCTCAAGATGGAAGGAGGCCAACTGCACCCACTATCCTTCCGGCACATCCTGATAACGGAAGAACAACTCGGCCTTTTGGATCCATTCCAGAGCATCCCCGCCACTGTATTTTGGAAAATTCATGCGGGTCAATTTTGGAGCCAAGTGGGGCCGCTATGCACCTTGCCCCGGCCATCCTTGGCCATATCTGTAGCCCTCACGCCTCCCATGTTCAACTGGTTCCGGAAAAACCTGCCCTTGGTATTGTCGTGCTCCCCACGGCGGAGGTGGTGGCTGGCCGGCCCAAGGAGCGTCGTGAACGAAACCCCCGGGTGGTACACCAGCCCGCGGGAAGGGAAGAATTCCTCCCGTAGCACCTGGACCGTGCCCCGCCGCTGCAGCCGGCCGCTGGAAGCCCGGCGGCTCTTCCCCAGTCCGCCGCCAATGAGTGCAGCCCGCGCTCCCCTCGTCGTTTCCCGCGAATGGTGCGGACGGCCCCGTCGACGCCGCTCCCATCCACGATTGACGCCCTCGGTCTCTGGCTGCTCCTTGCCATGCCGCGCCGCCGACCGTGCCGACGCCGAAGCCCGATCCCACCTCCCGAGCGTCCGGCGGAAGCGAGTGGTGGGATTCCGCGGCATCCGACCCGGATCTGCCGTTCTCGTCACCAATCGGTCTTTTTCCCTTCAACAGTGCCTTGATTTCTTCGATTCGGGCGTCAATCCGCTCCTCCAACCGCTGTGTTGATGTTCTCATGTTGTCCTCCATTGCGGCCACCGAATCCGTCAACCCTACAAAATTTTCTTCTAAGGTTTCGAGTCGGCTAGCCTCCTCTTGTGTATGTGTGTTCACCATGGTGGAAGAAGGTGCCTCTGATACCAAATGTTATGAAACTACTAGAGAGAAAGAGAGATCTAGAGAGGAAGAAGGAAGACGGCTAGGGTTAGAGAGGAGAATAGAAGTACCTTGTAATAATCTTGCATACCCATCCAAAGAGGGGTTCCGGGTTATATATACCCGGAACCAAGGGGGGGCCGGCCAAAGGGGTTGGCCGGCCCCAATAGGGGCTGAACCGGTTTGGTTCAGCCCCAATTAACCGGTCTTCAGAGAGTGGGGGCTGAACCGGATGGTTCAGCCCCGTTGCCGCCACCTTCCTGTCGCTCCTGACGCTTGTACTGTCTCCCAAACAGCCGCGACTCGGCCCCGAGCGTAACAGATTACTCCTACCTCTTCTCAGATCTGAAAGTGATTTTTCAATCTACACTCATTCACAGTAAGAATACACACCTCTATTCACAGAAGTATTTACTTGGTGCGCATGGTATTTAATAATATTTTGGATCATTATGTTTTTTACCCTGCGAACCCTGCAACAAATTTACTGTAATGCCCTATTTAATAGCTTTGTCATGGCCCATTTTTGACTTTTGCTTTAGTCATCTGCAGATTTATAATATGCATTTCTTTCATTATCAACTTGCATTGCCCAAAGCTATATATCACTATTTTTTACCTTTCAAATATTTTAATTCTTTAGAATTGATAGTTAGATTTAGGCTCCGTTTGGTAGAGCGGCTGCGGTTGTAAAAGGAGTTGTTGTAAATGCAGGTTTGTAAATGGAGCTGTTGGAAACTGGTTTCTGGAAACAGAGATCTGTTTGGATAGTCTGTGTTTGCAGAGCTGTTCAAAACAGAGAATCGTTTGGCAAAACTACGGTAGCGTTTTGTATATATTATTAATTTTTTAAAAAATTATTATATAATTTTTTAAAATATATTATGACGGAATAATGTTGCGCGGAGATAATGACGCAGTTGGTGGTAGGCCCTGTGCATATCACTAGTAATATATATAAACACTAATAAGAATTAAGAACATTCATTTAACACAATGTCAATTAAGCGAACCCTCATCCCCACCACATCTCCCCAACCTCACTCCAAGCAGCCAGTCGTGCACCTCCCAGAAAACCTGCACCGACGAACTCACCACCATCACTGTCTCATTTCCCCTAAATTTCCACTGCAAATTACTCACATGAATCGCCACCGTCGATACTTATCCACATCTCTGCTTCCTCTTCGCACCCGCCGGAAATCGAATTCTCCACCACAATTTCATGCTCCCTCTTCCCTCGGCCATCAAATCTCGCCCGCGTCGAGAAAAAATTTTTCCCAAGCACATTATCCCTCTTCGACACCATCGCCGCGTCGTCGAGCGACGTCCGCGCCCTCGTGCGCTTGTACGCCTCCTTCTTGAAGTCACCGACGAGGAGGACGACTTCCTCGCCGCTGACCAGGGCCACGTAGTACCCGCAGATCGGCTCCGGTACGCCTCCGGCAGGAAATTTTGCAGAGCGCAGGTCCCAGAATAGATCCACGCGGTTGTCGCCCAACGATGCGGTGGGAGAGTTAAACGCGGCAAACTGGAGCCTCGCGCGACGGTTCGGGACGCGGAATTTTTGACGCCGCAAAGTTTAGGCTCGATTGCAAAAGGAGGCGGAAAACCAAATAGAAAAAATGCCTTGTTGTGCGTTTTGGTTAAACGTAATGGCGTGAAACGCCAAACCAAATGAGCCCTTAGTCACTATTTTTTAGCTGTTCGGAATGCAGTTTGAAATGGACTTTAGTGTTAAGACATTCCAGTTAGGTCTTTATTGTATATTCCAGTTAAGCCTGTGGTGTTAAGACATTCCAGTTTAGTCACTATTTTTTATCAACTTCCTGTGCCCAATCACTACAAAATTGTCTCCATTTTCCAGAATCAGTTGGCAATCCTTCTACCTTTGTCATTGATTTGTTGTCATTGATTTGTTCTGATTAGCTATAGTTAGAATTTTGATTAGGTTAGGAGCTGGATTTAAACCCTTATTTCTTCATCTTAACAAACTCAGAGCACTCTGTCGAATGTTGCGGCCCCCGCCAAATGTCTCCGCCTCCACCGAATGTCGCCGCCCCCAATGAATGTCGCCTCCCCTGACGAATGTCACTTGCTCTGACGAATGTCGCCCTCCGAAGAATGCCCCCTCCCACGATGAATGTCGCAGCCCACAACCAATGTCGCCGCTCACGACCAATGTCTCCGCTCACGACCAATGTTGCCTCCCACGACACATGTCTTCCCCCACGACAAATGTCACCCCCATGACAAATGTCTCCCCCCCACGATAAATGTCACCTCTCACGACAATTGTCGCCTCCCACGACAAATGTCGCCCCCCAAAGAATGTCCCCTCCCACGACCAATGTCGCGGCCCACAACCAATGTCGCCACTCACGACCAATGTCTTCGCCCACGACCAATGTCTTCGCCCACGACAAATGTCTCCCCCAACGACAAATGTCTTCCCCCTCCCATGATAAATGTCGTCCGCTACAAATGTCGCCCCCCACGACAAATGTCACCACCACGACAAATGTCGCTCCCCCGCCGAATACCCCCCGGGCCGAAGGCCCGTACCTGTCACTCGTATATATATATATATATATATATATATATATATATATATACACATACACACACACATATATATATACACACACACACATATATATATATACACACACACACATATATATACACACATACATATATATATATATATATATATATATATATATATATATATATACACATACATATATATATATATTGATAGTTTTACTTTCAAGACTACCTAAACACCTAGAGGGGGGTGAATAGGTACTTTTTCTTGATTTAACTTAAGGCAGAAAATAACTACAGTTCTTTGAGTTAATCAGATATTTCTACAGCTAACACAGCACAACAATCAAAATCATACACACATCACAGATTGCACACAGATTTATAGTGGTTCCCCAAGGTCTGGGTACATCCACTTTCCCCCTTCACCTATCTAGCAGTATGCTAGATTCGGCCTAACTTCTTCCTTTAGCTCAGAATCCAGAAGAATTCCTACAACTCAGAATGTCTCCACATTCCTACAACTCAGGCTAACAAGCCCTACCTCAGCCTTGCCACAAGGCCTACAACTCAGAGAATACCTTCTCCTACAACTCAGGCATAAACAGCTCTACCTCAGCCTTGCCACAAGGCCTACAACTCAGAGAATACCTTCTCCTACAACTCAGGCATAAACAGCCCTACCACTCAGAGAATAAATCTCCTACACTCAGCCTTTATAAAATAGGCTTACAACTCAGATCTATGAATAGATCTTACAGAATTTGATAAGGAATTTTATAATCTCTTACCCCTATTGAGAGAGAAGGGATAAGAACTTTCTTGATCAGCTTCTTGAAGAGGCTGATGGCTGAAATCAACTTGATCTTAGCTTTCTTCAAAGCTTCTTGAATCTGAACTTAGTTGGGTTGATTTCCTTTGAATATAACTGACTGGCAGCTTCCTTCTTAGACTTCAGAAATAGATCTGAATCTTCTTGACAGATTAGTTCAGTATCCGCTTCTTGAGAGACCTGTGAATGTCTCCTTCTTGACTTCAAATAGCTGGATCTCTCTCTATCCAAACCTCTTGAAGATACTTCTGAATTCTTGATTGAATTCAACTTAAACAGAATCTGAATAGAAAACTACTTCAGAACGTCTTCTTAGATCTTCTCATGAAGATCTTCTTCTTTGTGACTTGTACTTTCTTGATCAGAGATCAACCTCACAATAGGTGTGTTAGTTGTGTGTATTGTCTTCTTTATTCTACTGAATCCATCTATTTATAGACTTCATCCATGGTAATCGGCTGATCCGGTTTCTAACTAACTTCTGACAAGTCTGACAGCTTCAGTAAACATGTTGTAACTCACAGCTGTCAAGTCTTCAAACAGTTCTTGAGCTTTTGTCTCTGTCAGCAAAGCGTCGAGACTGACTGTCATAAAGTGTCGAGACCATCTGTCAATATGTGTCGACACAAGTGACTTAAGTGTCGACACAGCATTTGGTGATGTCGACAAAGCTGTCTTGATGTCGACACAGCTTCTTGACACTGTATCTTGAGAATGTGTCGACACTAATTATTTGTGTCGACACAAACACTTCACCATTCATCAGCAATCAACTTGGTCTAGACTCAGCTGTGTGTCGACACAAGTCATGTGTGTCGACACAGTTGATGTAGACTAAGAACATAGCGTGTGTCGACACTGCCTCCAGGTGTCGACACAGTTGTTGTCGACTCTGCCTCTGTGTGTCGACACAGCCTCCCGGTGTCGACACATTTGATGTCGACTATAATCTTCTGTGTGTCGACACTGCCTCCCGGTGTCGACACAAACTCACTGAAGTGTCGACACATCCATTTCCAAGTGTCGACACAATCTTACTGAAGTGTCGACACTGCTTCCTCAGGTGTCGACATATGGACTTAGATTTTTTTTCCTGCATTCTAGCACATTCTTAACCTGCACATATAAACTCAAAATAACATCAAATACACTTTGATGTATATCATTGAGCTAAGTGAGGCTTCTCCAAATCAGGTACACATTTTCCAATGTACACAACAATCTCCCCCTAGTTGGAGAAGTCATAACCCTTTAGCCGATGATATACAGCACTTAGAAAATAAACATGATGATGTATATAAGCATTATATTACATGGTACTTTATAACAAAACACATATCATTGTTACATCACAGAATAAAGATGTAAAAGAGAATGATCACAGAACAATGTTTTGTATATTAACTCAAAAATGTTTGTTACAAGTTGTTTACATTGATTTCTTTAACAAACTAACAATTACATAGTTCTTGAACAAAAACTAGTAAAACTTAGACTAAGGCTGGACTGGCTCCTTGATGACAATCCCTTTGCCAGATTTAATCTGAGCCTGCACAATAGGTTCTGTATCTTCAATAGACTTCTTGTCTTTCAACTCAGCTTTCTTTTGTGCTTCAGCCTTGATCCTTTGCCTTTCAAAATAATGAAAGGGCTTGGGAAAATACTTGCTAGGTTCATGAGTACCAGGATGTAGCTTCTCCATCTTAGCCTTTCTCCTGTGTTGAACTATGGTCTCCTGCCTGACATCATACTTTTGTCATTCTTGCTCATTGTACCATTTTCCCCTTTCATGTACTTGATCTTTTACAACTTTCCAGACAGTTAAAATGATATTCCTTGAAGTGGAGCTCCACTGCTCAAAGTCTGGCTTTAATTCTGCTTGCTCTCTAAATCTTTTCTTTGATAATAGAGCATCTTGCTTTGCTTTCAGACCAGCTTCTGGCATATCTACCTTTCCAATAATAACATTTGTAACTGGTAGAGGAGGGCTGTACATAGACTCAACTTGTTGATGTACCATTTCAATATTTGCAGGTGGTGTAAATGACTTGGGCAACCTCAGGTTGATCACCTTCAAGTAGAATTGGTTGCACCCCTGACTCAGCCATATTATCATCATCACACAGGGGTGGATATCACAGAGTGGCTCTTATGTTGTTGGTTACCCATTTGGCATGATCAGAGCCAGCATAGACTAATACCCTCTCCCCCTTTATGACTTCTCTGGTCATATGATCTCTTAAGTTCTCTTTTTGAAATCTTATTTACCCATCCAGGTAATTGATACCATCTTTAAAGAATGACTTTAACTTTTGAGATGAAGTGATGGCAGTTTTAACTGAATCTAAGACAGCCTGTAGCTTCTTATCATAGTCTTCCATTTCTTTAGTTCTTGCAGCAGTCATTCCAGTAACAGCATTTTTTAACTCAGTGACTATCTCATTGTGAGATTCAGTCAGATTGTCATTCATTCTTATTTGATTTTCAAGGACATAGCCTTGTTTGACTGCAATCTCATCCACTTGCTTCTTTATTTCTGCTTGTTGCTTGGCAAGAAATATCACAGCATTGCCTCCCTTGTGGAAGCAATCTGTCATCTCTTTTTTATTCTGATTGACCTCAAATCTGATAGACTTTATCTCTTGGGCTAGATCAAATTGAAGAGCCTTTTGCCTTTCATCCACATATTTTTCTAGAAGCAATCTCTGCTCATCAAATTTTACTTGTAAGTCAACCAAGTACTTGTTGTAATCAATCTCAGGAGTAGAATGTGAAGTAGTTGTTTGGAGAGCCTTCTTATAGCTTTGACTTCTTCTCTTGAAGACCATAAGTTTTCTTTTCTTGGCCTCCCTGACTTCTTCATGCTCAGACTCTGAAGAACTTTCAATATTAACTCTCTCTTGAGGAGTGGAAGAAATTTCTTTCTCAGCTCCATGTTGCTCCTCCTCAATATTAACCTGCTCCCCCTCAAACCTTACTTGCTCCCCCTCAAATCTTAGGGTCTCCATTTTATCTGTTGCTCCTCCAAGATCAGGAAACAACTCTTCAAGAGTGAATTCTTGTTGTGTGAGAGCAGGAGATAGTACTTTTTCAGCAGTAGCAGCAACTCCAGAATTATCAAGACCAGTTTGAGAAACTAAGTCTTCTGATAAATTGATTCTTTCTTCCTCATGCACCTGTTCAGAATGTGGCTCCCTCTGCAACTGTGCAGTAATTGGCTCCCCCTGCACCTGTGCAGATATAGTCTCTTCCTGAACTTGTTCTCTAATTTGTGCTTCTTGTTCTTGTTCATCTTCATGACCATGCTCAGAAATGTCATGCACTGGGGATTTTGCTGCAGGCTCTTGTCTGTCCACATCAGGCATCTCCTTTGAAAGAACTCTATCCCATCTTGAGAATAATCTTATGTCCATTCTCCTCATGTGATTTATCTTTGATCCAGAAATCTGTTGCATCACCTCTGGAATTATTCCAGCCAGGTACAGACTCATGATCCTAGCCAAGTTTGGCTTCTTGATTCCTTCTTTTATCTTATCAAACAATATTGCAGACCAATTGGTGTGAATCTTAAATATTACCCTTGTCATCAGGCTGAACATATAGGCTGATATCCTATCATGGCCACCTGGTTTACATAAGATCATTTTTCCTACTATTTCAGATAGTAATTTCCCTTGATGATTCATGACTTTCCTGTTGATGGTTGCTCCTATCTTTAAGGTTGGATCCAATTCACACCATTGAAGCGCCTCCCTGATCCTTGAGGCTGGGACCTCTTCCTCATCATGGATTCTAGGTAGATGGAGAATATTGTTCAACCTCTTCTGAGACAGCTTGACTTTTTCTCCATGTATAGTGGATTTGATCTTCAATCCTGTTGAGTCTATTGAAGCAGCAGTATAGAACTCGAATACTTCTTTCTTCCATATCTTTGTAGGTTCAGAGACAAGATATTCCAATCCGTTGTCTGCAAGAAGAGAAATGACATGTTTGATCTTCGTTGCGGCATCGTTGAATGCATGTCTAACCAACTCATATCCTTCATTGATGTTGTCTTCAACCTTGAGCGTCATTGGAATGAAGAGAAAGCTTGTTTGGAGAGGAGAGAGTTTGTCGACACAAGGTTTTTGTCTCGAAACCCTGGTGAGCGTGTAACAGAATAAGTTCTTGACCTATTTATACCCTTCTAATCAAAGAAGGTCAAAAGGCGGGCAAAAACTGTCTAAAAGTATCGACACTGTTGAAAAGTGTCGACACAAACTTCTATTGTCTCGACCACGGCGCTGACTACTATATGTCGACATCAATTGATGATATGTCAACATAGGAGATACTTAGTAGTTCATCAGAAATTCTGTGTCGACTCTTATTATAAGTGTCGACACAAAATCTGGAAGTGTCGACATCATTACTCTGGTTGTGTCGACACTACATTTCTGGATATATCGACTCTTTGTCCCTTAAGTGTCGACACATTTTCTCTGTGTCGACACAATTTCCCTGAATTGTCGACATGACTTCTCTGTGTCGACACCTTATCACTGAATGTGTCGACACCTTTTTACTTAGCCAATTTTTAGTAAACTAACCTATGGTCAGCATTCCTAATTCAATTTTAAATCTATTAAATTTAGTTTCATCCAGAGGCTTAGTAAATACATCTGCAATTTGAAAATCAATTTTAACAAATTCTAATGAGATGTCTTCTTTTTCTACATATTCTCTTAGAAAATGGTATCTTATCTCTATATGCTTAGTCCTACTATGTGAAACAGGATTATTTGCAATAGAAATAGCACTTTTAGAATCACACAATAAAGGTGTTCTACTTACTTGAATACCATAGTCCCTTAGCTGATGCTGAATCCACAACAGTTGTGCACAGCAACTTCCTGTTGCCACATATTCAGACTCAGCTGTGGATATTGTCACACTAGTCTGCTTCTTATTGCTCCAGGATATCAACCTTCCTCCCAAGAATTGGCATGTACCTGTAGTACTTTTTCTATCTTCTCTACAGCCTGCAAAATCTGCATCTGAATAACTTGTTAGTAGAAAATCTTCATTCTTAGGGTACCAAAGGCCTAGATTAGGTGTGCCCTTTAGATATCTCAAAATCCTCTTAACTGCAATATAATGTGATTCTTTAGGGCATGTTTGGTACCTAGCACAGACACATGTAGCATACATAATGTCTGGTCTACTTGAAGTGAGATATAATAGAGAGCCAATTATTCCTCTATACCACTCATCTACAGGTTTACCTGCATCATCTTTGCATATAGGCATACTTGTTCCCATAGGAGTTCTCATGGTGGAGGATGATTTCATACCATACTTCTTAATTAACTCCTTGGATGAACTTAGACTGGGATATGGACAAGCCATCTTCAGTCTGTCTTACTTGGAGTCCCAAGAAGAACTTAAGTTCCCCCATACTGCTCATTTCAAACTTCCCTTGCATAAGTTTGGCAAACTTCTTGCAAAGGTTGTTCTCTGTAGACCCAAAAATTATGTCATCTACATAGATCTGAACTAAGATTATCTTACCTTTAGATTCCCTTAGGAATAGAGTTTTGTCTATTTTACCTCTTGAGAATTTGTTCTCAATAAGGAAAGTAGACAGGGTTTCATACCAAGCCCTTGGGACTTGTTTAACCCATACAATGCTTTTCTAAGTCTATAGACATAACCAGGTTTAAGAGAATCTACAAAACCTGATGGCTGCTCTACATATACTTCTTCTTTTAGATCACCATTCAGGAATGCTGATTTCACATCCATTTGGTATACCTTGAAGCCTTGATATGCTGCATAGGCAAGGAACATCTTAATTGCTTCCAGTCTTGCTACTGGGGCAAATGTTTGATCAAAGTCTATTCCATCTTCCTGTCTGTATCCTTTTGCAACCAATCTTGCTTTGTTCTTCACAATAACTCCACTCTCATCCAACTTGTTCCTAAAAATCCACTTTGTACCAATGATGTTGTGGTCTTTTGGTTTAGGAACTAACTCTCAGACCTTGCATCTTCTAAACTGATTAAGCTTCTCTTTCATAGCATTAATCCAGTGTTGGTCTTGCATAGCTTCTTCAAATTTCTTTGGCTCCAGTTGAGATAGAAAACTTGAGTGCAGGACTGTATTCAGATTTCTGCTTCTGGTTTGCACTCCTTGTCTTGGATCACCAATTATCTGATTTGCTGGATGATCCTTTAGATGTCTTACAGGTGGAGGTAAACTTCCTTCTGGCTGAACACCTACAGATTCTTCATTATGTTGCACCTCTTGGTTGTCATCAGGTTCTAGAGAGTCTTGTACTCCCCCTGGACAGTAGCCATCATTTTCCAATACTTCATCTGCAGTTGAGCCTTCTGCAATGGAAAGTTTGTCCATTCTATTGCTTATACCTGTTGGACTGCATGAACTACAAGGCAACTCACTGTTGATTAATCTAGTTTCATCAAATACAAAATGTACAGATTCTTCTACAACCTGAGTAATCAAGTTGTAGACTCTATAAGCCTTACTATTATTGTTGTACCCAACAAATATCTCATCTTGGGATTTGGTAGCAAACTTAGTTAGATAAGACTTGTCATTGTTAAGAATATAACACTTGCAACCAAAGATTCTAAAATAGGATAAATTTGGTTTTCTACCTTTCATGATCTCATAGAGTGTCTTTTTGTGGCTTTTGCTAATAGAGGCCATATTGATCACATGACATGCAGTACTAACTGACTCAGCCCAGAAATATTCTAGGAGAGAAGTGTCACTCAATAGAGTTCTACCAGCCTCAATCAATGTCCTATTCTTTCTTTCAGCAATACCATTTTGCTGTAGTGTTCTAGGTGAGGAGAATTCTTGGAAAATCCCAAATTCTTCACATAATCTTGTCATACTTTCAGATTGAAATTCAGTGTCATAGTCACTTCTGATTTTGACCACTGTACTGTTCAGTTCATTCTGAATTTGTTTGACAAAACTATGTAAAATACTTGGGGTTTCAGATTTCTGTCTCAGAAAGAACACCCAGAAATATCTAGAATAGTCATCTATAACCACAAAAGTGTAGATCTTCCTACCTAGACTATGAACTAGCATAGGACCAAATAAATCCATATGCAGTAGGTATAGACACCTGACTGAATCCTAGTTTTCAAGGCTATGAAAGGAGGATTTTGTCTGCTTGCCCTTTTGACAAGCTGAACAT
This sequence comes from Platanthera zijinensis, assembly GCA_039513925.1. Classification (NCBI taxonomy): domain Eukaryota; kingdom Viridiplantae; phylum Streptophyta; class Magnoliopsida; order Asparagales; family Orchidaceae; genus Platanthera; species Platanthera zijinensis. The sequence continues at coordinate 162,182,092 of CM077088.1, forward strand.
ATCTCATCCTTTATACACTTAACCTGAGGACCATTCCTCACTAACTCTTTGATAAAGAGTTGGCCAATTGTTTTGTAGTTAAGATGAGCCAGCCTCTTGTGTCATTTGACACAATGAGATGCTCTCTCATCAGCTACAAGACAAATAGGAGAAACCTTGTTCTCACACACAAAGTCAAGACAATAAACATTTTTTTTTCTATACTCAGTCAATATGATCTTTTGATCACTTGACCTTTTGATATGGCATCCATTTTTAATAAATGAAATGTCATATCCTAGATCACTCAGCTGACTTATGTTTATCAGGTTGTGTTTCAAACCTTTTACATAATCCACTTGAGTGATGGTAATTTGGTTTGAAGAAATGTTACCAAATCCTTTGATGATTCCTCTTTCAGATCCACCAAAGATTACTTTAGCCCCATCCTTGATAGGTGTGTACTCCTTCAGTAGCCCCTTTATTCCAGTCATGTGCCTGGAACATCCACTGTCCAAGTACCATATAGGGGCATGGCAACTTGGACTTTCCTGCAATACAGAATTACTTTCCCTTAAAACCCAAGTAAGTCTTGGGTCCTTGGTTCAAGTTAGCACCATTCATATCAAAACTATCAGCAGCTCTTCTAACTGGTAGACTGTTGTTCTTCCTGACACTTATGTTATGCCAGCAATCTAAGGCAAAATAGTCTGTCTTGCCACAGCACCAGCATTCATACTTGTTGTATCTAGGTCTAGATACATTTTTGGCAGAAAAATTTCTGTTCTGTGCTGGTGCTGCTGCAGCTACACCCACTAATTTCTTATAACCATGGGGTTTATGAACATTGGCTGACTTATTGGCATTAACACTCTTGTTATTCAGAACATCAGTCTTATTATGACCATGAATGTTTTCAAGATCATATCTGTTAGAAGGCACTTGTACCTTTCTAAACATTACAGGCACTTTAAAATTTACTGGCTGGACTGATGCTTTGCCTTTTCTCTTGAATTGGACAGTCCTGGTGTTATCTTTAAAGCCTAATCCTGTCTTACCCTTTTGAGCCATAAACTCATCTATTAAGGGTAAGACTGATTTTGGCTTATAGTAACAAGCCACTAGATCTTTCTCCTTTTGAAGTCTGACTTCCAGACTTTTAATTAGATCAATTTTATATGTGATTGTACCCATCTGAATAACAGATATAGTTTTCAGCTTGGCAACCTCATTAAATTTTTGATCCAACTCTTTCTCTAAACCAGATGCAGTCATCTTAAGATCTGCAATTTCCTTAGCCTGAGTTTTGGTCAGGTTTTTGCTTTTCTTAAGTGTCTACAATAAGTCCCCATATTCATCTATCAACTGATGAATATCTCCTTCAGATTCTGATTCATCCTCATCACTTGATGAAGATGAATCTGACTCTGAACCAGTACTGTAATCAGAAATTCTAGAATTACTTTGTACCTTACTGGGACCAGGCTGATCCTGGCACGTGTTGTCTTCTGATTCAGCCATCAGTCTCATGCACGGATGGTCTTCTTGTTCATTGATGGAGTCCAGTATTTGCATAAACTCCTCTTCTTCACTAGCTGCATACAGTCCAATGTATGCTTCAGTTTCAGATTCTGACTCTGAGGAGGATTGATCTGTAAGACTCTTCTCCTTCTTAGCAACAAAGGATTTCTCATTCTTGCCATTTTGTTGAGTTTTTTTTGTGTGCTGACTCCTTCCTCTTTTCTGGACACTCAGCCACCACATGTTCAGGCCTATTGCAGCAATAGCAAACAATTTTTGATGTTGTAGCTTTGCTGGGTTTAGACCTGCTCCTTTCCTTTCTTGATGATTTTCTCTTTTTATAGTAGTCATCAACTAGCTGTGATGTGGAGGGTCTTGACTTCCACTGCTTCTTCTTCAAGAACCTCTGAAACTGCCTTGTAAAGGCAGCAAAATCTGCATTTGAATCACTGCTATCTGAGTTCTGATTGTCTGAATTCTCTGAGATAACTTCAGCAACTTCCTTAGGAGGTGATGGAGACATCCTCCTGCTCTTTCTAGTGGCTTCAACCTTGAAGGCCGCTGACTTTTCTCTATGCTCTCCTTTTGTATTTCTTTCTTCCTCCTTCCTAGCCATTAGTTGCATTTCATATGATAGCAACTTTCCAAATAAAGTTGGAGGAGAATGTCTGTTAGTTTGGTCACTTCTCTAATGGCACAAATCTTGGTATCCCAATCTTTTGTCAAGGATCTTAGGAATTTGTCATTCAGCTCATAAGTACTGAAGACTCTTCATAAGACATCAGTTCATTCACTATCTTGTAGAATTTCTTGTAGCATTCAGATATGCTATCAGACTTCTCTTGTCTGAAACTCTCATATTCTTGATTGAGCATAGACTTTCTGTCTTCTCTAACTTCTTCAGAACCCTTCATGTAGACAATCAAAGTGTCTCACATTTCCTTGGAGGTTTTGCAGTGAATCAAATTTTGGAAAGTAGAATCATCTATGGCACTCACTATGATATTTTGAGCTCTTTTATCCATAGTTGCCAGTATAATCTCATCCTTAGTTATTTCAGAAAAATCTTTAGAAGTTCTTTGATTTGCATCTAGAGCAGACACATTCATTGGGATATAAGGACCTTCTTTTACTGTGATATATATCCTTGGGTCAGAGGCCTCCATAAACAACCTAACCCTTTCTTTCCAGATTCCAAAAATCTCTTTCCTGCAGATGGGTAATTTCATTGACCCTAGTTCCTTGTGATTCTCTCAAGAACCCATTTCCTTGATTCTTGATTCTGCCTTAGGGATCTAACTCAGAATGTTAAGTCCTTCTTTGAGCAACCTCTCTCTGATACCACTTGATAGTTTTACTTTCAAGACTACCTAAACACCTAGAGGGGGGTGAATATGTACTTTTCCTTGATTTAACTTAAGGCAGAAAATAACTACAGTTTTTTGAGTTAATCAGATATTTCTACAGCACAACAATCAAAATCATACACACATCACAGATTGCACACAGATTTATAGTGGTTCCCCAAGGTCTGGGTACATCCACTTTCCCCTTTCACCTATCTAGCAGTATGCTAGATTCGGCCTAACTTCTTCCTTTAGCTCAGAATCCAGAAGGATTCCTACAACTCAGAATATCTCCAAATTCCTACAACTCAGGCTAACAAGCCCTACCTCAGCCTTGCCACAAGGCCTACAACTCAGAGAATACCTTCTCCTACAACACAGGCATAAACAGTCCTACCTCAGCCTTGCCACAAGGCCTACAACTCAGAGAATACCTTCTCCTACAACTCAGGCATAAACAGCCCTACCACTTAGAGAATAAATCTCTTACACTCAGCCTTTATAAAATAGGCTTACAACTCAGATCTATGAATAGATCCTACAGAATTTGATAAGGAATTTTATAATCTCTTACCCCTGTTGAGAGAGAATGGATAAGAACTTTCTTGATCAACTTCTTGAAGAGGCTGATGGCTGAAATAAACTTGATCTTAGCTTTATTCAAAACTTCTTGAATCTGAACTTAGTTGGGTTGATTTCCTTTGAATATAACTGACTGGCAGCTTCCTTCTTAGACTTCAGAAATAGATCTGCATCTTCTTGACAGATTAGTTCAATATCTGCTTCTTGAGAGACTTGTGATTGTCTCCTTCTTGACTTCAAATAGCTGGATCTCTCTCTATCCAAACCTCTTGAAGATACTTCTGAATTCTTGATTGAATTCAACTTAGACAGAATCTGAATAGAAAACTACTTCAGAACGTCTTCTTAGATCTTCTCACGAAGATCTTCTTCTTTGTGACTTGTACTTTCTTGATCAGAGATCAACCTCACAATAGGTGTGTTAGTTATGTGTATTATATTCTTTTTCTTCTTCTGAATCCATCTATTTATAGATTTCATCCATGGTAACCGGCTGATCCGGTTTCTAACTAACTTCTGACAAGTCTGACAGCTTCAGTAAATCTGTTGTAACTCACAGCTGTCAAGTCTTCAAACAGTTCTTGAGCTTTTGTCTCTGTCAGCAAAGCGTCGAGACTGACTGTCATAAAGTGTCGAGACCATCTGTCAATATGTGTCGACACAAGTGACTTAAGTGTCGACACAAGTAACTTAAGTGTCGACACAGCCTTTGGTGATGTCGACAAAGCTGTCTTGATGTCGACACAGCTTCTTGACACTGCATCTTGAGAATGTGTCGACACTGATTATTTGTGTCGACACAAACACTTCACCATTCATCAGCAATCAACTTGGTCTAGACTCAGCTGTGTGTCGACACAAGTCCTGTGTGTCGACACAGTTGATGTAGACTCAGAACATAGCATGTGTCGACACTGCCTCCAGGTGTCGACACTGCCTCCAGGTGTCGACACTGCCTCCAGGTGTCGACACAGTTGTTGTCGACTCTGCCTCTGTGTATCGACACAGTCTCCCGGATGTCGACTATAATCTTCTGTGTGTCGACACTGCCTCCCGGTGTCGACACAAACTCACTGAAGTGTCGACACAGTCATTTCCAAGTGTCGACACAATCTTACTGAAGTGTCGACACTACTTCCTCAGGTGTCGACATATGGACTTAGAATCTTTTTCCTGCATTCTAGCACATTCTTAACCTGCACATATAAACTCAAAATAACATCAAATACACCTTGATGTATATCATTGAGCTAAGTGAGGCTTCTCCAAATCAGGTACACATTTTCAAATGTACCCAACATATATATATATATATATATATATATATATATATATATATATATATGTATATTATATACATATACATATATATGTATATGTATATTATATACATACATATATGTATATGTATATTATATACATATACATATATATGTATGTATATTATATACATATACATATATATATATATATGTATATTATATACTTACATATATATGTATAAAAATAAATAGAAGGTCTGTCAATAACCATGAATTAAAAATTCATTCAATTATTGTGGACCGTAGGATCGCAAGATCGTGGCCTGCAAATAAATGCTTTCCCAAAAAAACCACCTCTCAACCCCAAAATCCAGATCCATGTTTCCGCCAAATCTTGCATGAGAGAGAAAAAACCCCAATCTGCTGCAGAGGGCTCCGGGAGAAACAGGTTGGCCGGAAGCCATGGATCCTTCAAAGGAGAGGAACGCAAACACCCGGCGACCGAATGTGATCTACTTCCTAAACAGAAATGGCTTCATTGAGCAGCTTCATCTCATTCGCGTCCACGATTTCTGCCATTCCGACGTTCATCTTCGCGGTAAAAAACCCCAATCTCCCTCCAACTTTCTCTTATTAGTATTTCTTTCATGTATGATCGCAATCCAACATGTAGATGTGAAGAGATGGATGTTCGAATTGAGGGAAAATAAATGCCTGAATCCTTCTCTTGGTCTTTCCAGAGGCAATCAATTTCTCTCTCTCCCTGTACTAGCTTCGTTGTTTCAAGGCTGGAGATTCACATAGCTAGATAACTGAAACGAATTGATTGCTTTATCTTATTTTTATTATAAATATATTATATAAAATAATAATTATATTATAATATAATACAAAAACATTAATATTAAGATACGAGGGCGGGCGAGCCCACCACCGCGGTCGGATACTGTCGTGCGGGACACGAGGGCCGGAGGCCCGTGCCTGCCACTCGTATATACATCTTTACTACTATAATAGAAATATCAAGGCCATGAGTTCAAAATTTTAATTGTCGTCGATCCCTGGCATGATAAATCGGCTGCCGTCCGATCTAACTCAACCCTCTCTCCAGACTTTTTATAGGTCTCCTAAACCTACTCTAGGACAGTCCTAAACATATTTAAAATAACTCTTACCCCTATTTAATACATTCATGATGGAGCTTAAATGATTTTTTAGGTATCAAAGATCCAGAGAACTACACCAAAAGAATGCAAAAAGAGTGGGATACTGCTATAACATGAAAAAAAAACTAAAACAATATGCGAGTTAATCGCATTGTGCATACACGCAAGGGTGCGAAAGTGTGTGAACTCATGGTTCTTGGGTGTGGGTACACAATTCTTGTGAAGCAAAACGAACTGGTAAGATGAAAGCATGTTGGAAGCAATTGGATGGTGACAATAAGACTTATCTAATGACACTAATATCATCAATAACTGACGCTAATAACAAAATAAGCTAAATATGCTAACAATAGTAATGGCAGAATAAACTAAATATGTTAGTGCATCCCTCGTACTCAAGGAGGTGCAGAGTGTGCCAACTAGAGTTTGAAGTTGTAAGTAATAGAGATTAAGGGAGCCAACGTAAGTTTGAAGATGTAGCTGATAGAGATAGGGTAATGGTGACTACATCTTATTGTCTTAGAAGATGTGAATAAAAAATAAATATGAAAGTAGCAAGTTTAGGCTATGTTTTGCGCAGCAGTGGCAATAGTGAAGGAGGTAGTTATAAACCGCCGATCGTGACTGTCCGACCTCACCTAAGGAACTTCATCCACTTTCATGCTTAAAACTAGTTTTCTATTCTTAATGAGTCATAACCGTTGTCTTGCCAAACATACATTCTATGAAGGAAGCGTTTTTGTCCAAACACACCTAAGCAAAAATGTAGCGACAAACAAAGCCTTAGTTGCTGGGAGTGAGGTTCAATGCTCCAAAAATCACGTGAGTTAATCAGAGTGGCGATCAAAGCAGACGATGCAGAAAATAAAAATATGCTCGTGCTCCCCCAAAAACGATATGCAACCAGGAAGCATATACATTGGAGGTTATTGTAGGGTTTTCTATGGATGAGTGGAACAATATATCACATGTGCGCAGCGGAGTAAAGTTCTAGAAAACCCTAAAGAGAAACTGGATCTTGCATAAAACATTAATCAAGAAGTATGAATCTGAAGGCGCAATATGCCTGTGCGTGATCGAGACAAAGCCAATCCAGATGCTCCAAGGAAATCCTCTTGTTCTGTAGAGTCTGAGAGCGCAGAATAGTTTCTGCGCCTTTACTGAATTTCCACACTAACGGGAGAAACACCTCTCTGTCGTCACACGAGGGAAGGCTAGAAGGGATGGTCGAGGCCTTTCTCTCCACGAATTGCTAAGTTCACTTCCAGGAGAGGATCGTCGGCGCTAGGGCTCTGATTCGCAAGGGGAGACCGTCGTCAGGTTTGCGCTCCGAACACTTCCGAAATTAGGGCTCGGGAAAAACCGGGGAAAAGTCTTGCCCTAACTCTGAAATTATAATGGATATCATCAATACCATATCAAGCCAAATATGCTAACAATATTAATGACACAATTCCAAGAAGGAATTTATCTCTTATTTTCCAGGAACATATAATATTATGGACTCAGGAGAAGGATACCAAGATGGCCTAAAGAAGAAGGCAAGCAGATGCAAACACTAGATGTTGGGAACTTGCATATACTTAAATAGGTGGATTGGTACGTCCAAATCTATTTTGAACTTGTCATATTTTAGGAAAGCATATCAATTTATTACGTTCAAACTTAAATCAATTCATTCACATTTCTTAAATAAATTTGTAAATATCAGTTTGGATCAATATTACAAATCTAAACATACAAAAAAAACTTTAATTCATCTTAAGATTCTTCTTTAAATCATAAACATTAGATTGAATGGTTGCATCTCCACATGTCAATATTTTCACATTATCCGAACTTATTGAATTTACATATACAAATCAATTTAATTTTATTAAATTGAAGCAATATTAGGAGATATTGGACAGCTGAAGGAATCATATGTAACTTACATAAAGCCTAAGTAACACAAGCCTTTAAAACTAAACCAGTTGTCAAATTTATATTCCAAAGAATGTAAAGGCCCGTTTGAGAGGGCTATTTTTTCTCCTTTTTGTTTGCAGGAAAACATCACCGTCCATAATATTGTGTTTGTTTTAGGGACGAGTGACTTTCTAAAAAGACAAAATAACTCCTTTTGGATGAAGAACATTTTCCATAGATACAAAAAAAAACAAACAAAATACTATGAACTGTGGCGTTTTACAAAAAACGGAAAGGAAGAAAAAAGCTCTCCCAAATAGGGTATAAATCTTTATTTCATGTTAAAAAGTACCAGAAGGGAATAATTTAAATCAACTCATCACCAAGATCAACCACACCAGCTCCAAAACTTTTCAAAACATAGTTATAATTCACATAAAACCAAGATGCAACGGAAGCTGTAACAAATTTGAAGGATTCGGATATACCTTCTGTCAGAAAGACAATACCAGCACTCGAAGTCTCGGCCCAGGCTTTTTCTTTCTCGGCTACGCATGCGTTCGTGAGGCGTTCGTTGAATGGAAGTGTTTGTTGGAAAGAAGACGGCGACGAGATGAGGGGTTCGTCGATGCAGGCATACGTGAGGAGGCGGGGTGAGATGATTCGTCGAAGGCGTGGGGGGAGGCGTTCGTGGAAGGGAGGCGGGCGAGATCGAAAGAGGCGTGCATGAAAATGGTTGCCACTTTGCCCTATCCAGCTTTAGGGTTTTATGAACACCGTTATTTATAGCTAAATAAAATTAGAACAATTTACTTTATATTGACAGGGGCCTGTGACTATTTTGCCGCTAATTTTTTAATACTTATATGTTAGAATTATGGGTGAAATGAAATTTTCTTCATATTAATTTTTTAAGTCACCCAAAGAATCATGTAATACTAATCCTTGCATTTTTATGATCATTTTAAATAGTCATATATATTTTTTGATTTGAAAATGCATATACAAAAAAAATTTTACAACTGCATTTTACTACTTTTACAACTGTATTTGCAACTGCATTTTACGTTGCAATTGTATTTTACATTGAAAATGTAGTTCCGCAAGATCTTTTATATGTGTTATACGTACAGAATTATTGTTCAAAAATAATTAGGTACGCTGCCTGTACATAAGGATGGTACGGGAAAACTAAATTTAGGCTAGAATTTTTAATTCTTGGCAAGATAAGTTTCAGAATATTGATCTTTGCATTTTATGTTCATTTTAAGTACTCATATTGTTGCGGACTAACTCGATGCCCCGATCGGACCGAATTTGTTTGGATCGTCTTAGCTCACGAGACGGTCGAGCGCGCACACAGTCAATGAAAGTAGAAAGTTGACACAAGATGTGATGACGTGGAAAAACCCCTTAAATGGGTAAAAAACCACGTAACCGGGTCTGTGTCGGTCAAATTCCACTTGATTCTGGTAAATACAGTGTGTTGGAGAATCGGGGCGACAGGCCGCTCCCGTTACAACTTGGGGAAGAGAGAGAGACTATAGCTTCCTGTGGGCAACAGACTGCACCGCGGAAGTGATTTAGTTGTGGAAATGCGCGGGATGCTTCTGGCGTTTGTGCTCAAGACGGCGCGCGCTTGCTGGCTTCGGAGGGCTTCTTCCTTCGGCTTCCTCGAGGTCTTGGGCATCATTTTGCTCTTAGCGTGCTGGTGGGGTGCTTATAGCCGCTGGTAGTAGATGGTGGTCACTGGTGGCCGTTGGTGGCCGATGGTGGCTGCTGGTGGTTCACGGCGAGCGGTGGCCGACCTGGTGGATGAGGCAGGAGAGCTCTCACCTGAGCAAGAAGAAGACAACCCGGAGAAGAGAAAAGGTGAAGAATGAAGAGGCCCTAGGGTCTCTTTTATAGCCTCTAGGGGAGGATCATGGCGGCCCCACCACTAAAGTGGTGGGTTAGTGGGTGGTTACCCACTTGATCGAACGGCGAGGAGAGCCTCCCCTTGATCGAACGGTGGGGAGGCTACCCACGGTAACGGGCCGCCACGGCAGCGGTGGTGGCCAGCCAGGCGGCCGGCGGCGGCCGGCCAGGGGCCGGCCGCGGCGCGGCTAGGCCGATAGTCTGCCGTGGCAGGTCCGCCGGCGGCCTAGCCGACCGTGGTCGGTCGCGGCTAGGCCGGCCGTGGCTGGCTGCGGTACGGCTAACCATGGCCGCCCGCGGCTAGGCCGGTGGCCTACCGCGGTCAAGCCGCCCGCAGCTAGGCGGCCTGCCGTGGCCACCCGCGTCCAGGCCACTAGAGGCCTACCGCGGCCTTGCTGCGACCAGGCCGCCAGCGGTCAGGTCGTCAGCGGCTAGACGACATGGGGCGGTCTGGTCGCGGCCTGCCTGGTGCTAGTGGTTTCCCTCCACAGGGAGAGGGAGCGGGTCCCCCCCCCCCACATGATTTTATCCTCCTGAGAGTTCATAGAGGGGGTGGGCCACCCATGACCCACTTTTGGAGGAGATCGTGGGGGGCGGATTTTCTCCTATAAATGAAGGTGGAACCCATCAATTTCCCCACAAATCTTTGCTATCCGGGAGCGAAGTGAGCGAGAGAGGAGAGATTTCCCCTGCTTCCTGCTGTCATGACGGCTTCCGGTGAGAAGGTTGAGGCGGCGGCAAGTATTTCCAAGGTATTCAGAGGAGGATTCGGTGAACGAGGACGCCAAGGCGGATCGTGCATGCTTAGGCATCGTGTGGACGAAGACGCCGACCGTGCGCACACAGAACGCGCGCCTAGGCTGCGCGCGAGGCCGCGTGCGCAGGCCGCGCGCTTTCTGGCTGCCCGCGCGGGCCGCGCGCGCAGGCCATGCGTGCATGTCGTGCGCGCAGGCCGCGCCCGCAGGTTGCGCGCGCGCCGGTCCTAGCGCGCACGCGCAGGCCATGAGCGTGCGTAGGCTGCGCGCGCGCGCTGGCCCTGGGCGCGCACAGGCCCTGGGTGCGCGCATATCGCGTGCGCGCGCAGGCCCGGCGAGCGTGCAGGCCGCGCGGGCAGGCTGTGCGCGCGCTACGTGCTTGCGCAGGCCGCGCACGGATGTGTGCGCGCGCGATCCTATGTGTCGGTGCGCGCGCGCGCGACCCGGCGAGCGGGTGCAGGCGCGCGATCCGGCACGCGGGCCGCGCGCGTGACCCTGCGCCCGTCTGACCTTGCGCGTGGATGATCCCGCCGTATGTGAGCTGTACATTTCTACTTTGCGTGCGCATGGCGCGATATGCACAACTGTGCTTTTTGTGGGCAAGGCGCAAGGTATGTGACGTGTGCACGAGGTACGATGTGCACGGTATATAATGTGTACGATGGATAATGAGTGATGCGTGCGTGATGCACGGTGCATACGCGATGTGCGCAAGGTGTAACATGCATGACGCACTAAGCGCTCAAGGGAAGGGATCGCTGAGATGTGGAGTTTTTTTTGCCCCCCAAATATATCAACGAGTACTTCTTGTACAAGGTCAGAAGGGGAAACTTGCTGCGGCGAGGTTCCCGGATGCAGAGACGGTGCTTCCTGAATGGTGCCCAATTTGGCAAAGTTCATGTTGTTTTGCGTAAGTTTGACGTGTAATGTTGTTTTGCGCGAGACTGACTCGTGACTTAGTTTGCACGGCTCCTGTCTGTGGCCTAGCTTGCACGATTCAGATCCGCGGCTTTGTCGTGAAAGGGGACAGACCCTTGCAAGGTTGCGGGATGAGTAGCGTCAGAAAATGTAAATACTTGATCTGACCGTTGTAGGTGCTCCATCCGGGTGCCGGAGAACGTTCGTGTTCAATCCGGGTATAATCATAAGGGGGTAGCCCCTGGCGATTGGAGTTGGAGAGTGCACGTACTCAATCCGACCGTCGGAGAACGTGGGTGCTTAATCCGGGCGTCGGAGAACGTATGTGTTCAATCCAAGTGAAATCGCAAGGGGGCAGGCCCTGGCGATGGCGTCGGAGAGTGTAAGTACTCAATCCGACCGTCAGAGAACGTAGGTGCTCAATCAGAGAGTCGGAGAACGTTAGTGTTCAATCCGGGTACAATCGCAAGGGGTAGCCCCTGGCGATGGCGTTGGAGAGTGCACGTACTCAATCCGACCGTCGGAGAACGTAGGTGCTCAATCCGGGCGCCGAAGAACGTATGTGTTCAATCCGGGTGCAATCGCGAGGGGGGCAGGCCCCGGCGATGGCGTCAGAGAGTGTAAGTACTCAATCCGACCGTCGGAGAACGTAGGTGCTCAATCCGGGTGCCGGAGAACGTAAGTGATCAATCTGGGTGCAATCGCGAGGGGGCAGGCCCTGACGATGGCGTTAGAGAGTGTAAGTACTCAATCCGACCATCGGAGAACGTAGGTGCTCAATCCGGACACCGGAGAACTTATGTGTTCAATCCGGGTGCCGGAGAACATAAGTGCTCAATCCGGGTGCGATCGCGAGGGGGCAGGCCCTGGTGATGGCGTCAGAGAGTGTAAGTACTCAATCTGACCGTCAGAGAGCGTAGGTGCTCAATCCGGGCGCGGGAGAGCGTATGTGTTCAATCCGGGTGCAATCGTGAGGGGGCAGGCCCTGGCGAGGCGTCGGAGAGTGTAAGTACTCAATCCGACCGTCGGAGAACGTAGGTGCTCAATCCGGGTGCCGGAGAACGTAAGTGTTCGTGTCGAGAACGTCTCTTGGTTGCTGGAGAACCTGCGAGAGAGAGAAAACGGTAAAAGAGAAACTGCGAGTTGTCGGTTACTAGCGGTTTTAACGAAAAGGAGACAAAAGGGATGCCGCTAAAAGCGGCGACATCAGAGTTCGCCCGTCACGGCTAAAACCACTCCTGCGATGGGCTTTTTGGTTGTCATAGATGAAGCGATTGCAGCAGTTACCAAGGAGCACCCGATCGGACAGTAACCCGCTCGACAAAGGATTCGAGACCGCTGCCACAGACGACGAGCTTTAGGATTCGATTCGCGATGCCTAGAGAGTACTATTCATGCCTATTTATATGCTCGGGGTCCTGCCCGAGCGGGCAGGCGCTAGAATCACCGGCTGCCCGGGGGACAGGAGAGCGGGCAGCGGTGACAGGATGCACAGCTAAAGAAGAAAGAGGGCAGGCTTTTAACCGCGCGGCTACGCGGTCTTCAATAAAAAGACCGGCGACTATCAGACGGAAAAATGGCTTGTTGATTGCCACGGTCTCGCGGTTACGCGGTCAAGAATCGGACCCTCGACTCATCTTAAGGGAGAAACTGAATAGCGGTCTCCCAGGTAAACATTATCCCCGCACATTCCCGAATATTGGAGAATTTTGGAAATGTTAGCTTTACCCGCCAGACCGACGTAGCCTTTAATACGCCCCGAAGCTATAAATACCGCCGGAAGGAGGGTGATATCCAGATATGTAACACCCCAAAAATCTCAAAATTGAATTTGAGGTGCAGGCTGTTTGACACGGCCTGGGACACGGGCGTGTCCCAGGGCGTGTCGGGGGTACACGGCCTGGGACACGGGCGTGTCCCAGGGCGTGTCACTCAAAAAATAGGCTGATCGAGTCAGGGGAGTACACGGCTCGGAACCAAGCCTTGAACACGGCCGTGTCAGATTTGACACGGGCGTGTCCGATGCCGTGTGACTACCCGTGTACTGTTTGTTGGTTTTGGAGCTCGATGAGGCAGGGGTGACACGGGCGTGTCTCATGACTGACACGGGCGTGTCAGGTCCGACACGGGCGTGTCGATGCCCGTGTTCTGGTAAATATCAGTCGGTACGAATACCGCGTGTACCGCTTAAGGGTACACGGCCTGTGACACGGGCGTGTCACAGGCCGTGTCAGCCAAAAATATGGGATTTTGGGAAAATCGTGGCCGTTCCTTTTCTCTTTTTTGATCCAAGGGCTCAGGTGTTTCCTGGCTGGATTAAGTCAGCAGAGGCTTGATGAAGAAATCATTCTTCATTTGGTTAAGGAAGAGAGAAAGAGAGAGGAGGAAGAAGAAGGAGAAGGAGATCAAGCCACCGACGGAGCTCCCGTGGTCCGATTCGTGATCCGAGACCAGCGTTGTGAAGGCAAAGCTGCTGCGGTGCTTTCTCACCGGCTAGATTTCGATGGCTCCCAAGAGATCGTCAAGGGTAACGATCTCCCTTCTTGGACATGTGAAGTCCTTCTTTTCTGCATTGCATAGGGAAAACCCTTCCCCGCGAGTGTGCGGTGGGTTGTGGCATCCCTTGGGGTAGATATGTGAAGTCCCCCTTGTTAGAGTCCGGAATTGGAGTACGGATCTAGGCATGCTGTGTGAAGCCCATCTGGACATGTTGGTCTGGATTGGTGATGCTTGTTTGCATATCGGAGAAGACTCCGTGGTTATGGCTTGTTTTGCCTTGTGCCTACCTGTTGCTTGGTGCAGCAGGAAGTACTGGATGAAGTCCAGGAAATGAAGAGGGTTGGATGCAACTCTTGTGGCCGTGCGTTGCCACTTTGTGTGCGGTTGAGCCGTTGGGCTGCAACTCGATAAAAAGGCAGATTGCCGAACAGGAAAGGTGAAACCGACCCGCGCCTATAAATTGCCATGGATACTTCCGTATTCGAGGTGGCACGGCGACTTGAGCAACGGGGGGTGGCTGATCCGTACCTGCGTTATGTCCGTCCGACTTGGAAGCCTGGTTATAGGTTTGTTGGAGCGCATAATGAGAGTCTTAGGCCCGCGCGCCAAAAAGACTAGAATGCTCAATACCGTGTAAACGGTGGTGTTGACCCTGGTTTTCCGGTGCACCAAGAATGTGCCCTGAGTGCACGGACTGTCGGGGCGTGTGGCCGACGGTTGTGATGGCTTGAGTGTGCCTGGAGCACATATTTGCTATTGTTGATACCATGCTGTGCAGGGAAGGAATGCTGCCCCGAGAAAGGGGTAGGATTGTTATAATTGGGTCAGCTGAATGCTGACCGTTGCCATGTTTGCCACCGTTTGGGTGGATTGTCCCTATGCAGGTGCTGGAGAGCCAAGTGGTAAATGAAGGGCTGAAGCCCTTGTTGCTGTTGCTGCTGCTGCTGCGGCTGGCCCTTGAAGGCTAAGCGAATGTTTTTGCTTGTTTTCTTTTACTCATGTATGGCCGGCCTGCGCGCCGAGGTTTGTAATCCATACGGTGTGGAAAGAGGAACTGTAAGGCCTTAAGGCCAAACCCTGTGTATTTGTTGTACATTCCGTGGCTGTATATATAACTGTGGTTTATATATTGGACATTCCTGGTTAGAGTTCAAATTACAACTTAAAGCTTCCGCTAGCATGCTCTGAGTTAGGATGCGTGTATGGTTTGGTATTATCCTGTGACCTCACCGTCTGTTTGTGGCATATAGTGTGGGGCCCCGGCCGGACCTTCTACTATACGTCATGTAACGGATGGGGTCGTTACATTTTGGTATCAGATTCGTTCGGTCTTCCTCTTTCGAATTCGTAGTCGAATTCTTTTATGGGGTGGCGAGCGCGTGTTTGTGCGCCCTGTTGTAACGCTAATGAACTCTGGAATGTCCACTAAGGAATGTACATAATCTTGTTTGAGGAATCTGCGCGTTCCTTTTCTGTTGTTTTGCTTGCATGCGATCGCTAATGTGTGTCTTGTCCACCTATAGGTGACGCGTAGTGGTGCTGGGCAGTCTGAGCCCCAGCGCTCTGATGAGAGTGCGGCACCAGCTGAGGTGCCCACACCTCCTCCATCTGCAGAAACTGTTCGCTTAGTTGCTGAGGCTCTATTTGCCATGATTCAGCCGACCGGGCAAGCGCAGCCGGCAGTAGTGCCAGTTCGTGTTGATGTAAGACCCGAGCCGGTTGAGGCAGTCGATCCACGAGCAGCTGACCGACAGTTGAAGCAATTCATGAGCTTCAGTCCGCCTACGTTTACGGGAATGGGATCCCCAACGCAGGCAGAGGATTGGTTATCGCGTGTCAAGCGGATAATGACAGCGATCAGGGCGGAGGAAACTCTAAAGGTCACCTTGGCCACCTTCATGCTTGAAGGAGAGGCGCGGTTGTGGTGGGACGAGGTTGAGGTACACCATTTGGCGGGCAGGCAATTAACGCAAGTATCGATTGAAGAGTTCTCTCGAATATTTCTGGCGAAACATGTCCCAGCGGCGCAACGCATTGCCATGGAAAATGAGTTCCAACGGTTAAAGCAAGGCGAAGATAGCGTGGATACCTACCTGCATGAGTTTACAAGGTTGGGACGGTATGCGGGAACAATCTTCGCGGATGACCAAAGGAAAACGAATAGGTTCTATGAAGGATTGCGGGATGAGTTGAGGTTCCTGCTTTCGAGTTCAGTGAACCAAGGGTTTCAGGCGTTGGTTGATACTGCGTGTGCGTTGGAGAAGGACATGAGGCGGGTGCAAGGGAACAAGGGCTTGGTTGTGTCGAAGCCAGAGCAAGCACCTCGCCCTAGCAAATCGTTTTACCAGAAGAAAGGGGGCAAGAGGTCCAAGCCGTCTGGGCAAGTGTCTTCGACTGTTGTGTCGGGAGCGACGTCAAGGCCAGAGTCTCGTACATGCTTTACTTGTGGCCGGGTGGGGCATCTAGCCCGTGATTGTCGGGTTGTTCAGCCCAAAGGGGAAAAGAAGACGGGTGCGTCTTATGCTGAGAAGGGCAAAGCGGTGGTTGATTCCTCTGCGTCCCAGGCACAGCCCCGAATCTATCACCTTGGTCAGCAGGAAGCGATTAAGCAAAGTGACGTCGTCACAGGTACGAGTTAATATAGCTTACTATGCTTAAGTGCTATTGCCTTTTGTTATATATAGCTTGTGCATGATGTGTGTGCTGCAGGCTTTGTCCTGATTCGGAATCGTCCGGCGAGAGCCCTGTTTGATACGGGTGCTTCGCATTCTTTTTTGTCTGAGGACTTCGTATCTCGAATTGGGGTGCCGAGTCATGTGACGGTTGATAGTACAAGGGTGCTATTGCCGAATGGCTGTGTGATGCTTGCGGTTAGGGCTTGCGATGTGGATGTTCAAATAGGAAGTCAGGATTTCGGTTTGAGTGCAGCTGTGCTACCGTTATCGGAGTTTGATGTGATCTTTGGCATGGACTGGCTCTCGGAGCAGCGTGCCTTTATTGATTGCAACTCCAAGGAGATCACACTGGGCCAGAATACCGGACTTGTGACGAAGTTCGCTGGTATGCGAGGAGTTGGCGGGACTTTGTTGTCTGTGCTCCAAGTCGTCAATGCTGTTCGGAAGGGCGCGGAGTTATTCTTCACGCTAATTCAGGCTGTTGAGCCAAAGGCCAGTGTCGGTGAAGTTCTGGTTGTGTCAGAGTTTGCCGATGTGTTTCCTAAAGATCTTCCTGGGTTACCACCCCAGCGGGAGATTGACTTCTCTATTGAGTTGGTGCCAGGTGCTAAACCTGTGGCCCGCTCACCATATCGCGTCGCGCCAAAAGAGATGGCTGAGTTGAAAGTCCAATTGCAAGAGTTGTTGGAGCAGGGATACATACGCCCAAGTATGTCACCTTGGAGCGCGCCTGTTCTCTTTGTGAAAAAGAAAGACGGTAGTTTGCGGTTATGTATTGACTACCGCGAATTGAATAAACTGACGGAAAAAAACAAATATCCGATTCCACGGATTGATGACCTATTTGATCAGCTGGCAGGATCAACGGTCTATTCCAAGTTGGATTTGAAATCGGGATATTATCAGTTGAGGATTCGGGAAGGTGACATTCCCAAGACGGCGTTTGGAACACGCTACGGTCATTATGAGTTCACGGTAATGCCGTTTGGCCTATGTAATGCGCCTTCGGTATTTATGGATCTAATGCATCGAACGTTCCGAGAGTACTTGGATTTGTTCGTGATTGTGTTTATCGATGACATCTTAGTATACTCTCAGTCGGAAGAGGATCATGCAAACCATTTGCGGTTGGTCTTGCATACCCTGCGGAGGAATAAGCTTTATGCCAAGTTCTCAAAGTGTGAGTTCTGGCTCTCTTCAGTAGCCTTTTTAGGCCATGTGGTAAGTGGAGAAGGTATCGCGGTGGATCCGTTGAAGATAAGTGCCATTCGAGATTGACCAGTGATGTCTTCAGTGGACGAGGTCAGGAGCTTCCTTGGGCTTGCGGGCTACTATAGACGGTATGTGGAAAACTTCTCACGGATTGCTTTACCTCTGACCACGCTGACGAGAAAAGATCAAAGGTTCATTTGGACGTCGGAGTGTGCGCGTGCGTTTGAAGACCTGAAGAGTCGTTTGACCACGGCGCCTGTGTTGACATCGCCATGTGGTACAGATGGGTATGAGATCTATAGTGATGCTTCCGGGAGCGGCTTAGGCTGCGTCCTTCTGCAGTTTGGTAAAGTGATTGCTTATGGCTCGCGCCAGTTGAAAGTGCATGAGCGGAATTACCCCATCCATGATTTGGAGTTGGCGGCGGTAATTTTTGCGCTCAAGCTGTGGCGGCACTATCTTTATGGCGTTAAAGTGGACATCTATACAGATCACAAAAGCCTAAAGTACTTGTTGGATCAGAAGGATCTGAATATGCGACAACGAAGATGGATGGAGTTCCTTGGGGACTACACCTTCGAGATTCACTATACTCCCGGGAAGGGAAATGTGGTCGCTGATGCTTTGAGTCGGAAGACTCCGGTATGGGCAAGCTGGTTGCAGAAGCATGATCAGCGTTTGATCCAGGACTTGGAAGCATTGGAGATATCGTGCGTTGACAAGGGTTCGTCGACCGATGCATGCTTGAACTGGACGGAGGTGCAATATGACCTTACGGACAGAGTTCGGCGAGCAACGGAGCTTGATGAAAGTCTCCAGCGCTATGCTAAAGAGGGGCCGGATGACCAATTCTCTTGGGATAACGGTTTGTTACGAAGAAATGGTCGAGTGTGCGTCCCAAGTGTGGGTAAATTGAGGGAAGAGTTGATGTACGAAGCTCACTTTGCAAAGTACTCAGTTCACCCAGGGAGCACAAAGATGTACAGAGATCTGAAAAAGCTGTTCTGGTGGCCCGGACTAAAGAAAGATGTAGCACATTATGTGGCGGAATGCAATACCTGTGCGTTGGTGAAAGCAGAATGCCAGAAGCCTGGCGGTTTCCTGAAGTCGTTACCGAGTCCGGAGTGGAAGTTCGATGACATTTCGATGGATTTCATGCACGGGTTGCCGAGATCTCAACGCGGTCATGATTCAATCTGGGTGATTGTGGACCGGTTGACAAAAGTGGCGCACTTCCTTCCAAACAAAAGAGACGATTCAGTGGAAACCTTGGCCAAGCTTTATGTGGAGCAGATTGTTCGACTGCACGGTGTTCCTCGGAGCATCGTCAATGACCGTGATGGGCGATTCACATCGAGTGATTGGCGGCTAGTTCATCAAATGTTGGGTACAAAATTAGCGTTTAGTACGGCCTTTCATCCCCAAACGGATGGCCAGACTGAACGAACCAACAGGACGATGGAGGACATGCTCCGCATGTGCGCCCTAGACTTTGGTAAGAGATGGGAAGATTATATTTTTCTTGTAGAATTTGCCTATAATAATAGCTACCAAGCGAGCATCGGTATGACACCATTTGAGGCTTTGTATGGTCGTAAATGTCGTACACCGTTAGCTTGGGCAGAAGCAGGCGAATCTAAGCTGAGTGGGAAAAAGGAAGTCAAAGAAGCTACTCGCTTATACGCTCTATTCGGGAGAGGCTATTGATAGCCCAAGATCGTCAAGCAAAGTACTACAATGCCAAACACCGGAACGTGGAGTTCGCGGTGGGTGATTGGGTATATTTGAAGATCAAACCCTTCAAAGGCGTGTCCAGGATTCGGCGTTTGAAAAAGCTAAGTCCGAGGTATCTTGGTCCATTTGAGGTGGTGGAGCGAGTTGGGGAAGCTGCTTATCGACTAGCACTTTCAGCAGACTTGGGTGGATTACATGATGTATTTCACATCTCAGTACTTCGTAAGGCTGTCAAGGATCCAGCTCTAGTAGTGGAGAATGATCGGGTGCCGGTCGAGTATGGGCTAACGACGAGGGTTCGACCCATTCGGATCGAGGATCGAGCCGAGAAACAGTTGCGGAACAAAGTGATCGGGATGGTCAAGGTCCGATGGGACAATTGTGGCCGTGAAGAGCTAACATGGGAGCGAGAGCAGACCATGCGAGCTGAATTTCCCGAGCTGTTTGTATAAACTGTAGCCCGTGTACCTTTTGTTATAATAGAGATATCCAGTTATAGCATTGTATTTCCTTGTTTCCTTGCGGTGTCAAATTTCGGGACGAAATTTTATTAAGGAGGGGAGGATTGTAACACCCCAAAAATCTCAAAATTGAATTTGAGGTGCAGGCTGTTTGACATGGCCTGGGACACGGGCGTGTCCCAGGGCATGTCGGGGGTACACGGCCTGGGACACGGGCGTGTCCCAGGGCGTGTCACTCAAAAAATAGGCTGATCGAGTCAGGGGAGTACACGGCCCGGAACCAAGCCTTGAACACGGCCGTGTCAGATTTGATACGGGCGTGTCCGATGCCGTGTGACTACCCGTGTACTGTTTGTTGGTTTTGGAGCTCGATGAGGCAGGGGTGACACGGGCGTGTCTCATGACTGACACGGGCGTGTCAGGTCCGACACGGGCGTGTCAGGTCCGACACGGGCGTGTCGATGCCCGTGTTCTGGTAAATATCAGTCGGTACGAATACCGCGTGTACCGCTTAAGGGTACACGGCCTGTGACACGGGCGTGTCACAGGCCGTGTCAGCCAAAAATATGGGATTTTGGGAAAATCGTGGCCGTTCCTTTTCTCTATTTTGATCCAAGGGCTCAGGTGTTTCCTGGCTGGATTAAGTCAGCAGAGGCTTGATGAAGAAATCATTCTTCATTTGGTTAAGGAAGAGAGAAAGAGAGAGGAGGAAGAAGAAGGAGAAGGAGATCAAGCCACCGGCGGAGCTCCCGTGGTCCGATTCGTGATCCGAGGCCAGCGTTATGAAGGCAAAGCTGTTGCGGTGCTTTCTCACCAGCTAGATTTTGATGGCTCCCAAGAGATCGTCAAGGGTAACGATCTCCCTTCTTGGACATGTGAAGTCCTTCTTTTCTGCATTGCATAGGGAAAACCCTTCCCCGTGAGTGTGCGGTGGGTTGTGGCATCCCTTGGGGTAGATATGTTAAGTCCCCCTTGTTAGAGTCCGGAATTGGAGTACGGATCTAGGCATGCTGTGTGAAGCCCATCTGGACATGTTGGTCTGGATTGGTGATGCTTGTTTGCATATCGGAGAAGACTCCGTGGTTATGGCTTGTTTTGCCTTGTGCCTACCTGTTGCTTGGTGCAGCAGGAAGTACTGGATGAAGTCCAGGAAATGAAGAGGGTTGGATGCAACTCTTGTGGCCGTGCGTTGCCACTTTGTGTGCGGTTGAGCCGTTGGGCTGCAACTCGATGAAAAGGCAGATTGCCGAACAGGAAAGGTGAAACCGACCCGCGCCTATAAATTGCCATGGATACTTCCGTATTCGAGGTGGCACGGCGACTTGAGCAACGGGGGGTGGCTGATCCGTACCTGCGTTATGTCCGTCCGACTTGGAAGCCTGGTTATAGGTTTGTTGGAGCGCATAATGAGAGTCTTAGGCCCACGCGCCAAAAAGACTAGAATGCTCAATACCGTGTAAACGGTGGTGTTGACCCTGGTTTTCCGGTGCACCAAGAATGTGCCCTGAGTGCACGGACTGTCAGGCCGTGTGGCCGACGGTTGTGATGGCTTGAGTGTGCCTGCGAGCACATATTTGCTATTGTTGATACCATGCTGTGCAGGGAAGGAATGCTGCCCCGAGAAAAGGGTATGATTGTTATAATTGGGTCAGCTGAATGCTGACCGTTGCCATGTTTGCCACCGTTTGGGTGGATTGTCCCTATGCAGGTGCTGGAGAGCCAAGTGGTAAATGAAGGGCTGAAGCCCTTGTTGCTGTTGCTGCTGCTGCTGCTGCGGCTGACCCTTGAAGGCTAAGCGAATGTTTTTGCTTGTTTTCTTTTACTCATGTATGGCCGGCCTGCGCGCCGAGGTTTGTAATCCATACGGTGTGGAAAGAGGAACTGTAAGGCCTTAAGGCCAAACCCTGTGTATTTGTTGTACATTCCGTGGCTGTATATATAACTGTGGTTTATATATTGGACATTCCTGGTTAGAGTTCAAATTACAACTTAAAGCTTCCGCTAGCATGCTCTGAGTTAGGATGTGTGTATGGTTTGGTATTATCCTGTGACCTCGCCGTCTGTTTGTGGCATATAGTGTGGGGCCCCGGCCGGACCTTCTACTATACGTCATGTAACGGATGGGGTCGTTACAAGATATCCCCTAGGAGACAGCATACTTGGATTGCGGTTAACACTTTGTTGCTCGCTATGCCGATGAAAAGCTTGCTGGGAGACATGTACAAGAGATTCGGTTTGAATGCAAAACCGCTCGTTCGGGAAAATGCGGCCAAAGTTGCTAGTCCGCCCGACACAACGACTGAGAAAGCTTCTACAGCTCCCACATCACTAATTACTCTATCCGAAAAATCGAGCGAGGAGAGCGGGAACGGCGGGGCCAAAATCGACCTGCCTGTCACCCCTAAGACCGGCATTACCCCTGACGTCGACATCACCGATGACACTCCACACAACCATGACAGTGGATTAATTTCTCCAGCCGACACTCTTAATGACATCAGGGAGAAGGCCATGAAGGCCGCTTTGACTGCGGCGGATAAGCTGAAACTTGAGCTAGGGATCAGCGAGCCCTCCCCGGAGAAACGAAAACGCCGATTCGGGCCGACCACCGAGGAGCGGGTAGAAAGGAAGCTCCGTAAAAAGGGGAAAGAGAATAAGAAGTCATCTGCTCTCAAAGTCGTCACGGCCCCGCTATCCACCATTTCTGAGGAGGGAGAGATATCTGCTGACTCGAAAAAGGAGATCGAACAGCCGTCAGAGGTAACCGCATTGGCCATGCTAGAGAAATTTCTTATTGCGGACGAAGAATCTCTGGAACTTGACCTCCCTATTAACATCGGTTATTTGCAGGGGATGGAGGAAATTCTTAACAGTATGGCCGTAACGAGTGGTGTGAATCCCGCAACCGAACCCCTCGCCGAGCTCTAGAAAGAGCCTACCGTCCAAGAAGCACTTTTGGCCACTGGCCTTGCCCCTGACGACAAGACCAACTTGGACATGCGCGAGCGGGTAGAGGAAACGGAGACCCCTCGGACAGGTAAGTTGTTGTCTGCTTCGAGTAAGGAAAATCTCGCAAAGAAGATACTACGGAGAAAACGTGCAGTCCACCTGATCTCCGAAGGTAGGGAAATACCAGTGACCAAGGAGATATATGAGGCGGGAAGAACCAAGTCCGCGCGACTTTGGAAAGCCCAGATAAGGAGGATCGATCCGGAGAACGCGCGGCGACCAATATTCTCTGACTGCGAATTAATGGAAGCAAGAGAAAGACTTGAACTTGAGCCATTGCCTCAAAGTATTGTCCCTTTAGTGTCCGTCTCATCCGTCGATGATCTTTCTTTTAACCGCTTGTTTGTGTTGTAGTTTCAGTGACAAATGGTGTGGACTCGGCGATTATCCTTATGAACAGTCCACCTCCACCTGACGAGGAACTGCCTTCTGATGAACTTAGCCGTAAGCTCGCGCGGTTAGAGGAAAAGCTTCAATCTGCAGAGGAGGAGAAAGGTGCGCTAAAACTGATTGTGGAGAATTTGGCTGGAGAGGTGAACTCGGCCCGTAAAGAAGCCGCCGCGGCTTTGGAGGAGGCCAGAGCTGCCCGAGAAGAGACAAAATGTGGGAAGGCGCAGCTGATCGCGCAAGCCGTAGAGCACGAGAAGGAGTTGAAAGATCGAGATCAACGACAAAAATGACTACTGGACGACGTCGCCCACTATCGAAACCGGTGTCATCAGGCGGAGAATGAAGTGCGACGCCGGCCTGGGAACCAGAGGGGCGATGGTATGGTTCGGGATGAGACCTTGTCGATGAATCAAGCAGCTTCAACCGCGCGACTTGCCGGACAAGCGGCCTCCACTGAAACGGGGGTATATCTTGGCTGTGTGGGTCGCGACGCTGCAAGGATTCATTGGCACCATCACACTGTGCTTCACCATCTATCCGCTGCGATCTCCACGATTCTGCACGCGGGTGACTTGGTGGCTCACAATTGTGGGGACCTGCCAGATCGCGACGAGCTAATAAGTGACGAGAGAAAGAGTGAAATGAATGCAAAGGGAAAATAGTTTTGTATGTTTATTTGAACTTGGTGGCACTGTGCGGTTAAATTTATTCGTAAACTATTGTTTGAATTTTAAATTTCCCTTGCCATTATGTCTTTTAACCGCTCGGCTTCACGTTCTGATATACTCGCGCGGTTTTTCTATCATATGCCCGATCATTTACGCTTTTCTGATTACAATTTTCCCTATAAATAGTACAGAAGATTCTTCCCTTATAATAAAATTAGAGTTCATTACTTCCACCGGATAAGAAAAATGGTATCCGAGCAATCTAGTGCTTCAGCCGTATTACTCCGGTCAGAATTCAGGAGATCCTCCTTGACCGAAAGCGAGCTTTTGCAATTTGTGCACAGGCATATGCACGATGACTCAATAGTCGCGCGGTTACCTTCAGCGGCTGAGCGGTTAAATTCGGTTGAAAATAACATGGCTGTCATACCCATCGACCACTTTGAACGTGGCTTTTCTTTCCCCCCGTTCATCGAGCTGATAGAAATTATGGACTTTTACGGAGTCGTCCTCTGTCAACTCCCCCCGAACACAATTGGCGCTATAATGAGCTTTCTAATCTATCTGCGTTCGGAGCGGGTAAAATTCACCATGAACCTCTTCAGAAACTGTTTCGTGGCCCGAACGATCAGGGCAGGTAAAAAGGAAAACAAACTTTTCCGCGGCATTATTTTCTTCGGCTGCAAGGGGCTGAAGGTAGTAAATCTCCCTAACAAAGTTACGGACTGGTTGACTAGATATCTGGTCTTCACGGGTAACCTCAGAGTCCTCCCCTTAAGTCCGCAAGCCCGTGCGGCTAATAACTTTAGAAGGATAGAGCTCGAAGGGAAAGAATTAGAAATCGCAAATTTCTACAAAAAGGAGCGGCTGGATATTATTTATTATTTGTCGTTGCGGGTAGTCTCGGCCGAATGCGATACGACCAAATGTAAGCGTTCTGTTGCTTTAAGAAGTTTGTATTCGTGGCGTTCTGTTAACCCCTTCCCTTTACAGTTTAGCTAGAGGTTCCGTCGGGCAAACCGATCTCTCCAGAAGGTCCGGTGCTGACTCAAAGTGAGCTGTGTAAATCGAGGGAAGCTGACCGTATCGAGGCCGATAATCCTGCTGCGAGTGAAAGTCCGGCCATTCCTTTCGTGCCGGATTGGATCGAGAAGCCCCTGAAGGATCTCCGCTGTAAGGAGACCGTGCGATTTAATCGGAATGGGGAACATATCTCGGTCTCCACTTCTCTTCCTCCCTGGTCAAGCTCCAAACTTACTCTTCATGCCCGGGCGGCTGGCTTTGCACTGTATGGGAAGAAAAACATGGCCGAGATGAAATCAGTGCCAACCACACGGCTACCCACCTTAGCCGCTCAAGCTCGGGCGAGAAGCTTCACCCTTGACCACTTCATGGGTGAAGCCCTGGCCGAGGTTACTGGCGTAGCCGAGCGGCTAGAGGCAAGGGTGGAGGAGTTAGAAGAAGAAAATGAAGCTCTGAAGGCTGATAACAAAAAGCTGAGGGAGGCTGTTGAGGTAACAAGAACCTTGCTCGTTGTTTTTTTATCTTAGAGCGAATTTATGACCGGGAGAACCCGGCTTTCTTGCACGAAATCATCTCCCATTTGCGAGAAGGAGGGGAAGACATTCTTTACATCCTCAAGGAGAGAGGTTCTTTGGTACCGGAAGAACAAAAACTTACCTTCGACGATCTCTTCCCCGACTTCAGAACACTGGAGGCCGAGCGGGATAATGCAACCAGTGCGGTTAAGATAGTTGAATCAACTCCTGCTTCTGAGGCTAAGGCCAATACCCGCGATGGTGAAGAGAACGACGCTGAAGAAGTTACAGTGGAAGATTATGGGGATAGCGGAGAGTCTGATTCTTCAGAATCCATCGGGTCGAGCGAGTCTTCCAGTGCTTGAAGTTCGTCCAGTTTGGGACGAGATCGCCAGAAGAAGAAAGCCAAGATATAGACGAGATGTATCTATTTTCACTTTTCAGACCGTGCAGATTCTATTTTTTGTAAACCGCGCGGTATATGTGTAATGACCTTTTTTATGAATGACATTTTTAATTTTTCCTGCTGTGTGATGTCGTGCGGTTGAGTGGTTTTTATTTCCTCGATTAATTAATGGATTGAAATGAAGATTTCGCAACTTGATTCTGCACCGAATTCCACGTGACGGGTCTGCGGCTCGTACCCTTTTTTATCCGTTCGATTATGATTTGGACAAGAAAAACAGTACAAAATTCCATATAACAATCTTGCGACTTGCAACTTTGTATCCGCGCGATTATATTCAGATGAGAAAAATAGTATATAAGTCCATATTACAAACTGACGACTTGCAACTTCTTATCCGCGCGATAACATTCAGAAGAGAAAAATAGTACAGAATTCCATATTACAAACTGACGACTTGCAACTTCTTATCCGCACGATTACATTCAGATGAGAAAAATAGTACAGAATTCCATATTACAAACTGACGATTTGCAACTTCTTATCCGCGCGATTACATTCAGATGAGAAAATAGTACATAATTCCATATTACAAACTGACGACTTGCAACTTCTAACCCGCATGATCACAAGATAATTATTTACTTGTCGTGTTAGTGGTGGTGACTGGTTCGCTGCTTCTTGTCTCCTCACCTGCTTGTCTTGACAATTTTTCTTTGAGAGACTGGCTTGACCGCTGATCCGACAGCGAATAGAAGTTCCGAAAAACTCACCCTGCGATCAACCCAGTTTCACCTTGCCGCGCGGTTATGCGATAAAAACTGAGTTCAGAAAAAAGAAAGGAGATGCGCCCGATTACCACGACCTAGATTGATCAACAAGGATGAGGCTGGTGGGTGCTGAGACCGCACCATCTCATCTCAAGGAAGATCAATAAAACCGTAATAATATCCCTTATGACGCATGGTAGAGCTAAGCACCCACCCTGACCCTCCTAAAATGCAGAGGCGGTGTGCTAGGTGCCAGCTGGGATCCGACGCCCAGAAGCCCTCCGCACGAGAATCTGCAAGCTCCGACTACATGGTGTGAAAACTCCTCGCTACATGTGGTCTTGGTGGTGTTATGCTAATGACAACGGCTCTCGTGGGGGATCGAGCTGGACTCGGCGGTGTTACCCCGGGCTTAACATTTCCTAGCTTCGAGTCTTGAGAATAAATACCCCGCGATTTGTCCTAAGAATAAAACCGCTTCAGATCATCTCCGCTCAAGGTATGAGTGATGTCCTCCCCTTCATACGTTTACAGCTTGTAAGCTCCCCTTTTCAGAACTTCCTTTATGATAAAAGTCCCGATCCAATTGGAATTCAATTTTCCGACCGAGCTATTTCTTGCTGCAGCATCCACTTTCTTCAAACCTAGGTCTCCTACCTGAAATTGCTTGACCCTTACTTTCTGATCGAAATATCGCGCCATCCTTATTTTCACTTCCTCTTGCCTGATGGTAGACTCATCTCGAAGTTCCTCGATTTGATTCAGGCGGTATCTCATTTTTTCATCATTAATTTCAAGCCAGTCTTCCCAGTTTTGCCTAGCCAGTAAGACCCTAGGCGATGGTACTTCGAATTCTATTGGGATGAGGGCCTCTTATCCATGTGAGAGATTGAAGGGTGTCTCTCCTGTGGAGCTGGAAGGTGTAGTCCTTAGGGCCCATAATACTGAGGGGAGTTGATCAGCCCAACTGTTTTTTAAACTTTGAACTCTTTTCTTGAGCAAGTTCAAGATTCGTTTATTGGCCGCTTCTACTTGGTCGTTGCTCCGAGGATGATGCACTGGGGAAAATCGGAGGTCGGTTCCCGCCTTCTTGCAAAAATCAATCATTTCCGCGTTATTGAACTGAGGTCCATTATCTGTGATTATCGCCATGGGAACTCCGTGCCTACAAATTATATCACCCCAAATAAATTTTTTGACTATTTGAGCCGTAGTTCTTGCTAGTGCCTTAGCCTCAATCCACTTAGTGAAGTAGTCAATCATAACCAAGATGAAGCGTCGCTGACTACTGGCCATTAAAAATGGCCCGATGAGATCCATCCCCCAAATTGCAAACGGACATGGTGCCGTGATCGAGCAAAGTCGTCGACCGGGCTGGAGTTGAAGTGGAGCAAATTTCTGGCATTGAACGTATTTCTTGGCATACAGCTCTGCGTCTTTCCTCATTGTCGGCCAAAAATACCCTTGACATAAGATCCGCTGTTCTAGGGTTCTGGCTCCAGAATGGCTACCACATTCTCCTGAATGGATGTCTTGGAGTTTGGTGGGGACTTCCTCTTCCGAAACACATCTTGCCATGGGTGAGATGAGTGTTCTTCTGTAAAGTATCCCGGAGATCAGGTTGTAATATGCTGCCTTAACTTTGAATCTTCTTCGATCTTTAATAGTAGGGTGATATTATCCTTTTGATAAGTATAGAATGAATGGATCTATCCAGGAGTAACGCTGGTCGACTTGCATTGCCTCCCCTTCTTTGACCGATGGCTGAAAAAGCTCAGATGCTACTTCCCTCGTAGTAACGCCGAATTTCGATAAGGCATCGGCTTCCTCATTTCCGATCCTTGGGATGTGTTCAATAACAAAGCTTTTGAATCTCCCGATTTCTGCTTTCACCAGCACTAGATATTGTTTGAGAATTGGTTCTCGGGTTTCGAAGTTCCCGAGCACTTGCGACGCCATTACTAAGGAATCTATTTTGACGTGGGCGTGATCGATGTCAAAGCTCTTTCACGAATCTTAACCCTACAAGAAGTGCTTCATATTAGGCCTGATTGTTAATAACCGGGAAAAAAAATTTCACCGCATGCTTTATTTTGACTCCGTTTGGATTGATGAGGACTATCCCTGCTCCTGACGAATTCTTTCCAGAGACTCCATTGACATAAATGATCCAAGCGGACGGAGAATTTTCTTCCTGAGCAAAACTTTGCTCCGTGATTTCTACCATGAAATCTGCCAAAACCTGAGCTTTTATTGTTGTTCGTGGTACGTATACGATTTCGAACTCACTTAGCTCGATCACCCATTTAGCGAGTCTTCCCGAATGTTCTGGCCTTTCCAATATTCCTTTTAGGGGCTGATCCACCACAACTTGGATTGAATGTGCCTGGAAATATGGACGGAGTTGACGTGCAGAAATGACTAAGGTCAAAGCTAGATTTTCAAGGATAGGGTATCTTAATTCAGCACTCTTTAGGATATGGCTAACATAATATACCGGGAATTGCTTTTTCTTTTCCTCCCTGACAAGAACGGAGCTAACCGCCTCAGGTCCCACTCCCAGATAGATGTATAACGGTTCTCCTGGGCGAGGACTTTGTAACAATGGAGTCGTTGTTAACTGTCTTTTGAGTTGTTTGAAAGCCTCATCGTATTCGTTATTCCATTCAAACTTTGAAGCCCCCCGAAGAGTCTTAAAGAAGGGAGCGTTCTTATCTCCTACCCTGGAGATGAAGCGGCTAAGACCTGCTAGCCTTCCTCCTAGCTGTTGAACCTCCTTTGGGGAGCAAGGAGGTGCCATACCCAGTATAGCTTTTACCTTATCAGGATTTGGAGCCAACCCTTCAGGGGTAAGGAGATGACCAAGGAACTTCCCTTGGCTGGCACCAAAAACACACTTCAATGAGTTTAGCCTCATCCTAAACTCCCGTAGGATCGCGAAGGTTTCTGCGAGATCTTCTAAATGCGCCGAAAAGGATTTACTTTTTATAAGGAGATCGTCAACATAGACTTCTAGGTTCCTTCCCTTTTGATTTTTGAAAACATAATCCATCATGCGCTGATAGGTAGCTCCTGCATTTTTAAGCCCAAATGAAATTACCAGATAACAAAAACACCCTTCATTTGTGATAAAATACGTGTGTGGTATGTCGGGTTTGTGCATCTTAATCTGGTGATAACCAGAGAACGCATCTAAAAAAACTCATAACAGGATAACCAACCGCAGAATCTACTAAAGCATCTATTCGAGGCAAGGGATAGAAATCTTTGGGGGCACGCTTTATTGAGTTTTGTGAAATCTACGCACATTCTCCATCCCCCCCGGTTTTGGCACCATCACAACATTCGATATCCAGGCGGGATATTGTATTTCTTGAACAAATTTAGCCTTTACCAGCTTGGTGACCTCTTCCCGGATTGGACTGACCAGTTTTGTTGTGACGTCTCTCTTCTTTTGTTGTACAGGCTTATACTTTGGGTCGATATTGAGATGGTGGCACGCTACGTCTGGATCCACTCCGGGCATATCTTCAGGAGACCATGCGAAGATGTCGAGGTTCTTCAGGAGTCAAGAGATTAATTCGATTTTCTCCTCTTCTGATAACTCCGCATTAATGGAGAGATTTTTCTCCTCTCCCTCAGCGATGGGCACTTTCTCGGTAGGTTGAGCAGCCTCCAGATGGAGTCCTTCCTTTGCATTCTCTTTGGGTTCTCCAAGCTCAATCGTCGTGACCGCCGGAGGGGTTACCTGCTCAATCACGTTAACCGTTTTTACATAACATTCTCGGGCCGCTCGGTGGTTACTCCTGATCCGATACTGTTTTCCTTGAGCATAGAATTTGATAGCCAGATGGTAAGTCGACACAATTGCCTGATACTCGTTTAGTAGAGGCCTTCCAAAAATCGCATGATAGCTGCTTGTCGCGTCGATTACCACGAACCGGATCATCTTGGTGATTCCCCCCAGAGTTACTAGTAGCAAAATGTTTCCTTCTGCTTCCATCCTCTCTCCCGAGAAGCCGTAGAGTGGCCCCTCAGTTGAAGACAATGGTTTCCCGGTTTTTAGAGCCTCGAACGTCTTCTTGAACAAGAGATTCACCGAGCTTCCCGTATCTATCAGAATCTTGTCTACTGTGAAGTTTTCGATGACGGCTTGGATAACAACCGCATCGTTGAATGGGTTGGCGATGGATGAGAGGTCATCTGGACCAAAAGTAACGAGTTCTCTGGTCAGAGCCGAGGAAGAAGTCATAGCCACCTCCTGCTTACACAACTTTGAGATGGAGGATTTTTGGCTTGATTCGAGGCCTCCCCCTCCGTGGATTCAGAAAAGTCGCCCGAGGGTTCCTTCATCATGAACATCCACACAATCATTCGGGTAACTCATATTACTTAGGCTGCCCACGTCAGCGACGTCCTCACATTCCTGGAGCACCTTAGCCACCTCTTTGCCCTTTGGGGTGTTTGAATTGACGGGAGCCTCTTTACAGAAAAGGTCTGACATTTTTCCCTCTGAAACTAGCCTTCTTACCAAAAAGCGAAGGGCTCGATAGTGCTCTGTAGGGTGCCCCTCTTCTTTGTGAAATTCGCAGAAATTCTTAGAGCTGGGGGTCTCACCTCTCCCCGGGGTTTGGCCTTTCTGAAATCTTTTATTTGTAGGACTTCAGCGACTTCCTCCCAAGTCATGTTCGCAACGTGAGGCCCTCCGTGCTGACTAATAGGGAGGACTTGTGGGACTACCGGAACATGAGCAGTGTCCAATGGCAGCATTCGCTCTCGGAACTGCTGATGGTTGAGGAATGGCCTCTTATGACGAAAGTTTCTACCCCTTTGGGGTGAGGACTGATGATCATGACGGGAAGGTTTTGGAACGTGGCGCGCCGTGAAAGAACTTCCTGAGCCTCCACTACCTGCCATAGAGGTCAGAGTAGAAATATAGGTTGGGTTAGCTCTTTCTCCTTCAATGAACTTGTTTGCGAGAGCGATTAGGGCTTGATAAGTTGCCGGAGCCTTTGTCATGGCTTTGAACTTTAATGGGCCTTCCTGGAGGCCGTTGTTTTGGGCGACCTTATAATAATCTGGGTTTACATTCTCTACTTCCAGAATTTCCCTTTGAAAACGATCTACAAATCGCGCCACGCTTTCGCCCTCCTTTTGTATAATTTTGAAAAGAGCTGCGGGACCACTTTTCCTTTTTTTGGAGGTTGAAAACCTCAACAAAAGCTCTTGGCAGAGCCCGACGAAAGAGTTAATTGAGCGAGGACAAAGCTTGTGAAACCACTCTCGAGCCTGCCCATCGAAAGTCGTCACCAGCAACTTACACTTTATCGCATCCGTCAAGCATCTAAGGGCCACGACATCTTCAAATGCTTGCAGGTGCGTGACTGGATTGGATGCGCCGGTATAAAAAGGTAAGTGAGGTTCCCTGAAATTGTTCGGTGCAGGCTATAGCCTTATCTGCGCGACAAACGGAGACAAATCCTCCATCTCAGCCGGGGTTGAAGGTGAGGCGCGGTTAGGATTTGGGAAATCAGTGGGTATGTCGGGCTGGCGGTCTTCTTCGAAATCTAACCGCTTAGCCGGACCTGCCCGAGCGGTATCTTGGAAGTAACCCACGAAAGGATTTAGCTCGTCTTCCTGGGGCTGCGGTTGCGCGGTGGTCTGACATGGCTGGAAGGTGGGCTGATTGGTCGCAGGGGTCGGAAAGATTGCAGGTTCGACGGGTGCTGCGGTTGGAGGCATCGCGAACCATTGGTTAAGAGCTGCTAGAGCTTGGCTGATTGCATCAAGGAGTTCGCCGGTTTCCCACCTATCTCGCTCCATCTCCTGGCGATATTGTTTGAGCGCCCTCCGAAGGGATTCCTCGGAGGACCCCGCACGATTAGAATGACGAGAGTGAGAGTAGTGAGGGGATTGCCTGTCCGACATATCGAAACCGCTCGGATTCACGGACAACTCAAATCTTAAGGTCGCGTGTTCAATGTTCGTGTCAAGAACGTCTCTTGGTCGCTGGAGAACCTACGAGAGAGATAAAACGGTAAAAAAGGAACTGCGAGTTGTCGGTTACTAGCGGTTTTAATGAAAAGGAGACAAAAGGGGTGCCGCTAAAAGCGGCGACATCAGAGTTCGCCCGTCGCGGCTAAAACCACTCATGCGACGGGCTTTTTGGTAGTCATAGATGAAGCGATTACAGCGGTTACCAAGGAGCACCCAATCAGACAGTAACCCGCTCGGCAAAGGATTCGAGACCGCTGCCCGGGGGACAGGAGAGCGGGAAGCGGTGACAGGATGCACAGCTAGAGAATAAAGAGGGCAGGCTTTTAACCGCGCGGCTACGCGATCTTCAATAAAAAGACCGGCGACTATCAGACAAAAAAATGGCTTGCTGATTGCCACGGTCTCGCGGTTACGCTGTCAAGAATCGGACCCTCGACTCATCTTAAGGGATAAACTGAATAACGGTCTCCTGGGTAAACAGTAAGTGTTCAATCCGGGTGCAATCGTGAGGGGGGCAGGCCCTGACGATGGCGTCAGAGAGTGTAAGTACTCAATCCGACCGTCAGAGAACGTAGGTGCTCAATCCAGGTGTCGGAGAACATAAGTGTTCAATCCGGGTACAATCGCGAGGGGGGAAGTCCCTAGCGATGACATGACGATGAGGGGCAAAGGTTGTGAAAAATCTGCTTGTTCGGTTTGTAAGCACAGTTTTACCTTTAAACAAATATGATATTGTACTTAGAAATAACCATGATTTGCGCGAGCCTGAGCTCGTGACTTTTACTGTTCTAAGGTGACAAAAATAAGATGATGGAAAATGCAGACGATAAACATCATTAATAAAAGATAAAAATGTGGAGGGATGGATGCGATGCAAATTTCCGGCTGCAGGTGGATGTAGAGGGTCATCCTGCGTCGGGGAGAGCGTCCATCCTAGGTATTCATTGTTGGGGGTCCGACGATGGTCTGTATGTTGCCCACCATCTACCTTCCTCCACCGTTTCCTTGTGCTGGGATCTGTGCTTGTCCTTGCAAAATTCTCCCGAGGAGCCCCTGGCGGACAAGACGTTCAATTTCATCTTTTAGGCCGGCACACTCTTTGGTGTTGTGACCCGTTGCGTGGTGGAACTCGCAGTATCTTGTCTGGTCGGCCTTGGGGTTTGGTCGCGGTGCTCTTGGTCGTTGGAAGGCCGGATCATTCTGAATAACATACATCACATTAGTGTGGGTGGTATTCAGAGGGGTGTATTCCTGAACTGGATATTGCCCCCCATTCCTTGGAAGGTCACGTTGACGGCTATTGCGGCGACGCTCACTCTGATGTCGTTCTTCTTATCTTGTGAGAGTTGGTTCCTCTTTTTTCTTCCTTTTCTGTCCTCCTTCAAACTGTTGTCGGTGCGCTTCAATAGCTTCGTCGGCTGTTATCTGGGCCTCAACCCGATGAACGAGATCTGGATAACTGGGCACGGTCTCCCTCATGAGTGCTGAATAGAAGCCGCTGGGGCGGAGTCCGCCAAGGAAGACGCCTCTAAGAAGTTCGGGGTCGACGCCCGAAATTTGACGTGCCTCAGAGGTGAAGCGGCGAAAGAAGTCTCTGAGGGACTCTCCTTCATTTTGTCGAATACCTGAAAGGTGAGAGGGATCGCGAACAATTCTCTGATTTGCGATAAACTGGTCAGTAAATTTCCTGGTCAGCTCTGCGAAGTTGGTAATGGTGTCAGTTCTCAGGGAATGGAACCATGTACGGGCCTGTCCTTTGAGTGTTGCTGGGAACACTTGGCAGAGCAACTGGTCTGGAGCGTTGTAAATCCTCATGATGGTGGTGAAGTGATTGATGTGTTCCAATGGATCATCGGTCCCGTCAAACGTCTCGATGTTTGGAAGCTTGAATCCATGTGGAATGGGATGATCGAGGATTTGTGGCGTCAAGGGGGAGCCTTGGCAGAGCGGTCAGTGAGCCTGAAAGTCTCCTCTTCCAGCATGGCGGTATTTTTCGGCTATAACTTCCCGAATTTTCTCCCGAGTAAACCTTTTGAGAGGAGGGGGTTGAACGTCGCCGCCGGGGTGGTGATGATGA
Source organism: Platanthera zijinensis (assembly GCA_039513925.1). Taxonomy (NCBI): domain Eukaryota; kingdom Viridiplantae; phylum Streptophyta; class Magnoliopsida; order Asparagales; family Orchidaceae; genus Platanthera; species Platanthera zijinensis. Next base: position 162,216,879 of record CM077088.1, read on the forward strand.
TGATCTGCTCTTACTCCTCTTTGAGCTGGGTGAGTGGCGTCAGAATACTCCTTGGGCTCCTTTTGGAACCTTTCCGTGTTTGGTTGTAGTGGAGGATTTGCTGGGGCCGGCGGCATCGGGGGAGCAGGAGGTGCTCCCATGTTTCGGAGTAATGCAAGCATTTCCATTTGTTGTTCTTCCATTTGGCAGACGCGCCCCTCCAGGGCGGTGACGGGGGCGAAAGCTACTTCGGCAGTCAGTGTCACGTCCACTAGTGATTGGTATCGTGCTGGTTCGATATGTCCGCCAAGTGCGGATCCTTCAGTGGTGTGGGTACTTCTCTTCATCATTGAATCTGAGCTTTGGAAGCGGTAAAGATGAGGGACTTGTCTTATGAAGGATGTTGGGAATGTTTACCACAGCCGACGCCAAACTGTTGCGAAATAACTCGATGCCTCGGTAGGACCGGATTTGCTTGGACCGTCTTAGCTCACGAGGCGGTCGAGCGCGCACACAGTCAATGAAAGTAGAAAGTTGACACAAGATGTGATGACGTGGAAAAACCCTTTAAATGGGAAAAAAACCACGTGATCGGGTCTGTGCCGGTCAAATTCCACTAGATTCCGGTGATTACAGTGTGTTGGAGAGTCGGGGCGACAGACCGCTCCCGTTACAACTTGGGGGAGAGAGAGACTATAGCTTCCTGCGGGCAACAGGCTGCACTGCGGAAGTGACTTAGACGTGGAAATGCGCGGGATGCTTCTGGCGCTTATGCTCAGGGCGGCGCGCGCTTGATGGCTTCGGAGGGCTTCTTCCTTCGGCTTCCTCGAGGTCTTGGGCGTACTTTTGCTCTTAGCGTACTGGTGGGGTGCTTATAGCCGCTGGTAGCAGCTGGTGGTCACTAGTGTCCGCTAGTGGCCGATGGTGGCTGCTGGTGGTTCACGGCGAGCGGTGGCCGACCTGGTGGAGGAGGCAGGAGAGCTCTCACCTGAGGAAGAAGAAGACAACCCGGAGAAGAGAAAAGGTGAAGAATGAAGAGGCCCTGGGGTCCCTTTTATAGCCTCTAGGGGAGGATCATGGAGGGCCCCACCACTAAAGTGGTGGGTTAGTGGGTGGTAACCCTCTTGATCGAACGGCGAGGAGAGCCTCCCCTTGATCGAACGGTGGGGAGGCTACCCACGGTGACGGGCTGCCACGGCGGCGGTGGTGGCCGGCCGGGCGGCCGGCGGCGGGGGCATGCGGCCTAGCGGCCGGACTGGCGGCCGACGGAGGCGGCCGGCCGGGGGCCGAGGCCGGCGGCCCGCCGCGGCGAGGCCGACGGTCTGCCGTGGCCGGAGCCGGCCTGCCGGGGTCGGTCCGCGGGCGGCCTAGCCGACCATGGCCGGCTGGGGCTGGCTGCGGCAAGGCTAGCCGTGGCCGCCCACGGCTAGGCTGTGGGCCAGCCGCGGCCAGGCCGCCAGCAGCTAGGCGGCCTGCCGCGGCCACCCGTGGCTAGGCCAGTGGCCTGTCGTGGCCAGGCTGCTAGCGGCTAGGCGGCCTAGCGCGGCCTTATCGCGGCTAGGCCACCAGCGGTCAGGTCGCCAGCGGTCAGGTCGCCAGCGGCTAGACGGCCTGGTGCGGTCTGGCCGCGGCCTGCCTGGTGCTGGCGGTTTCCCTCCACGGGGAGAGGGAGCGGGTCCCGCCCCCCCATGATTTTCTCCTCCTGAGAGGTCATGGAGGGGGTGGGCCACCCATGACCCACTTTTAGTGGAGATCATGGAGGGGCTTTTCTCCTATAAATAAAGGTGGAACCCATTACATATGTATATAAATTATTGGTGAAAATACACTTGTTAAAAAGTGATTTTTTTAACTCAGATACGACTGTAATTTTAACTGAAATATAGTTCAATTATGATCGTAATTGTTGTTACGATGGTAATCTAAACTGAAAATCTAGTCTTGCATAATCCCTGTATGCGCCGAGCGTACATAAAATTATCTCCTTTCCTAAACTCGCTATTTTACTCCCCTCCATGCAAACCTTCAGAAGAAAATACAACTTGCCTGGATATTTCAGGCATGGATTGAGTAAGATTCTTAAGGGTTTCCATCATTTTGGTACATGCAACTTCTATCTTCGGACTATCATTGCTCGAGTTCTGATCAAAAGGGAAACCTCCTAATGATTCTTTGAAAACATTTTCATTTCCAAAGGTAGAAGATTTTTGTGACTTTGGATTTGTTCCTCCCTTTAAGCCCCCTTCAAGTGAAGTTTCTTTACCAAACTTCCAAATCCAACGAAACTTGCTAGAAAATGAAGTTTTCTCCTTGATTTCTGGCAATTTGCTACTTCAGCATCCTCACTTGGTTCTGATTTGAGAGTAGAAGCATTCTCTTCTACCTAGCTAGGCGTGAGTTTTTTGAACTCACTATTGTATTCATCCTTTTTGAGATGATTTTCGTGTTCATTTTCTCTGATTACTGAATTCTAAGACTACTCTTCTCTTACTGAATAAAAACATCATTTGCGAGGGTACGACGAAATTCTGTGAAGCGGGTGGGAGAGCGAAGCTCTACGAGTTTGATATTTGGGCTAAGACATTATTGGGTCTGCACCTACAATTTTTTAGGATATAAGAAATTAAATTTCTTATTTTTTCAGGTTTGAACATAACTAAATTCAGACTGCACTTAACACAACACTTTTAAAAGGAGCAGTTCAAAAGAGAGATTTTAAATTATATTTTCAAAACTGCATTCGCAAAAATTAAAGAAGTATTTGAGTAACTTTGTTTTCAGATAATTTTTTGGGGCAATTTTTAATGAATGTTGGTAAAATATATGAAAGAGGAGCTGTAAGATTAGCTTCAACTCGGATCGCGAAAGTGGAGTGAACGCCTGCTGGAGTTGGTTGAAGAGGAGTTTTGGCGTAGATGAGTCGCAGAAAGATGACGGAGGCTCTGTTTGGGATACCGGTGCCGTTTTAAAACGGGAAATTTCAAAAGGGAGATGCTAAACTGTATTTTAAAAACTGTGGTTTTAAAACTGAGACTTCGTTTGGGCAACTTTCGTTTCAGTGACGGTTTAAATTATTTTCAAAATTATTTTCGCATGAATTTTATTTATTTCGCACCAATTTTTTTCTGAATTTTTAAAAACAAAATTAATTATTATATTTGTGATTTTTTTTTACAAATTTATGAATATAATTATATTTTTTATAGAGGTTAAATTGATTAAATAAAATTAAATTAATTTAAAAAATATTTCAAACAACCGTTTTGAAAGGGAGAATGGAGGTCTCCCTGATTTTTTCAAAACGGAGGAAAACGTAGGTTTTAAACCGACCATTTTAAAATGACAACATTTTAGTTCTTCCCAAACACCTTTCCTCCGGTCCGTTTAGAACGAAATGGAGTTAAAACGGGCTCCCAAACATAGCCGGAGTGGGGTAGACGACCGTTTTAGAACGACTGTTGGAGCACCAAGTACCAGCCTTGAAATCTTTTGTTTTCAACCATTTCAGGCCGGAAGTTTTTAAAAATGTAGCTCGCTAAACACCCCTCCTCCAGCCTGATTAAAACATAATCGAGACAAGGAAATCTCAAACAAACCCATATAATTGCTTATAGTTTCTATTGATTTCTCTCTATAATCTTCATACTGACATTTTCAGTGAATTTCAACTAATATGTACTTTCTTATATTGATTTCATAAGGAATTAATTCCGGAGACATTAAAAAACTTTAGACGTTGGGATCTACACTTGTAATTGCCTAATGATGCACATAAAGAAGTGTTGCTGGTCGCTCGAGGCTCTTGGTAGACAACACTAAATGTTAGGGTATTTAATATATGTCTGCGCGTGTCGAGACCGACTCGGAATCGACCCATTGGATTTCGTGTCACTGGGGTGCAACGGCTTTACGATGGAGATACTATATAAGGCCATTCCACACCGATGAGCCTTAGTGGACTATCTTGAACGGAGCCTCTGTGGAAGTTGCTCGAAGCATCCGGATGGGGATCTAGGTGGAATCCCCTACCCGTTGCCCCTAGGTGGGTATAAATAGGCAAAACCCTTAGGAGTTACTACGGGTATGGGTTAACCGTGTACCCGACACGACCCGTTAAGCCTCCGAACCCGTTATTGTCCAAATATACACTAACAATCTCCTCCTATATTTGTGACAAATAACGTGTACGTTTCGGAGTGCAGAAAGTGGAGAATATTAAAATAAATTTCCGACTCAACACATTTTCATAAGAGTTAGCACAGTTTTTAAAGAAAACATAAACATGAATTTTAAAAACAATAACACAATACATCCAAAGAAAAATGTGCTACTCAACAATAAATAAGTCTGGAAAAATAATAAAATGACTACAGATAAACGTCTAATAATTCTACTCCGAGAGTAGATCATCATCATCTATGTCAAAATCCACTTTCTCTCCTCCATCTTCACTAGTGCCTGCAAGGAATTTCATGAGTCAGACTCTATGAATTCATAAACATATGCAGTGACGTATCAAAGTAAGCTAGCTCTACCTAAATGAGCTTAGTACTTGTAGCAGTAGTGAAGTAACACTATCAGCATCTCTATCCAGTCTAGCTAGGACCAGTCAAGTTTTGATTTTAATAAATCAAACGTTGTTATCTTACTCATTAGTGACCACTATGTGTCTTGTCATATGACTTGGCACACCGTTATTTGCAACATTATCAAATGTGGAATAATGTGCTATGATCACCAATGTTAGATTAACTCATGCAACGACTTTCTATTCCCAGTTGAATAATTCTCAAATCGGCTTACAATGAGAAAGACGTTAAGTCATCAGGTGTGGAATGACTAGCATCTGACCATCTTGGGCTTTCATCAAGAAATTATTTGGGGTTTTCAGTCTGTTATTAGATGCTTGAATGTTGCGACTATAGGTTCTTACCATCAAACATAAACCTTGGAGGAAGTTTCATATTTCTATGAACTTTAATCCCATCTCCCCCGATGTTTTAATTGTGAGAACTCTATTTAAGCCTTTTGTCAAGGCGTCTGCAATATTATCTTTAGACCTCACATCAACGAGGTTTACAATCCCTTGACTCATAAAGGAGGTCAACCAGGCTTGTTTCATCCTGAGTTGCCTTCTTTTGCTATTGAACAAAGTGTTCGTAGCAATCGTTTTAGTAGCCTGATTATCGCAGTAAACTGCAACAAAACTCAACTTCAGGCTCGACAATGGAATGCCCATCACCAAATCTCTTATCCACTCTGCTTCTTCTCCCGCTGAAGCTAGAGCGTAGAGTTCGGATTCCATAGAAGATAGTGCAATACATGATTACCTCTTGGACTTCCAGGCTACAGCTGCTCCTCCTAGTGTGAATATAAATCCACTAGTGGACTTGCTATCATTTAATTCTGAGCACCATGATGCATCAGAATATCCTTCCAATACTGGAGGATGACCATGATAACATAAAGCATACTTTTGGGTGTGCTTTAGGTAGCGCATCAGCCTATCGAGGGCATCCCAATGGTCTTGGCTTGGATTACTAGTAAACCTGCTTAACATGCCGACCGTAAAGGCTATGTCAGGTCTTGTGCAGACCATAGCATACATGAGACTACCAATCAGTTTGGCATAATCTGACTGTCGAATCGCAACTCCATCATTGGGCTTCAAGCGATTATTATAATCGTAAGGTGTCTCCACTGCTCTACGTTCACTGTATCCCCACGTGTCCAACATGGACTTTATATAGTGACTTTGACTTAGGGAAATGCCATTTTTCCCAAAGCTCACCTGCATGCCTAGAATAGTCTCAGCTACACCTAGGTCTTTAATGCTAAACTCTTTCATTAGTTCTGACTTAACGTCATCCACTACGGATTGATCAGAACCAAGAATCAAGCATATCATCCACATACAAGCATATTATAGCGACTTTGTTCGATCTATGACGTATGTAAAGACATTTATCCGAGAGACTCGACATGAATCCCATGTTCCTTACACTATAGTCAAACTTCTCATGCCATAATTTTGGTGCTTGTTTTAGTCCGTATAGCGACTTGATTAACTTACAGACCTTATTTTCGTGACCGTCTACTATGAAGCCTTCAGGTTGGCTCATGTATATTTCTTCGGTCAGATCTCCGTTCAAGAATGCAGTCTTAACATCCATTTGATGAACAATAAAGTTCTCAATAGACGCAATAGCAAGTAGGATCCTAATGGTTGCTAAGTGACACACTGGTGAATATACATCAAAGTAATCCACCCCACTAACTTGTGTGAAACCTTTAGCCACCAGGCGTGCTTTATACTTAGCTACGCTACCATCAGGATTGAGTTTCTTTTTCAGAACCCACTTACACCCGATAGTTTTAGCCCCTCTTGGCTTATCAACCAACGTCCAGGTGTTGTTCTGAAGTAGAGAATTCATCTCTTCATCAATGGCTTCTTTCCAGAGTAATGAATCCCTTGATCTCATCGCATCCTTATAGGTGGATGGATCGGCCTCAACGTGGTAAGTGACAAAGTCACTACCAAAGGTTCTGGGAGTTCGCTCTCTCACCGAAGTCCGTCTAGACTCTAGGACACTACTGTCTACCGGGACTGAATAGGAGGTGCTCGGTACTGATTCAGAGTCTTCCTCAGTAATAGTTACTTGCATACCTGGGATTGTCAGGTTTTTATCTTTAAGGAACTTATCCTCAAAGAACACTGCATCCCTTGATTCAATAATTATATTATTAGACAGGTCTAAGAATCTATCTGCAGCACTATCTTCAGCACAATCTAAGTAGACACACGTGTTAGTCCTAGGTCCAAGTTTAGACCGTCTAGGGTCAGAGACCCTGACATAGGCTATACAACCCCAGGTCTTAAGTCTAGTTAAAGACGGGGGTCTCTTAAACCAAAGCTCGTAGGGTGTGACATCTAACTTAGCATGAGGTACTTTGTTCAGAATATTATTTGCAGTTAAAACTGCTTCTCCCCAATAGGCAGTAGGCATGTCAGCAGTGAGGAGCATAGAATTCAACATCTCTGTTAACGTTCTATTCTTTCTCTCGGCTATACCATTCGATTGGGGTGAGTAAGGAGTAGTGGTTTCTGCTATGATCCCTTGAGAGGCAAGGAAACCCCGGAACTCACTGGACATGTATTCTCCTCCTCTATCACTTCTAAACCTCTTAATTCTCATGTCTAGTTGGTTCTCTACCCTGGTTTTGAAAAAACAAAATTTTTCAAACGCTTCATCTTTAGTTTTAAGAAGATAGATGTGACAAAACCTAGAGCAATCATCTATAAACGTGATCATATACTTCCTTCCTCCTCGGGTGACAAAACTTTTAAAGTCACATATATCGGAATGTATAAGCTCTAGCGGTGTTGTGCTCCTAGTAACCGCACTAAAAGGTTTCCTAGTGATCTTAGTCTGAGCACACACGTCACATTTCTCAGGCGGTGACTTAGTGTCTAATGTGATCTGGTGAGTTCTAGCTATTTGGAACATTTTCCTATAGTTCACGTGTCCTAGTCTCTCATGTAGAGTCTTAGGGCTAACTAAGTTTGTTTGAACTTGTTGAACTAACTCGTATGCTAGACTTAGTCAGTACATTCTATTTTGGAAGTCTGCATAACCAAAATAATGTGAGTTAACTTATATTGTTACTCTACTGCTACAAAATGTTAAAAGACAACAAACCAGCATCACAAAGTAAATTAATAGACACTAAATTAGCAGCTAGTGCATAAATAAATTTAATATTTTCCAAAATTAAAATTTTACTTGAGTAGAGCACCAAGATTCCCAATATGGATCACTTTGGTCTCTCCTCCATTGCAGTTCTCCACCTTTTCCATAACTACTATGACCTTAGATGAAAAATCTGTGCCATTAGACACATGAAAAGTAGCAGCGTTGTTCAGCCACCACTCAGAAGACTCGCATGTTGCCGTATTCTGTGGGGCTTTCTCTTTCTTTTTCTGTCTGTCCATTTCAGACTTGAATGTGAGGCAGCTTGCTTAAGGTCAATGGAATGCGAGGATTTAGGGAATTCATAAGGTAATCCCTACAAAAATCTTCGTCTTTACTCCACTGATATTTGTCCACATCCTCTCGGATAGTGACAAAATCGCTGAGCACTGTGTGGTAAATCTCCTATTTTTCAAGTCAAATTGAACGTGGAGTTGCCACCCATGGAAATCAGTGTAAATGAGAAACTGCAATTTTACTGCAATCATATGTGCTACGTTTCAACATTTAAAAATGAAAAAATGCAAACTGAAAAAATATCACCTGGTCCGAGTATAGTCGACAAGGCTTCAGATCCAATCCGGAAATTTTTCGTTTGCTCCTCTCCAGCTGAACGCTGTCGCCAGAGACTACCCGATCAGCAAACTCAACTGGAACGCAATGTGTCTTCTGAGAAGCACACCATCTCCAAGCGACAATGCTTGGTAAAAGCAAGAGATTCTGCGAAATCTTTGGAAATTCTGTTCACTGATGCTTAGGATAAACATGGAACTCCATGACAGATCTAAATTTGCAGATCTTCATGCCAAACACTCAATTTCTGCCAAGATCTTCACTCCAAAACTCAAAAGATCTGTATTCCGGGCAAGAAGTTAGGAGAGAACCAGTCATTTGTTCAAGTCACTGCTCAGATCAAGCTTCAACTAAAACACTTCTTTCTCAAAAGATCTAAGGAACTCCTTTTGCAAGAGCAAGATATCCTCTTTTTTTTTAATATAGATCTACCGATTTTCCTCCACTGAAGACAACAAGATCGGTAGTAAATCAGGATTGGAATAACATGCCAAATACTTCTCTTTCTGTCGGCAGAAGAAAAACAAGCGGCGATGAGTGCTTTCCATCTCAGAAATTGGGAGCGCCGGGCTTTTTCCCATCAGCGGCGGCCACTGGACGCAAAAAACATTTTTTTTCTACAATCTGTAACCGCAGCCGCGGGAATACCGGGAGCGGGCGACGACCAACAGTAAAGGCGGGCACGGAGGAGAATATGGCGTCGTTTCCGATTCCAGGCGGTGCGACCTTCCGCCCTTTTTTCTTGCGATCACCGCAAAAGCACGGGGCGCGGCGGACGCCGAGAAAAGCACGGGGGGGGGGGGGGGGGGGGGCGGACCTTCCTCCCGCTCGATTGATCCCAGCGGCGGCCGAAGCTTTTTTCTTTTCCGATCGAGAAGTCGGAAACCAGCGGCGGCCCGACCCTCTGCTTCACGATCGGCGAGCCTTGCAGCGACGGGGGAAGAACTCGCGAGCGACAACCGATTTGATTTCTTTTCTCCTGCTGATCGATGGAGCACCGACAACAACGATGACGTTTCAGGAAAAATCCGGCGGAAGAAGTTCGGGGCGGTTACGGGATGCACGAACAACAGGGGCGTTGATTCGAGTTTGTGGAAGTTGCTCGAAGCATCCGGATGGGGATCTAGGTGGAATCCCCTACCCGTTGCCCCTAGGTGGGTATAAATAGGCAAAACCCTTAGGAGTTACTACGGGTATGGGTTAACCGTGTACCCGACACGACCCGTTAAGCCTCCGAACCCGTTATTGTCCAAATATACACTAACAGCCTCAACATTCTCAAGATAGAATTCTAGGTTTTCGTTCTCGTCCGCTCTCTCGCTCTCTGGATTTCTTCTGTGGCTGTCGAGGATCACTGATCTTGGTTTTCCTCATCGCGTGCTGCCCCTATTTCCGTCGCAGATTTTGCGTGATAGCAGCAACCGCCGGAAATCACAGATCGCGATTTTCCCTTTCGCGAGTATCTCGATCCGTGTTTTTTGGTTGACATTGCCCACTTCGGCGCCGGCCGTTTCCTTACAGATCGTGAAGGAGGGGTGTGCTCTGCATCGCGAGTTGTTGTCGCCGTCTCCGTTCTTTTTCGCAAGAGTCAATGGAAAATACTAGAGTAGGGAAGCGTCGTTCAGATCCGACTGTCTCCGGCTCAGATCCGGCCGCCGCGCCCCAAAACCGGCCGCCTCTGGTGCAGATCTGGCCACCTCCTGCACAGAACCGTTCGCCCTTGTCCCGATTCAGATCACCGCAGCTATATCCGGTGAAGATCTGTGTATCTACAAGGAGCTTTGTCGGTCTGCAAGGAGTTTTGTTGATCCCGTGCTAGATCTTGTTGACCTTGAGCAGATAACTGTTGTTCTAGAGGAAGAACTCCTGTGGCTTCTACCGTATAAGCAAGAATCTGTTTTAGGCTTTCCAAGTTCTCTACTGAATTCAGATCTTGTGGAGGAATCACCTATTCCAGATCTATTACTAGCTCTGACTCAAAGCCTTATGTATTGCAATCTCTGATCTCTAATGAAGGAGGCCTACTTCTACTAGGCGAGAAAGAGGAAATCATTGTTGTTTGAGTTGATTTTTGTTCTTCATCATCAGTGGTTGAGTCGAGCCTTGCCTTTGCTGAGGTTTGCCGCAGAATCTTGCGCTTACGCTAAGTTTTGTCGTGGAATCTTTCGCATTTGTGCAGTTGCTGTTTGGAGGAGCAAAACAAATTAATTCGGGATTGGATCCGAAGATTTTCTGACGTCTTCACACGGCTCAGGTGATCTCTTTCTAGAATTTTTATTTCTGTTTAAATCTAGAAATATGTCAAAGAAAAGCGCGCTAGACACCGTAAAGCTGCAATCGTTCGACGCCTCTGATTTCCTTAGTTGGAAAATACAAGTCCAACTAGGAATGAAGGAACACGAGATCTTCTATACTATTCAGAGCGATTTCGCTTCTACTGTCGAGGACATGGATGAGTACCAGTGGAACAAAGATGAGGATTTTTGCAGGGATTACCTGTTGAATTCCCTGAATCCTCATCTCGCGTTGACCTACCACGCTTACAAGTCTGCAAAAGAAATATGGGATCGGCTGAACGCGCATTTCCAGAAGGAGGAAGGATTGTCAAAGTCGCTCATTAGAGAGAAGTTCTTCAACTTCAGATTCAAAGCGAACGTGGCTATCACTTCTCAACTCTTAGAGCTGGTCAACCTGCGTTAGAAGCTGTATGATGATCATTCGAAGATGGGCGACAACCTCTTTGTGTACATGATTCTGAGTAAGCTGCCTTCTGAGTGGCTCTTCTTCAAGACCGAGATGCACAGACTGAAAGAGAAGATCAGTTTGGATGAACTCAAAAGGTTCATTCATATTGAGGACCAAAACATCGCTGTGAAAAGCTTGGAGTAGGTTGCGCAGCCCTCACAGTCTGTCAACTTCATTTCACGTCCTAGTAAGCCCTCTCGGAAGCCCCCGACACTTAAGGGTGATTCCCACGCACCGTTGGCGATCAAAAAGCCTTCTCTCAAAAGGAAGAAGGGCAAGTTCACAACTATGGCAAATGGGGTCACTGGGCCGCTAAATGCAGGGGTTCGAAGAAATAAAAGGAGGAAGCCCCACAAAATGTGACGAACATGGTGGTCGACAACTCTGATCACAAGTCCTTCGTGGCTATGATTAGGAGTAGTCACTGCAGTACGCCGTCTGAGTGGTGACTGGACAGTGGTGCTACCTGTCACATCACAAATGACAGAGTTCTTCTTTCAGAGGTCACATCGGTCAAGGATAGAGTTGAAAATTGCAATGGTGGAGAGACAGATGTTACTCATGCTGGGACTGCAGAGCTAATTCTCTTTTCAGGTAAAACTTTAATTTTACAACATGTTAAAGTTGTTCCTAATTTAACTAAGAATTTGATTTCTATGAGTTTGCTTGATAAAGCTGGAATGTCTTTCACAATCATAAACGGTAGAATGACGTTAATTGTCAATTCTCACTACTTTGGTTGCGCTTACCTGATCAATGGTATGTATAGACTTAGCCTAGATAACGAGTGCATAAATCAAGTGAGTTCCACTCTGATTGATCCGAAGCTATTACACAATAGACTTGGACATATTCACTATAAGAAAATGTGAGATCTAGCTGAGAGACAAAACATCTCATTAGATCTTTCTATTCGATTTGATAGGTGTGTGGTTTGTGCCCAGACTAAGATCACTATAAACCCTTACAAGATAGTTTCTAGGAGCACACAACTTCTGGAGTTGATACATTCCGACCTCTGTCACTTTCGTAGTCATGCCACTAGAGGGGGAAAGAAATATATAATTACATTCATCGACGATTTTTTCAGATATTGCCATGTTTACCTATTGAAATCGAAAGATGAGACATTCAAGACCTTTAAGATCTTCAAATCTCGGGTAGAAAATCAATTAAATCTAAAGATTAAAAGACTTAGAAGTGATCGAGGAGAAGAGTATACTGCAACTGGGTTTAAGGACTTTTGTGCCTCTGAGGGTATCATCCTAGAAACCACAGCTCCTTACTCACCCCAGTCAAATGGTATTGCTGAGCATCATAATAGAACTTTAACAAAAATGTTGAATTTTATGCTCCTCACAGCTGGCATGCCTAATTCATTTTGGGGGGAAACAGTTCTAACTGCAAATCACGTTCTAAATAGAGTGTCTCACTCAAAGCTCAATTCTACTCCGTATGAGTTGTGACATGGACATCCTTGTAGGTATGACACTCTAAAGACTTGGGGATGTATTACCTATGTAAGAATACAAGATCTTAAAAGACCTAAGGTTGGACCTAGAACAACGACCTGTGTTTATCTAGGTAGTGCAGAAGATAGTGCAGCTGACAGGTTTATGGATCTATCCACTAATACAGTGATAGATTCTAGAGATGTTATTTTCTTTGAACATAAATGTATCAAAGATCATGGCTTGACTGTCTCCGGGTCTACTGACATGGTTTCAGAATCTACGGTAGAACCTGAAGTTGGTCCCTCTAAAACTGCTCCCCGACCTTTATACATGTAACCCGTTCCTCTTAGAGTATCTATAAGAGATAGAATCCCTAAGATTTTGGTGAGAATTTTGTCACCTACCATTTAGAGGATGATAAATTCTCCTATCAGGAAGCAATGAGATCTAGAGATGCTTTAATGTGGGCAAAAGGCGTCAATGATGAGATGAACTCGCTGCTACAAAACAACACTTGCCATCTAGTTGACCTACCGAAAGGAGCTAAAGTCCTAGGATCAAGTGGATACTGAAGAAGAAATTGTATAGTGATGGGTCTATAGCCATATATAAAGCACGTCTAGTAGCTAAGAGTTATAAACAACATGGGGGATTTGACTATTTTGACGTCTATTCACCTGTATGTCACATATCCACTATTAGGATTCTTCTAGCCTTGACTTTTATCGAGAACTTTATAGTTCATCAGATGGATGTAAAGACAACCTTCTTAAATAGAGAGCTTGATGAAGAGATCTACATGGCACAACCTGAAGGTTATGTATATAAGGATCTAAGAGATAAAGTGTGCAAGCTCGATAAATCGATCTATGGGCTAAAATAAGAACCTAAGATGTGGCACATTAAATTTGACCAAGTGGTAAAGAACGTTGGATTTCAGTCTAGTCTCTCAAACAAGTGTATCTACTACCGCTCGATATCAAATCAAACAGTCATCATATGCCTATATGTGGATGACATGCTGATTCTTGGGTCAGACCTTGCCGCAGTGAGGGATACTAAATCCGCTCTCGCGAAAGCATTTGACATGAAGGACCTTGGTCCTGTAGATACCCTATTAGGTATGAAAGTTAGAGTAGATAATGAGCGTATCACTCTAAGTCAAGCTTATACATTGAGCAGATTCTCACAACCTAGGGTTATAAAGACTGTAGGCCTGTTGAAACACCAATCGATCCAAATGTCAAGTTGAGTCTGAATGAAGGGACCAATTGATCAAGTAAAGTACTCAAAGATCATTGGAAGTCTCATGTATGCCACAAGTTGTACTAGACTAGACATTGCCTTCTTAGTAAGCATGCTGAGTCGCTTTACCAGTAGTTTAGGCAAAGAGCATTGAGATGCCTTAGATCGGACAATGAGGTACCTAAAAGGTACTAAAGATCACGCTCTGTGTTACACTGGTTACCCTCATACGTTGGAAGGATACTATGATGCCTCCTGATGTTTAGAAGTTGGGAACAGCAAGTCCACCAGTGGATTTATTTTCACTTTGGGTGGCGCTGCAGTCACTTGGAAGTCCAAAAGACAAACTTGTATAGCTTTGTCGTCTATGAAAGTAGAGTTGTTTGCCTTAGCTTCAACTAGTGAAGAGGCAGATTGGATCAGGAATTTGATTCTAGACATTCCCTTATCTAGACTTCAAGTCAATTCTTTGAGCCTGTACTGTGATAATCAAGCAGCAGTCCAAGTCATGAAGAATGTCCTTTTTAATACTAAGAGGCGACATGTACGACTGAGACACGCTCTATTGAAATATCTGAAAGAACAAGGCATTATCACTTTGATCGATGTGTGATCGAAGGATAATCTGGCTGATCCACTAACGAAAGGAATACCTAAAGACCGATCAATCAAAATAGTGGGGGAAATGAGACTCAAGGCGATTTAAGTTCAGCCTTAGTTCAATGTTAGGCGATTCAGTTCAGCCCTAGTCCAAATATTTTGATTTTTCCACTTTCGTTTGTCAAAGCAAGCGTGTTGTGCTCCGCTGATGTTCGGGGTTGCTGAGTACAAATCTGGTGAGTTGTTTCATTCCACATTTGATGTTAACAACTTCATCTGGTTTCGTCTTCCTTATCTAGGAGGAGAGTGTTATTCCACATTTGATAACACAATCTGACTAGGTTTGACTGTTCTTTTGTTTATTGGTTCCATTCCACATTTGATGAGTTCTAATTAACTTTAGAAGAACAGTAACCATGACATTCCACATAGGAACACAGATACAGCTGCGGTGTCCAGAAGTCCATAACATCGCTTCGTTGAAAAAAGATAATGAATTCTGAGGTAGAACCTACAATACTCTATGTTAGGTGTCCTCCAGTTAATTATAAAGTACAACGTTCCTACAAGTAGAACTAGATACATGTACATTTTCAAAGGTTTGAATTCATTCTGAATGAAATTCTTTGCTGAAAAATTACAAGAAATATTGATGATGGAGGAACACTTGTTGTTTGGGATCCTAATGAGGATGCCCAACTGTATATCTGAGGATGATGACAGCTAGAGTGTTATTTGGTTTCTGGCTTAACTCTGCTTAGAGCATTGTTTAGATCTGTTGAACACTTGTTGTTTGGACTACTTCTGCTCTTTTGTTGATTATTAGCCACTAGATATGTTGAGCCTGTGCTATGATCGTACTTTAGAATGCTTTGTGATGCTGCTGAGATTAACTCTTATGCATGCATAAAGTTATTTCTTTAACGTCCAATATATTCTGACAAGTGTGACGGACACGATTGTGAGTGCTTCATGTTCGGTTGAACACTACATACACCACCCATTTTCCGACGTCTGGTTTACAACAGACATATGAATAGATTGTTAGGGTATTTAATATATGTCCGCGCATGTCGAGACTGACTCGGAATCGACCCATTGAGTTTCGTGTCACTAGGGTGTAACGACTCTACGCTGGAGATACTATATAAGGTCATTCCACATCGATGAGTCTTAGTGAACTATCTTGAGCGGAGCCTCAACACTAAATTGGATTGCCTTAATCTGAGGAGCGATCAAGCGTGTAAACAGTCAAAGAAAAAAAAGCTGACAAGGGGATTTTTTTAACGTGGAAAACTCGTGAATAAGGTGAAAAACCACGTGGTCGGCTCGGTGCTGACCAAACTTCCACTATTCGGTGTTGTTTTACATGGCTTTTTAGAGAATGCGATGAGACAGACCGCTCCTAGTTACAACTCAAGAGGAGAGAGAGGGACGTTCGAAGGGTGACAAACCACCACTCGCGAAACTGATTTTTTGTTCTTACTTGAGGCGAAGAACACGCACACTCTAGGAACTGGGTGAACTTTTGCAGATGATCAGATGCTGGAGCGATGAGAGTTCGTGATTGTCTTGTGGGTGCTAATTGCTCAATACGCCGGGCGTAGTTTGCTCACAGCGGTGAAAGGGGCATGCGTGCAACAGAACGCATAGAGACAGATGAAGACGATGGAAGGAGGACAAAGAACTTTGAAGTGCTTGAAGATATTCAATGGTGGCTTCGAAGATCAAGGTCCACGGTGGAATTCCTAAGCACGTAGGAGGAGAAGTTCTCGGGATAAAATGTGAGAATGAAGGAGGGTCTGATGTCCTATTTATATGTCATATGAGTGGTTACGACAATTATACGTTTATTCGCAAACCTAACACTACAAGAGAATGCATCTACCATAACGTTTTGTATACTTTCCGTGAGACTTTCTAAACATGGCCGTAACTATTGAGACATTTTTAAAAATGCCGCCAATATGTTGCAAGTGCCACCGTCAGCATTGCTTGTAGTGACGCTTTTCAATAAATTGTCATGGTAGACTTATAATATATATGGAGGCACTTAAACATCACAATAGGTGTAGAACTTTCGGCGATGCTTTTAGCATAAACGTCATAATAGCTTTTTTTGGACAAAAACATGATAGAGACCTATACCACACTTTTCTTCAAAAGCGTCCGGAAAAGGCATTAAAAAAATGCTACAAGCTTATAGCTTTCGGTTTAGGATATCCAACTAGCTATAATTTTCAGTCTAACTATATAGATAGAAAAAATTACAATCCAAAACTGGCAGTTTGCATTTTAATCAAAAAAAAAATGAACCAAATGAATTAGAGCATTTTTGAATGTTGTGTTCAATAATTATAGTAAAAATTTCTTGAAATATTTAAACAAAATGTCTATACCAACATTTGTAGCTTTACAAGAGAGTACCAAAACAAAAATTTACACCTTTACAAAACAACAAAGTATGTGAATATTCCTATTTCTAAAACTCCATAGATAATTAGAGAAGATCTTCTTCCATCGTAGGTTAGTCCAGTCATCGACGTCGATAGATCATGCTTTTGTCATAGTGTTTCATTTCTTAAATGTTTATTTTCCCTGGTGTTTACGTTCACCTACATTTATCTTCCTCGTGTATCAATCATTAAAAAAGTAATCTTAAATTTGAATTTCAATAAAAAATTGAGCATATAAAATGATGTTCATGAATTAGTTATACATGGACTAAAATATAACTATAAAAACTGAGCACTCTCTATAAATGCAAGATCAAAAATATTATTATATCAGTAAGAATAATAATGAAAACAATGAACTTGATATATATCATGAATTCACTAGAATGAAATAAAAAAACTTCATGGTAGGGATGCAGATGGCCATTTGCAATTATACTTTAATTCTAAGGGCATGTTCAGGAATAGGCCATTTTGGGCTCTATAGCGGGAGGCAAAAAAATGCAATTTAGTATTTGACTTGCCTTCTTTGAACAACAAATGACAAGTTTTTGGACCAAGTCCCCACATGTAGGTGCTCAGGCAAGTCACTTCCATTCTTTGAACAACAAATGACACAATGCATGCCATGTAGGTTGCCGATGCAGAGTTTATCATTATCATCTCACTACTCCTATACTCAACCTCTTCTCCTTGCAACTAGTCCCAGAAAGCGCCGCTGTTAGTTCTCACATGCCTTTCAATGTATCATTTTTTGGGGTTGATGAATTGGTGAATCTCGTCCTTCCTCTCCATTGTTGCATTTATTGTTTGATGGTTTTTTGCAAGTTACAGACGTCTATATTGTAACACCTCCCCTATAATGACCGTATAATATGGGTCCGGCCGGAGCTCCACAACATATAGTCGCCATAGCTTAAGCATTATAAGATGATATAAGCAACCCAACTCAAAACTCAGACTAAACACAGCGAAAACAAATAACAAGACTAGAAGTTATCCACTATCACAAGAGTATCAAATCGGCCTTAAGGCCTTTCAACATTCTTGAGTCCAAAGCTGAAACAATAACATAACAACGTGCAAAAGCACTCCAAGGCTACCTCAGCATGCAAGCCGGATAACAGTGCACTAAGCATAACATTCGCCCAAACCAAGCTACCAAACAAAGAGATCACTTCATGAGGCTTAGGCCTTTTTGGCCGACGAACTTGCTCCCGCTTGTGATCCTTGCCCTGTAAAAATTGGTGATAATGTGGGTCAGCAAAGGCTGACCTCAATTGTATAACCAACACATCTCCTCTCAATCGTCCCTAGCGGACCCCAGGGTACACCACCACCCTACAAGTTAGCACTTCGTATGCAATATACATAAACATGTAAAACTATATAACACGTTTGGATATCTCATACAAAAAACATGTTTCTAAGTTGAGCATGTAATATAAAGGGGCCTACAATGCAGCATGTATGAAATCTTGGGTTTCACCCAAGGCACCCTAAAATGTATGCTTCTAACACATCATCAATCAGGTACTTCCAATTTCCCCATCGGCGTTCAAGCTGCAAACACAAGGGTACTTTCAATTTCCCCATCAGCGTACAAGCCGCTACACGGAATGCTTGCCTAGGCCCCACCCACTCGTGGGTCTCAAACCCGGGCTTTCCTGCAAGCTCCGACTTCTCACGTCAGGATTCCGTCTCACACACAAACTGATTCTAAGAACCCTTGTTATACCCCACCCGCTTGTGGGCTTCATCACCCGGGCTTGTCCTAAGCTTGGCGTTATAGTCAGTTTCACAAAAGCGGACTAGTCTTGCCGGGACACTCTCCACACATGACTTGCACGTCATAGGCTAGCCAGCCAACCACAGAGACAAAGACACACCTTAACACATCACAATCCTAAGCCTTTCCCGCCCTAATCCACCATTCTTACCGTATCGTCCCTGCGCCCCAGTGTGTACTCTAATTTTCCCCTGGTCCGGTTCTGGTTAGACGTACTCGCATGAAAGAGGGGGAAAACAACATCACAAACGACGTCTTGCCGCTAACAGATTTCTAACAAAATCTTTAAGGCTCGCTTTGCAACATCACCGAGTCGGACTAACGGTCGCGACTACGGCTTCACCCACAATGCCTAGTCCACTAACAGAGCGGATTTCTAATGCAATATCATGCCGGGGACAGACACAATCGACCCGGTGGCTCCCCTTGAGCCATGGTAACCCGAACCCCTCTCATTTGAGTGATCTGATGACCAAATGTTTGAAAGAAAATAGTAATAAACATGGATGCCATGCACGCATCCTAAAAACCGAGAGGAGAAGTGTCGTTACCTAACGAATCCGCTTCCTTGCCATGGAAAACTCGACTTGCACAAATGAAAATATGCGCCTTCAAGTCCACTCCACAGATCTGGCCTTGGATCAACGATCGGAGCCCCGAAGCTTCGTCAATGGCGGTGGAAGACCTTCTTCCTCCTCCAAACTCTATCACTCAAACACTATCTCTCACTCCAAATGACTAGAATGAGGGAGAACAACCTTTTAGCCCTACTTAAGTCCCTTAGACGGAGTATCCTAGGCCATCAGATCAAATCCTAAGAGAAATCGGACGGCTAAAAAGCCAAACGACGAAACTGCTTCCATAAGCTACTGCCCGACGATTGCTAATTATCGCCGCTGTAACATCCCTCAAGCAACTAGACCCCTAAGATGGTTTTTTCATGACTAGGTCATGACAAAACCTTAGGAAGCTCAAAGAGATCATGCGAACTTAGGCATGAAGGAGAAGATCATCATGGTCTACAAATAACACTTTCCAATTACCTAACCTAGGGTTTGACTTTAAGGCCTCACCTTGACTCTCGACCCCACCATAACTGTAACACCCCGAAACTCAAAGGAGGGACGGGTGACGTTTTAAGCCAAGTCTGGGACTTGGAGCAGGTGTCACGGGCGTGACACGGGCGTGCCACACTTAGGAGTTTTCTGAGTCATGTACACGGGTCATGACACGGGCACAGACACGGGCGTGTCACATGTGACACGGGCGTGTCAGGTGCCGTGTCACAGGCCGTGTTCTCCTCGGGAAACAAATGTTGGCAGTTGTGCACGGGCCATGACACGGGCCCAGACACGGGCGTGTCACATGCGACACGCGCGTGTCGGGTGTCGTGTCGCAGACCGTGTCCTTCTAGGGTTGGGAAAGCTGGCCGATTGCACACGGGGGGGGGGGGGGGGGGCGTGACATAGGTCTCGACACGGGCGTGTCACATGTGACACGGGCGTGTCGGTGGCCGTGTCGAATGCCGTGTGCTGGTTTTCGAGTCGGTCGAGACGGCGAATGGGTGACACGGCCAGGCACACGGCCGTGTTGCAACCCATGTTCGGCCCCAGATCTTGTATTTTAGGCCTAATCGTGGCCGTCCGTTTTCTTGTCTTGGGATCCGATGGCTGGGATTGGTCCTGAGGGGCTTAAGTCCGGGAATAGGATTTAGAATCCCTCATTTCCCTTGGTTGACTCTCTTTCTAAAGTTAGAGAGAGGAGAGAGCTTAGAGGTGGAAGGAGAAGCTAGATCCGGTCACCAGCTGGGCTTCGGAGCTCCAAATCGCGAGCCGTCTTCGGATCCGCGGAGGCAAGGAGATTGCGGTGCTTTTCATCCGCGTAGATTTTCATGGCGCCGCGGAAGAATGCAAGGGTAACGATTTCTCATCCTTGGGCATGTGAAGCCCTTTTTCCCTTTGCATAGGAAGCCCTCTCTCACGAGTGAGCGAAGAGTTGGAGCGTTCCTTGGGGTAGATATGTAAAGTCCCCCTTGTATAGAGTCCATATGCGAAAACAGGCATAGGCATTGTGTGTGAAGCCTATCCGGACATATAGAGCCGGATCGGTGATGTTGCATTGCATATGAACCGGGGAAGACTCCGGGTGTTTGGGAGTTTTTCGGGTTTTCTACGTGGTAGATTGCAGCAGGGAGCCTTGGAGATTAACTCCAAGGTGCACCCGGAAAACTGGGCAAAAGCGGGTTTTGCCAACATGGTGGTCGGGGAGCCAACGCGAACATAACCGGGTTATGTGATTATTATGGTGGAAACGGGACTCGGTGAGTCTTGACCTTCGCATATGGCTT
This sequence comes from Platanthera zijinensis, assembly GCA_039513925.1. Classification (NCBI taxonomy): domain Eukaryota; kingdom Viridiplantae; phylum Streptophyta; class Magnoliopsida; order Asparagales; family Orchidaceae; genus Platanthera; species Platanthera zijinensis. The sequence goes on from CM077088.1 coordinate 162,237,818, forward strand.
AAATTGCCGTTGCGATATGAGCACGGGTCAGGCGGAACCGTACCCGATCTATGTCGTTCGGTGGAACCGTTGGCATGGATGAGGGTCTTCGGCGGTCTATGGCTTAAATTGTCGTGACCAAGGACAAGAAGACAAAATGCTCATATGGTTGGCCGTCCAAGGGGGCGGTGGTGGAACGGGAACGTCTATGGCTTGAATTGACGCGACGTTGGCCGGTTCGCCGTGAATGTGCCCTGTGTGCACGAGGTGTGTGGCCGTGCGAGCCTACGCCTGTGTTGAAGTGTGTTTACACTATATTGATGCTATACTAATAAAGTGCAGGGAAAGAGCATCGTCGCCCCGATTACGGGGGCGGGATCGTTATAATTTGGTCAGTATAGCTGACCGTTGCTTTTGTTTACCACCAGGCGGTGGATTGTGGCTTGCAGGTGCCGCAGAGCCAAGCGGGAAATAGCGGGCTAAAGCCCATGTTGCGGTGCTGGCCCTCGAAGGCCTACCTTTCTTTATGTTTTCCGTTTATCTCATGTATGGCCGGCCTGCGAGCCGAAGTATGAAAGACACTCTTGTATGAGAGAACTATTGTAAGGCCATAAGGCCGGTACTTTTGTATTAATCATTCCTATTTTATCTAAGTAGTGGACATTTGTGCTTGGCAGGGTTCTTTAATTTGTGCAACTTAAGAAATTGCTTCCGCTAGAATAACTCTGTGTAGGACGTTGGTGATTGGTTGTATGGTTTCAACGCGTAACCAACCGGTCTGTCCGTAGTATATGGCGTCGGGCCCCGGCCGGACCTACTGCTATATGCTATGCGACGGATAGGGGTGTTACAATAACATCCCTAACCCATTAGGGGGTCCCTTAGAGCACCTAGAACCCATTAGGGTCAACTAAAGTGGTCAAGTTGACCAAAGTCAACCCTAACCCTAAAATGGTCAAATTGGCCTATCTAGGGCCAATGGACCTCCAACTTGTCAAAGTGACCCCACTTAAAGCTTCCTAACCCTAAAGGGAGTGCAATTGGTCACTAACCACCAATTGGGGTCAACCCAAAAAGTCAAGTTGACCAAAGTCAACCTAAATCCTAAAATGGTCAAAGTGTCGTAACTAGGGTCAAGTGACTTCATGGGTACCCAAACCAACCCTACCCAAGACTCTCTAGACCTTAGGGAGGCCAATGGGTCACTAAGGGCCCATTGAGGTCAAATCAAAAGGTCAAATTGATCGAAGTCAACTCAACCCTAAAATAGGTCAAACTAACTCAAGTTGACCTAACCTAGCCCAATCCACTTTGACTAAGCCTAATTTGTAACACCCCAAAAAGGAGTTGAGCTCGGCGAAGATCGTCGAGCGGAGCTCGATAATTTTGGCCTGTTATCATCCCGTTCGACGATCTGTCAAAAAATGAGGTTATGGCCGAGCAGTGACTCATGTCAGATGACTGGTAAGCGGCTACGAGGCGGTGGGTAACTTTTTAGCCTAAACCCAAGCCGTTGCTATATTTTGATGAGTTTATCGTGTGGCTGGGGTGAAACCAGAGACCACTTATGCAGAGGGGTTGGAATGGGGAAATCATTATTTCCTTTTTCTCTCTCTCTCTCTCTCTCTTCCTTGTGTTCCAGTTCTGGAGTAGAGAACTCGGCTAGGGCTTGCTGAAGTTGCTGGAGTAGATCTTTTGACTGGAATCAAGATCCGAGGCTAGATCCGCATAGGGGAAAGTGAGGCGCTCATTTCCCTCCGCATAGAAAAGCTGGGCCATGGCTCCGAAAAGAATTCCAAGGGCAACAATCTTCTTCCTTGGACATGTGAAGTCCTTATTTTGGCATGTGCATGAATTTCCCCCACCAAAAGGTGAAATGTTGAGGGATTTTCATTGGGTTGATTCTTGAAATCCCCAAGAAGTCTTGTATATAGATTCAAAAATGTGTAGTACGGAATAGGTATGTTGTGTGAAGCACATCTGGACAGGTTGGTATGGATTGGTGATGCTTTATTTTGCGCACCGGAGAAGACTCCGCGTATAAATGAGTATTTTGTGGAGTTGATGGGTTGTGCCTGTGAAATGAAGTAACAGGAAGTACTGGAATGGAGTTCCAGAAAAATACCCTCGAAGTTTGTGTGCTATATGTTGGCACTGCAGGATGCTGCAGGGTTTGGGTTGAGTTTGGGCGCAGAAAGAGAGCTTCTATTGACCTCGCCAAGCGATCGTGATGAATGCTGGCATTGACTCCCGCTTTGATTGTGAAGCCTATCCTTCGGGGACGTTGTGGCTATTATGAGCTATGCGCTCTTAAAGACCGGTGAGCCGAACGGACAAGGGGAAGCCGACCCGCGTCAGTCTAAACATTGAACTAGCGATTTGAGCAACGGGAAAGGGCTGAGCTGTATCCGCGTTATGGGTGTATAACTTGAGTGCCTAAGTTATTGGCTTCGTTAGGATCACATAATGAGAGTCTTGGGCTGTTCGCCATCAAGACTAAAGTCTCCGGCCGTGGGCCGTGGAGCATGAATGCTCAATGTTTACCGTTGGGTTTTGGACCCTTGAACGGTGGCGGGACCCTAGTTTTCGGGTATACCGATAATGTGCCCTAAGTGCACGAGACATCGGGCCGTGCGGCAGACGTTTGTGATATCTTGAACTATATATCTGCCTGTGAAATTGCTATACCTACAGGGAAGGATTACCACTATCCCGAGAAAGGGGTAGGGTCGTTATAAATTGGTCAGCTGAATGTTGATCACTGCCTTGTTTGCCATCGTTGCGGTGGACTGTCCTTATGCAGGTGCTGGAGAGCTGAGCGGGATATAGCGGGCTGAATCCCTTACTGCTGCTACTGGCCCTCGAAGGCCGAATGAAGAATTTTACAGTTTTCATGTGTGGCCGGCCTGCGTGCCGATGTTTGTAATCTACATTGATGAAATATAACTGTAAGGCCTTGAGGCCATAAATTTTGTGTAAAGAGACATTCCTATGCTGTTATATATAAATGGTGTTCTATATATTGTGGACATTCAAATAATTTTGAGTTCAAATAACCTTAAAGCTTCCATAGCATGCTCTGAGTTAGGATGTGAATAATCTTTGGTATTAACCTGTAACCTTTTCGCCTATTTGTGAACTATGGTGTGGGGCCCCGACCGCCCTCTATTTTATTTCATTTAACGGATGGAGACGTAACAATTTGGTATCAACTTGTCTTGGTATTCCTCTTTCGAATTCGTGGTCGAATTCTTGTGGGGTGGCAAGCACGTGTAAGTGCGACCCGCTATAACATAAATGAACTCAAGAATGTCCACTAAGGAATGCAAATAAACCTATTTAAGGAACCTATGCGTTCCTATAAAGTTGTTATTGCTTTTGCAAAGTCGCTAAAGTGTGACTTTTACACATATATGCGACTCGAAGTGGTGCGGAGCAGTCTGAGCCCCAACATTCTGATGAGAGTGCGACACCAGTTAAGGTGCCTACACCTCCTCCTTCTACGGAGACAGTAAGTTTAGTTATTGAGGCACTGTTTGCAATGATTCATGCACAACCTACTGGGCAGGCGCAACCTACAATGGTGCCAGAGCAGGTTGGTGTGAGGCCAGAACCTGTTGAGGTTGTTGTTGATCCTCGAGCAGCTGAACGATAGTTGAAGCAGTTTATGAGCTTCAATCCTCCTACATTTACGGGCGTGGGATCCCCAACGCAGACGGAGGATTGGTTGTCGCGCGTCAAGCGAATATTGATGGCGATAAGGACAGAGGAATAACAGAAAGTCACATTGGCCACCTTCTTGCTAGAAGGAGAGGCTTGGCTACGGTGGGACGAGATAGAGTTGCACCACTTAGCGGGCAGACAACTAACAGAAGTCCCCATAGAGGAGTTTCTGAGACTGTTCTTGGCAAAGAATTTGCCATCAGCACAGCGCATCGCTATGGGAAATGAGTTCCAGCGTCTAACTCAGGGAGAAAGTAGTGTCGATACCTACTTACATGAGTTTATACGGTTGGGACGCTATGCGGGGTCTATCTTCGCCGATGAACAACGTAAAACCAATAGGTTCTACGAAGGGCTGTGGTATGAGTTGAGATTTCTGCTCTCGAGTTCAGTGAACCAAGGGTTTCAAGCATTGGTGGATACGGCTTGTGCGTTGGAAAAAGATATGAAGCGGGTACAGGGCAAAAGGGACTTGGCTTTGCCAAAGTCCGAGTTCAAAGCATCGTACCAGGGAAAATCGAACTACCGAAGGAAATGGGGTAAGAGATCCAAGTCTTCTGGATAGGATCCTTCTATAATTGCGTTAGGAGTAACTTCGAGGCAAGATCCTCGTGCCTGCTATACATGTGGTAGGGTGGGGCATCTAGACCGTGACTGTCGGGGACGTCCACCAAAGGTTTAAAAGAAGGCAGGAACGTCATATGATGAGAAGGGAAAGGCAGTTGTGGAGTCTTCTGCATCCCAGGCGCAACCCCGAGTGTGCAACCTTGGCCAACAAGAGGCCATAAAGCAAAGTGACGTCGTCACAGGTACGAACTAAGATATTGGTTTATTACTTTTCATACTTCATACCTTGTGTGTAGCTTGTGTATGATGTGTTTGTCTTAAGCTTTGTCCTGATTCGGGACTGCCGGCGAGAACCCTATTTGATACAGGTGCTTCACATTCATTTCTATCTGAGGACTTCGTAGCACGAATCGGAGTACCTAGTCGTATGATGACAGATATTGTGAAAGTATTATTGCTTAACAGATGCGTAATGCGTGCTGTTGGGTATTGTATCCACAATTACCTGGATTTGAAGAAGACTCCAGTCAAGCTAAGGTGAATTGAAAATGTATTTGACAATTCTATCAAGTTGTGCTTGAAGCTATTCCATGCTAAGTACACACCAATGTCAGGGTGTAGTGGGTCAATATATACGGGTTTGTGCAACGTAATCCCTCGTTGAGTAAATCAGTGTGTTGACTCACCTGTGCTATCTCTATTGGAGTGTACTTATTTTCAAGTACAGGGTCAAGGTAGATCAAGAGCAGAAGAAGGAGCAAAGATGGGTCAAAGACCAAGTCATCAAAGGAAGGAAGAGAAAATTCTTCTAAGTCAAAATCGACGGGAATCACTAAGAAGTCGGCGGGAATCGCTAGTGATTCCCGCCGACTTCGACGGGAATCGTTAGTGATTCCCGCCGATTCGTCGAGTATCAGTTAGCCTATCCCGCCGACTTCTTCCGGCTGACAGTTTTCAAACCGGGATTCTGCCAAGGCAGAATCGACGGGAATCGTGAGTGATTCCCGCCGACATCGACGGGAATCACCAACGATTCCTGCCGATTTTGCCTTAGGCAATTTTCCTCGTTCGCTGGACCGAACCAACTTGCCATGCGCTGTTTCGGCCGGGACTAGGGTTTCTCCTTGTAGGCCCCACAATAGTTATTAGGGCTGGCCTCTAGTATTTATACTCGCGTATTTTGAACTTCGATAGATCACGCGAAATCAAAAGTAGCCGACGTCGTGCCCTAGCCGATCGCGGAATCCGCCGATCGCTTGTCGCCGCTCGCAGTTCGTCGTCGCCGCTAATCTCCAATATTCTTTGATCTTCCGACGACAGTACCGAGGCAAGCCGAGCGTCTCACGCATCTCTCTTGAGATCTTTTTTCTCTCGATTAGTTGAACGAGACATGTTCTCCATTCCGAATCGGTGGAGACAATTGATCCGACTGAGATCGTTGGTAGACCTTGCTTGCTACGTCAAGAAGTTTGGATCTACAAAGTATCACCGCCGCAATCACTTGCCGCCGCCGATCTTGAGAAGACCCATTCCAAGAGAGAATTTCGGTTGTGGATTCTTCATTATTTTCAAGCAAGCTTCAACGAACGAAGAAGGACATCGGAATCTCCAAAAGATTTGTTTGTATTTTCTTTTACATTCAATTTTGGTTTGTTGTAAAGGAATTTTTCATTCCTAGTTATAAGGGTTGGGTGCAACCCGTGGTGGTGGAGTTGTGACTCCTTTATTGGAAGAGTTCCTTCCGTAGTGTGAGGATTGGATTTCAATCCATTTGGAGAAGTGACCGAGTCGTCCCTTGGTGGGAGATAGGTCGAATGGGGAAAGTGGACGTACCCAAATCGGGGAACCACTATAATTCTTTATGTGTTTTCTGTGTTGTATTTGTTAATTTGTGCAGGTAAATTTAATTCCGCAAAAAACTGCACGACACCTATTCCCCCCCCATAGGTGGATTTAGTCAACACTAGAGACTTTCAAGTGGTATCAGAGCGAGGTTACTCATCAATAAGGTTAACACCTTGAGTAAGATCTTGTGTCTAGTGTCAAGGAGAAAACAAGATTCAAGCATGGAGCTATACTCAGATGTCTCTCCCCTGAGACTGCCTGCATGCACAAAAGAATACTTTCCCATCTGGAAAATGAGAGTTCAGTTTCATCTGGAAGCCATTGACCCCCGTGCTTTATTCATTGTGGAAGAGGGTCCCTTCATTCCCATGAAGGCTTCTGACTCTAGAGAAGATCTCCAAATCCCTAAGAGTCCCGCAGATATGTCTGAAACTGAGCTCTCACTATTCAACTTGGACAAGCTGGTACGTCAGATCATCTCCAATATTTGGTCAGGTTCATCTCTTACAAGGTTGGATAAGTGTAAGACTGCAAAGTCCATGTGGAAAACAATCTCTGACCTCATGGAGGGAAAGAAGACTATCTGGAATGAATGCCAGCAAGAAGATGAAGCATATGTGGGGGTCCTCATCTCTGAAGATGAAAGTCAAGAACAACCTGTCAATATCAGGGCTCCCATTTCTCTATCAGAGACTGAATAAGAGATTGAGGAATGCAGTTGTGATGAAGCTGAAACATCAGCTTCTGCAGACCATAACTCTAACCCTGATCAGCCAAATCAGGATCAGGTATCTTCCTCCTCTTGCTCTTTCCCCCATGTATCTCCTGAAGACAGGAGAAGTTCGGATGATTGTCCATCAGTTGATGCAAGGGATATTGACAGCTTCATTCAACAGATTGAAACTCTTGATTCCCTTCGTAGAGCCCTTCAGGAGAGCAACTTGCTTGTTGAAGTACAAGCTAAGGAAATTGCTCAGTTGAGGACCATGATGGACCTCCAATTGGAATCCATCAAGGTGAAGGACTCAAAGATCTCAGATCTAGAGTTTCATCTAGAGACCGAGAAGAGGATAGTATCTATTTTTTCCAAGGTAGATACTATTAAGAGAAAGGGAGAAAACGGGTGGATCTCGCGAATTATAAAATCGTGGAGAAATGGGGAAACTGTTTACAGACCCCCTACACCGAGTAGGAAGGGCACACATCATTCCTTCAGGTATGACCATAAGAATAACTATGGTCACTGCAAGAATGATCGGCCCTCATGTGGAAACACCCATAGTGCAAGTGCTGTTATGACTACCCATGAAAAAATACACACGGCTCATCATGAACCGTTTGTATTTACGGCCTCAGCTCCCACACCTCATGACATTGCAGGAACCAGCTCTCACAGAACATCTTCCCACCCTAAGACAAAGGAAAAGGGAGTTGGCAAACATGTGGCAAGCATCACTGGGGCCCCCGGATGGGTGCTGGCTGAAAAGAAAGCACCACCCCCCAGGCCTCATGACACTCACCACATGTTCACCATCAGACCCCCTCGTGTCTCGGTGGAATGGGTAAATCTGAGAACATATCCAGCGCTGCCTCCTTTAGACCTAGGGTCATGACCAACTCCGTTAATAGATCTGGTCAGAAAAGGAGGTACAATATTCATGAATGTTGGTGCTATGGCAGAGTGGGTCACTTTGCCATAGATTGTTGGCACAATCCTTCTGTGCCAAGGGAAAGGGTATGTCCATATCCTTTGGCAAGAGACAGCCTTCCTGACAGAAATTCTGTGGGAAGACATGCTGTATTTTATGCTGACAAGAACCTAGGACCCAATACCTATTGGGTTCCTATGGTAAGGTAATTCTGTTTTGCAGGTATGTCCAAAGGCCACCAAAATGCCAATCTGGTACTTGGACAGTGGATGTTCCCGGCATATGACCGGGACAAGAAGCCTGTTGCGTGATTACTCCCCAGTCGAAAATGGACCAAATTCATCTTTGGAGGATCTGATCGAGGAATCACTAGGGGTTATGGTATGATTTCCAACGGTGTATTCTCTATCACAGACGTGACCTATGTTGAAGGGTTAAACCATAACCTGATCAGTGTAAGCCAGTTGTGTGATAAAGGATATGACGTTAAGTTCTGCAAGGAAAAGTGCTTGATAATATCGTGTGCCTCTTCAGAGACGGTATTAACTGGCATTAGGAGCAGAAATATCTTTTGCTTAGATTTTCTTAGCTTAGACTCTTCTACCCCCGTGTGCCTAGTAACAAAAGGCAGTGCATCTCTCTGTGAACAGTGACACAAGAGATTAACACATATTAATTTCAAGACTATTAATATGTTGTTTTCCAAGAATTTAGTAAGGGATGCCCCTACTATTAAGTGCATCAAAGATAGCCCTTGTCCTGCATGCCAGAAGGGCAAACAGACTCGGGCTACCTTTAAGGGCATTGCAGACAGACTCTTCCAGATGTCTTTATCTTCTGCATATGGACTTGTTCGGTCCAGTGCAAGTTCATAGTTTAGGAGGCAAATCGTATACGCTAGTGATTGTTGATGATCACTCTCGGTTTACGTGGGTGTTCTTCTTGAAACGAAAGTCAGATACGTTTGACATCTTCACTAATTTTATCAAGCAGATACAGAATGAACTTAACTGCTCCGTGGTCAAAATAAGAAGTGACCATGGAACAGAATTCGAGTCTGGTGCTATGATAGAATTCTATGAAGAACATGGTATCTTTCATGAGTTTTCCTCCCCGCGTACTCCTCAGCAAAACGGAGTTGCGGAGAGGAGGAATAGAACGCTCATTGAGGCATGTACGACAATGTTGAATGACGCTTCTCTCATAGAATACTTCTGGGCTGAGGCTGTCAATATAGCCTGTCATGTGCAAAACCGGGCCTTGATCAATAAGAATCATCATAAGACGCCTTATGAGCTATTGAAAGGCAGGAAACCGACCATGTCCTATCTAAAATTTTTGGTTGCAGATGCTATGTACTCAATAATGGGAAGTACCCACGTACTAAATTCGGAGAAAAATGCTTCGAAGGCATCTTCATGGGCTTTAGTATCCATAGTCGGGCTTATAGGGTTTTCAATAAGAAAACCTTAGTGTTAAAGGAGTCCATTAATGTTGTATTTGATGAAGGAAGCCTGTTTCATAGCAATTCTTCTAATGGCATTCTTGAAGATGCAGGTACAAGGCCTGAACAGCTAAGTCTAGATGAGACTGCTAAAGATGGAACTCCCAAGTACGTCAAGGTCTCCACCTCAATGCCACATGGAGAAGATGACTGTCAGGATAAAGAAATTCTCCCAGAAGAGGGAGGAGCCCAAGAAGTTGTTGGAGCTCCAGATGCCAGACTCTTAGAGCTCAGACACGCGAGGGATCACCCAAGAGATCAGATCATAGGAGATCCTCGGGACGGTGTCAGAACTCGCAGAGGTACAATTAACGAGATTCTGCACCTAAGTTTTCTGTCACAGGTTGAGCCAAAGAAGTTTGACGAAGCGAACAAAGATGCGTCATGGATATTGGCCATGCAAGATGAACTGCATCAATTCGAACGATGCAACGTCTGGACGCTTGTTCCCAGACCAAAGAAACATAATGTGATCGGCACTAAGTGGATCTTCAGAAACAAACTGGATGAACACGATGTCATCATCAAGAACAAGGCCAGACTGGTGGCTCAAGGTTACAGACAGGAGGAAGGGATTTACTTCGACCAAACCTTTGCACCAGTTGTAAGGCTCGAGGCGATCAGATTGTTCCTGGCATATGCCTCTCACAAAGGATTCACTGTCTATCAGATGGACGTGAAATCTGCGTTCCTAAATGGAAATTTGAAAGAGGAAGTATATGTTGCGCAACCCCCATGTTTTGTTAATCCAACATTCCCTAATCATGTTTACTTTCTTAATAAAGCTTTATATGGCTTAAAACAAGCTCCTCGAGCTTGGTATGAGACTCTGTCTAGTTTTCTTCTTGAGAACAAGTTCTCGAGAGGAAAAATAGATAAGACATTGATTCTTAGGGAAGTCAAAGGGAAGATTTTGCTGGTGCAAATCTATGTCGATGACATAATATTCGGCTCAACGAACAACAACCTGTGCAAGAAGTTTTCTAAACTTATGCAAGGGATGTTTGAAATGAGTAGCATGAGTGAGCTGAAGTACTTCTTGGGACTTCAAGTGAAACAGTCTGAGGATAGAATTTTCATTTCTAAGACGAAGTTCACAAATGAACTCCTCAAGAAATTCGGAATGGAGAATGCAACCTCTATGAGGACTCCAATGGGATCCACTGTGTCTCTGAACAAGGATGAGAAAGGGAAACCTTTTGATGAAACCAAATACAGAAGCATAATTGGATCCCTGCTCTACCTTACTGCTAGTAGACTGAATATTATGTTTTCCATATGCGTTTGTGCAGATATCAGGTGAACACTTAGGAATCTCATTATGTCGCTTCAAAGCGAATTCTTAGATACCTTAAAGGTACACCAAATCTTGGAACAATGATGTCGAGCTGATAAGCTTTTCAGATGCTGACTTTACAGGAAGCAGGGATGATAGGAAAAGCACTTCCGGGACGTGCCAATTTCTCGGAAGAAGGCTTATTTCGTGGAACAGTAAAAAGCAGAACTGTGTCGCAACCTCGACGGTTGAATCTGAGTACATCTCAGCAGGCAGCTGTTGCGCACAACTTCTATGGATCAGAAATCAACTCGAAGATTATGACTTGCAGTTCAGATAAGTTCCTATGTATTGCGACTCCTCGAGCGCAATAGCAATTACGAACAATCCAGTGTCGCACCGCAGAACAAAACATATTGAAGTGCGCTACCACTTCATTCGGGAGCATGTGGAAAACAAAGATATCTCTCTCTGTTATGTCCCCACGGATAAGCAGATTACCGATATATTCACAAAGCCCCTAGACAAGGCCAAGCTCAGTCTTTTCAAAACTTAACTCGATATGCTGAACTATGAAGATTGAAGACTGAAGGGATCAAGGCTCGTGGATCAAGGGGAAGCATCAGCGAGGAACTAAAGATCGGGCACGGATGCAAGAACTGAGGGGGAGCATTTTGATCCAAGTAAAATCCCAAATTTGCAGAAGCCGAAAAGGGGGAGATTACCCTCTCGGCTAAGGCTAAGGTGACTGCCAATGTTAAGTATGCTCTCAGAAAAATGGTAATGAATTTCACTCTCAACTGAATTTTCTGTTTCTGTTTTTCATTCCCATCTATTCTATTCACCTTAGCTTGTAGGGTTTAGGCTTCTTCAAATAGGGGGAGATTGTTGGGTATTGTATCCACAATTACCTAGATTTGAAGAAGACTCCAGTCAAGCTAAGGTGAATTGAAAATGTATTTGACAATTCTATCAAGTTGTGCTTGCAGCTATTCCATGCTAAGTACACACCAATGTCAGGGTGCAGTGGGTCAATATACACGGGTCTGTGCAACATAATTCCTCGTTGAGTAGATCAGTGTGTTGACTCACGTGTGCTTTCTCTATTAGAGTGTACTTATTTTTCAAGTACAGGGTCAAGGTAGATCAAGTGCAGAAGAAGGAGCAAAGATGGGTCAAAGACCAAGTCATCAAAGGAAGGAAGAGAAAATTCTTCTAAGTCAAAATCGACGGGAATCGCTAAGTGATTCCCGCCGACTTCGATGGGAATCGTTAGTGATTCCCGCCGATTCGTCGAGTATCAGTTAGCCTCTCCCGCCGACTTCTTCCGGCTGACAGTTTTCAAACAAGGATTCTGCCAAGGCAGAATCGACGGGAATCGTGAGTGATTCCCGCCGACATCGACGGGAATCACCAACGATTCCCTTCGATTTTGCCTTAGGCAATTTTCCTCATTTGCTGGACCGAACCAACTTGCCGTGCGCTGTTTCGGCCGGGACTAGGGTTTCTCCTTGTGGGCCCCACAACGGTCATTAGGGCTGGTGTTGGGTATTGTATCCACAATGTACCTGATTTGAAGAAGCCCCTAAACAAGCTAAGGTGAATAGATAATGTATTTGATGATTTTCTTCAAGATGTGCTTGCAGCTATTCCATGCTAAGTACACACCAATGTAAGGGTGCAGTGGGTCAATATATACGGGTTTGCACAACGTAATCCCTCGTTGAGCAGATCAGTGTGTTGGCTCATGTGTACTCTCTCTATTGGAGTGTACTTATTTTCAAGTACAGGGCTGAGATAGATCAAGAGCAGAAGAGGAGCAAAGATGGGTCAAAGATCAAGTGCAGAGGAAGGAAGAAGAAATCTTCCAAGGAAAATTCGACGGGAATCACCAAGTGATTCTCGTCGATTTGACGGGAATCACTAGTGATTCTCGCCGAATCGTCGAGAATCACTCGCCGATTCCCGCCGACTGCATCCGGCTGACTCAACGCCTTCAAGAATTCTGCTAAGGCAGAATCGGCGGGAATCACCAAGTGATTCTCGCCGATTTGTCGAGAATCACCGCGCATTCCCGTCGATTCCCTCCGGATGACCAGAATTCCAACTGAAATTCTACCAAGGAAAATTCGACGGGAATCGTAAGTGATTCCCGACGACTTCGACGGGAATCACCAGCGATTCCCGCCGAATTTGCCTTAGGTATTTTTTTGTCTGCTCGCTGGACCGGTCCTGGTCGTCACGCGCTGTTTTGGCCCGTGTGTAGGGTTGACCTGGTGGGTCCCCCAACGGCTACCTTGGGATGTCTTTGGGTATAAATACTCATGTATTTTGAAACCCTAAAGACAAGAAGAACAGTATATTCATATCTACGAAATCGAGCCACCGTCGACCTAGCTGATCGTGGAACTCCACTGCTTGCCGTCGCCGCTCGCAAGATCGTCGTCGTTGCAGATCTCAGATCTTCTCTGATCTCCCGACGACAGAAACGAATCTAAGCTTAGCGTCTCACATATCTATCTTGAGATCCTTTGTCTCTTGATTTGTTGAGCGGGAATATCTTTCCCCTCCGAATCGATTGAGATGATCGATCCAAGTTAGATCGTTGGTAGACCTCGCTAGCTTCATCAAGAAGTTTGGATCTACAAAGCATCGCCGCCACAATCCTTTGCCGCCGCCGATCTCGGGAATATCCTCTCTATGAGAGAGCTTCGGTCGTGGACTCTTCGTCTTCTTCAAGAACGCTTCATCGAACGAAGAGGGACACCGAGCTCTCTATACGTAGTTTGTATTTCTCTACATTCTAGTTTCATTTTGTTGTAAGGGAATTTTGATTCCTAGTTGTAAGGGTTGGGTGCAACCCGTGGTGAAGGAGTAGTGACTCTTTTGGGTGGAAGGGTTTCTTCCATAGTGTGAGGATTGGATTTCAATCCGGTTGTTGAAGTGACCGAGTCGTCTCTTTTTGGGAGATAGGTCGAAGGGGGAAAGTGGATGTACCTAAATCGGGGAACCACTATAACTGCCTGTGTATTTCTGTGTTGTGCTTGTCTTGTTTCTTGTGCAGGTTAATTATTAATTCCACAAAAAGACTGCAAATCACCTATCCCCCCATAGGTGAAGGTAGTTGACACTAGATTGACTTTCAAGTGGTATCAGAGGGAGGTTCCTCATCAAAAAGGTTAACACCTTGAGTAAGTTCCCGCATCTAGTGTCAAGAAGAAAGAAGCTCTCTGAAATGGAAGGACTCAAGTATTCAGGGAAGATCCCAGTGTGCACCAAGTTGAACTTTCCTATCTGGAAGGAAAGGATCAGGTATTATATGGAAGCAGTCGACCCACAACTCTTCATGATAGTGGAGGAGGGACCTTATATCCCCACTAAGGCCTCCACCATTGATCCTACCAAGAAAGTACCCAAGAAACTTTCTGAAATGGATAAGGATGAGATGGTGCTTGTCGGACTTGAAAAGAAAGCCCAGAACATTCTGGTAAGCGCCGTCGATGATTCCATGATGAAGGTTTTCTGCAACTGCAGGACTGCCAAGGACATTTGGCACTGCCTGATCATCTTGATGGAAGGCACTGATGAAGTAAGGGATGATCGAAGATCCCTTCTGAACCAGAAGTACGAGGCCTTCAGGCAAGGTCCCAAGGAGGAAATCAGAGTGACATTCGAGAACTTCCTGAAGATCGTCAATGCCGTGAAGGGCTATGGCAGAGTATTCACCGATGGTGAACTAAATGACAAGTTCCTTAGGTCCCTTAATAAGGAATGGGACACCAAGATCTGCGCCATCAGAGAATTTGGCAGGCTGGCAGAGACAGATCCCCAGATTCTGTTTGGGAAACTTCTGTCCTATGAGCTTCAGCTGAACACCAGAAAAGCTGAAGAATAAGCCGATAAAGCCGCTGCCAGAGAGAAGACTGTGGCCCTAAAAGCCAATCACTCAAGGAAAGGCAAGGGTGCAGCCTCATCCCGCTCTCGGAAAATGGATGAGGAAGAAGAATCTAAGCCATGCTCTTCCGGCTCAGAGCTATCTGAAGAAGACTTCTCCCTCATCACTCGGGAGTTCAAGAAGTTCCTCAAGTTGAGGAATCAAAGAAAGAGAGACGGCTCCTCCTCCAGACATCAGAAGAAGAATTATTCTTCTGACAGGTATGAATCCAAACCGAACAAACATCGCTCTAATAATATTATTTGCTTTGGATACAATAAGCCAGGTCACGTCATCGCTGGCTGCCACCAAGGCAAGAGAGATAAGGGGAAGGGAGAGGAGCACAAGTCATCTAGAGATAAGAAGAAGGAGAGGAGCTACATCGCCAAAAAGTCAAAGACACTGAGTGAGTCTGATTCCTCAGACTCCAGTGATGATGAGGAAGCCTACTTCGGGCTAGTGGGGCGCTCTGACTCAGAAGGAGACTGCCCCCCATTTACTAGGAAGGTAAAAGCTCGTACCCCCTTATCTGACTCTGATTATGAGTCTCCTGATGATGATCTCGAGGATAGCCCATCTGCCCGTGAAGCTGAGCTCCTCGAAAAGTATGAGCTTCTGCTCAATACCTTTGAGGAATGCCGTATGAGGTTGAGGGCTCAGAAAAAGGAAGTCAAATTCCTTAAGGCTGAGGGTGTGTCCTTAAGAGAAGAGATCACTAGCTTGATCTCTCTTCGACAGGAACACCTGGGCCTGACTTCTGAGCACTCAGAGTCTCTAAGGCTCCTTGACCTTAAACAGGAAGAGGTCAACAAGTTGGAAGAACAACTTGCGGCATAAAGGAAGATTGTCAAAAGCTTCTCTATGCCAAAGACTGTTCTTCCACTGGTTGATACCTTCTCTGCTCAAGCTAAGGGGGCTGGCTTTGGGCATGTGGGTGTGCCTGGTAAATCATCCAGGAGAAACAAAAAGTAGAGGAAAAATATGGCTGCTAAGAAGGCCTCTGCTGCAGAAAAGGGAAATGCCCCACTCAACCCTGTTGAATTCAGGAAGCCTGGCTTTCCCTGCAATGAACAAGACTTTGAGTCAACCTATGTCCACTTCTTCCAGCCCTTGGTTTAAAAGCCCAAGAGCTAATATGATGGTTGGGCCTTCCCCCGCAACTACGGTGAGAGTGTCTTCAAGGCACCTTATGAGGAAATCCAAGTGGAAAATTATGGCCATTTCTCTAGTGGCCATAATAGGAAGCAGACACAAAAAGACAAGCCTGTTATACTGAAGGAACAGGAAGTGAAGAAATCATGTGATTGCTGTCATCATGATGCTTCCACCTCCAGATCCAAGGCCCTAGCTGGACCCACCGTTCCCAGGGTAAAGCTGGAGCCTACGAAGCGGTACAACAAGTTTGACTGTTGGTATTGTGGCAAAGTTGGTCACTTTGCCGTGGATTGCTGGTTTAATCCAAGGTTCAACGAGACTCCTCATGTTAACAATGCGAGGCCGACAACTCGTAGGGTTAACCACCCGAGGGGGAGTATGCTAACAAGGAATATAGGACCCAAGTTCGATTGGGTTCCTAAGGGAAACTGATTATGTTTTGCAGGTATGTCCAAAGGCCACCAAAACACCTATCTGGTACTTGGACAGTGGATGTTCCCGGCATATGACTGGGACTAGAAGCCTGCTGCGTGATTACTCTCCAGTCGAAAATGGACCCAAAGTCATCTTTGGAGGATCAGATCGAGGAGTCACCAGAGGTTACAGTATGATTTCCAACGGTATAATCTCTATCACCGACGTGGCCTATGTTGAAGGGTTAAATCATAACCTGATTAGTGTAAGTCAATTGTGTGATAAAGGATATGACGTTAAGTTCTGCAAGGATAAATGCCTGATAATATTATGTTCCTCTTCGGAGACGGTATTAACCGGCATTAGGAGCAGAAATATCTTTTGCTTAGATTTTCTTAGCTTAGATTCTTCTACCCCCGTGTGCCTAGTAGCAAAAGGCAGTGCATCTCTTTGTGAACAATGACACAAGAGATTGACACATATTAATTTCAAGACTATTAATATGTTGTTTTCTAAAAATTTAGTAAGGGATGCTCCCATTATTAAGTGCATCAAAGATAGCCCCTGTCCTGCGTGCTAGAAGGGCAAACAGACTCAGGATACCTTTAAGGGCATTACAGACAAAGACACTTCCAGATGTCTTTATCTTCTACATATGGACTTGTTTGGTCCAGTGCAAGTTCTTAACTTGGGAGGCAAGTCATATACATTAGTGATTATTGA
Source organism: Platanthera zijinensis (assembly GCA_039513925.1). Taxonomy (NCBI): domain Eukaryota; kingdom Viridiplantae; phylum Streptophyta; class Magnoliopsida; order Asparagales; family Orchidaceae; genus Platanthera; species Platanthera zijinensis. The sequence goes on from CM077088.1 coordinate 162,254,587, forward strand.
TGATCACTCTCGGTTTACATGGGTGTTCTTCTTAAAACGAAAGTCAGATACGTTTGACATCTTCACGAGTTTTGTCAAGCAAATTCAGAACGAACTTAACTGCTCAGTGGTCAAAATCAGAAGTGACCATGGAACAAAATTTGAATCTGGGGCTATGACAGAATTTTTTGAAGAACATGGTATCTTTCATGAGTTTTCCTCCCCGCATACTCCTCAGCAAAATGGAGTTACGGAGAGGAGAAATAGAACGCTCATTGAAGCTTGCACGACAATGTTGAATGACGCTTCTCTCCCAGAATACTTTTGGGCAGAGGCTGTCAATACGACTTGTCATGTACAAAACCGAGCATTGATCAACAAGAATCATCGTAAGACGCCTTATGAGCTACTGAAAGACAGGAAACCAACCATGTCCTATTTAAGGATCTTTGGCTGCAGATGCTATGTACTCAATAAAGGGAAGTACCCGCATACTAAATTTGGTGAAAAATGCTTCGAAGGCATATTCATGGGCTATAGTAGCCATAGTCGGGCATATAAGGTTTTTAATAAGAAAACCCTAGTGGTAGAGGAGTCCATTAATGTTGTTTTTGATGAAGGAAGCTTGCTTCATAGCAATTCTTCCAGTGACATTCTTGAAGATGCAGGTGCAAGACTTGAACAGCTAAGTCTCGATGAGACCGCCAAAGATGTAACTCCCAAGTACGTCAAGGTTTCCACCTCAACGCCAACTGGAGAAGTTGAAGATCAGGATGGAGAAAATCTCCTAGAAGAAAGAGAAGCCCGAGAAGATGTCAGAGCTCCAGATGCCAGACTCCTAGAGCTCCGACACGTGAGGGATCATCCCAGAGATCAGATCATAAGAGATCCTCGTGACGGTGTAAGAACTCGAAGAGGTACAATTAACGAGATTTTGCACCTTAGTTTCTTGTCACAGGTTGAGCTAAAGAAGTTCGACGAAGCGAACAAAGATGCAGCATGGATACTGGCCATGCAAGATGAACTGCATCAATTCGAACGATATAATGTCTGGACGCTTATTCCCAGACCAAAGAACCAGAATGTGATCGGCACCAAGTGGATCTTCAGAAACAAACTGGATGAACATGGTGTCATCATAAAGAACAAGGCCAGGATGGTGGCTCAAGGTTACAGACAGGAGGAGGGGATTGACTTCGACCAGACCTTTGCACCAGTTGCAAGGCTCGAGGCGATCAGATTGTTCCTGGCGTATGCTTCACACAAAGGTTTCACTGTCTATCAGATGGACGTGAAATCTGCATTCCTCAATGGAAAATTGAAAGAGGAAGTATATGTCGCACAACCCCCAGGTTTTGTTAATCCTACATTCCCTAATCATGTTTATTTTCTTAATAAAGCGTTATATGGCTTGAAACAAGCTCCTCGAGCTTGGTATGAGACTCTGTCTAAGTTTTCTTCTTGAGAACAAGTTCTCGAGAGGAAAAATAGATAAGATATTGTTTCTTAGGGAAGCCAAAGGCAAGATCTTGCTGGTGCAAATCTATGTCGATGACATAATTTTCGGCTCTACGGACAACAATCTTTGCAAAAAGTTTTCTAAACTTATGCAAGGAAAGTTTGAAATGAGCAGCATGGGAGAGCTAAAGTATTTCTTGGGACTTCAAGTGAAACAGTCTGAGGATGGAATTTTCATCTCTCAGACGAAGTTCACAAATGAACTCCTCAAGAAATTCGGAATGGAGAATGCAACCTCTATGAGGACTCCAATGGGATCCACTGTGTCTCTGGACAAGGATGAGAAAGGGAAACCTTTTGATGAAACCAAATACAGAAGCATAATTGGATCCCTGCTCTACCTTACTGCTAGTAGACCGGATATTATGTTTTCCACATGCGTATGTGCCAGATATCAGGTGAACACTAAGGAATCTCATTATGTCGCTGCAAAGCGAATTCTTAGATACCTTAAAGGTATACCTAATCTTGGCTTGTGGTACCCTAGAAACAATGATGTCGAGCTAATAGGCTTTTCAGATGCTGATTTTGCAAGAAGCAAGGATGATAAGAAAAACACTTTCCGGGACGTGTCAATTCCTCGGAAGACGGCTTATTTCTTGGAACAGTAAGAAGCAGAATTGTGTCGCAACCTCCACGGCTGAATCTGAATACATCTCAGCAGGCAGCTGTTGCGCACAACTTCTATGGATCAGAAATCAGCTCAAAGATTATGACTTGCAGTTCAGAGAAGTTCCGATGTATTGCGACTCCTCGAGCGCAATAACAATTGCGAACAATCCTGTGTCGCGCAGCAGAACGAAGCATATTGAAGTGCGTTATCACTTCATTCGGGAGCATGTGGAAAACAAAGATATATCTCTCTGCTATGTCCCCACGGATAAGCAGGTTGCAGATATCTTCACAAAGCCCCTAGACGAGGCCAAGTTCAGTCTCTTCAAAACTGAACTCGGCATGCTGAACTATGAAGAGTGAAGACTGTACAGCTCAAGGCTCTTGGATCAAGGGGGAGAATCAGCAAGGAAATCAAGCTCGAACATGGATGCAAGATCTGATGGGGAGCATGTGGCTCCAAGTGAAGTCCCAGATTTGTAGAAGCCGAAAAGGGGGAGATTACCCTCTCGGCTAAGGCTAAGGTGGCTGCCAACGTTAAGTATGCTCTCAGGAAAATGGTAATGAATATCACTCTCAATTGAATTCTTTGGTTATGATTTTCATTCCCATATGTCCTATTCACCTTAGCTTGTAGGGTTTAGGCTTCTTCAAATAGGGGGAGATTGTTGGGTATTGTATCTACAATGTACCTGATTTGAAGAAGCCCCTAAACAAGCTAAGGTGAATAGATAATGTATTTGATGATTTTCTTCAAGATGTGCTTGCAGCTATTCCATGCTAAGTACACACCAATGTTAGGGTGCAGTGGGTCAATATACACGGGTCTGCGCAACGTAATCCCTCGTTGAGCAGATCAGTGTGTTGGCTCATGTGTACTCTCTCTATTGGAGTGTACTTATTTTCAAGTATAGGGCTGAGATAGATCAAGAGCAGAAGAGGAGCAAAGATGGGTCAAAGATCAAGTATAGAGGAAGGAAGAAGAAATCTTCCAAGGAAAATTCGACGGGAATCACCAAGTGATTCTCGCCGATTCGACGGGAATCACTAGTGATTCTCACCGAATCGTCGAGAATCACTCGCCGATTCCCGCCGACTGCATCTGGCTGACTCAACGCCTTCAAGAATTCTGCTAAGGCAGAATCGGCGGGAATCACCAAGTGATTCTCGCCGATTCGTCGAGAATCACCGCGCATTCCCGTCGATTCCCTCCGGATGACCAGAATTCCAACTAGAATTCTACCAAGGAAAATTCGACGGGAATCGTAAGTGATTCCCGATGACTTCGATGGGAATCACTAGCGATTTCCGCCGAATTTGCCTTAGGTATTTTTTTGTCTGTTCGCTGGACCGGTCCTAGTCGTCACACGCTGTTTCGGCCCGTGCGTAGGGTTGACCTGGTGGGTCCCCCAACAGCTATCTTGGGATGTCTTTGGGTATAAATACTCATGTATTTTGAAACCCTAAAGACAAGAAGAACAGTATATTCATATCTACGAAATCGAGCCGTCATCGACCAAGCTGATCGCTGAACTCCACTGCTCTCCATCGCCGCTCGCAATATCGTCGTTATTACAGATCTCAGATCTTCTCTGATCTCCCGACGACAGAAACGAAGCTAAGCTTAGCGTCTCACGTATCTATCTTGAGATCCTTTGTCTCTTGATTTATTGAGCAGGAATATCTTTCCCCTCCGAATCGATTGAGACGATCGATCCAAGCAAGATCTTTGGTAGACCTCGCTAGCTTCTTCATGAAGTTTGGATCTACAAAGCATCGCCGCCGCAATCCTTTGCCGCCGCCGATCTCGGGAAGATCCTCTCCAAGAGAGAGCTTCGGTCATGGACTCTTCGTCTTCTTCAAGAACGCTTCATGGAACGAAGAGGGACACCGAGCTCTCCATACGTAGTTTGTATTTCTATACATTCTAGTTTCATTTTGTTGTAAGGGAATTTTGATTCCTAGTTGTAAGGGTTGGGTGCAACCCGTGGTGAAGGAGTAGTGACTCCTTTGGGTGGAAGGGTTTCTTCCATAGTGTGAGGATTGGATTTCAATCCGGTTGGTGAAGTGACCGAGTCGTCCCTTGTTGGGAGATAGGTCAAAGGGGGAAGTGGACGTACCCAAATCGGGGAACCACTATAACTGCCTGTGTATTTCTGTGTTGTGCTTGTCTTGTTTCTTGTGCAGGTTAATTATTAATTCCGCAAAAAGACTGCAAATCACCTATCCCCCCATAGGTAAAGGTAGTTGACACTAGATTGACTTTCAGCTGGCCTCTAGTATTTATACTCACGTATTTTGAACTTCGATAGACAGTCATTCACGCGAAATCAAAAGTAGCCGACGCCGTGCCCTAGCCGATCGCGAAAACCGCCGATCGCTTGTCGCCGCTCGCAGTTCGTCGTCGCCGCTAATCTCCGATCTTCTTTGATCTTCCGACGACAGTACCGAGGACAAGCCGAGCGTCTCACGCATCTCTCTTGATATCTTTTGTCTCTCGATTCGTTGAGCGAGACAAGTTCTCCATTTCGAATCGGTGGAGACGATTTATCCGACTGAGATCGTTGGTATACCTTGCTTGCTTCGTCAAGAAGTTTGGATCTACAAAGTATCACCGCCGCAATCACTTGCCGCCACCGATCTTGAGAAGACCCATTCCAAGAGAGAAATCCGGTTGTGGATTCTTCGTTATTTTCAAGCAAGCTTCAACGAACGAAGAAGGATATCGGCATCTCCAAAAGATTTGTTTGCATTTTCTTTTACATTCAATTTTGGTTTATTGTAAAGGAATTTTTCATTCCTAGTTGTAAGGGTTGGGTGCAACCCATAGTGGTGGAGTTGTGACTCCTTTGTTGGAAGGGTTCCTTCCGTAGTGTGAGGATTGGATTTCAATCCGTTTGGAGAAGTGACCGAGTCGTCCCTTGGTGGGAGATAGTCGAAGGGGGAAAGTGGACGTACCCAAATCGGGGAACCACTATAATTTTGTGTGTGTTTTCTGTGCTGTGTTTGTTAATTTGTGCAGGTAAATTTAATTCCGCAAAAGACTGCACGACACCTATTCCCCCCCATAGGTGGATTTAGTCTAAACTAGAGACTTTCACGTGCAGTTTGGGCTTGCTACGTGAAGGTGCGTATAGGAAGTCAGGATTTTGGGTTGGATGCATCCTTGCTGCCGATAACTGAGTTTGATGTGATCTTTGGTATGGACTGGCTTTCGGAGCAGCGTGCCTGTATTGATTGCAACTCAAAGGAAGTCACACTGGGTTAGAATACCGAACTTGAGACTAAATTCTCTGGTATATGAGGAGCGAGCATGATTTTGATGTCAGCTCTTCAAGTCGTCAATACTGTTCGGAAGGGCGCAGAGTTATTCTTCACGCTTATTCAAGTTTTTGAGCTAAAGGCCAGTGTGAGTGACGTTCCGATTGTATCGGAGTTTGCTGATGTGTTTCCTAAAGATCTTCCTGGGTTACCGCCTCAGCGGGAGATTGACTTCACTATTCAGTTGGTGCCAGGTGCGAAACCCGTGGCCCGCTCGCCATATCGTGTAGCGCCAAAGGAAATGTCAGAACTGAAAGTTCAACTACAAGAGTTGCTGGAACAGGGATATATACGCCCAAGTATGTCACCTTGGAGCGCACATGTTCTCTTTGTGAAAAAGAAGGACGGTAGTCTATGGTTGTGTATCGACTATCGTGAATTGAACAAGCTGGCGGAGAAAAACAAGTATCCAATTCTACGGATAGATGACTTGTTCGATCAACTGGCTGGGTCAATGGTATACTCAAAGCTTGATTTGAAATCTTGCTACTACCAGTTTCGGATTCGGGAATGTGACATTCCCAAGACAGCATTTGGGACACGCTACGGTCATTACGAGTTCACTGTAATGCCGTTTGGGCTATGTAATGCGCCATCGGTGTTCATGGACTTAATGCACTGCACTTTTCGAGAGTACTTGGATTTATTTGTGATCATCTTTATTGATGACATCTTGGTGTACTCTCAATCTGAAGAAGACCATGCAAACCATTTACGGATGGTGTTGCACACCCTGAGAAGAAACAAACTCTACGCCAAGTTCTCCAAGTGTGAATTTTGGCTGTCGTCGGTGGCTTTTCTTGGCCAAGTGGTTAGTGGTGAAGGTATAACAGTGGATCCGGTGAAAGTCACTGCAGTACAAGAGTGGCCGGTTCTGTCAACCGTAGCTGAAGTCAGGAGTTTCCTTGGACTTGTGGGCTACTACAGACGCTTTATTGAGAATTTTTTCCGGATAGCTTTATCCCTCACCACACTGACGTGAAAAGATCAGTAGTTCTTTTGGACGCCGGAGTGCGCACGAGCTTTTGAAGAGTTGAAGAGTCATTTGAAAACGACGCCTGTTTTGACGTCGCCATGTGGTACAGACGGCTATGAGATTTATAGTGATGCATTAGGAAGTGGCTTAGGCTGCATTCTTCTTCAATTTGGAAAAGTAATAGCTTATGGCTCGTGATAGTTGAAAATGCATGAGCAAAACTATCCCATCCACGACTTATAGTTGACAACGGTGATTTTTGCACTTAAATTATGGCGGTACTATTTATATGGCATGAAAGTAGATATATTCACGGACCATAAGAGCCTGAAGTACCTATTGGATCAGAAGGATCTGAATATGCGACAACTAAGGTGGATGGAGTTCCTCAGGGACTATACCTTTGATATTCATTATACTCCCGGGAAGGGAAACATTGTCGCAGATGCCTTGAGTTGTAGGACTCCGATAAGGGCAATTTGGTTGCAAATGCATGATGAGCACCTAATCTAGGAGCTAGAAGCATTAGAGATTTCTTGTGTTGATAAGAATTTCATTGTAAATGCGTGCCTAAACTAGACAGAGGTACAATATGACCTTACGGACAGGGTTCAGCGAGCAACGAAACTTGATGAAAGTTTGCAACGCTATGCAATAGATGGATCAAATGGAAAATTCTCCTGGGATGACGACCTTTTGCGAAAAGATGGTGGTTTGTGCGTCCCGATTATGGGTAAGCTAAGAGAAGAATTGATGTATAAGGCTCACTTTACGAAATACTCAATTCACCCAGGGAGCACAAAGATGTACAAAGACATGAAAAAACTATTCTGGTGGTTGGGTTTAAAGAAAGACATAACACATTACGTGGCTAAATGTCAGACCTGTGCCTTAGTGAAAGCTGAATGCAAGAAGCATGAAGGTTTCCTGAAGTCGCTACCTATTTCAGAATGGAAGTTTGATGATATTTCGATGGATTTCGTGCACGGCGGTAATGATTCGATTTGGGTAATCGTAGATCGGTTGACTAATGTGGCTCACTTCATTACGAACAAGAGGGACGATTCAATGGAAGTATTGGCTAAGCTTTATGTTGAGCAAATAATACGATTGCACGGTGTTTCCCGTAACATCGTAAGTGATCGAGACGGGCGCTTCACTTCGAATGATTGGAGACTAATCCATCAGTTGTTGGAGACAAAATTAATATACAGTACGACCTTTCATCCACAAACGGATGGACAGATTGAGAGGGCCAACAGAATAATAGAGGACATGCTCAGAATGTGCGTCTTGGATTTTAGGAAGAGGTGGAAAGACCATCTCTATATGGTAGAGTTTGCCTACAATAACAGCTATTATGCTAGTATAAATATGACACCATTTGAAGCTTTGTATGGTAGGAAATGCCGTACACCATTAGCTTGGGCGGAAACAGGCGAGTCAAAATTATATAAGCGTAAGGAAGTCGAAGAGGCTAATTCGACGATACGCTCTATCTGGGAGAGGCTACTGATAGCCCAAGATAGGCAGACAAAGTATTACAACGCCAAACACCGAAACATAGAGTTTGCGGTTGGCGAGTGAGTATACTTGAAATCAAACCATTCAAGGGCGTGTCTAGGATTCGGCGCTTGAAAAAGTTAAGTCCGAGGTATCTTGGTCCGTTCGAAGTAGTGGAGCAAGTTGGAGAGGTTGCATATCGGCTAGCTCTTTCGGCAGAATTGAGTGAATTACATGATGTGTTCCACATATCCGTGCTTTGAAAAGCCATGAAAGATCCAACTCAGGTAATTTCAAATGATCGCGTACCGATCGAATCTAGGCTAACGACGAAGGTTAGACCCATTCGGATCGAGGATACGATGGTTAAACAACCGCGGAACAAGATAATCGGGATGGTCAAGGTCCGATGGGACAACTGTGGCTGTGAGGAGCTAACATGGGAGCGGGAGCAAACCATGCGTGCTGAATTTCCCGAATTATTTATATAAAAATATTGTAACATTTTTTGTTGAAGAAAATATATGTTATAACATATTGGTTACTGTATTCTGGGGGCTGTATGCAAATTTCAGGACGAAATTTTTGTAAGGAGGGGAGAATTGTAACACCCCAAAAAGGAGTTAGAGAGAGCAGGTTTAAAGTCGAGCGGAGCTCGGCGAAGATCGTCGAGCGGAGCTCGGCGAAGATCGTCGAGCGGAGCTTGACTATTTTGTCCTGTTATCAGCCCGTTCAACGATTGTCGAAAAATGAGGTTATGCGATTTTGGCCTGTTATCAGCCCGTTCGACGATCTGTAGAAAAATAAGGTTATGGTCGAGTGGTGACTCGTGTCAGATGACTGGTAAGCGGCCAGTAGGCGGTGGGTAACTTTTCAGCCTAAAATAGAGCCGTTGCTGTGTTTTGATGAGTTTATCGTGTGGCTGGGGTGAAACCAGAGACCACTTATGTAGAGGGGTTGGAACGGGGAAATAATTATTTCCTTTTTTCTCTCTCTCTTCATCCTTGTGTTCCAGTTCTGGAGTAGAGAACTCGACTAGGGCTTGCTGAAGTTGCTGGAGTATATCTTGTTATTGGAATCAAGATCGAGGCTAGATCCGCATATGGGAAAGTGAGGCACTCATTTCCCTCCACGTAGAAAAGCTGGGCTATGGCTCCGAAAAGAATTCCAAGGGTAACGATCTTCTTCCTTGGAAATGTGAAGTCCTTATTTTGGCATGTGCATGGATTTCCCCCACCAAAAGGTGGAATGTTGAGGGATTTCTGTCGGGTTGATTCTTGAAATCCCCAAGAAGTCTTGCATATAGATCCGAAAATATGTAGTACAAAATAGGCATGCTGTGTGAAGCCCATCTAGACAGGTTGGTCTTGATTGGTGATGCTTTATTTTGCGCACCGGAGAAGACTCCGCGTATAAACGAGTATTTTGTGAAGTCGGTGGGTTATGCCTGTCAAATGGAGTAACAGGAAGTACTGGAATGGAGTTCCAGGAAAATGCCCTCAAAGTTTGTGTGCTATATGTTGGCACTGCAGGATGCTGCAGGGTTTGGGTTGAGTTTGGGCGTAGAAAAAGAGCTTCTGTTGACCCTACCAAGCGATCGTGACGAACGCTGACATTGACTCCTGCTTTGATTGTGAAGCCAGTACTTTGGGGACGTCGTGGCTATTGTGAGCTATGCGCTCTTAAAGGCCGGTGAGCTGAACAGACAAGGGAAAGCCGACCCGCGTTAGTCTAGACATTGAACTGGCAATTTAAGCAACGGGCAAGGGCTGAACTGTATCCGCGTTATAGGTGTCTAACTTGAGTGCTTAAGTTATTGGCTTTATTAGGATCACATAATGAGAGTCTTGGGATGTTTGCCATCAAGAATAAAGTATCCGGCCATAGGCCGTGGAGCATGAATGCTCAATGTTTACCGTTGAATTTTGGACCCTTGAACGGTAGTAGGACCTTGGTTTTTCGGTACACCGATAATGTGCCCTGAGTGCACGGGACGTCGGGCCATGCGGCGGACGTTTGTGATATCTTGAACTGTATATCTGCCTGTGAAATTGCTATGCCTACAGGGAAGGATTACCACTGCCCCGGGAAAGGGGTATGGTCATTATAAATTGGTCAGCTGAATGCTGACCATTGCCTTGTTTGCCATTATTGCGGTGGACTGTCCTTGTGCAGGTGCTGGAGAGCCGAGCGAGAAATAGCGGGCTGAATCTCTTGCTGCTGCTACTGGCCCTCGAAGGTCGAATGAAGAATTTTACTGTTTTCATGTGTGGCCGGCCTGCGTGCCGATGTTTGTAATCCACATTGATGAAATGTAACTGTAAGGCCTTGGGGCCATAACTTTTTTGTAAAGAGACATTCCTATGCTGTTATATATAAATGATGTTTTATATATTGTTGACATTCAAATAAGTTTGAGTTCAAATAAACTTAAAGCTTCCGTTAACATGCTCTGAGTTAGGATGCGAATAGTCTTTGGTATTAACCTGTAACCTTTCCGCCTATTTGTGAACTATGGTGTGGGGCCCCGGCCGGACCCTCTATTATATTTCATTTAACGGATGGAGATGTTACATAATTGGAGTGGCCCACTAGTTTTAGGAGGCTGATATTTACATGGAATGCTAGTAAAAATCTGGAGGTGGTGACTGGGAGAGAGAAACCTCAAGTTCCCCTTTAATGGAGGAGAGAGAAAGAAAAAGGAGAGAGGAGTTATAGAGGGAGACCAAGGGCTACCCCATTCATCTCCCCATTACCCCCATTCATCTCCCTTGATTCTTGGGATGAGAATACCATCAATTCTAGCCAGCCAACACTAATGGGGGGAGCCCAACCACCATGGCCGACAACCCCTTCACCTCCCCTCCATGGAAAAATATAAATCCCACCTATACAGGCCCATTCCAACTTTTGTCCAACCCATCACCTTCAAAACGTTCTTGGTAGTCGAAATGAGGTATTAAATCAATGGTTTTGGTGGAGGATCGAGGAATCGGGCAAGCTCGTCGGAGATGAAAAACGCTACGGCAAACTGCCGCCACCGCCATCGTCGAACCCTAAACAAGGTCCACTTCTCCTCCTCTCCCCTTGTGCTAGTATCTAGATCAAATTAGGCTGATAAATCGGGCTCAAATGAGCAGATCCAAGTGAGAAAAAAATGGAGAATTTCCGAAAATTATGGTGGCGGGTTCGCCAGAAACCACCACCTCCGGCGGCCAAACCACCGCCGGGCGAGAGCCATCACCTCCACGGAGGTGGCGGTGGCGATGGCTGGCCAGGGATGTAACCGGGTGGCCGGCATTAAGCTTTGGAAAAGCAACAGGAAATGGCAATTTCGGGTATCTGTTCGGGTTCCTTGGAGAAGATGAACAGTGTTATCTTTTAAATTATTATTATATTTATATATGATGTAGTGATTATATTATCTCTTTATATGCACTTTGCCCTTAGAGGTCATTTTAGGAAAAATGGCCAGTCAAAAAAGTTGTAGGCCATTGAGTCTAGTTTAATTTAAAATTAGTTTCGACCCATTTGGCTCAGTGGTCTGACCGCAACACTCAATTTGGTGCAGCCTATACATAGACCTAACCATGGACTAAATTGAGTGCCCCCACTAAACCAGTAAGGAAAATGCTTTGAAATTTGTACCATAGACTAGATATAACGACCCCCTCATCATATCCAAAATTGGAAATTTTTGGAGTGCACGTTTCTATGGTTTTTGTAAAAATTTAATAAATCATGTATGATTTAATTTTAGGGTCTAATGACCTCACAATTCCCCAAAGTTTTGGTGGATGGGTCATGATATGTCACTGGTAAAAATCTCAGCCCATTTGGGATTGATTTGATTAGGTATTGATGTGACCAAAGTTTGGCCCTATTAGGGGAAAATTAGGTCAAAAGTGCACTCGAAGGATTGAGTGATCAATTCTCATCCAAAGTTGGTGAAACATTGGCCACTGCTTATTGTTACATAAAACACCCCCACAAGAGATTTTGGGTGGTTTGGGGTTGAGATACCCTAGAACCCTAGTGTGAACCCTATGCTTGGATATTGAGCCTATTGAAGGACATGAGACCATATGTCCTTGGAATGTCTTGGAACTTAGTAGATGAGTTCATATGTGAGAAATAAGCCCTAGGAAATGATGTTAGAATTTTTAGGAACTTACATCCCCTTTGAAATAGTTTAGAACCAATTAGAGCACTTCTACTCATAATTTTATTACATGATTATATGATCTTGGATGTTCATGAAATTTAGGCAATGATCTTTTATTGATGTTATTGATCTCTGAAAATTTCTCTATAAATTTTGCACTAACATATAGACTTCATTCATAAATCCTAAGTTTGTCTTGATCATAAGATAAATTATTATGAGTTATTTACTCACTGAAAAATTATGAAATTTGGTTTTAAGACACATTAAGGCTTCATAATTCTCTGTGAATTAATATAAAATTATTGGAAGTCTTTTCATATAGGATGCTTCACAAAGTGCCTTGTGTAGAATATTCTTAAATGATTTATTTGTGTGGCCAAATTTGTTTGGAAAATATCTAAATTTGGTCAGTTATCCTTTATTGTCATTTTTAACATCGAGCAATTTTTATATAGTTTTTGGATGATTAACTCTATTATTTCCTACTTTGCTCTATTAATGAGGTTAATTAATCAATAATTTATTTGGAGGTCAAAACATTTTTTGGAAATTGGGAATTTCAGTATTTACTATTATTTTGATGATATACACTTGTAATAATTTTGTTGAGGCTATATCTTGTCAGAAAATTATACTTTGTGTTCAAAAGCTTAGGTGGCCTGATTTTGCAGAAAATATAATAAATGCCAAATAAATTAGTAAAAATATTATCTTCTGGATTTAATATTAAAATATCATCATTGACCCCAGTAATAATCTTAGGTCATTTGAATGAATATTTGGAGGGGTCACCATTAATGCACGTCATGTAGCTCATTATGTCTGAACATAGTAAAACTGTAGAATTAAGGAATCATGTGAACCTCAGTATGGGATAAAGGAGATAGTTGGTGGACTTAATCGGGGGAGTATGAATTAGGTCACCAATGGAAGTTAGCTGTGAGAGCCTGGTTGACTAGGGGAAAGGTTGTGCTTGGGATCAGCGATTGATCGCCTTTCCCTTGGAGTAAGTCTAAATACACTTAGGGTTAGATCAAGTGTGAGATCAGTAGAGTCGGGACATGGGTAGGTACCAACAATAATAAGTACCTTGCGAAAGAGAGCGTTGAGCTTCAGTCCATCGTAGTTCCTAGTGCCCTCGAGAGCCCTTCATAGAGAAGGCCCTGGGAAGTCCAAGGTTAACCTAAACCGTAAGACTAAAATGATTAAAGAACAACTAGTAATTCTAAGTACTTCACTTTCACTCACCCCGTGGTCACGGGAGGCTAGTTTTGTTTAGACTCATGAGCGGTAGGCTCGGAGGTGGTAGGTACGAATTGGTTAGTCTGGGGAGTCAGTGGCTCGGAAGGTTGTTGTGACGGACGAGTTAGTCCGGAGAGCCGATGGCTCAGGAATTCATGGTTGCATGTGCATAAAGGAGGTGGGTCTTCGGTATTAGATAATCATTCGCACCGACATCGATACGTTGACTCGACAAGTGTGGTTCTCACTTAGCCAAGGAAAAGTCTAGAGGGTTTGTCATCATTAGTACTTGGTGACTCTGGTGTGTCCTTTGGAGGCGTATGTAAGGGCTAGGCCTAGTAGTGTGGATACCCGCCTAGGAGTGGGGTGACCCAACCCATTGTCTCCGTTGGCCACTACGGAGGCTCCTAGGAGTGAAGCTAGCTTTCAAAACTGGGAAACTAAAGGTCTGTGCGCATAGAGTCGGGTGTGTGTGTTGCACTTGTATGAATATAACACTAAACCTGCATAACATAGCATATCATGTCATCATTGCATTTAAACCCCTACCCATATCGTATAAATTGGTATGAGACTTTTTATACGATAGGCCATGCAAAATGACATCTTAACTTATGAGTTTGTACGAGCATTCTTATAAGTTAAGGTTACTTATTCTATAACTTACTTTACTTTTCTTTATATATGGTGGAAGGTAGCCGTAGTTCTTTACTTGTAATTTTATTACTTATAGTATAACATGTGCTTACTACTATGTATTTTACCTTGTTTACATTACTGCTACCTTATTATAGTTCCTTTGTACATACTCCTGCTAGGGTAGTTGTCACATACTCTTATTCATTCTCCACCTTAAATATATTTCCTTTCCTCCTCCCCACACGGTACCTAGGTGTCGTGGGGGTGAGGCAAGGATGATAATGACTTAGTCTTTTGACTAACGGTCGGTGGACCACATCATTTTAGGAATTCGAGGTGATGCACCAATCACAGGAGGATGGCAGGATTTGAGGAGCAGTTGCTGTGCACTACCACTACTACTCGGCGACAGGTCGAGGATGGTTTCCAGTTTACTTCTGCTAGATGTGTGAGTTGTGTGTGAGAGAGATTATTTATGAAAGTGAGGGTAAGATCTACCTTTACTCTAGAGGGGGGGGGGGGGGGTGAATAGAGTATTTTAATATAATTTTTCAAATTAAAAACTAATTGGCAGTGGAAGACTTAATTTATTTATAGTGAATTGTGCTTGTAGTAAATAAAACAAAGTAAAGCAAGATATAATAACACAGCACATAGCAACCAATACACAAGCAAACCAGATGACACAAGGAGCTATAGTGGTTCCCCAATCAACCTGGGTACATCCACTCTTCTACCACCCTAGGTAGGAATCCACTACAGGATGAGTTGATCAGGTGTCCTGGGCACTAATGAGCTTTTGATAAGGTGCTCAAAAACCAAACCAGATTTTTTGATCAGGTGCCTTGCCACCACTGAGTTTTGACAAGGTCTCAGGAACCTAACACAAAACTTTTGAAGGGAGTTTTGAATAAACCTTTTACAACAAAAGAAAATAAAAAGAGTGAAGGTGTTCTTCTCTGTCAACAATCAAAGAGAAGACTAGTGGATTTGTTGATGTCAAAGCTCCCCCTGAGATTAGCAGTAGGTCAGGAGAAGAAGCTTTGCACAGGGTGATAGGCCTTCAGTAAGTTGAGATCTCCAGCAATTGATAATTTCAGCAAAGGCTGAAATGTGTTGTGTCTGGAGTCTTTGAATGATGAAGCCTGGAAAACTTGAATCAGAGAAGAGATCTGAAAGAATAAAAGAGATTCTTCTCTGTGTGTTGATCTCCTTTCTCTGTTCTATTCCTTGTATTTTGTAAAACTCTAACTGTATAATCCTGTAGAATTCTTGAGAGATATTCTTCTTGGTTATCTGTCTCTATTATCTATAATGATATTATGAAATCCAATCACCTAGATAGCCGTTAGCCAGTCATAAATGACTTCCTTAATTGGCAGCTGTCTCTGGAGGAAAGTCCTAAGAAACATTCCCTTTCAGTCTCCTTGAAACTTGCTCCAGATTGATGAAACGGCTACAAAATCTTCTGCATTAAATGCTGGATATTAAAGATATTTGAATTCCATAACAATTTGATTTAAAATCCTGAAATCGTCGATATCTAAAAAAAATCGTCGATCTAAGCTCGACTATCGTCGATCTGAGCTCAGAGATCTGGAGTTTGACTTGAGACAGAAATCATCGATCTGAGCTCGGAGATCATCGAACCGAGTTCGACGCCTCGTCGACCTGAGCTCAGAAATAGTTGAACTGAGTTCGATGCCTCGTCGATCTGAGCTCAAAGAAAATTGTCTTTGGTCTTTTGCACTTGTAATCTGAACTAGGAAGTCTTGGGGGCAGCTTTCAAACCTAAGTTTTAAGCCTTAGACCTATTCTGGTTGACCTTTAAATCTATACAATGAGGTCAAGACACAATCCTATGGACATAGTGATCCTTACCTAAATTAGTAATATGGTGTTCCAACAATCTCCCCCTATTTGGGTTAGGATTACTATTTACATGATTTATAGGAATTTAAATAAAGTAAGCAAAAATAAATAAACATAGCAGAATTATAGACAACAGGATTGCAAAAGCATATATATATATATAACACACAGCAGATTGTTCAGAGTGAGATATATAGTTCAGCTTACACTAGCAGTCCTTTTCCTTGCCTTTCTTGAAAAGAATTTCCCTATTGGGGTTTTCTGCTTCTTTCTTTGATCTTCTATCTTCAGCAACACTAAGAGTAGTTTGAGATTTAGCTCTAGGAACAACTACCTCTGGGTGCAATTCCATATACCTTTCTGGGTCAAAGAATTTCTTGGATGAATACCTTTCAAGTTCTTGCTTTCTTTGCTCAGAAAATGTTCAGATATTGAAGGTGTCTTTCCCTTGCTCTCTGGTTTTTTTATCTGATCTAAGGCAGCTAGCTCCTTCATCCTGGCTGTCCATGAGACTGGATTATTCTCTGGATCTTCAAATGGAACAGGAGGCTCATATTTGTTAATAGTATTTGAAGGAGCAGCTTTTTCATGAAATCCTTCTCCAAGTTTATAAGGGAATAGCCCTACAATAGTATCACTGGAAATAGCTTGTCTTCTTATTTCATATGGCCTGTATCTTGACTGTCCTCTGGTGTATACTTACTGAACTCTCTGATTGCCTCTCTGCTGGCTTCCTCTAGATTGAT
Organism: Platanthera zijinensis; assembly: GCA_039513925.1. Taxonomy (NCBI): domain Eukaryota; kingdom Viridiplantae; phylum Streptophyta; class Magnoliopsida; order Asparagales; family Orchidaceae; genus Platanthera; species Platanthera zijinensis. The sequence continues at coordinate 162,271,163 of CM077088.1, forward strand.
TTCCCTTGGAGCCGTAGCTTCTGGACTGAGAACCTCTTGCTTGAACATGAGACTGGGCAGATCTTTGAGTAGAAATATTGGAGGTTGAATCAGCACTAGATCCTGCACCAGTAGAAGGAGGATGAGGAGGAGGAATAAATGGAAGAGACCTTTTATTGCATCTCTTTTTCTTCTTCATAGCCTTCAGCTGATTCCTAGAATATTGCATCCAATGTTCTGTAATGGGACAATCATGCAATATATAATAAGGAATGTCATTTTCAGAAGTGGCTTTCTTTGCAGGCACTCTCCTCATTGCTTTACTTCTAGCTTTCCTCTTCCTTGCAATAGTTGCAGAGGAATCATCAGAATCTGTCCTATATTCATCACTATCAGAACTCTGGGGCTTATCATACATAACATTTATTTCCTTGTAAACTGCCTTGGTGGGGGAAACAGGAGCAGAAGCAAGAGGTGCAATAGTAGGAATAACAATAGAAGAAGTTGGAATAACATGTACAACAGCAGCTTCTGAAACAACAACAGCCTCTGAAATAACATCAGTAGGCTCTTTAACAACAACAACAGCCTCTGAAACAACATCAGCAGGCTCTAAAACAACAACAGCAGCCTCTGAAACAACATCAACAGGCTCTGAAACAATAACAGGCTCAACAATAGCCTCTGTGATCATCACATCATCATCATAAACAAAAGCATCATCAGCAGTTGGAACTTCCACAGACTTGATTGAATCAATATATGATTGGATCAAGCTGGGATCACAGATTGAGACAGGCACAATGGCCTTAGAAAGATCTTCAGCATCTGGAGCTGGAGGATATCTGCTATATAGAACATCATCAAAAACTGAAAGCAGGAATCTGAAAGATGGGACTGGGGCTGGAGCTGGAACATCTGACACTGCTTCTGAACTTAGCATGAAATCTGAAACTTCAGCTGACAGCATGGCTTCTTTACTGGGCATCTCCCCCTGCCTGGATTCAGTAGAAACTGGATCTAGGCACCCCAAAGAAGGGATTTCTTGAGGAGGATAGGAAGAAGATAGCCTTGCAGAGAAATCATTGATAGATTTAGAAGAGGAGCCAAGGAGGCTTCCAGCAAGAGTGTTAGCCTGAGAGCTAATATCTCATATAATCTATCTGCAAGTGCAGAAACATCTACTTGCTTAAGGGAGGCTTGAGTAGAGGTAGAGAAGAATGTTGCAGAAGAGGATGTTGGTGGAGCTGCAGAAATGTGTGGATGTGATGTTGAAGGAAGTGGTATGAATGGTTCAGATATAGGGATGGTGGTGATGGATGAAACTGGGATGGTGATGGATGGTGTGACTGTGGAGATGGATGGTGTGAATGAGGGCTGAGCTAAGATATCTTGAAGAAGCTGTTGGTAAGAGGTGGAAGAAGATGGAAGCTCTTGTGGAGAAGAAGGTGAATCATCCATATAGGAGTCATCTAGGAGGTTGAATGATGGAAAATGGATGGATGAGTCAAGTACTAGGGGGGATAGTAATGAAGTGGATGAAATTGTTCTTGAAGAGTGGCTGGAGGAGGTGTAGAGATTGTTGGAGATGAAATTGTGATGAGGGATGTAGGGATGGTTGAGGAAACTGGAGGTGGAGATGGTGGAGATGAGATGGAGGATGAAGACAAATCCTCTAATGGGGAAGTTGCTTGAGGGGAAGTGACTAAAGCAGTCTTGGTGCTTGAAGTAGTAGCTGCTGAGGGGGTCCTGTTGGGGTTGACAATTGTCCTCTCCCATTCGCCAAATAAGGCAGAGGAAAACCTCTTGGAGGCATTAATATGCATGCCATTTTAGACCAGCAGTTGGGGGCATCTGTTGTTCAAAAACAATCCCACTATTCTCCCAAAATTTACAAAATTCTTATTGATTTTCTTCTTAATCAGATCAAAGAAAATCTCTCCCCAGTTCAACTGTTTCTTATCTACAATAACAGCCATTAGACAGAACTGATACTTGGAAATAGTATCATGGGCAAAGTGTTTTGCTAATATGACTTTGCCCACTACATCAGCCAGAAATCTATATTCTACTGATAGATTTTCTTAAGTAACTTATTGGGGTTTGCTGCAATATGACCCATTCTATCTAGCATATTAGAAAACTCTTCTCCAGACAACTCAACACTATCATTTCCAGCACTTAGTTGAAATACCTCTGTCAAAATTGCGGGAGTGAGGGATACCTGGGTTCCCGAGATAGTCCCGACCACTGTATTCTGATCTAGGTTATGGGCTGTGTATACCCATTCCTTGATTTCGTCGGCAACAAGCTTAATCCTTGAAGTCATAATGGTGACCAGCTGTTGTTCTTTGATTAACTCTAGGATGTCCTTAAAAATCTGATCGGTGCCTTCAAATGAATCCATATCAATGTCAAATCCCTTGTCAAATTTCATGGCGGCTAGGACAGCAACTGAAACAGCCATGACTTTCCTGTAAAAAAAAAACCAAACAAGACCAAGTGTAGAGGGGTTTGGAGGGAAAGAAAGCTCTGTAGAAAGTATGAATGCGCAAAAGAGAACGACGGCTGAAAATGATTTTATATCAGGGTTCGACGCTGAAATGGAAAGATCGTAGAACTCAGTTCGACGATCTGGGCTTCTAAAGGAATCTGAAAGGTCTTCAACATCGTCGATCTCCGTTCGACGATATTGGAGAGCGTCGAGCTCCATTCGACGATCTGTGACCGGAAAGAGATAGCCTAGCACTATCAGGGAAACACTGAGCTCCGTTCGACGCTTTCATGAGAACGTCGATCTCCGTTCGACGATCTTTAGGAAAAATGTCGAGAACAGTTTAGAGTTAAGAAAGAACCTATAGACACTAGAAAAATCAAGTTTTTAGCCCAGTCTTTGTCAATTTTCAGGTTTTTAAAAATCTTGGATCTTAATTTAGACTTCCTCTATCTAACATTCCTAACTGATTCAGGAAGAATGTGTGTTTCTTTTCATCCAAGGGTTTGGTGAAAATATCTCCCCTCTGCAAATCAGTTGGGATATATTGAAGTTTAATTTTATTCTTTTCAACATTATCTCTTAGAAAGTGATGCCTAATCTCTATATGTTTTGTCCTACTATGGAGGACTGGATTTTGGGCTATAGAAATAGCACTGGTGTTATCACAAAAGTTTTTTGACTTATCTAAGTTGTAACCATAGTCTAGGAGCTGATTTTGAATCCACAATATCTGTGAGCAACAACTAACTGCTGCCATGTATTCAGCTTCAGCAGTTGATGTGGACACAGATGTTTGTTACCAATAAACTGACAAGTTCCACTGGTGCTTTTCCTGTCTACTCTACATCCAGCATAACCAGCATATGAAAATCCAGTTAATTCAAATCCTGAATCTTTTGGATACCAGAGACCTAGATTTGGACAACTTTTCACATACCTAAGAATCCTTTTTACTAATGTTAGGTGTGACTCTCTAGGGCTTACTTGGACTCTAGCACAGATGCATGTAGCAAACATTATGTCAGGTCTACTAGCTATAAGATACAATAAAGAGCCAATCATTGCTCTATATGTTGTCTGATCAACAGGTTTCCCATGTTCATAAGCATCTAATACAGCATTAATAGGCATAAGTGTTTTCATAGTTGATGCTTCAGACATACCAAATTTCTTAACCAACTCTTTTGCATACTTAGTTTGAGAAATGAATATGCCATCAGCATGCTGTTTGACTTGCAATCCTAGAAAGAAGGAAAGCTCACCCATGCTACTCATTTCAAATTTTGAATGCATTAGGTTGGAAAACCTCTTGCACAAGTTTGAAACAGTAGATCCAAAGATAATGTCATCTACATAAATTTATACTAGTAGGATATTTGACTTATGGGTTCTAATGAAAAGAGTTTGGTCTACTCTACCCCTTTTAAAATCATTTTCCAAAAGAAAGCATGCTAAGGTCTCATACCATGCTCTAGTAGCTTGCTTGAGACCATATAATGCTTTATGCAATTTGAAAACATGATCAGGATGAGTAGGAGAGATAAAACCTGGGGGTTGTCTGACATAGACTTCTTCCTTGATATCTCCATTTAGAAATGCACTCTTCACATCCATTTGATAAACTTTGAATCTCTTGTGAGCTGCATAGGCTAGGAATATTCTTATGGCCTATAACCTTGCAACTGGTGCAAAGGTCTGGTCATAATCTATTCCTTTTTCTTGAGAGTATCCTTGTGCAACTAGCCTTGCCTTATTCCTTACAATAATGCCTTGATCATCTAGTTTTTTCCTTAATACCCATTTTGTTCCAACAATGGGATGATCCTTTGGCCTTGACACTAGCTCCCAAACCTTGTTTCTTTCAAATTGATTTAACTCCTCTTGCATTGCAATGATCCAGTGTGGATCTTGTTTTGCATCTTGTATGGATTGAGGCTCAATTTGTGAAAGAAAGCATGCGTGCATAGGTTTTGGTTGACCTGATTTCTGGTTTGCACACCAGCTAAGATGTCTCCAATCACTTGGGAGATTGGATGATCTCTTGATGTTATTAAATCAATAGGGGGTGTTGATTGTTCACCAACCTGTGTTGTTGTTTTCTCTTGTGGAACAACAACTGGCTCTTCAATGTGTTTCTCACCAGGATGTTGAATGTCTTCTTCATCTTCACTGCTTTCACCTTTTTGTTAGATAGGTGAAGGTGTTGTATCCTCTTCAATGATGTTTAGCCTGTCCAAATTCTCTGAAAGAGAATGTACCTGCAAGGGTTCTATGGTAGAAGTATTCTTCTCCTTGAAAGACATGTTAGTTTCATCAAAGGACACATGTACAGTTTCTTCAATTTTAAGAGATGATTTGTTATATACCCTATAAGCCTTACTGATTATGGAGTATCCCAGAAAAACTCCTTCATCAGCTTTGGCTTGAAATTTTGCTATATATTTCTTGTCATTATTATATATGTAATAAATACAACCAAAAATTCTGAAATAGTCTACTTTAGGTTTCTTCTCTTTGAGTAATTCATAGGGAGTCTTGCCCTTCAGCTTATGTATCAAACTTCTATTCAACACATAGTTTGAGGTGTTCACTGCCTCTGCCCAAAAGGATAGAGGAAGGTGAGCATCTGTCAACAATGTAGTAGCAGATTCAATAAGGGTTCTATTTTTCCTTTCAGATATCCCATTTTGTTGAGGAGTTCTAGGAGCTGAGAAAGTGCGCCTGATCCCTTCACTCTGACAGAACTCTTTCATAAGAAGAGAATCAAACTCTGTCCTATGATCACTTCTGATCTGGGCAATGTGAGTATTGAACTCAATCTGTATGCATTTGAGAAACTCTGTCAAACACTTAAAGTTATCAGACTTCTTTCTCAGAAAGAACACCCATGTGAATCTAGAGAAGTCATCTACAACTACTAAAGTATAAGATTTCCCTCCTAGACTTTGTACTATAATGAGTCCAAATAGATCCATGTGTAACAGATACAAAATCCTAGGTGAATCACTCTTATTAAGTGACTTAAAGCTATTTTTAGTTTGCTTGCCTAATTGACAAGCCCTGCAAAGTCCTTCCTTCTTGTAGGGGCCAAATGGTAGTCCTCTAACAAGGTTGTCCTTGGATAGCCTAGCAATGGTTCTAAGGTTTACATGTCCTAATCTCTTATGCCATAGCTCATTTGGTTTACTAACAAAATTGAACAAACAGATATCTACCTTAGTTGATTGAAAATCTACAAGATAGATGTTACCTTTCCTTTTACCTGTCAACACAGTTGTGTTGTCCTCTGATTTGATTTTGCATGAAGATTTGTTGAAAGTCACCTGGTAGCCTTCATCAAACAATTGACTGATGCTGATTAAGTTGTGCTTCAGTCCTTCCACATAGGCCACCTTCTTGAATGTGACTGACCCTATCTGGACTGCACCGTATCCCTTTGTCTGTCCAAAGTTTGAGTCTCCAAATATGACCTTGGGTCTAAGCTTGGCTTTGAAGGATGTAAGATTATCCTTGTTCCCTGTCATGTTCTTTGAGCACCCACTATCCAGATACCATTGCTGGTTTATTTTTGGATAGGTCTTCACCTGCACATATAATAATTTATTTGTTTTTGACCCAGTTTACCTTGGGTCTAGGTTGATAACCTTTAAAATCTGAAATAAGAGACATACCTGGTTGACTCTTATAGCCTTCTGGATGATATCTCTTAGGAGGTATTATCCATTCAGCATAAGAGTTGAAGCCTTGGGATGTAGGACCTCTAGAATTGAATTTTGACTTACCCTTAAAAGATTGTTCAAAGCTCTGAGCTCTGTTCGACGATCTCTGAGCTGAGTTCGACGATCTTGGGTCAGATCGCCGAGCTCCGTTCGAAGATCGACGTTGCCTGAGTTTAGAGTTCAGAGATCGTCGACCTGAGTTCGACGATGCAGCTTGAGATTGCTGAGCTCCGTTCGGAGATCGTCGAGCTCCGTTCGACATTTTCTGTTGAACCTTATTTTTCTTAGGTATATCAGAATTCTTCCTAGATACCTCTACAACTCCCTTTCCTTTATCTGAGATAAATTTGATTGGGGTTGTTAATACTATAGGTTGGCTGGATGAAGCACCCAAGCCCAGTATACTATTAAGTCTTGAATTCACTGTGCTTGTGATGTCCATCAGTTTGATGCTTCTCCCATTGAGGGATTCTTCAAACTTCTTTGCCTCACATAGTTCACTTTTCAGTGAAGCTATCTGCTCCCTACAACATTCTAACTCCTTAGAGAGTTTGAGGTTATCTGATTTTAAGGTGCTGTGTTCAGATAGTTGATTTCTGAGAGAGATAATCTCTTTCTCAGACTTGAGTAGGTCTAAACACAGTGACTTAAACTCAAAATTAAAGTCCTCTGAATCAAAATCAAAAGAGTCTATTACCTGATCTTCTTCAGCTTCAGGTTCAGATTCAGATCCTGACTCTTGTTTTGCATCTGAATTGTGTTGAGAGGCATTGATAGCCATCATGCAGAAGTCCTTCTCTTAGACATCATCTTCATCATCACTTGAGCTTGATGAAGTATCTGATTCTTCTTCAGTCTCACTCCAGGTCTCAGCTACAAATCTTTCCTGGTATGCTTGTTCTTGCTAGAGGAGGATTTGTCATAGTTGTTTCTCCTGGAGTCTTTGTCTCTTTTCCTTTCTCTTTTATCTTTCTTGTCCTTGTTTTGGTTCTCTGGACAGTCAGGCACAATGTGGCTTAGTTTCTTGCATCCAAATAGATAATCTATTTATTACTGGATTTGTCATACTTTGGATTTTCAAGGCCTCTGGATGACCTTTTCCTGAAGTCTTTTCTAGCCATCTTGTATAATCTTTTGGCTAGTAGGCTCATTAGCTCTTCATTGCCTGTGACCTTGTCTTCAGGCTGTTCTTCTGTAGCTTTAAAAGCAATTGTCTTCTTCTTCCTTATTGCTGGAGAAGCTGTCTTTTGCTCTTCCTCTATATTTTTGATGAGCAGCTCATAAGACTTGAGCTTGCCCAATAGAGCTAATGAGAAGTTGATCTTATTCGATGTTACTCATGCGAAGTTACCAGGACAATGGTTAGACATCGTTGATCGGACAAATACTTGACCTTAGTTAAACCATTGAAAATTTTGGATTGAAATTAGGTCCTGCAAGTTAGAATTATACTTGGAATTTCTTGTGATTCAGGGCATTCAAAAGTGATTAATAGACGGTCTGTTTTATTAAAAATCACGTCCTCTCATAGTTGAATAATTTATACTACAAGAAGTTAGCAGACAATTTATTAAAGATGCATACCTTAGATATGACTCTGCATACTTGATTCGAATATCATGAAGGACCAGAATATATACGTTTGATGACATTATAGTCACGGTTAGCAAGATTTATGACTATGTAAAATGAATTTTGGATTATCAAGTGTAATTATGGTAAAATGACACAAAAATTAATGAGTATTAGTGATAATCTCCAAATTTTCACGAGTACACCCTCTTAAATTTTGAGGATGATGGGTCGCTTGACGAATTGATCATTCCTGTTAATTGATTAGATTGATAACTCGTAAAGTTGAGTTGATTGATTACTTGGGCGTACTCAAAGGAATAAGAACCTAATCGTGTAGAGAATGGTTATAGACTCATTGTCTACACTTACAAACGAGTACTCAAATTATCAGAAGAAAATTGTATTTTTCAAAAGGTGTATTTCTCTGGAATAAAGAAATACGTCATGGATTCTGTGATGTATAATGAGGTTTATCGGGTGGAGAAGGTCAAGTGCCCAAGACGATCGTGTCAGATCGGGATGGACGATTTATGTCCAAGGAAAGAAGATCAGTCTAGGCTTATCTGGGCTCTCGGTCGACATTCAACACAACTCTCCACTCTCAGACGAACGGCCAGACAAAGTGTACCATCCTGACACCGAAGGATCTTTTATGCTTATGCATTCTAGACCGCGGAGAGCCATGAGAGAGACTGTTTTCGCTGATCGAGCTCTCTTATAACAACAATCACCAGTCTAGCATAGACTTGGTCCTTATGAGGAATTATATGAACGGAGGTGCAGTACTCCACCGTCTTGGATCTAGGATGTGGATCCAAAAGCACTCGACTCAGAATTTGTGGAGGACACGGATACCAAGGTGTGACTGATTCGAGATAGGAAGTTGGAGGCCCAATGAAGACCGGCCAAGTATTACGATGCACGACATTGTCAGTAGAGTTTTAGGATGGAGACCGTGGGTTCCTGAAGATACGTCCGATGCATGGAGCCTCGCGGGTATGTGGGCAGAAGAAGATCAGTCCGAGTAATATGGGGCCCTACAGGATCTTGGAGCGGATCGACCCATTGGCTACAGACTGGAGCTACCGCAGGAGTTAGCAGGTTTGCACGACGTATTCGACGTCTCCTCCCTTAGGAATGCTCTACTACGGCCAGAGCAACATATTCCTAGTATAGATGGATCTGCAGCTTCTGATCGATCGCTCTGCTTAGAGCCGATCAGGATAGATGATACAACAATACGAGTCCAGCGACGCGAGAAGGTTCCGGTGGTCAAGATCATGTGGGCAAATCATGGATAGGAGGAGAATACCTGGGAGCCACTTGATCTGATGCAGCAGAAGTACCCAAATCTCTTTACGCTAGGAATAACGTCAATTCTTGAGGGATCTCAGTAGAAACCCTGCAGGCATAACCTGAATTTAAAAGACAAAATTTTTTTTGTTTATTGGGATTTGTAAAATCCCTCAAGCAACTAGACCCCTAAGATGGTTTTGTCATGACTAGGTCATGACAAAACCCTGGGAAGCTCAAAGAGACCATGTGAACTTAGGCATAAAGGTGAAGATCACCATGGTCTACAAATAACACTTTCCAATTACCTAACCTAGGGTTTGAATTTAAGGCCTCACCTTTACTATCGACTCAACCATAACATCCCTAACCCATTAGGGGGTCACTTGGAGCACCTAGAACCCATTGGGGTCAACTAAAGTGGTCAAGTTGACCAAAGTCAACCCTAACCCTAAAATGGTCAAAGTGGCCTATCTAGGGCCAATGGACCTCCAACTTGCCAATGTGACCCCACCTAAACCTTCCTAACCCTAAAGGGAGTCCAATAGGTCACTAACCACCCATTGGGGGCAACCCAAAATGTTAAGTTGACCAAAGTCAACCTAAACCCTAAAATGGTCAAAGAGCCCTAACTAGGGTCAAGTGACCTTCAAGGTGCCCAAACAAACCCTACCCAAGTCTCCCTAGACCTTAGGGGAGGCCAATGGGTCACTAAGGACCCATTTTATTCAACTCAAAAGGTCAAATTGACTAAAGTCAACTTAACCCTAAAATAGGTCAAACTAATTAAAGTTGACCTAACCTAGCCCAATCCACTTGGGCTAAGCCTAATTGGAGTGGCCCACTAGTTTTAGGAGGCTAATATTTACGTGGAATGTCACTAAAAATATGGAGGTGGTGACTAGGAGAGAGAAACCTCAAGTTCCCCTTTAATGGAGGAGAAAGAAAGAAGAAAGTGAGAGAGGAGTTATGGAGGGAGACCATGGGCCACCCCATTCATCTCCGCATTGCCCCCATTCATCTCCCTTTACTCTTGGGATTAGAATACCATCAATTCCATCCAACAAACACTAATGGGGGCGGGGGAGCCCAACCACCATGGCCGACCACCCCTTCACCTCCCCTCCATGGAAAAATAAAACCCCCCTATATAGCCCCCCATTCACACTTTTGGCCAACCTATCAACTTCAAAACGTTCTTGGCATTCGAAATGAGGTATTGGATCAATGGTTTTGATGGATGATTGAGGAATCGGGCAAGCTCACCGAAGAGGAAAAATGCCACGGCACCCGCCGCCACCGCCGTCGTCGAACCCCAAACAAGGTCCACTTCTCTTCTTATCCCCTTGTGCTTGTATCTAGATCAAATTAGGCTGAGAAATCGGGCTCAAATGAGCCGATCCAAGTGAGGAAAAAATGGACAATTTTCAAAAATTATGGTGGCGGGTTCGCCGAAAACCACCACCTCCAGCGACCAAACCACTGCCGGGCGATAGCCATCACCTCAACGAAGGTGGTGGTGGCGGTGGCTGGCCAGGGAGGTGACCGGGTGATCGACATTAAGCTTTGGAAAAGCTACAGGAAATGGCAATTTCGGGTGTCTGTTCGGGTTCATTGGAGAAGATTAACAGTGTTATCTTTTAAATTATTATTATATTTATATATGATATAGTGATTATATTACCTCTTTACATGCACTTTTTGACGCTGTCAAATGAGGCCCTTAGAGTCCGTTTTAGGAAGAATGGCCAGTCACAAAAGTTGTAGGCCTTTGAGTATAGTTTAATTTAAAATTGGTTTCGACCCATTTGGGCCAGTGATCTGACCACAACACTCAATTTGGTGCAACCTATACATAGACCTAACTAGGGACTAAATTGAGTGCCCCCACTAAACTATTAAGGAAAATGCTTTGAAATTTGGAACACAGGCTAGTTATACCGACCCGCTCATCATATCCAAAAATGGAAATTTTTGGAGTGTATGTTTCTATGGTTTTTGTAAAAATTTAATAAATCATATATGATTTAATTTTAGGGTCTAATGACCTCAAAATTCCCCAAAATTTTGGTGGATGACCCTTAGGGTCATGATATGTCACTGGTAAAAATCTCAGCCAATTTTAAATTGATTTGATTAGGTATTGGTGTGACCAAAGTTTGGCCATATTAGGGGAAAATTAGGTCAAAAGTGCACTCAAAGGATTGAGTGACCAATCCTCATCCAAAGTTGGTGAAACTTTGGCCACTACTTATTGTTACATAAAACACTCCCACAAGAGATTTTGGGTGGTTTGGGGTTGAGATACCCTAGAACCCTAGTGTGAACCCTAGAGTTGGATATTGAGCCTATTGAAGGATATGAGACCATATGTTCTTGGAATGTCTTGAAACTTAGTAGATGAGTTCATAGGTTGGAAATAAGCTATATGAAATGATGTTAGAATTTTTAGGAACTTACATCCCCTCTAAATTAGTTTAGAATCAATTAGGGCACTTCTACTCATAATTTTATTGCATGATTATATGATCTTGGATATTCATGAAATTTAGGCAGTGATCTTTTATTGATGTTATTGATCTATGGAAATTTTGCTATAAATTTCTGATTAATATTTATAGTACTTCATTCATAAACCCTAAGTTTGCCTTAATCATAAGATAAATTATTATGAGTTATTTACACTCTAGAAAATTATAAAATTTGGTTTTAGGACATTATAAGGCTTTATCATGCTCTGTGTATTTTTATAAAATTATTAGAAGCCTTTTCATATAGGATGCTTCACAAAGTGCCTTGTGTAGAATATTCTTAAATGATTTATTTGTGTGACCAAATGTATTTGTAAATTACTAAATTTGGTCAGTTGTCTTTCTTTGTCATTTTTAACATTTGGTAATTTTTATAAAATTTTTGGATGAATAACTATATTATTTCCTACTTTGCCCTATTAATTAGGTTAATTAATCAATAATTTCTTTGGAGGTCAAAAAAATTGGGAATTTCCGTATTTACTCTTATTTTGATGATGTACACTTGTCATAATTTGGTTGAGGCCATATCTTGTCAGAAAATTATACTTGGTGTTCAAAAGCCTAGGTGGCTTAATTTTGTAGAAAATATAATAAATGCCAAATAAATTAGGAAAAATATTATCTTCTGGATTTAATCTTAAAATATCATGATTTACCCCCAGTAATAATTTTAGGTCATTTGGATGAATATTTGGAGGGGTCACCATTCATTCACGTCATGTACCTCATTAGGTCTGAACATAGTAAAACTGTAGAATTAAGGAATCATGTGAACCTCAGTATGGGATAAAAGAGATAGTGTAACATCTCTCAAACAACTAGAACCATAAGAGTGGTTTACTCATGACTAGGTCACGACAAAATCCTTGGAAGCTCAATGAGACCATGTGAACTAGGGTATGAAGGTAGAAATCACCCTGGTCTGCAAATAACACAATCTAATTACCTAACCTAAGATTTGACTTTAAGGCCTCACCTTGACTCTTTGACCCCACCATAACATCTCTAACCCATTAGGGGGTCCCTTGGAGCACCTAGAACCCATTGGGGTCAACTAAAGTGGTCAAATTGACCAAAGTCAACCCTTACCTTAAAATGGTCAAAGGGTCCTATATAGGGCCAATGGACCTCCAACTTGCCAAAATGACCCCACCTAGACCTTTTTAACCCTTAAGGAGGTTCATTGGGCCACTAAAGGCCTATTGGGGTAAACCCAAGAGGTCAAGTTGATCAAAGTCAACCTAAACTCTAAAATGGTCAAAGTACCCTAATAAGGGTCAAGTGACCACTAAGGTGTCAAACCAACCCTACCCAAGTCTCCCTAGACCTTAGGAGAGGCTAATGGGTAACTAAGGATCCATTGGGGTCAGCCAAATAGGTCAAATGTACCAAAGTCAACTCAACCCTAAATTGGGTCAAAAACCTGGGCCACCCCCCCGCGAGCTTAGTTTGGGGACAAACTAGCAGCGGAAGCAATGGTGTGCCCATAAGGGAGAATCACATACAGAAGTCCACTTTTTGTTAGTTCCACTTGTACATTAACTAACAATTGGAATTTTCCTTGAAGCCTGCGACGAACCCTACTCCTCAGCAGGGTACTCCCCAGGCACAAAACATGGTTTCACCCTCGCTGGCTCCAACTCCATTCTAGCTGACGGAGATGAGGTAGATACTAACGGCCATTCTTGAGGCTTTCAGGGCTCAACAGGCTCCAGCCCAACAGCCAAATCCCATGGCTAACTGGCTGAGTGTCTTCCGGGGGCTTTCTCCTCCATCCTACCATGGCAACGAGTCAATAGTTCGTACCGAGGAGTGGTTGGAAATTATTTATGATATGCTGACAGGGATTTGATGCCTGACGGAGGAGGCAGTGGATTTGGCAGTTTCTTGCTTGGAATCACACGCGAAGAGATGGTGGAAGTCACTATTAGACACCGCCTTCGCTGGAGTGGAGTGCACGGACATTTCCTTGGAAGAGTTTAGAGCAGCTCTATTGGAGCATTTTGTACCTCGGTCAGCGAGGGATTAGTTGGAGGACAGGTTCCTGCAGTTGAGGCAGGGTAGTAGGACGGTGTTTGAGTATTACCGGGAGTTCACACACCTAGCCCGTTTTGCGGATTCATATTTGCTGGACAACACGAGCTACGCGAACAGATTCTACAAGGGCCTTCATGATGACATGAGGCAGACCCTCCTCTTCGTTTCTAATGGGAGCTTGGCCAGGATATTGGAGATAGAAAAGAAGCTGGAGGGTAGCTTACAGTGCGAGGCTGGAAGAACCGGCTAAGGACTTAGTGATTGGCGGCAGGAGAGACCAGTCCAGAGGTCGTGTCATTAGGGAGAGAAGGAATGGAGATCAACCTCACCACGAGGATAGACAGGAGCAGAGGAACTAGGTGGTGTTAGCTCGTCATCCCTTGCAGGTACGGGAGATGCCGAGGGCAATGGAAGAGACACAGACATGCTTCCGGTGCAACCAGCTGGGGCACTTCAAGAGGAACTGCCCCATGAGGGAAGTACCCCTACCAGCACTTCAGGATGCCGCACCTGGTTGGCAGTTTGGTGGCCGCGGACGCGGTTGAGGACGTGGATTTTAGAACGGAGACCGCCGATAGGATAGAGGGCATGGGTATGCCTTGGACCTAGCCCAACCCCGGAACCCAGAGAGAGTGATAGCAGGTACGCTAGTAAATTTTAAGTTTCTTTCCGTTCTAGAAGCTAGATTTTATGAATATAAAATGTAGAATTAGGGAAAGAATCTGAAACTAGATGTCTAAGAGGAAAAACTTAACTAACTCAGGGATAGTGATGGTGTGTGGCAAGCCTGCCCACACTCTATTCTACACTGGAGCATCCCACATTTTTTTCTCAGAGGAGTTCGTTAGAGACCTGGACTAGATCGAGAACTTTGAGGGAGTCGTTAGGAGGGTACGCCTCCCCAACGGGATGGAGATCCAGTCTACAACCAAGTGCATGCTGAGAGTGACCATTTATGGTGTAATCTTCGAGGCCCTGACAATGATCCTGAGGATGTCGGATTTTGATCTCGTCCTGAGAATGACATGGCTCGCCTGGAACCATGTGCAGATTGATTGCCAATAAGGAGGGTCGTGCTAAGAAATAGAGACATTTACCCGACTTTCAAAGGTATTGTCCCAGCTTCCCGTCGTCTACTCTCGTCGGTTCAGGCCATTAAGGCCTATTTGCAGGGAGACGAGGTATACCAGGTGTTATTCGAGATGACCGAGGTCCAGGACCCTTTAGCTAGCATTCCGGTGGTGTGGGACTTTGTAGATGTATTTCTAGAGAAGTTGTCAGGGCTACCACCGCATCGAGAGAAGGATTTCAAGATACAGCTCATGCCGGGGTCTAAGCCGGTATCCAGAGCTCCTTATCGGATGACCCCAAAGGAATTAGTGGAGTTTCGAAGCCAGCTTCAGGAGTTAGTAGAAGCTGGGTTTGTCAGGTCGAGTTCTTTGCCTTGGGGAGCTCCGGTGCTATTTGTGAAGAAGAAGGATGGGACACTCCGACTATGCATCGACTACAGGGCACTGAACAGACTGAAAGTCCGAAAACACGTTTCCTCTATCGAGGATCGAGGAGCTGTTTGATCAGTTGGAGGGAGCACACTGGTTTTCGAAGCTAGATATGAGGTTAGGGTAGTACCAGCTACGGATTCAGGAGGAGGACATCCCGAAGACTGCTTTCAACAGTAGATATGGGTTGTATGAGTTCGCCGTGATGCCCTTTGGGCTCACAAATTCACCATCTGCGTTCATGAGTTTGATGAACCGAGTGTTCGAGGCCTACTTGGATATCTTCATCATAGTGTTTATTGACGACATCCTCATATATTCAAGGACTGAGGAGGAGCATACACGTCACTTGGCATTAACTTTGGAGAATCTCCGAGAGCACAAATTATATGTTAAGTTTAGCAAGTGCCAGTTTTGGTTAAAGGAGGTGGCCTTCTTAGGGCACATTATCAGTGGAGCAGGACTGGCAGTGGATCTGGAAAAGGTTCAGGCAGTACGGGATTGTCCATCGCTGAAGATAGCCGTCGATGTGAGGAGTTTCCTAGGACTAGCCGGTTACTACCAGAAGTTCGTGGAGGGTTTCTCTCGGATTGCCCTCTCGCTCACATCTCTGACGATAATGGAGACTCTATTTTTGTGGATGTCGCAGTGCGAGGCTGCCTTCCTGGAGTGAAGGGTCGGCTTACCTCGACCCCTACCCTTGCCCTTCCATCTAGGAAGGAAGGATTTTAGGTTTATACCGATGCGTCGTATCAGGGGATGGGTGCCTTTCTGATGCAGAACAGGCACATGATAGCTTATGCCTCTAGACAGCTGAACAGACACGTGCAAAACTACCCGGTGCATGACTTGGAGATGGGAGTAGTTATCTTTGCTCTTAAGATCTGGCGGCACTACCTCTACGGTGTCCATTGTGATATTTTCTCGGATCACAAGAACTTGAAATACGTGGATACGCAGATGGAGCTGAACATCCGACAGAGACGCTGGGTAGAGTTTTTATCAGACGATCAGTACAACATGCACTATCATCCCGGGAAAGCCAATGTGGTAGCAGATGCTCTAAGCCAGAGAGCCACTACATCAGGAGTAGGGCCCCAGTTGATGGATATGGAGCTAATGCAGATCTTGGAAGAGATGCAAATATATCTAATATCCGAGGATGATCCAGAGCTTTATGAGGAGTACCTGGCATCGATGAGCACCACTAACGACATCCGGGATCGCATCTGGGATAGGCAGAGGCTGGATACGAGGATGGAGCCGATATTTAGGGCCTTGGAGGAAGGCATGACAGGGGATTACTCTTTGTGAGATGGGCTGCTTTGCTTTAGAGGCAAAGTTCACATATCATCAGGAGGCAAAATTCGGGAGGATATCATGACAGAGGCAAACTGCAGCAGATATTCAGTGCACCCGGGGATCATGAAGATGACAACAGATCTGAAGGGGACGATGTATTGGACGGGTATGAAGAAGGATGTTATGTACATCATGGCGCACTGCGAGGCATGCCAGCTCATAAAGGCGCAGTGCAAGAGTCTGGCCGGATTATTACAACCACTTCCGGTACCGAAGTGGAAGTTTGAGGACATAGACATGGATTTTATACATGGGCTACCCCGATCACATGCAGGGAACAATTCGATTTGGGTGATTGTCGATAGATTGATGAAGGTGGCCAGGTTTATACCAGTTAGGAAGGACGCACCGGTCAGTGATTTAGTGCGGAGGTTCGTCGAGCAGTTTGTTTGTTATCATGGAGTGCCCAGGACGATCGTGTCGGATCGGGATGGACAGTTTACGTCCAAGGAGTGGAAGTCAGTTCAGGCCTACCTAGGCTCTCGGTTGACCTTCAACACGGCCTTCCACCCTCAGACGGATGGGCAGACGGAGCGCACTAACCATACACTGGAGGATCTTCTACGCCTATGCATTTTGGACTGCGGAGAGCCCTAGGAGAGACTATTGCCGCTGATTGAGTTCTCCTACAATAACAATCATCAGTATAGCATAGGCATGGACCCTTACGAGGCATTGTATGAACTAAGGTGCAGGACCCCACTATCTTGGATCGAGGATGAGGATCCAATGGCACTTGGCTCAGAGTTCATGGAGGACACAGATGCTCAGGTGAGATTGATCCGGGATAGGATGCTGGAAGCCCAGAACAGGCAGGCCAAATACTACAATGCACGACATTGTCAAGTGGAGTTCTAGGTGGGATACCAGGTCTTCTTGAAGATACGGTCGATGCATAGAGTCTTGCAGGTTTGCGAGCGGAAGAAGCCCAGTCTGAGATACATGGGGCCTTACAGGATCCTTGATCGGATCGGCCCCTTGGCTTACATACTGGAGCTATCGCTGAAGTTAGTGGGATTGCACGATGACTTCTACGTCTCTTCACTTTGGAGGTCTCTACTACGACCTGAGCAGCTGATTTCCACTAAAAATGGCCCGGTGGCTTTAGATCAATCAGTCAGCATGGAGCCGGTCAGGATCGATGATATAACGGTGCAGGTCTTGCGGCGCAAGAAGGTCCCGCTGGTCAAGGTCTTGTGGAGGAACCATGGGCAGGAGGAGCACACTTGGGAGCCACGATACTTGATGCAGCAGAGGCACCCGGATCTCTTCGAGTCAGGTATACATTCAATTCCTAGGGATGTTATATACTTTGGCTTCAGTAAAAACCCCGTAGGCCTAACCTTAATTTCGAGGAATTTTTTTTTTATTTTTATATATTGGGATTTGTAACATCCCTCAAACAACTAGACCCCTAAGATGGTTTTGTCATGGCTAGGTCATGACAAAACCCTACGAAGCCCAAGAAGACCAAATGAACTTAGGCATGAAGGTGAAAACCCCCTTGGGCTACTAATAGTAATTTTTAGTTACCCACCATAGGGTTTGACTTTAGAGCTTCAACTTGACTCCATGACCCCACCATGGCACCCCTAACCCTAGGGGAGGCCAATGGGTCACCAAGGACCCATTGGGGTCAACCAAAAAGGTGCAAGTTTACCAAGTCAACCTAAACTCTAATTAGGTCAACTGAGCTCACACATGGCCAATTGACCTCCCCTTAGCCAAAGGGACCCACCTAGATCTTCCTAAGCCCTATTGGAGGCCAATGGGTCACCAAGGATCCATTGGGGTCAACCAAAGAGGTTAAGTTGACCAAAGTCAACTGTAGTCCTAAAATGGTCAAAGTGCCCTAACTAAGGGTCAAGTGGCCTTCAAGGAGCCCAACAAACCCTACCCAAGTCTCCCTAGACCTTAGAGGAGGCCAATGGGTCACCAAGGACCATTGGGGTCCACCTAAAAAGTCATTTTGACAAAGGTCAACTCCACCCTAGAATTAGGTCAAACTAGCCTAAAAGGCTAGCTCAAACCCAAGCCACTTAGGCGAAGCCCAACTAGGGTGGCCCACTAGCCTCATGAGGGTTATAATTACCCAAAAATACACCCATTTTCTGGAATTAGTGACTAGGAGAGAGAAAGCTCCACCTCCCCTTTAATGGAGGAGAGAGAAAATGGGGAGTAAAGACCATTCATTGCCAAGGGAGACCAAGGACCTCTCCAATTGATTCCAAAGGATGAATACACTACCCCTCATCAGTTTTGAGGAGTTGAATAGCCATGTCCGGCCACCCAAGGGTCTGAATTCAGAGAATTCCATTGGACGAAAATGGCTTTCATGGCCATTAATGGTGAAATCAAGCTTGGCCCCTCCTCTCCCCCAATTGCTCCTTTTAATAGCTTCACTGGACTCAGAGGAATCTTTTCCACCATTTACCTGAAGAAACCGAGCCATTTGGCTATATATTTGCAGAGCACCAGTCGACACCACCACTGGCAATGGCGTCCTGCCGATCGGTAAGGCTTCATGCCTCCCAAAAGGCCGACTTCTCCCCCTCTCCCTCTGTGCTAGCTTCTTAGATCAACTAGGGGAGATATCATGCTCAATTGAGCCCGATCTAGTGAGAATTTTTGAAGAAATTCCATGAGATTTGAGTGGTTGTGTGTTCGCCGAAAACGGCCCTTCCAGCGGCCGTGTCGCCGCTAATCGATAGTCCCCACCTCGAAGGAGGTGGTGGTGACGGTGGACGACCAAGGAGGTGGGTTGGTTGCCGATAAATACGGCTGGAAGTTTCTCTAGGACGGAGGAATCGGGACAGTCGACTCAAGGATGGAGATGAACAGATTCCGTCCAATCTTGCGCCAAGATTCGTGCCGTCGGTTAAATATTAATTAATATTAATAATATTAATGTTTCATTTTGTCTCATAAATTACAGTGTTTGAATTAAATATTACAAATACTTAGAGCCCTCTATAGTAAAAATGGTTAACATGAAAGTTATAGGGCTTGAAGTCTTGTTTATTTTAAAATTGGTTTCAACCAATTTGGGTCAGGGGTTTGACCACATCACTCAAAATGGTGCAGCCTATACATAGGCTTGACCAGAGAATAAATTGAGTGCCCCATCAATCCATACATCCAAATGACTTGAGATTTGGACTGGGGATCACTTTTTTCTATACCTATAACATATCCAAAAATGGGAATTTTTGGAAAACTTTTTTTATAGTTTTTGTAAAAATTTAATGAACCATGTAGGATTTAATTAGTGGGCCTAATGACCTCATAATTCCCCATAATATGGGTGGATAGTTCTTAGGGTAATGATATGGCCATGGTAAAATTTTCAGTCCATTTGGGATTGAATGGAATAGGATTTCGTGTGACCAAGTTTGGTCCCTTAAGGGTAAATTATGACAAAAGGGTGCTTGGGGCATAGAGGGGCCAATTCTCATCCAAAGGGGATGAGAATTTGGCCAGAGCCTTAAGGTCAGTTAAAACACCCTCACTTGGAATTTGGGGTTGATTAGGGTGGATTTGCCCTAGGACCCTAGTTCAAACCCTAGGGTTGAACTTTGGGTGTGTGTGAAGGACATAAGGCGATATGTACTTGTATGGACTTGGAGTTTAGTCCATGTGATCTCAGGATGGTAAATAACCCTAGGAAGTAATTCTAGGACTTTTAAAGTTTACATCCCCCTTGTAACAACTTAGGACCATTTAGGGCACTTTTACACTTGAATTTATTACTGCATCATAGGACTTTGGATGACCTTGAAATTTAGGCAGTGGCCAAGTAATATTTTTATTAAGCTTTGGAAATTTTAGGGTGAATTTTAGATAAGTATTTGAGATACTTCATTCACAACCCTTATAGTAGCCCAAATCATTAAGGAACTTATTGAGAGATATCTACTCATTGAAAACTTATGCAATTTGGTATATGGACCTTCTAAGTCATACATGAGCTTTGTGAATTTTTATAGAATTATTGGAAGACTGTCTATTTTGATTGATTCACAAGGGTCTTAATATTGTTTTGTTTTAAATGATTTATTTATGGGACCAAATGATCTTGAAAAATAATAATTCTTAGTCAATGTAGTTTTCTGATCACATTTTTAATCTAGTAATTTTCTGATAAATTTTGGAAGGTTTATTTTATTTTTCCCTTATTTATCATAACAGTGTAGTTGTTTATTCAATAATTAATTGATGGTCAAATTCATACTAGAAAACTATGAATTTCAGTATTTATTATTATTTTGATGACATGCACCTGAAATAATTTTGATAAGGCTTTACCTAGATAGAAAAGTGTACTTGATGTTCAAAAGCATTGTTGGCCATACTATGCAGAAAATTAATTAAATAACAATTAAGTTAGGAAAAATACTATTTTCTTGATTTATTCTAAACATATCCTTATAGACCTCCTGTAATAACCTTAGGTCACTTGGATGAATATTGGAAGGGGTCACCTCTTATGCTCATCATATAACTTAGGTTTGTCTGCATATAGTAAAAATACAAAATTGTGTTAGCATATGAGAAGGACATAGGGAGTTGGGTTAATGATATAATGATTTGGTAAAGTGAAATTGAGTTCATCATTGGGAGTCATCGTGGGGATGGTATTGGTTTGATTAGTGTTAAGTGATGCTCGAGATCGACGAAAGATCGTCTTTCTTGAGGAGAGAGAGAGAGAGTAAAAACACACTAGGGTTAGACTTAGTATAACATTAAATGGGAATGGGACCTGAGTAGATATCAATAATAGTAAGTGCCTTACGAAAGGGAATGATGGTCTTCAGCTACCATCATAGTTCCTAGTGCTCCGTGAGAGCCCTTTACAGGGAATACCCTGGGCAGTCCAAGGATAACCTAAACCGTAAGAATAAATAATAAAGAGCAACAAGTAAATCTAGGATATCACTTTCACTCACCCTGATGTCTCGGGAGGTTAGCTTAGTTAGGATATCCGGGCGGTAGGCTCGGTGGTTGTAGAAATGGACGGGTTAGCCCAGCGAGCCGAAGGCTCGGAAGATAGTTGTAACGGACATGATAGTCCTAGGAGTTGATGGCTCGGGAAATTCATGATTACATGTGCATAAAGTGGCGGGTATTCGGTATTTGGCGGTCATTCACACCGACGTCGATACACTGACTCGGCGGGTGTGGTTTACACTTAGCCAAGAAAAAGTATGGCGGTGGGTTAGCATAGTACGTGGTGACTCTGGTTTGTCCTTCAGAGGCGTATGTAGGGCTAGGCCTGGTATTGTGGATACCCGCCTAGGAGTGGGGGGGGGGGGGGCGACCCACTGTCTCCGATGACCACTTCGGAGGCTCCTAGGAGTGATGATAACTTCCAAATAGGGGGAACTAAAGGTCTGTACGCAGAGATTCGTGTGTGTGTGTTGCACTTGAAAGAATCATGACATAACATAACACCACACTCATACTTGCATATAACCTGACAGCCCATCGTATAAATTGGTATGAGACTTTTTATACGATGGGAGCCTTGAAAAAGATCCCTTAACTTATAAGTTTGTATGGACATTCATATAAGTTGGGGTTACTTATTTCATTGTCAACATTATATGTACTTACTGCTCTGCTCATTCGTTTACATTACTGCTTTATTATCATAGAACTGTTTGCTTGCATTTCCTTATATAGTATTATAGATGCTACAATATACGTACTAGATAGTTCCACCGTCACCTATTTTGTTTACTCTCCACCTTTATAAGCATCCCTATCTCTTCTCCCGCTCGGTGCCTAAGAGTTGCGGTGGCGAGGCAGGGATGATAGTTGGCTTAGTCTTTATGACTAACGGTCGGTAGACCAAACATTTTAGGGGCTCCGGATGGAGGACAGGGAGCAGCAGCAGGAGATGCAGCACCAGCGGAGTACGGTGCACCTATAGGCGGGCCAGTCTAGTACAGGAGCACAAACCTCTAGCTTCGTGCGTGATAGCTTAACTTAACTTCCGTGAGAAGATTGTAGTGAGGATTTGATGTAATAGGCATATGCCCGATTATTGTCTTTCTATTTTACTAATCTATTTTTATTACTTATATCATCTTGTGGACTTGCTGTGATTTCGAATTCATAGATTATATGTGTTATGTGGACTTTGATTTAACTGAACTATCGATATATTTCTCTTTCTTTGGTGATTGTTAAGGCCGGCAGGATCAACGTTTTATAGTGGCTACCTTCCCGAGCGTCGGTGTCACCGCAAAATGATGATTCTGGGCATAAGACCCGGTAGCATAGCAAAAAAAGGTGTCTTACACAGTCATCTTGCTAGGACTACCTATGTATATCCCTAGAAGTTATACCAGGGATGGACCCGTACCCAAGACTATGGCGCCAGTGTTTTTAAAGCACCTTATGAAGAGATTAAACTCCAGAGTTATGGTCCCTATGATCATGGATATAATCGTAAGAGGGCACCAAAAGCCAAAACTTTTGTATCTAAGGCAAAAGAGATGGATAAGCCCTGTGTATGCTATAATCAGGAGGCTTCCACCTCCAAGTATGTTTCCCCTACTAGACCTCACATTCAAAAGGTAAAGCAGGAGTTCAAAAGAAGGTACAATAGGTTTGACTGTTCGTGTTGCAGCAAAATTGGTCATTTTGGCATAGATTCCTTGTATAGCCCTGCTAACTTTGTAACTCCACTAGTTAACAATATGAGACCGACCACTCACAGAGTTATTGTTCCTAGTGGTGTTATGCTGACCAGGAACCAAGGACCCAAATACGTTTGGGTTCCTAAGGTAAAATTATTTATGATTGCAGTATGTCCAAAGGCCAACAAAAATCCTATCTGGTATTTTGACAGAGGATACTCTCACCGTATGAACGGGACAAGAAACCTGTTGCTTGATTTCACCCTAGCCAAAAACGGACCAAAAGTCATCTTTGGAGGGTCAAACAGGGGAACTACAAAAGTCTATGGTATGATCTCCAACGGAGTTGTCTCTTTCACAGACATGGCTTATGTTGAAGGGTTACACCATAATCTTATAAGAATAAGTCAGTTATGTGATAAAGGCTACATTGTTGAGTTCTGTAAGGACAAGTGTTTGATAAAGTCATCTACAAATTTGGAGACGGTCTTAACAGGCACTCGGAGAAGAAATATTTTCTGTTTAAATTTTTTTTGCTTAGACAATTTTACACCTATCTAGTTTCTTTCAAAAGATAGTGCGTCTCTTTGTGACCAATGACACAAGAGATTAGCACATATTAATTTCAAAATAATAAATATGCTATTTTCTCACAACTTAGTGCGAGATGCCCCCAACATTAAGTGCCTTAAAGAGAGTCCATGTCACTCATGCCAAATGGGTAAGCAAACAGGGGATACCTTCAAGGGTATTGCTGAAAAGGATTCTTCAAGAAGTTTTTACTTACTTCATATGGACTTATTCGGTCCTATGCTTCTTCACACTTTAGGAGGTAAGGCCTATACGTTAGTAATGGTTGATGACTACTCGCGTTTTACTTGGGTGTTCTTTTAGAAACACAAGTCAGACACCTTTGACTCTTTCACTAATTTTGTCCGACAAATTCAGAACGAATTTAACTGCTCAGTGGTCAAAATCAAAAGTGACCACAGAATAGAATTTGAGTCTAGTGCCATGACAGAATTATGTGGAAGTCAAGGTATCTCATAAGTTTTCCTCCCCGCGCACTCCACAACAAAATTGCTTTGCTGAGAGAAGGAATAGAACTCTAATTGAAGCATGTACCACTATGTTGAACGATGCTTCACTTCCGGAGTAGTTTTAGGCTGAAGCAGTCAACACAGCTTGTCACATGCAAAACAGAGCACTTATCAACAAAAGCTATCATAAGACCCTCTATGAGTTATTGAAGGGCGGAAAATTGACTATGTCCTATTTTAGAATCTTTGGAAGTAAATGCTTTGTACTTAATAATGAGAAGTATTACCGCATGAAGTTTAGTGAAAATTGTTTTGAGGGTTTTTTTGTAGGTTATAATAGCCATAGTAAGGCATATAGGATTTTTAATAAGAAAACTCTGGTGGTAGAAGAGTCAATCAATGTTGTATTTAATGAGAAAAGCCTACTCCAAAGCAGCTCGTCTAGTATCATTGGTGCAGATGTAGGTACGAGGCTCAAGGAACTAAGCTTGGATGAAGTTTTCAAGGAAGAAACTCCTAGCTCGGTCAAGATCATCGATCCAGGCTTGGTGGATGTAGAACCGTTAGAGGAAGAATTGCCTCAACCTCCATAGGATGCACTAAATGTTGCAGAACTTGTAGGTGGAAGGGCAAGAAATCTAGGGTTCAGACATCTAAGAGATCACCTAGTTGATCAAATAATTGGAGAGACAGACGATGGTATTAGAACCAGAAGAGGTATAAATAATGAGATTGTGCATCTTAGTTTTTTTGTCTCAGGTTGAGCCAAAGAAGTTCAAAGAAGCAAACAAGGATGCTTCTTGGATTTTAGCAATATAAGAGGAGCTCAATTACTTTGAACATTGTAAAGTCTAGGAGTTGGTACCCAAGCCCAACAGACAGAATGTGATCGGCACTAAGTGGATTTTCAGAAACAAGCTGGACGAAAATGGAGTCATCATCAAGAATAAAGCCAGGCTTGTAGCTCAAGGATACATACAAGAAGAAGGGATCGACTTTGACCAGACCTTTACTCTAGTGGCTAGGATCGAGGCGATCAGGTTGTTTATTGCTTATGCTGCCCTCTAAGGCTTCACTGTCTACTAAATGGACGTGAAGTCAGCGTTCCTCAACGGTAATATGAAAGAAGAAGGATATGTAGCGTAACCCCCAGCTTTTGTTAATTCCAATTTCCCTGATCATGTTTATTTTTTAAACAAAGCTCTATATAGCTTAAAGAAAGCTCCACGAGCTTGGTATGAGACATTGTCTGACTTTCTTCTTGAGAACAAGTTCATAAGAGGAAAAATAGACAATACATTATTTCTTAGGGAAGTAAAAGGCAAGATTCTGCTAGTGCAGATCTATGTCGATGACATCATATTTGGCTCTACAGAAGACAACCTTTGCAAGAAGTTTTCCAAATTTATGCAAGGGAAGTTTGAAATGAGCAGTATAAGAGAGCTGAAATATTTCTTAGGACTTCAGGTGAAATAATCTAAAGATGGAATTTTCATCTCTTAGACAAAGTTCACCAAGGAGATTATTAAGAAATTCAGAATGGAGAATGTAACCTCTATGAGGACTCCAATGGGTTCAACTATGTCTCTGAACAAGGATGAGAAAGGGAAACCTTTTGATGAAACCAAATACAGAAGCATAATTGGATCCTTACTTTACCTCACTGCCAGTAGACCAGATATAATGTTTTTAACATACGTCTGTGCTAGATTTCAGGTGAACTCAAAGAAATCTCATTACATTGCTACAAAGCAAATTTTAAGATACCTTAAGGGTACACCCAATCTTGGCTTATGATACCCGAGAAATAATGATGTCGAGCTAATTGGTTTTTCAGATGCCGATTTTTCAGGAAGTAGGGATGATAGGAAAAGTACTTCCGGGATGTGCCAATTCCTCGGAAGATGACTTATTTCATTGAGCATTAAGAAGCCCGAGTCAGAGTATATCTCTACGGGTAGTTGTTACGCACAACTTCTATGGATCCGGAATCAATTTGAGGACTACAACTTGAAGTTTCAAGAAATTTCGATGTATTGCGACTAATCCCGCGCAATAGCGATCACAAATAATCCAGCCTCTCACAGCCAGATAAAACACATCGAGGTATGATACCACTTCATTCGGGAGCATGTGGAGAACAAGGATATAGCCCTCAACTATGTACCGACAAATAAGCAAATCACAGATATCTTACGAAGCCGCTGGATGAGGCCAAGTTCTCGTTCTTCAAAACGGAACTTGGCATGCTAAACATAGACTCATGAAGAAAACCAAGCAAGAAGGAATTCACTCGGGAATTATTTCACAAAGTAAGAAAATTGTCCCAAGGCAAATTTGTTGGGTATCAGAGCTCAAGTCGCTGATTCGTTGGATATTCAAGCGATACTCACCATATTGGACTCGACCACCAGCGATTCTCACTAAATTCAACTTAGGACAAAATTTCAAACTTCTATATTGGATTCGAAGAGCCATGAATTCAGGTACGCGCCTTCTAGACAATTTTAAAATTATATATTTATATATATAGTCAAGGGGGCAACCACACAGTCTAATTTGACGAAACACTCAAGCCATCTCGTCGAATTAGAAATCGCGACCATTCGGCTCCCACGATAATTGGATCGTCTTCCTCCCGTGGAATAGGGTTTGTTCTTCTTCGATTAGGGTTGTGAATGACTTCCTAACCCTAGCCGATAGTACAACAAGGATTTTTGGACGATTTCTTCTCATGGTGTGTTCCCGAAACCGTGTTGTAGCTGAATCTGACAAAGTACAGAAATCCAGTTCACTACAGATTCAGTTTTCTCCATGGGTCCCAGAAGCACAAGTGGTTTGCTAGGGGGAGGAGAACTTGTTCGTACAGGCTTTGCTGATGCTTCTGATGAGTTCAGAAATGTGTTACTAATATTAGAGACTGCAGGACTTTCCTTTATCCTAGAACACCATTGCAAGGTCCTGGACAAGGAAGTTCTTTAGTTCTCCAGAATGCCAAGCTACGTCATGAAGATTCAGTCATAAAGGGAAAAATTCAGAAGACCAAAGTAAAAGTGAAAGCGTCACTTCTCTCCAAGTACTTGTGGCTTCCTACATGTTATGAGTCCGATTAGCTTGACGAGGATGACTTCTCCAGAGCTCTTCTATTAAGTGGATTGCCCCGAGGTACAAAAGAAGTTAAGCGCATGGGGATGAATGAAGTAGTCAAGCTTCTTTCCTCCATCATGGGTAAAGTGTTCTTGTGAAAGACTAGGTCCCACGACTATCTCTCCATAGAGATGCTCAAGACCCTTGTGTTGGAACCGATGTTTCACATTCCCTATGCTTTAGAATATTAACTCACAGGTTATATTTGATCATGTCGTGTGTTGATAGAGTGTGCAAGTTGACAGATGCAAGCAAATGAAAAAGGCTCCTATGGATGCTTCCGCCAAGCGCTATCACTTACCATGCCGAGTTAGCCTCTCGACGAACCTCGAGACAAATTTCTCGAGACACTGGACTACTTCCTAGCGCTAGTTCTACCGCATGCGCTACCACAATGAATTATTTGTTCTTAGCACTCGGGAAGAAATCAACGTTAGTCTTACCGCGCGGCGGTAGACCTTCGACGAACGTCGATCCATATTCATCAAGGAGCTGGCCTACCGCCTGACGCTAGTACTACTGCAGGCGCTACCGAAATGAATTATTTGGACTTAGCGATCTGGAAGAAATCGGCGCTAGCCCTACCGCGTCGCTCTTGCCGATCGACGAATATCAACGCGCTGTTCTCGAATCGTTGTGTCCAACATTACCGCGCGGCGGAAGCTGTAAACGCGCGTCACTAACATAATTTAAACGGTAAATATTCGTTTTGAATATTTCTTTCCAGATTTAGAGGACAACTGGCACAACAAGCGCACGAACCTACCGCCATGCGCCAGTCTTACTGCCGGCGGTAGCCTATTTTCATGAAGACGTATAAAAGGCCTTCTTGGTTTCTATGCCTTGACTGAATAAGGGAATCTAGACAAAAGTTAGACTAAAGTTACTGCACTTAAGGTTTCATTCGCCTCCTTGTGTCCGGTCCCAATCGTCTCTATCAAAGGAAAAGAAAACTGTCTCCCTCCCGTTCACGAACGAAGAACTCTGGCAAGCCAAGAACGACAATGAATACGGAGTGTCGATTGGTTGCAAGAACAAATATCTCTGGCCAGCCAAGGACTACAATGACTACGAGGAGTTGTTCGGTTGCAAGAACATGAAGAAAAGGAGGGATTTTGTTCTCTGGAATTTACCGCCGCACTGTAACTAGTTACCGCCCCGCTGTAACTTCCTGCACAACTCTCTCTATTTAAAACAGCCCGAACTTGTGTTTCTGGCGACGGTTTTTCACGAAATTTGAAAGGGGAGTTTGCCCTAGCCATCTAAAGGGAAGAAAGGGGTCATCCAAACTTATTGAGGAGGAGAGTTCTTTAGAGGAGATTAAAAGGAATTCATGCGCACGGATTGACGGCTACCAACATGATGATCTAGAAGCTTTCGTCCTAAGTTTCACGTGAAGGATCCTCGCTATAAAAACTCTCATCAAGCGCATGCCTTCACAGATCTGAAGAACATCAAACAGGAAGACTCTGAAGCCACAAAGATCGAGCGTTTACAAGAGAATCGTCATCAACATCAAGGGTACTAGTTAGAGAGGAGTTTTTTTCTTATTCCTTGTATTTTACATTAAACTCTTTTTGTCTAGTTATTTATGTGAGGGAAATCGACCGGAGGGTCGTCAAAATCCGTAGTCTCATATTAAATCTGTAGTCTCCACTCTTAAAAATAGCACAATCGCGTACAACAAAGCTAGACATAATCTTAAAATTAAAAATAAAGAATTAGTTACAAAGATCAACATACTTAAGGAAATTATGATTAAACACTCACAAAATATAACTCCAAACTTTCAAGCAAAACCCGAAAGCTTGTTGAATATGAATTATCATATAATAACTAAGTCATTCAACAGGAGTAGAAAACTTCAAGCACGTGTAAATGAAATTCTAAAACAGAAAAATCATCTTCATTTGCAACCTCAAGTCACTCCCAATTTAAAATCAAATGTATGTAAATTTCCTTCAAAGAATCAATATTATATGATTCTTTACCTTAAGCAACATAATCTTAACTCAGAGAACAATTTTCAACATATCTGAACCTCAAATGCAAGATTGTTCAACTTAAGCTCATCACATAAGGAATCGTAGAAATCTAAAAGGAAATTTGCAATATAAAAATAACACTAAACCAAAGTATGAATGGAGGCCCATCATTCAAAATAACACACCCATTTCACTCAAAAGGGCCCATTTACAGTCATCTCCCCAAGGTGTATCATGCTATGTTTGGGTACCCAAAGGAACCGTCACTCATGGCTCCTTTTGGATACCTAAATCTCTTATCTATTAGTATCCATCAATTGTGTGAAGTAGAAACTAATTAAACAAAAAGTACTCGATAATCTACTTCACGATATGCTTAATGTTTTTTCTGTTTTCGCTATTTTTTTTTGTATTTTGTTTTTGCATTTGTTTATCTTTGCTTTTGTATTTTTTTCTTAAGCCAACATGCCATAAACACTTTAGATATATTTTTTGCTATATGACTTTCTCATATGAAAATTAACGATAAATCAATCTAA
Organism: Platanthera zijinensis; assembly: GCA_039513925.1. Lineage (NCBI taxonomy): Eukaryota > Viridiplantae > Streptophyta > Magnoliopsida > Asparagales > Orchidaceae > Platanthera > Platanthera zijinensis. The sequence goes on from CM077088.1 coordinate 162,301,013, forward strand.
CAGAACAAATTGGAATATAAGTCATATCATTTAAAAGTGGCCATAATTTACCTTTTATCATAAATCTATCATGCTATCTTAGTATGCCTGCGATCATTCACCCATATGTGTGTCTCACAATAGCGGGGGCATAGGTGTGTGCACTTTAGAAATGTTAACCTGTAAACCATGTCTTGTCCTTAATTGGGGAGGGTTCCAGTAGGTCCTTGTGTGGCGTTGGGGGGGAAAGAGTGTTAGGTTGAGCGGGTTATTTTGTGTGCACATGGGATTAACACCCCACCCTATGACATTTATATAGCTTCTAGTGCTAAGGTCTTATGTATACAAGTTAAAGTGTATCTATCTAGTGGATAGATTTCGATTGACTTGGGGCTCCTTGAACTCAAAAATAAATAAAAAGTGATAGCTCAAAGCAAACAAAAAGGAAAATTATGCAAGCTATCAAATGTCGTGTCAAGGACCCCCCAAGCACTACTCATTCCTCCTGATAAGTCTTCATGAGCATTGTGAGGCTGAGCACCTTGGTTCAAAGAGTCATTTCGATCTTGTGCATAGACCCACAACTTAAGCTTCAGGCCCCTAGTTAAAATCTTGGTTTGACATAGGTAGATATGTGATGTGATCATTCACTCTATTTCTCTTGTGTTTGCATTTCAAAGATCGAGATAAAACATGTAACATATGCTATTTCTCCTTGGTGTTTCTCTCTATTGATGCTACACTTACACGTCATTGCCTTATCTAAGACTACCGTGCATAAGAATTGGACTGAAACTACACTATCTGTTTTTAGCACAATACGTACTAGCACACGATTTACACTCATGATGTTTTCAATATTTGTCTCACTTGATTACTTCCTTACTCTTATAGCATCGTAGATGTACTCGGTGTATGATTAGTTTAGTCTGTGCTGTCCAATTTCTTTGAACTCTGATCATTGAGTTTATCTGTCTGTGTACCTTGTTCCATTTTATGACCCATGTGCTTACAATTCTCTGATATGTATTCTATTTAGAGTCACCTCTATGATTATCATCTCAAACTTTACGTTGTGTGTGCACTATCTGCTATTTGTCTAAACACTCATCATATTTGCTATTTTTCATCCTGCATGTCTAGTTGGCCTTGCCTGCCCTTTTGATATTATCAAAGGGGAGAATAATTTATTCATGAGTATTTCATGAGTATGAGTCACGGGTTAGGAGAGGTCACATGTAGGGGGCACACGTGCCTTTTAAAGGATTCTGATTGAAGGACTGAAGAACGACTAGAGTACGTGAATTATAGGGTTCAGAGAACTCTGATACCACTTGTTAGGAGAATAAATTGTTCATGAGTATTTCATGAGTATGAGTCACGGGTTAGGAGAGGTAACATGTTTGGGGAGCATGTTAACAATGTGTGCACATAGATAGGGGGAGCAAGTCGAACGTGTAGATAGGGGGAGCGTACGTGTAGGGGAGCCATAAAGAACCTGCAACCTGATTATTTGCTTATTACTCTTATTTTCTATATGCACTCTATCTCATGTATTACTTATCATGAACGAGATGTGATATTATCAAAAGGGGGAGATTGTTAGAACAGATGTTTCAAATTCCCTGTGTTTGAGAATGTCAACTCCCAGGTTGTATTTGATTATGTCGTATGTTGATAGAGTGTGTAGTTTGACAGATGCAAGCAAAGGAAAAAGGCTCCTATAGATGTTACCGCCAAGTGCTATCACTTACCGTGCCGTATTAGCCTCTCGACGAACCTCATGACAAATTTCCCGAGACACTGGACTACCACCTAACGCTAGTTCTACCGCAGGCGCTACGACAATGAATTATTTGGACTTAGTGCTTAGGAAGAAATTAGCGTTAGTCTTACCGCGCCGTGGTATACCTTCGACGAACGTCGAGCCAGATTCGTCGAGGCGCTGGCCTATTGCTTGACGCTAGTACTACCGCAGGCGCTATCAAAATGAATTATTTAGACTTAGCACTTTGGAAGAAATCGACGCTAGGCCAACCGCGCCGCGCTTGCTGATCAGCGAATATTGACGCACTGTTCTCGAATCGTTGCGTCCAATATTACCGCGCGGTGGAAGCTGTAACCGCGCGACGCTAGCACAATTGAAATGACAAATATTCGTTTTGGATATTTCTTTCAAGATTTAGAGGATAGCTAGCACAACAAGTGCGCGAACCTACCGCCAGGCGCTAGTCTTACTGCTGACGGTAGCCTATTTTCATGAAGACGTATAAAAGGCCGCCTTGGTTTCTGTTCCCTAACTGAATAAGGGAATCCATACGAAAGATAGACAGAAGTTCCTACACTCAAGGTTTTGGCTGCCTCGTTGTGTCCGGTCCCAATCGTCTCTATCAAAGGAAAAGAAATCTGTCTCCCTCCCGTTCGCGCACAAATAACTCCGACGAGCCAAGAATAACAACGACTACGAAGAGTCGATTGGTTGCAAGCACAAATATCTCTGGCGAGCCAAGGACTTCAACGACTATGAGGAGTTGTTCGGTTGTAAGCACACAAAAAAGGAGGGATTTTGTTCTATGGAAGTTACCGTCGCGCTGTAATTAGTTACCGCCCCGCTGTAACTCCCTGCACAGCTATCTCTATTTAAAACAACCCGAACAAGTGTTTCTGGCGACGGTTCTTCACGAAATTTGAAAGGGGAGTTCGCCCTAGCAATCTAAAGGGAAGAAAGGGGTCATCCCAACTTATTGAGGAGGAGAGTTCTTCAGAGGAGGTCAAAAGGAATTCATGCACACAGATTGAAGGCTACCAACATGATGATCTAGAAGCCTTCGTCCTAAGTTTCACGTAAAGGATCCTCGCTATAAAAACTCTCATCAAGCGCACGCCTTTGCAGATCTGAAGAACATCAAAGAGAAAGACTCTCAAGCCACAAAGATCGAACATTTGCAAGCGAATCGTCATCAACATCAAGGGTTCTAGTAAGAGGGGAGTTTTTCTATTATTCCATGTATTTTACTTTAAAATCTTTTTTTCTAGTTATTTGTGTGAGGGAAATCAACCGGAGGGTCGTCAAAATCCGGGAAGGGTTTCGTGATAAATCGACCGGGGAAGGTCGTTGGAATCCGGGGTAGAATTCAGTGGAAAATCATCCTGGGGATAGGGACCTTTAGATTGGTGGATCTAGCAGGGCTCTAAGACCCTTGCTTATGTGGAGGTGAAGGGCAGACTCAAAGACCTTTCTTGGAGGGAAAAGGGAGAGAGCTAACCGGTCTGGGTAGAGGGTCGATATAGAAAACAAAAGGGTTTTTATTTTCACCGCCACCGATCTCCGGCGTCATGGAGATCAAGTTGTAATTGTAAAAATAGTTGTTGATTTAGTTTGAGTAAAATTCATGTACTACTATTTTAATTATTTGTAATGTTGTGGATGTCAGCCAGTATTTTTCTGAAGGGTGCATAAACCTCCAAGTAGTGATTTGCCCAAGAAAAGAAGGTATGCGACATGCCGCCATGCGCTAACAAGTTAGCGCCTCGTGGTAGCTTACAGAACTAGTTTTTCTGGATAAAAAATAATTCAAAATTTCAATTAACTCGCAAAACCTTATTCATACCACCTCTAAGGTTGACCACTAGATCCAAAACCTTGTTTCCATCATATGCAGGAAGAAACTTGATTGGGGTGCATTGCTATTTGAGAAGATCAAGGACAGCCTTCGTAGTCCCAACTTTGGGAGGATTATCAGCCTATATCTGAATCAACTAGATGGTGACAGGTTTGATATGACCAAAGGTATGCCTATCCATCACCTCAAGAAGATAGACTCATATATATTCTCAAGGTCGGATAAGAGGATCACTAGGCCAGGGGGAGCCCCAGATTTGGCTATGGAGGAGGCAGAACAGGCTCCTGATGTTAGGATTACCTCTCTAAACCCTTAATGAAATTTCTGAGAGTTCGAGTGTAGGAATCGAGGGGGAGACAGTTGTTACACAAGTGGACACTCCAAGAGTGACCTTGAGTGGTTCTTCAGAGGTAGTGACAGATGCTCCAGCCACAGAGATTATAGTGCCAGATATTCCAGCCACTGATGCTGAGTCTGAGTCTGCTAAAGATGATGCTGATGATGATTTGGATAATGAGGGTGTTGCTGATGATGCTGAGTAAGATGCTGCTGCTGAGGATGATATCCATATGGATGTTGAACATATGGTGGTGGAGTTTGATGCTGATAAGACCAAAGCTGCTGATAATTTGGATGTTGGTTCTGAGCTAGTGCTAGTGGAGAACCTAATTGTCCCTCTCCCAGAAATTGTTCCCGCTTCATCTTCTGAGTGGGAGGTGACTAGGCCTTCTATATCAGTTGCTACGTAGGTTGCAAGGCTTATGCGCAACCTATAGAAAAGTATAGGCAAGATGTCAGATGCACCTCCTGCTGCAGAGGAGGTTTTGGTTCTTTTTGACGAGGAGGGAGATGAAGAGGTGCAGAATCTAGCTCTAACTGCCACTGCAGATCATTCTATTACTTCCAGAGCTCATTTATCTCTGATAGATGAGTCTTCCAGTTAGGATCTACCCAACACTCCCTTCCCTGAGACCCCAGTTTTCACAGCTGAAAATACACTTCTGCAGAGCATAGAGGCAATGCTAGCTAAGCAGAAAGCATATTTTGATTCCTCAATGAAAAGTGTTCTGGAAAAGGTGAAAGAAACAAAAAGAGATCTGAACAATAGCCTAGCCGATATTAATGTAAGATTTGATAAGCTAGATGCCAAGTTAGACTCCTGGTTTACCCAAGGTGGAAAACAAGTTGAGTTTGTTATGGAAGGATTTAAAGGAATCAGAAAGTTATGTGTAATGCTGATACTAATGCCAAAACAATGATTGAAGGTCATAATAAAGCGATGAATCATTATGACGATAGCATGCAAGCCTATGCAAATGCTATGGCTAAATAAGTCGGAAAGGGGGAGGATTCCTTGGAAGCTAAGGTGGTAGCTAAGGTCAATGCGCTTGAAGAAGCAATGTTAGCACATTTCAAAGGTGTAAATGACTACAGTTATGACAACTGTGTATGGCTTCACAGTTAGTTGATAGGATATCAAGTACCTATTATGCCTGTACCAGCACATGATGAGACTCATCCTCACCAGGATTACTCTCAGTACTTGTCAGACACACAGGATTTTTCTCAGGTTAGTGCAGCAGCTGCTGCTGCTGAGGCTCTAGAGGTAGAACTTGTTGAAGAATTCCCTCCTCCGGTTTACAAGCGAAGAAGATATGGGGAAGGCCTGTCTACAATAAGGTCAGAATTAGCTCGAGTAGAACCAAATAGAGAGATGGAAGAGGTGTGGAGCCCGATTTCTAGAAGAATTATCCTAGACACATTCGCCTTGGTCGATCTTGGTGGTAAAAAACATAAGCACCACTATGTTCAAGAAGAATGGAACAAGTACAAACTGTCCTGCACAAAGAGAAGGATACACTTCAGAAATCATAGTGACGTTGATCCGATGCCTCCAGCCCATCCAAAGTATTTTCCAAAGCCAAATGCTTATTTTGATAGACAGAGGCAGAAGAGACAGAGCAGGCTGTACCAATAGTTATATTTTGTGTTGAGTTGTGGGTTGTCCCCCTTAAAACTATGAACAATTTTTGATATATATATATATATATATATATATATATTTTATATATATAATTTCTATGATTGTCTTGGAATGAGTGTTGTTTTTAAATTTCTTTTATCTTTTCAAATCTGAATGCTTTATTATTTTTTATATACAATTCACCTTAGCTTATAGGGTTCTGACTTTTTTAAATAGAGAGTGATTATTGGGCATTGTACGCACAATAACACAGATTTGAAGAAGGGCCTAGTTAAGCACTCCTGGAACAAGTAATGCAGGATGCACTTGCTAAGGGGGATCAGTTCCAAGGTTCTCTAGAGATAATTCAGGATGCTGAGAAGACTGCTGCTGCTGTTGAACTGCATGTCACATAGTACATGACAAATGTTGAGGGGGAGCTTCACTCTAAACTCCTTGCTCATGATTAGGTCCATGTCATTTACTCATCTATGTCAGAAAAGGAAGAGAGTGTTCCAAAGAAAGCTCATTCCTCTTAATTTACAGTGGCTGACTTTGATGGAAGGGAAGAGGTCAGGCCAATCCAAGAAACCTATTCACCCCCCTCTAGGTGATTTAGTTATCCTTGTAATTAAAGACTTTAAAGTAGTATCAGAGGTTGCATCATAGATTACTGGCACAATCCAATAGTGCCCAGAGCTAATGTTAGTCTTCCTATCAGAAAATCTGCAGGAAGACAGGTTGTGATTCAGACTAATAAAAAACTAATGATGAAGGCACCTCTGCAAGGATGTATCAAATTCCACATATGTTTTTGGCCCAGCTGAAGGGCCTTTTGGATGAGCAGAGGAGAACCCTTGAAACCTTTGTAGATGATGCAATAAAGAATATCAGAAATGATCTATCTATAGAGATAAAGTCTATCAGATTTGAAGTCAAACTTCTGAAGGGTGAAACTATTAAATTCTTCACCAGGGTAGCCCCAATAGTTGACTACACTATGGACAAACTGGATGTCATGGACACAAATGTCACTATAGTGATAGAAAATCAGACAATTCAGAACAAAAATATGCTAGCTCTCCATAATGCTGAGAAAGTACTGCTGACACAACAAACTGCTACCATACTAACCAAGGTTGATGGATGTACAAGGCTGCTAGATGACCATATGCTGGAGGTAAAGAATCAAGTAACAACAGGTGTAAAATATCTAGAATCTATAAGAAGCAAGGCAAGCACCTCCCAGATGCAGGAAATATGTAAAGAAGTTAAAAAGGGGGAGAGTGATGTCATAAGAACAAATACTGAAAATATGGTCTAAGATACTAATGTGATGAGGGGATCATTTAGGATTGAAACTATCTAATATGAAAACATCCCTATGTTTCCTACTCATGTATAAGAAGTCTTTAATCCTTGTATGTTTGCTCAACAAGAAGGCCAACTGTAAGATACTCATAATATAGAAGAATGTGCTTAGTAGAGAGAAGAAACTGTTGAATCTCCCCAGTTCAGCCCCTATGCAGACCAACTACAAATGACAAAGAAAACGACTATTAATGTGGGAGAAGAAGAGATAAGGATGAGCAATAAAAGATTTAGAGAAGAGATAGAAAAGAGGTCTCACTTTGAAAAGTGGAGCCCTGAATCAAGGACTATCATCTTGGCAGCCTGGGAGCAAGTCAAGTCAAATAATACTGAAAGGGGCAAACTGTATAACCCACTTGAGTGGAACAAAATGGAAAAGAGGGACACTGAAAGGAGGTTATACAGGTGGAACAGGAATGCATGCACTCTTCCTCCTGATGCTGTTAAGCCGACAAATTACTTACCTAAGCCTTACAGTTACTTCGAGAGGTAGAGAAATAAGATATCTGAAGCCAAAGCTAAGGAAGCAGAGCAGAAAGGCAAGAAGATAGCTATAACTGAAGTTGAGAAGAAAGATGTAATAGTCAAGAAGCCAAAGGGCAGTGGAATTGTTATAAGAGAACCTGAAACATGAGATGTTTCCTATTCATCTTAAAAAGGGCCAAAGGATATGTGTTCTTGTACTATATATAATACCCCAATTTTTAAAGTAGAACTTTTGGTCACTATCGCCAGGCGACAGTGGGTATCGTCGGCGGTGATAGCAATAACACTCGACACCATGAAGCATTGAGTGAGCTCAACACACTCCATTCCTTTCGACGAATCGTTGAATAAGAGACTATCGCATGACGATAGTGGGTATCGCGTGACGATAACGAGTATCGCGTGGTGATAGCCCCAACTCTCAACGCTCTCGACACCTTAAAGCATTGAGTGAACTCGACGCACTCGATGCCATAAAGCGTTGAGTGAGCTATTAGAATGGCAACAATAGATATCACTAGGCGATACTGCCATGTATGTGTGGACACATGTCAGATGGCGGGTAATGGCCAAAGAGCGGTGGTTGACTAGGTTCAAAGAGGCTATCGATGCTATCGCCTAGGCAATAACGGATATCACCAGGCGAAAGCATTAATGTTGACTATTCAGCTGAAATCGTGGTCTTTTCTTCCTTTTGATGAAATGATCCTGTGACTGGGATTAATCCCAAGGCCACTTATGCAGAGGAGTAGAGGAATGAGAATTCATTCTCTTCTTCTCACTCTCTCTCCTTCTGAAAGTATCTAGTGTCGACTAAATCCACCTATGGGGGGGGGGGGAATAGGTGTCGTGCGGTCTTTTGCGGAATTAAATTAACCTGCACAAATTAACAAACACAGCACAGAAAACACATAAAAAGTTATAGTGGTTCCCCGATTTGGGTACGTCCACTTTCCCCCTTCGACCTATCTCCCACCAAGGGACGACTCGGTCACTTCTCCAAACAGATTGAAATCCAATCCTCATACTACGGAAGGAACCCTTCCAACAAAGGAGTCACCACTCCACCACCACTGGTTGCACCCAACCCTTACAACTAGGAATAAAAATTCCTTTACAACAAATCAAAATTGAATGTAAAAGAAAATACAAACAACGCTTATGAAGAATCTGATGTCCTTCTTCGTTCGTTGAGGCTTTCTTGAAAGTAACGAAGAGTCAACAACCGGATTCCTCACTTGGAGAGGATATTGACAAGATCGGCGGCGGCAAGTGAATGCGGCGACGATACTTTGTAGATCCAAACTTCTTGACGAAGAAAGCAAGGACTACGAACGATCTCAGTCGGATCAGTTGTCTTCACCGATTCGGAATGGAGAACTAGTCTCGTTCAACGAATCGAGAGACAAGAGATCTCAAGAGAGATGCGTGAGACGCTCGTCTTGCCTCGGTACTGTCGTCGGAAGATCAGAGATGATAAGATATTATCGACGACGACTTCCTTGCGAGCAGCTACAGGCGATCGACAGTTTTCCGCGATCCGCTAGGTCATGCTCGGCCTCCTTTTGATTTCTGAGAATAGATCTCTGTAGAAGTTCAAAATATGCAAGTATTTTTACCTGAGGCCAACCCTAAAGTCCGTTGTGGGACCCACAAGGAGAAACCCAAGCCTCGGCCGAAACAGCGCACGACCTCTTGGTTCGGTCCAGCGAACGGAGGAAAAATGCCTAAGGCAAAATCGGCGGGAATCGTTGGTGATTCCCGTCGAAGTCGGCGGGAATCATTCACGATTCCCGTCGATTCTGCCTTAGCAGAATCCCTGTCTGGAAAAAAGTCAGTCGAAAGAAATCGGCGAGAGAGGCTAGCTGATACTCGCCGAATCGGCGGGAATGCAGACAATTCTCGTCGAAGTCGGCGGGAATCACTTGCGATTCCCGTCGATTCTGCCTTGGCAGAATTCCTGTTGGATAACTATCAGCCGGAAGGAAGTCGGCGGGAATGCAGACTGATCCTCGTCAAATCGGCGAGAATCACTAGCGATTCCCGTCGAAGTCGGCGAGAATCACTTAGTGATTCCCCTTGATTTTGACTTAGAAGAATTTCTCTTCCTTCCTTTGAAGACTTGGTCTTTGACCCATCTTTGCTCCTCTTTTGCTCTTGATCTACCTCGACCTGTACTTGAAAATAAGTACACTCCAATAGAGAGAGCACACGTGAGTCAACACACTGATATACTCAACGAGGGATTACGTTGCGCAGACCCGTGTATATTGACCCACTACACCCTGACATTGGTGTGTACTTAGCATGGAATAGCTGCAAGCACAACTTGATAGAAGATCATCAAATACATTATCAATTCAACTTAGCTTGTTCAGGGGCTTCTTCAAATCAGGTATATTGTGGATACAATACCCAACAATCTCCCCCTATTTGAAGAAGCCTAAACCCTACAAGCTAAGGTGAATAGAACAGATGGGAATGAAAATCATAAAATTAAAATTTAGCTGAGAGTCAAATTCATTACCATTTTCCTGAGAGCATACTTAACATTGGCAGCCACCTTAGCCTTATCCGAGAGGGTAATCTCCCCCTTTTCGGCTTCTGCAAATCTGGGACTTCACTTGGAGCACAAAGCTCCCCCTCAGTTCTTACAACCGTGCTCAATCTTGAATTCATAGCAGATGCTCCCCCTTGAACCAAGAGCCTTGAGCCCTTCAGTCTTCAATCTTCATAGTTCAGCATGCCAAGATCAGTTTTGAAGAGACTAAACTTGGCCTCGTCTAGGGGCTTTGTGAAGATATCTGCAACCTGCTTATCCGTGGGGACATAGCAGAGAGATATATCTTTGTTTTCCACATGCTACCGAATGAAGTGTTAGCGCACTTTAATATGCTTTGTTCTGCTGTGCGACACTGGATTGTTCGCAATTGCTATTGCGCTCGAGGAGTCGCAATACATAGGAACTTCTCTGAAATGCAAGTCATAATCTTCGAGTTGATTTCTTATCCATAGAAGTTGTGCGCAACAGCTGCCTGCTGAGATGTACTCAGATTCAGCCGTAGAGGTTGCGACACAGTTCTGCTTTTTACTGTTCCATGAAATAAGCCTTCTTCCGAGGAATTGGCACATCCCGGAAATGCTTTTCCTATCATCCCTGCTTCCTACAAAGTCAACATCTCTACGAGTTCTGACACCGTCACGAGGATCTCCTATGATCTGATCTCTGGGATGATCCCTCACGTGTCGGAGCTCTAAGAGTTTGGCATCTAGAGCTCTAACAGCTTCTCGGGCTCCTCCCTCTTCTGGGAGATTTTCTCCATCCTGATCGTCATCTTCTCCAGTTGGTGTTGAGGTGGAGACCTTGACGTACTTGGGAGTTTCATCTTTAGCAGTCTCATCGAGACTTAACTTTTCAAGCCTTGCACATGAAGGACTCTGTAGTAAGCATTATATCTTTTCCCATATTCCTTGTTCTAGAGCAAGCCTGGAACATCTCTTGTCTAGGTCCCATCATGTTCATTGGTACCTAGAATATCCTACAAAAAAGAATTACCTTACCTTAGGAACCCAATAGGTATTGGGTCCTAGGTTCTTGTCAGCATAAAATACAGCATGCCTTCCTACAGGATTTCTGTCAGGAAGGCTGTCTCTTATTAAAGGATGTGGACATACCCTTGCCCTTGCACAGAAGGATTGTGCCAACAATCTATGGCAAAGTGACCCACTCTAACACAAGCACCAACATTCATGAATATTGTACCTCCTTTTCTGACCAGATCTACTGACTGAGTTGGTCATGATCTTAGGTCTGACAGGGGCAGAGCAGGTTCTGTTCACAGATTTACCGTTTCCACCGAGACTCGAGGGAGGGCGGATGGAGAACATGTGGTGAGTGTTCTGAGGCCTGGGAGGTGGTGCTTTCTTTTCAGCCAGCACACATCCGGGGGCCCCATTGATGCTTGCTACATGTTTGCCAACACCCTTTCCCTGTATCCTAGGGTGGTAAGTGATGAGTCCCTATTTTATATCTTATTTTGGACTCATCTAGGCCTTTTCCCTCAGCTTTGCACTATCTTTTAGCGCCATTAGTACTCCTTTTGGTTAGCTACGACATTCCACGCCCTGTGCACCTTTTTAGCCCATTTCTGTGCTTGTGTGCATTTGCATTCTTGCTATGATTATTATTGTTTGCTGTGGCTGCCACGATCGATGTCCCGTGCAGTTTTCCTGTAGGTTTGGGGATCGTGAGGGCATTCGGGATAGGCGTTTCACTATTTTTGGCAAAGGAGTCAGTGGTCATGCGTTTTTACCCACGCACGACCATCGACCTCCTGGCGCACGATCACTGATCGTGCGTAGCCCGGACTCATTTGTGAAATCCCTGTCTTGAACCTTCCGCACGATCACTTGCCATACCGCGCACGACCACTGCTCGTGCGCCGCCGATCGTGCGCAGTCATACCCATTTTACAAAGTTCTGTCTGGCTATTTCCGCACGATCATCAGCATTGCCTCGCACGATCACTGATCGTGCGCTGCTGATCGTGCGCGATCATTGATTTTCTGATGCAGGTCTGCAGGTTGCTCGAGCACGGGCGCTGATCTTGGTCGCGCACGACCACTGGTCGTGCGCCAGTGGTCGTGTGCCCTATTTATTCTGCAAGCTATAAAATGCCCTGTTCCGCGAATTAGGGCAATGGGACACGTTACGGAACCTCCGCCAGTCCGCCATTTTGCCCTCCAGCAGTTCCATTCGCCTCCACCTTCATCCCCATCATCGGGAGGACCTTCTCCGGTGATTCCAAAGCATTCTGCATCCTCCGGTGACCCTCCCGGCCATTGAAGCATTCTTCTCCGAGCTTTCCACCAAGGAAGAAGACGAAGCATACCTAGAGAACGGAATTACAGGCCCTCGAGGTGACAGCTCGGTGGTACCGGAAGCCCTCCTCGGACTGCGCTTGGAAGCATATTGACAACCCGCACCTCCGGCTAACAACCGCGGTGGATCTTCAATCTCGTGGTTTTGCATTTTCTCTCTTTTCTTGTTGCATGGATTGTTTATGCATGTAATGAACATTAATTTCTAGTGTTAAATTGGATCATTTGTGTTTCATCGTGCTTGTGAGAATTATCCTTTGATGCGCCTTGCTCCATCTCGCTCCACTCCACACGTTTGTTTCACTCAATTTCACTTCGCACTAATCACCTCACTCGCTAGACTTCCGTCCATTCACCAACCGAAGTACGGCATCGCGGCCGCTACATCCATCTCGCCTTAAGAAGCGGTGATTGCGACCCGCATAGTTTACATTAGTGTAATCGGTCGTAAGACCACCAACCAAAGCCCCCTTCTCTTTTTGTTTATTTCAATTAACTCTCATAACAATAGTTTTAGAGTCTAAATCATTCGACGCTAATTGCATTCCTCAAGAGACCGACATCCGGGGATTTATTCCCAACTTTATTACTTGTGCGACCGGTACGCTTGCCGTATTTTACGCGCATCAAGTTTTTGGCGCCGTTGCCGGGGAATGCAACTGTTGAACGATCATGATTTCTGGAAGTATTGGTATAAGAGTTAGTGCTTTTTGATTTTTGTTTCTTTGTTTTGTTGTTTCAGTGAATACAGGGCCAATATTCCATCAATGCCTTCTATTCAGCAGCTAATTTATCAAGCCCGTCTCACCAATCGAGTGGAAACGAGAAATGACAGTTTCGAGATTTCCTTTGATTTGATCGAATACATTATCGAAAATTGTCAATTCAACGAAGATGGAAGTGTTGATGCCTTATGCCATTTGCGCAGGTTTTTAGAAATTTACGACACATGCTCTTCGAACACTGCCAACGGCGAGCATTAGAAGATTCGACTCTTCTCCTTTTCCTTGAAAGGCAGCGCAAAATGATGGTATCAAGATACCAGGAAGGAAATGTTTCATTCGTGGAAGCAACTCGAAAGAAATTTCTTGGCCAAATTCCGGCAGCAAATGCTAACCACGGACGATTACAAGGAGCTCATCACCTTCTCCCAAAGAGATGAAGAATCCTTGTTCCCAACCTGGGAGCGTTTTCAGTATTTGCGAAGGGAATGCTGCAGAGAGGGAGTGTCAGATATTTTGCTGCTCCAAACCTTCTATTTTGGGATCCTAGACAGATTCCGGCCAGCACTTGACATTGCAGCTGGCGGAACTCTGTTTAACAAACCTTGTCAGGATGCTTGGGAAATAATTGACAACATTGCCCAAACTAGCAGGCATTGGAATTCCCCACCTTTCCCCAACCTTTCCGTGGAGGCAAAGTCGGTGGTCACTAGTGAAGCCGCCAATCTTCCCGCGTCTGTGATGGAGCGTTTTTTCGCGTACGTTTGCAAAATGATGGATGTGTTCAATGATCAAGCCACCACCATTCAGCACCTACAAACGGCCATTGGGAGTCTTACGGAAACGCTGCTCAGCTCTATCAGTCAAAAACAGGAAACAGTGCATTCAATGAGGCTGAGAAGTGGAAAAAGTCTCGAGAGAGTCTTGCTGCCCGATCCTCCTACACAATCTTCATGTATACCCATTTCTGACTCGAAAATTGAACCTCCGTCTGCACCGATCGCGCAAGGACCCATGTTAGTACCGCCACTCGTGAGGAACACCTTGAGGCCGCCGTTTACCCATCGGCTAAATAATGAAAAGACTGAAAGGCATTTTCAGAAGTTCCTGGAGATCATGAAAGGAGTTCAAGTTAGCATACCTTTAACAAAAGCTATCACTCAGATTCCAGGATACTCCAAGTTCCTCAAGACCCTCATCTCGAGGCATAAATCCTTGGAAGGTCTGAAGATGATTAACCTCACCGAAGAGTGTTCCTCTCTCCTCACCAACTTTCCTCCTACTAAATGCAGAGATCTTGGCAGCTTCACCATCCCTTGCAGAATTGGTCTCCGCAGGTTTGGCCACGCACTTTGTGATTTGGGAGCGTCGATTAACCTGATGCCCCTCTCCATCTTCCAGGAGCTGGGAGTTGGGATTCTCCAGCCCACCCATCTGAGGTTACAGCTAGCCGATCGATCGATAAAAACGCCAGCTGGGATGGTTGAAGACCTCGTTGTCATGGTTAACGACCTCGCTTTCCCGGCCGATTTTGTCATCCTTGACATGAAGGCTGATCCCAAGGTTCCTATAATTCTAGGAAGGCCCTTCCTTGCCACTGCCCGAGCTATTATCAACGTCGACCAGGGAGAACTGACCCTAAGCTTGGGAGATGAATCAATTTCCTTCAATGTCCATGAATCTCCGCAACAACTCAGAATCACTAATTGTGACAGTGCTGACTTGATTGACGAACCGGGAACGTGCAGCGAATTGATTCTTGACCATGACGAGCCAGAATGGGGAATTGAGGACACACCACCCGCTACCTCGTCTGGGACTCCGCATCTGATCAAAGAACCCCCCATCACTTCTTCTATCACTGCCACTATCGTAACCCTGAAGCCGCTGCCCGAATCCCTAAAATATGCTTTCTTGGAGGAAGGCACAGCATGTCCGGTGATCATCTCCGCTACTCTCTCCGCCGACAACGAACGTGCATTGGTCGACGTGTTAAAAAATTTTAAGAATGTTTTTGGATGATCTTTGGCTGACATTAAAGGCATTAGCCCGGACGTTCTGCATGCACAAGATCCTCCTTGAAGATCAATACAAACCATCGACACAACCGCAAAGAAGACTGAATCCCAAGATGCATGAGGTAGTTCAGGCGGAAGTTATAAAATTGCTTGACGCCGGTATAATTTATCCCATCAGTGACAACAAATGGGTAAGCTCGGTCCAAGTTGTGCCCAAAAAGGGCGGAATTACTGTGGTGGCCAATGACGAGAATGAACTACTGCCTACCCGTGTGGTCACCGGGTGGAGAGTTTGCATCGATTACAGGAAGCTGAATGAAGCTACTCGCAAAGATCATTTCCCGCTTCCCTTCATCGATCAAATGCTGGAAAAATTGGCTGGTCAGGAATACTACTGCTTTTTGGATGGATATTCGGGATACAACCAAATTGCAGTCGATCCCGAAGATCAAGACAAGATGACATTCACCTGCCCATCTGGCACCTTCGCGTTTAAGAGAATGTCGTTTGGTTTGTGCAACGCCCCGGCAACCTTCCAACGTTGCGTTATCGCCATTTTTGGCGACATGATCGGTGATTTTCTCGAAGTCTTCATGGATGATTTCTCTCTTTTCGGGAACACCTTTGACTCCTGCCTCGCTAATTTAGCCAAGGCCCTGCAGCGTTGTAATGATACCAACCTTGTCCTGAATTGGGAGAAATGCCACTTCATGGTTCGCGAGGGCATCGTCTTAGGCCACAAGGTCTCTCGTCGGGGGCTCGAAGTCGATCAAGCAAAAATCGGTGTCATCAAGAATCTTCCTCCTCCATCTTCTGTCAAGGGAATCTGCAGCTTTTTGGGACATGCCGGCTTTTACCGAAGATTCATTAGCAATTTTTCATCGATATCCAAACCTCTCACAAATCTGTTGACTAAGGACGCCTTGTTCGTCTTCGATGAAGATTGCATGCAAGCCTTCACAGCTCTCAAGGACCGGCTCATCTCCGCTCCCATTTTGGTGGCGCCGGATTGGACTTTGCCCTTCGAGGTCATGTGCGATGCCAGTGATTTTGCAGTTGGTGCGGTGCTCGGTCAAAGGAGAGACAAAGTATTTTACACCATCTCTTATGCGAGCCGAACCCTCAACGATGCCCAGCTCAATTACACTACCACAGAAAAGGAGCTTCTGGCCGTGATTTTTTGCTTTCGAGAAATTCCATTCGTACTTGGTGTTATCCAAAGTCATTGTCTACACCGACCACGCAGCTCTAAGGTATTTATTCAAAAAAAAAGATGCCAAGCCTCGGCTAATCCGATGGATTCTCCTGCTGCAAGAATACTCCATTGAGATCTGAGATAAGAAAGGAGTGGAAAATGTCATCGCCGATCACTTATCTAGATTGGAGAATGATAGTGGCGGACCTGTTTTAGTGGATGAGCGCAATGCGATAGCTGAATGTTTCCCGGATGAGCGATTATTCTCCATCTCTTCCCTCCCCTCGATGACCCCGTGGTACGCAGACATGGCCAACTATCTCGCATGCAAATCTGTCTCCCCGAGCCTATCATCACAACAAAAGCGGAAACTTTTATCTGATGCCAAACATTATTTCTGGGAAGACCCGCTACTTTTCCGCACGTGCAATGATGGAGTTATCAGGCGCTGCGTACCCGAGAGTGAATTCCAATCCATTTTAAACCACTGTCATGATCGGGAGGCCGGCGGACATTTCGGCGCCACAAGAACGGCACGCAAGGTTTTGCAATGTGGCATATTTTGGCCAACCCTTTTTAGAGACGCCCACAGTTATGTTACTAAATGCAATGAATGCCAAAGGACAGGAAATATCTCTAAGAGGGACGAAATGCCCCTCAACAACATGCTCGTTTGTGAGCCATTCGATGTTTGGGGGATAGATTTCATGGGACCCTTTCCCATGTCGCACGGCAAACTCTATATCATTGTTGCGGTTGACTATGTCTCCAAGTGGGTCGAAGCCGAAGCTGTTGCCGCAAATGACGCTCGCACTGTTTTAACCTTCTTACATAGAAATATTTTTTCTAGATTTGGCGCTCCGCGCACAATCATCAGTGACGGCGGGAGCCATTTCTGCAACAAGTCATTCTTACAACTCATGAAGAAGTTTGGAGTTCAATTTCAAAGTCTCTCTCGCCTACCATCCTCAGACTTGTGGGCAAGTAGAAGTCTCCAACAGGGAGCTAAAAAGAATAATTGAAAAATCCATAAATTCCAACCGAAAAGAGTGGGCTAAGAAGGTCGACGACGCCTTATGGGCATACCGAACCGCCTTCGAAACTCCTATCGGTATGTCCCCCTTCCAACTTGTCTACGGAAAGGCTTGCCATTTGCCGGTCGAATTAGAACACAAGGCGCTATGGGCAACCAAATTTCTGAACATGGACATTGAGACTGCAGCAGGCGAACGCCGCTCCCAACTGAATGAACTGGAAGAGCTACGACATTTTGCTTATGAAAACGCGCGGATCTACAAAGAAAAAACAAAAAAATGGCACGACCGTCACATCATCCCAAAAGAATTCCAACCGGGAGACCAAGTCCTAATGTACAACTCCCGCCTCCGCTTATTCCCTGGAAAGTTAAAATCGCGGTGGAGCGGTCCCTTTACGGTGATTGAAGTCTCCCCCTTTGGAGCTATTGAAATATCCGGGAAGAGCGGCGACAAATTCAAGGTCAACGGGCATCGGCTAAAATTGTACGATGGAGGTGCTATCATCAGCGAACCTCAAAGCTTACAGCTCGAAGACCCACTACATGGTGACGGGGCGGCGCCTTGATCCCAATTTCCACTGCGGCTCTCCTATTTTTGTTGGAACATTTTGAGTTTTATTTTATTTTGCTGCAAAAACATTATATACAACTGCTAATACAGGTATTTGGTCCACCTTAAGGACGGTAAACAAAAGGGCTATTCGGGAGACAACCCAAGCTTGGACCTTTTGGTCCCCTCGTTTATGCTTTTTATTTTATGTTTTCTATTTTGTGTATTTTCTGTTGTTCGGCCTAATTCGCAGGTTCAGCTTATCTTTTGTGCGAAGCAGCAACTCCCGCGAATCATCACGCAATCTTCTGGTATGCTCCCCTCTTTGGAGCATAGGTACTCTCTCTCACTTCAGATTTCATTCCTTGGTTGAATGTCTATTTTACTTGCTTATGTTTTCATTCAAGTCTGGGGGGGAAGAGCCGCCTGTGCACTCCACGAGCACATTTAATTTCGCATGCCAGTAGTTTTCCTTTTTGCTTCATTGTTTTTGACTCCTGCTGTACACACTTTGGCACCCACATGAGCGCACACTTGACCACGCGTGCGGCTCGAGTTGATGTATTATTTCGTTTAAACTTTAAGATGGTGGTGCTGATGTAGGATTTTGATTTAGAGTAGTTCGAAACTCGTGCAGTGCTCCTAATCGAGTGCTCACGTTGTGTAGAAATTGTATAGATTTAGTTTTTCTTTATACTTGCAATTTATATTTTTTCTGCACTCGTAAATACTGTCTGTCCTACTCAAATCTATGAATCCGGAGTAATCACTCGGTAGTGTAGGAATGTGTGTAGGCGTCGCTAGCTTTGTATTGCTCGAGTCAGGAGGACGGATCACCTTTCTCGGTGACTAAGAACTTGCCCCAGGCTACTTTCGAAGCATTGGTGCACGGTTAGTCGAGCATGAGCGTGACGTAGGCCATCAATTTGGCCCGGTTGATCCTTGTACCCGTCCTAATATAGCCCTCGCTAGCCCCGTTGAGCCTACCTTCCTTTTGTTTCAGCTCCACACTCAATTCACCAATGCCTCAAGCCAATCCTAGTCGCACACCCACGTCGAGCTCTAGTACCAAGCATTTTCTCGTTGGGTTGTTGATGTGGGAGGTGGTTTTGTGAATAATGTGGATTTGCCATCTTGTTATATTTGCTGAAATTCAAGAATTTGAAAAAGAAAAAAATTTATAAAAGCAAAAAAATTGTGAAAAAGAAACGAAAAAGAGAAAATAAAAAGTATAAATGAAAATCTTTTTTTTAGAAATCTGTTTTGGGGTAGGCGGTGCACACACCCATGTTGTAAAAACCAGGTCTGGGGGTGTGGTGCACTCGCATTCATTTTGCTAGTGGGAAATCTGTTTTTGTGCGAGCTCCGTTGGGTTGTGCGTAGCCTTCGTTTTCATCTTTTTCATCCATACCTACGTCTACACCTAAGTCCCAACTCTTCGCCTAAAGTCCTACGGATTTATGCTCGAGTCGAACTAGCATCATGGAGAAAGTGTGAACGGGCAAGCATATGGTCCCCGACATTGGTGGATTCCTTTGGAGGTGATCACGAGCCCCGCTCTTTGGCAATGCTCCGCCATCCGACTTGCCTATTTTCTTCCTACACATGACCGCGCGATTCTCCGGAAATTCAATCTTTGAGTAGTGACAGTATTTATTTACGTTTATCGAAAATTATAAATTGCATAGCATGATTAAAAACTCCTTCTATTATATTTTCTATGCACTTGTGTTTCTCGATTTCTCGTCCTACTGTATTTTGAAATTGCTACGTCAGCTAGCCATTTTTGAGTCCACAAGGTGATTATTTGCCCGGGACGTGCAAATGGTTAAGTCTGGGGGTGTGATGAGTCCCTATTTTATATCTTATTTTGGACTCATCTAGGCCTTTTTCCTCAGCTTTGCACTATCTTTTAGCGCCATTAGTACCCCTTTTGGTTAGCTACGGTATTCCACGCCCTGTGCACCTTTTTAGCCCATTTCTGTGCTTGTGTGCATTTGCATTCTTGCTATGATTATTATTGTTTGCTGTGGCTGCCACGATCGATGTCCCATGCAGTTTTCCTGCAGGTTTGGGGATCGTGAGGGCATTCGGGATAGGCGTTTCACTATTTTTGGCAAAGGAGTCAGTGGTCGTGCGTTTTTACCCACGCACGACCATCGACCTCCTGGCGCACGATCACTGATCGTGCGTAGCCCGGACTCATTTGTGAAATCCCTGTCTTGAACCTTCCACACGATCACTTGCCATACCGCGCACGACCACTGCTCGTGCGCCGCCGATCGTGCGCAGTCAAACCCATTTTACAAAGTTCTGCCTGGCTATTTCCGCACGATCATCAGCATTGCCTCGCACGATCACTGATCGTGCGCTGCTGATCGTGCGCGATCATTAATTTTCTGATGCAGGTCTGCAGGTTGCTCGCGCACGGGCGCTGACCTTGGTCGCGCACGACCACTGGTCGTGCGCCAGTGGTCGTGCACCCTATTTATTCTGCAAGCTATAAAATGCCCTGTTCCGCAAATTAGGGCAACGGGACACGTTACGGAACCTCCGCCAGTCCGCCATTTCGCCCTCCAGCAGTTCCATTCGCCTCCACCTTCATCCCCATCATCGGGAGGACCTTCTCCGGCGATTCCAAAGCATTCCGCATCCTCCGGTGACCCTCCCGGCCATTGAAGCATTCTTCTCCGAGCTTTCCACCAAGGAAGAAGACGAAGCATACCTAGAGAACGGAATTACAGGCCCTCGAGGTGACAGCTCGGTGGTACCGAAAGCCCTCCTCGGACTACGCTTGGAAGCGGATTGACAACCCGCACCTCCGGCCAACAACCTCGGTGGATCTTCAATCTTGTGGTTTTGCATTTTCTCTCTTTTCTTGTTGCAGGGATTGTTTATGTATGTAATGAACATTAATTTCTAGTGTTAAATTGGATCATTTGTGTTTAATCGTGCTTGTGAGAATTATCCTTTGATGCGCCTCGCTCCATCTCGCTCCACTCCACACGTTCGTTTCACTCACTTTCACTTCGCACTAATCACCTCACTCGCTAGACTTCCGTCCATTCACCAACCGAAGTACGGCATCGCGGCCGCTACATCCATCTCGCCTTAAGAAGCGGTGATTGCGACCCGCATAGTTTACATTAGTGTAATCGATCGTAAGACCACCAACCAAAGCCCCCTTCTCTTTTTGTTTATTTCAATTAACTCTCATAACAATAGTTTTAGAGTCTAAATCGTTCGACGCTAATTGCATTCCTCAAGAGACCGACATCCGGGGATTTATTCCCAACTTTATTACTTGTGCGACCGGTACGCTTGCCGTATTTTACGCGCATCAGTAAGATGTACTGTGAGAACTGGTTCCTGCAATTTTATGAAGTGTTGGGGCTGAGGCCGTAAATACAAAAGGTTCATGATGAGCCGCGTGTATTTTCTCATGGGTAGCCATAACAACACTTGTACTATGGGTGTTTCCACATGAGGGCCGATCATTCTTGCAGTGACCATAGTTGTTCTTGTGGTCATACCTGAAAGAATGATGAATGCCCCTCCTACTCGGTATGGGGGGTCTGTAAACAGTTTCACCATTTCTCCACGATTTTATAATTCGAGAGATCCACCCGTTTTCTCCCTTTCTCTTAATAACATCTATCTTGGAAAAGTTAGATAGTATCCTCTTCTCGGTATCTAGGTGAAACTCTAGATCCGAGATCTTTGAGTCCTTCACCTTGATGGATTCCAATTGGAGGTCCATCATGGTCCTCAGCTGAGCAATTTCCTTAGCTTGTTCTTCAACAAGAAAGTTGCTCTTCTGAAGGGCTCGACTAAGGGAATCAAGAGTTTCAATCTTTTTATTGAAGCTGTCAATTTCCCTTGCATCAAAAGATGGACAAACCTCTGAACTTCTCCTATCTTCAGGAGATACAAGAGGAAGGGAGCACGAAGAGGAAGATACCTGATCCTGATTAAACTGATCAGGGTTAGAGTTATGGTCTGCAGATAAAGAGGTTTCAGCTTCATCACAACTGCATTCCTCAATCTCTTCTTCAGTCTCAGATAGAGACACTAGAGCCCTGATATTGAGAAGTTGTTCTTGACTTTCATCATCAGAGACGAGGACCCCCACATATGCTTCATCCTCTTGTTGGCATTCAGTCCCGGGAGTCCTCGTTCCCTCCATGAGGTCAGAGATAGTTTGCCACATGGACTTTTGAGTCTTACACTTATCCAATCTCGTAAGAGATGATCCAGACCAAATATCAGAAATGATCTGTTGTACCAACTTTTCCAAGTTGAATAGTGAGAGCTCAGTTTCAGACATCTCTGCAGGACTCTTAGGGATTTGGAGATCTTCTCCAGAGTCAGAAGCCTTCATGGGAATGAAGGGACCCTCTTCCATAATGAATAAAGCACGAGGGTCTATGGCTTCCAGATTAAACTGAACTCTCATTTTTCAGATGGGAAAATATTCTTTTATGCATGCAAGCAGTCTCAGGGGAGAGACATCAGTGTACATCTCCATGCTTGAGTCTTGTTTTCTTCTTGACACTAGATAAAGGATCTTACTCAAGGTGTTAACCTTATTGATGAGTAACCTCCCTCTGATACCACTTGACAGTATCTAGTGTCGACTAAATCCACCTATGGGGGGGGGGGGAATAGGTGTCATGCGGTCTTTTGCGGAATTAAATTAACCTGCACAAATTAACAAACACAGCACAGAAGACACACAAAAGTTATAGTGGTTCCCCGATTTGGGTACGCCCATTTTCCCCCTTCGACCTATCTCCCACCAAGGGACGACTCGGTCACTTCTCCAAACGGATTGAAATCCAATCCTCACACTACGGAAGGAACCCTTCCAACAAAAGAGTCACCACTCCACCACCACGGTTGTACCCAACCCTTACAGCTAGGAATAAAAATTACTTTACAACAAATCAAAATTAAATGTAAAAGAAAATACAAACAACTCTTATGGAGAATCCGATGTCCTTCTTCGTTCGTTGAGGCTTTCTTGAAAGTAACGAAGAGTCCACAACCGGATTTCTCTCTTGGAGAGGATCTTGACAAGATCGGCGGCGGCAAGTGAATGCGGCGGCGATACTTTGTAGATCCAAACTTCTTTACGAAGCAAGCAAGGTCTACGAACGATCTCAGTCGGATCAGTCGTCTTCATCGATTCAGAATGGAGAACTAGTCTCGTTCAACGAATTGAGAGACAAGAGATCTCAAGAGAGATGCGTGAGACGCTCGTCTTGCCTTGGTACTGTCATGGGAAGATCAGAGATGATCGGAGATTATTGGCGACAACTTCCTTGCGAGCGACTACAGGCGATCGGCGGTTTTCCGCGATCCTCTAGGTCACACTCGGCCTCCTTTTGATTTCCGAGAATGGATCTCTGTAGAAGTTCAAAATACGCGAGTATTTATACCTGAGGCAAACCCTAAAGTCCGTTGTTGGACCCACAAAGAGAAACCCAAGCCCCAGCCGAAACCGCGCACGGCCTCTTGGTTCGGTCCAGTGAACGGAGGAAAAATGCCTAAGGCAAAATCGGCGGGAATCGTTGGTGATTCCCGTCAAAGTCAGCGGGAATCATTCACGATTCTCGTTGATTCTGCCTTTGCAGAATCCCTGTCTGGAAAACAGTCAGCCGAAAGAAATTGGCGGGAGAGGCTAGCTGATAGTCGCTGAATCGGCGGGAATGCAGATAGATTCTCGTCGAAGTCGGCGGGAATCACTTTCGATTCCCATCGATTCTTCCTTGGAAGAATTCTTGTTGGATAACTGTCAGCTGGAAGGAATTCGGCGGGAATGCAGACTGATCCTCGTCAAATCGGCGGGAATCACTAGCGATTCCCGTCGAAGTCGGTGAGAATCACTTAGTGATTCCCGTCGATTTTTACTTAGAAGAATTTCTCTTCCTTCCTTTGAAGACTTGGTCTTTTACCCATCTTTGCTCCTCTTCTGCTCTTGATCTACCTCGATCCTGTACTTGAAAAGAAGTACACTCCAATAGAGAGAGCACACGTGAGTCAACACACTGATCTACTCAATGAGGGATTACGTTGCGCAGACCCGTGTATATTGACCCACTGCACCCTGACATTGGTGTATACTTAGCATGGAATTGCTGCAAACATAACTTGATAGAAGATCATCAAATACATTGTCAATTAAACTTAGCTTGTTCAGGGGCTTCTTCAAATCAGGTACATTGTGGATACAATACCCAACACCTTCTTTCATCCAAGTTCTTGAGAGAAAGAGCTAAGGGTTGTAGCTAAGGGCTAGAGCTGAGCTTGAAATGCTTGGTGAAGGAGATCTAGTGAACGGAATCAAAATCCTTGGCTAGATCCGAGAAGAGGAAAGAGAGGTGCTCCTTTCCAACTAGATAAAAAGCTTTTCCATGGATCCGAAACGGATTACAAGAGTAATGATTTTCTCCTTGGACAAGTGAAGTCCTCAATTTGCATATGCACATGGAACCCCTCACCAAAAGGTGAAGAAAGGGTGGTTTCAAGTGGATCGATCGTTGTGATCCCCGTTTAAATTTGCATATAGATCCAGAAATTTTGCAGTACGGAATAGGCTTGTGAAGCCCATCTGGATAGTGAAAGTGAGGGTAAGATTTATCTTAACTCTAGAGGGGGGGGGGTGAATAGAGTATTTTAAAGTAAATTTACAATTTAAAAATGCACAGCAGTAAAGGCTTAATTTATGTATATGTGTAAGGTGCTTTGATGTAGAAAATAAAACTAAAGCAGTAAAACAAAAACCACAGCACACATCAAAGAATATTCACAAGAAACCAGAAGACACAAGGAACTATAGTGGTTCCCCAAAAACCTGGGTACATCCACTCTTCTAATACCCTTAGTAGGAATCCACTGCAGGATGAGTTGATCAGGTGTCCTGGGCACCAATGAGCTTTTGATAAGGTGCTCAAAAACCAAACTAGATTTTTTGATCAAGTGTTTTGCCACCACTGAGTTTTGACAAGGCTCTCAGAACCAGAATCAAGACTTTTGAAGGGAGTTTTGATAACTCTTTTACAGCAGGAAAAGAAAAAGGAAGAGGTGAAGTTGTCTTCTCTGTCTCAATCACTGAGAGAAGACTTAGTGGATTGATTGTGTTGTCAAAGCTCCCCCTGAGAAAGATGAGAGCTTTGCTAGGGTGATAGGTCTTCAGAAGCTTCAGATCTCCAGCAGAAGATGGTTTCAGCAGAGGCTGAAATATGAATTGTCTGGAGTCCTTGATGTTGAAGCTATGATCACTTTTCAGTATGCCAATATTCAACTAATTATCTAGGATTGATCACTTGATTTTTTGAATTGATCTCACTATCCTGTGAATCTGTATTGAGAATTTCTTGTTGTAGATGGTCTATTCTTGTGTAGTCTCTTGTTGTATATCTGTCAGACTATAAAAGATGATTTATTCTCTGAAGATCCTCTATCCAAGATAGCCATTAGCAGTCAATAAATGTCTTCCATTAATGTTTTGTCTTCTAGAGGAAAGTCCAATAAACATTCTCTGATAAATCCCTTGAAACTTGCGCCAGAATAAATGGAAACGGCTAGTAGATCTCTTGAAATAAATGCTGAGAGAATTTGAAAAACATTCCAAAAGCTGACTGAATTTGAATCCTCAAAGTCGTCGATCTCTCAGGAAAAACGTCGATCTGAGCTCTACGATCGTCGACCTGAGCTTAGAGATTGAAATGAACATCAGACAGAAAACGTCGACCTGAGCTCGAAGATCGTCGACCGGAGCTCAGCGACCTGAAGAATAAGCTGAAGACAGATCGTCGATCTGAGCTCGAAGATCGTCGACCGAAGCTCGACGATTTATCCGAGTTGAGCTCAGAGAGCGTCGAACGGATTTCGACGTTTCGTCAACCTAAGCTCGACGATAATTGTCTTTGCCTCAGTTCTAAGTCTGAATCCTTGAATGGTCCTGGGGGCAGCTTCAAACCTAAGTTCTAAGCCCTAGACTCATTCTAACTTTACCTTTTCAACTATACATCTAGGTCAAACTGATTTCCTAAAAACATAGTGATCCTTGCCCAAATTAGTAATAGGGTGTTCCAACAATCTCCCCCTATTTGGGTTAGGATTACTATTTACAGAACTCAGTAATAAATACAAAATCAACATACAAAAAAACAAAATCTAACACAAAAGAGCAGATCATGCAACATAGCAGCAAACAGATGGAATATCAGCAAATGTTGAAAATGAGTATACTGTCTGCTTACAAATATCATTTCTTTTCACTTCCCTTCTTAAATAAGATTTCCCTGTTGGGATTTAGAGCTTCTTTCTTTGACCTTCTATCATCCTCTGCACCTAAGGAGGTTTGAGATCTTGGCCTGGGAACCACAGCCTCAGGATGCAGTTTCATGTAGTTCATTGGGTCAAAGAATTTCCTTGATGTATACCTTTCCAGTTGTAACACCCCAGAACTCAAAAGATGTTTGTACACATTTTTGAGTAGCAGGCTGGTAGACACGGCCTGGGACACGGGCGTGTCCCAGGGCGTGTCGGGGGTACACGGCCTGGGACACGGGCGTGTCCCAAGGCGTGTTCGATTTAAATCTCAAAATTGGCCTATTCGGGTCAGAGCCGTACACGGCCGTGAACACGGCCATGAACACGGGCGTGTCAGGCTGGACACGGGCGTGTCGACTGCCGTGTTCCGACCCGTGTACTGGTTTTGGAAGTCGATGGGTGCCGTGTAGCAGGGGACACGGGCGTGTCTCAAGAATGACACGGGCGTGTCAGGTTCGACACGGGCGTGTCGAGCCCCGTGTTGTTCAGTCGGTTCCAAACCGCGTGTGCCACTTAAGGGTACACGGCCTGTGACACGGGCGTGTCACAGGCCGTGTCAGGCAAAAATTGGGTTTCTTGGGCAGATCTCGGCCGTTCGTTTCCTTCTATTTGGATCGTGTGGTCCATAGCATTTCCAGCCTCTTTAAGGCCGTGGATTGAGTTGAAAGCTCATTCCACTTAGCCTTTCTTCTTGAGAAAGAGAGGAGAGCTTGGAGGAGGAGGAGGAGGAGGCCGGTGGAGCTTCGTCGAGCCGAATAGAGAGCCGAGTGCAGCGTTGCGGAGGCAAGGCCGCTGCGGTGGTTTCCATCCGGCTAGTTTTCTATGGCGCCGAAGCGATCGTCAAGGGTAACGATCTTTCTTCCTTGGGCAGGTGAAGCCCTTTGTTTTGCATGTGCATGGGATCCTCCATCAAGAGATGGAAACGCGTAAGTGATTCCAGCAGTTGAGTCTGCATCTAGAGCCGGAAGCCTGTAGTACGGCATAGGCATGCTGTGTGAAGCCCATCCAGACGTATGTCGGGATTGGTGATGTTTATATTGCGATCCGGAGAAGACTCCGTGTATGCATCGTTTAGCCTGCGGAGATGGTGAGGACGATGTGTTTGGTGTATAGGATGCTTTGTATAGCTCCTTTGGTTGTATGCTTGTAAGAGCTGGTTGATGGAGTGCGGACACCTCTGAGTGGGTGGGTGCGTGAGGTCTTCAACAGGGGTTTGGAGGCTTATGCCCATTCTACCAAGTGGCGATGAACACCTCTGAGTGGGTGGGTGCGAGAGGTCTTCAACAGGGGTTTGGAGGCTTATGCCCATTTCACCAAGTGGCAATGTTAAGATCGGGTGAGCGGTCGATTGGTAGCAAAGCAGCAGGGCGAATTCCCTAGGCTTGTTACACTACGGGGGTAGGTCGACTGATAGTGCTCACGGGTTTTGGTGTGGTGCGTACCTCTGAGTGAGACGGGTGCGTGAGGTCTTCAACAAGGGTTTGGAGGCTTATGCCCGCCTACCAAGTACAAACCATAAAAGGTGCCCTGAGTGCACGGAGCGCCTGGCATTGAGGCCGGCGTTTGTGATGTTGGGTGTATGTGCTTTATATGTTGAAATTGCTATACATGCAGGGAAGGAACCACTGTCCCGGGTAAGGGGTGGGGTCGTTATAATTGGTCAGCTGAATGCTGACCGTTGCTTTGTTTATCACCCATGGGGTGGACGTCCTTATGTAGGTGTTGCGGGCTGATGGATTGAGCGGGCAAAAGCCCATGCTGCTGGTAGGCCCTTGAAGGCCGTGCGAAGTGTTGGATTTCATGTGTGGCCGGCCTGCGTGCCGATGTATGAAATTATATGTGTTGTAAAGAGTAACTTGTAAGGCCGTAAGGCCGTGTGCGGTGTGGTTTTTGTAAACATTCCTGGTTATCTATATAAATGTGATATTTATATATTAGTGGACATTCAATGGCATGAGTTCTTGCACTTAATAAGCTTCCGCTAGAATGCTCTGAGTTAGGACTCGTTTGGTTTGGTATTATCCTGTGACCTCACCGTCTGTTTGTGGCATATAGTGTGGGGCCCCGGCCGGACCTTCTACTATACGTCATTTAACGGATGGGGTCGTTACATTTTGGTATCAGCGCTTTTGTCGGTCTTCCCTTCCGAATTCGTGGTCGAATTCTTTTGTGGGGTGGCGAGCACGTGTTCGTGCGACCTGCTGTAATGCTAATGAACTCAAGAATGTCCACTAGGAATGTGTGTGTGTGTGTCTATTCGGTGAGTTTGCCGTATTACCATGGAAAGTAATGCTATCTTGTTCACCTATAGGTGACGAGGAGTGGAGCTGGGCAGTCAGAGCCCCAACGTTCGGATGAGAGTGCGGCACCACCTGAGGTGCCTACACCTCCCCCTTCTGCGGAAACGGTGCGCTTAGTTGCGGAGATGATCTTTGCTATGCTTCAGGCACAACCTTTTGGACAAGCGAGGCCCGCTGTGGCGCCAATGCACGTTGGTGCGAGGCAAGAGCATGTTGAGGTTGGTGCGAGGCAAGAGCATGTTGAGGTTCCGGTTGCTGTGCAAGCAGCGGACGAGCAACTTAAGCACTTTATGGAATTTAATCCGCCTACGTTTGTCGGGGCAACGTCTCCAACAGAGGCCGAGGATTGGCTCTCTCGAGTGAAAAGAATCCTGGCTGCGCTCAGGATTAATGAGGAGCAGAAAGTCCCGTTAGCCACTTTCCTCCTGGAAGGAGAGGCGAGGCTTTGGTGGGATGAGATCGAGTTGCACCAGTTGGGCGGTAGAGATCTGGGCGACATATCGATGGACGAATTCTTTAGATTGTTTTGGGCGAAATATTTGCCAATGGCGCAGAGAATTGCAATGGAAAATGAATTTCAACGTCTGGTACAGGGTGATAAGACCGTGGACGATTACCTGCATGAGTTTACCAAGCTCGGTCGTTATGCGGGGTCGACGTTTGCGGACCAGGCGCGGAAGACAAATAGGTTCTATGAAGGGCTGCGTGATGAGCTGAGGTTGGCTCTCCCGAGTTCAGTGAACCAAGGATTCCAAGCATTGGTGCATACCGCTAGTGCGCTAGAGAAGGATTTGAAGCGGGTGCGGGAGAAGAAGATCGTAGCGGTGGAAAAGTCCGACTTCAAAGTTCCGCCATCAGAGCAGTCCGATTTCAGGAAACGTGATAAGAAGCGGTTCAGGCCTGCTGAACAAACTTCTGCAGATGTTGCGTCAGGAGCAACGTTTGGGCAAGAACGGGTTGAGCCGCGGACATGTTTCATTTGTGGGAGGCCAGGACATATCGCGCGATTTTGCTGGAATGGTGCGGCCAAGGGTGAAAGAAAGACAGGTGCGTCTTATGACGAGAAGGGTAAAGCTGTGGCAGAGTCGTCTGCATCGCGGGCGCAACCGAGAATATACACTCTTGAGATGCAGGAGCCGCAAAGCTCAAATCAAGCAGAACAGCAAATCCGTGCTTTGGACTTGATGGAGGCCGCTAGACGGATTCTGCGAGATGCGGAGAAGTCAAAATAAAGTGGAGTGTGCACTTTATTATGTTGTCTATTGTATGTATGTATGTTTTTCTGTTTGGGTCAACCAGTGTGGTGGTACGATTCCATGGGGCGAGCCAAGCTGTGGCCTCTGAGCTCTAAACCTGGATCGTTTTGGGTTGTATCGCAACAGTGTTGTTGTGTTGATACTTGTGCGTTGCGCTAAATTTCGGGACGAAATTTCTATAAGGAGAGGAGGGTTGTAACACCCCAGAACTCAAAAGATGTTTGTACACATTTTTGAGTAGCAGGCTGGTAGACACGGCCTGGGACACGGGCGTGTCCCAGGGCGTGTCGGGGGTACACGGCCTGGGACACGGGCGTGTTCGATTTAAATCTCAAAATTGGCCTATTCGGGTCAGAGCCGTACACGGCCGTGAACACGGCCATGAACACGGGCGTGTCAGGCTGGACACGGGCGTGTCGACTGCCGTGTTCCGACCCGTGTACTGGTTTTGGAAGTCGATGGGTGCCGTGTAGCAGGGGACACGGGCGTGTCTCAAGAATGATACGGGCGTGTCAGGTTCGACACGGGCGTGTCGAGCCCCGTGTTGTTCAGTCGGTTCCAAACCGCGTGTGCCGCTTAAGGGTACACGGCCTGTGACACGGGCGTGTCACAGGCCGTGTCAGGCAAAAATTGGGTTTCTTGGGCAGATCTCGGCCGTTCGTTTCCTTCTATTTGGATCGTGTGGTCCATAGCATTTCCAGCCTCTTTAAGGCCGTGGATTGAGTTGAAAGCTCATTCCACTTAGCCTTTCTTCTTGAGAAAGAGAGGAGAGCTTGGAGGAGGAGGAGGAGGAGGCCGGTGGAGCTTCGTCGAGCCGAATAGAGAGCCGAGTGCAGCGTTGCGGAGGCAAGGCCGCTGCGGTGGTTTCCATCCGGCTAGTTTTCTATGGCGCCGAAGCGATCGTCAAGGGTAACGATCTTTCTTCCTTGGGCAGGTGAAGCCCTTTGTTTTGCATGTGCATGGGATCCTCCATCAAGAGATGGAAACGCGTAAGTGATTCCAGCAGTTGAGTCTGCATCTAGAGCCGGAAGCCTGTAGTACGGCATAGGCATGCTGTGTGAAGCCCATCCAGACGTATGTCGGGATTGGTGATGTTTATATTGCGATCCGGAGAAGACTCCGTGTATGCATCGTTTAGCCTGCGGAGATGGTGAGGACGATGTGTTTGGTGTATAGGATGCTTTGCATAGCTCCTTTGGTTGTATGCTTGTAAGAGCTGGTTGATGGAGTGCGGACACCTCTGAGTGGGTGGGTGCGTGAGGTCTTCAACAGGGGTTTGGAGGCTTATGCCCATTCTACCAAGTGGCGATGAACACCTCTGAGTGGGTGGGTGCGAGAGGTCTTCAACAGGGGTTTGGAGGCTTATGCCCATTTCACCAAGTGGCAATGTTAAGATCGGGTGAGCGGTCGATTGGTAGCAAAGCAGCAGGGCGAATTCCCTAGGCTTGTTACACTACGGGGGTAGGTCGACTGATAGTGCTCACAGGTTTTGGTGTGGTGCGTACCTCTGAGTGAGACGGGTGCGTGAGGTCTTCAACAAGGGTTTGGAGGCTTATGCCCGCCTACCAAGTACAAACCATAAAAGGTGCCCTGAGTGCACGGAGCGCCTGGCATTGAGGCCGGCGTTTGTGATGTTGGGTGTATGTGCTTTATATGTTGAAATTGCTATACATGCAGGGAAGGAACCACTGCCCCGGGTAAGGGGTGGGGTCGTTATAATTGGTCAGCTGAATGCTGACCGTTGCTTTGTTTATCACCCATGGGGTGGACGTCCTTATGCAGGTGTTGCGGGCTGATGGATTGAGCGGGCAAAAGCCCATGCTGCTGGTAGGCCCTTGAAGGCCGTGCGAAGTGTTGGATTTCATGTGTGGCCGGCCTGCGTGCCGATGTATGAAATTATATGTGTTGTAAAGAGTAACTTGTAAGGCCGTAAGGCCGTGTGCGGTGTGGTTTTGTAAACATTCCTGGTTATCTATATAAATGTGATATTTATATATTAGTGGACATTCAATGGCATGAGTTCTTGCACTTAATAAGCTTCCGCTAGAATGCTCTGAGTTAGGACTCGTTTGGTTTGGTATTATCCTGTGACCTCACCGTCTGTTTGTGGCATATAGTGTGGGGCCCCGGCCGGACCTTCTACTATACGTCATTTAACGGATGGGGTCGTTACACCAGTTCTGTCTTTATTTGATCTGACAAAGTAGTAATGTTGGAAGTGTCTTTCCCTTGTTCTCTGGCCTTCTTCAACTGATCTAAAGCAGCAAGTTCTTTCATCCTAGCAGTCCATGATAATGGATTGTTCTCTGGATCTTCAAAAGGAACTGCAGGCTCATATCTGTTGACAGTTTCTGAAGCAGTAGGAGTTCTTGTATCAACCATTTCTCTGAATTTATAGGGGAAAGGACATTGAGTTGAGTCCATGTGTCTTTGTCCTTCCCTTGCTCAAAATCTGTGTCCTCTATGATTTCCTCTATATTGTCCCCTTCTGGACTGATAACCCCTTTGATATTGCCCCCTGGGATGATATCTTTGAGAGGATTTGGAGGAACTTTGCTTTGGAGCTGAGGTTAGAGAAGCTGAGCCTCCACCTGATCCTGAATCTGGAGGAGGAGGAGGAGGAGGCTGAAATTGGGATGAACCTTTCTCATACTTATCAAACTTTCTTTTCTTCTTCATGGCCTTTAGTTGATTTTTAGAATATTGCATCCATGGTTCAGTAATTTGGCAATCATGCAGAATATAGTAGGGTATATCATTAGCATCCTTGGCCTTAGCAGAAGGGACTTTCATCATGGCCTTGCTTCTGGCCTTCCTTTTCTTTGCAATGGTACCAGAAGAGTCATCAGAGTCAGTGTGAAACTGATCACTTTCTGAGCTCTGGGGTCTATCATACAGATCATCAATGCTTTTGATGTACTTCTCTTGTTATTTCAGTTGTTCAGAAGTCAGAGCAGGAGCAGCAGCAGCAGCAGAAATAGAACTTATGGAAGCAGCAATAGGAGCAGAAGTAATTGGAGCAGTAGGTTCAGGTTCTTCCAGATAAGCAGCAGCATCAGCAGCAACAGACAGCATTTCAATGTCAGAAAATCCAATAGATGTAACAACAGTAGCAGCAGCAGTAAAAATAGAAGCAACAACATCCTCAGCCTTGAAAGAGTTTACATAAGATGCAATCAGGCTGCGATCACATTTTAAAACAGGCACAATGGCCTTAGTAAGGTCTTCAACTTGTAGAACTGGCAGAGAATTGAAGTACACAGAATCAAAAACTGACAGCAGGCTCTGAAGATCTACTGCAAATACTGGAGCAGGTTCTGAAACTTCAGCAGCCTCAGGCAAAACCAGAGCTTCTTTAGGCATCTCCCCCTGACTGGATTCAGTGAAAACTGGATCAAGGCACCCAGAAGAAGGGATTGCCTGAGAGGAGAGGAAGGGAGATAGCCTAGTAGACAGCTCCTGAACATTTTTCAGAAGTGGAGCCAAGGTGGTCTCCAGTAATGAGGTTAGCCTGGGGGCTAGCAGCTCATACAACCTGTCTGCCAAAGCTGAAAGATCTACATGCTTAAGAGGGGCTTGAGTAGAGGTAGGAGTTGATGTAGCTGGAATGATGTTGGCTGGGACTGATGGAATGGATTGTGTGGAGGTAGGAGGTATAGGGATGGATGGCTCAGTAGAAGGAATTATTGAGATTGATGTTACTGAAGTGGAGATGGATGATATGGGAGAGGTAAAGGATGGGGTGAAGGATGATTGAGAAAGTATGTCCTGAAGTAGTTGTTGGTAGGAAGATGTAGATGGAATCTCAGGAGGAGAGGGAGGAGAATCATCCATGAAGGAGTCATCCAGAAGATGAAATGATGGAGTGGTGACAGGTGGATAGTAGTACAAGGGATGGAATGATTCTGAGGTAGTGGCCGGAGGAGGTGAAATGGGTGATGAGATTGTAATGGGGGAAGATATGGCTATGGTTGAGATGAGTGGTGAGGTTGATATGACTGGTGTAGAGACAGCTGGAGGAGGAGGAGAAGCAGGAAAATCTTCTGCTGGGGCAGAGACCTGAGGAGGAGTGACTGAGGCAGTCCTTGTGCCTGAAGCAGATGTTGCTGCAGCAGCCCTGTTGGGGTTTATAATATGCCTGTCCCACCTACTGAAGAGGGCACAGGTGAGCCTTTTGGATGCATTGATGTGCATCCCACTTGAAACCAGCAGATCAGGGTACCTGTGATGTAGGTAAACCTCTATAATCCTCCCCAAACTGACACAAGCTTTTGCTAATTTTCTTCTTGATCAAATTAAAGAAGATTGATACCCAATCCAGATGTTTCTTATCAACTAAAGCTCCCATTAAGCATAACTGATACCTTGAGATTGTATCATGGGCAGAGTGCTTTGCCAGAAGCACTTTTCCAACAACATCAGCCAAGAATTGAAATTCAATAGATAAATTCTTTTTCAACAGTTTATTAGGGTTCACAGCAGAGTGACCCATTCGATCTAACAATGAATCATATTCCTCTCCAGACAAATCGATGGAGTCATTCCCAGTACTTAATGCGAATACTTTTGTCAAAAGAGCGGGGGACATTGGTACCTGAGTTCCATTGAAGGTGCCGACTATAGAGTTTTCATTCTCATTGGTGGCAGTAAAAACCCATTCTTTTACTTCATCTGCTGCAATCTTAATTCTTGTGGTCATCACCTGAACTAACTGCTGTTCGCGGAACAGATTCAGAAAGTCTTTGAATCGCTGATCGCTGCCATCGAAGGATTTCATATCAATGTCAAAGCCTGTATCAAATTTCATTTTGGAGAGAGCGGCGACCGACATTGCCATCTGTACCTGCAAAGATTCAACAAACACGACCAAGTGTAGAGAGTTTAGAGGGAAAGAGAAAAATTTGCAGAGAGTATGAAAGCGTAAACGACGAGCGGCGGCCGAAAAATTATTTTATATTAGGGTTCGACGCGAAAAAGGAAGGATCGTCGATCTCCGTTCAACGATCAGGACTCCTAAGGGAAGCTGAAAGGTCTTCAATATCGTAGATCTCAGTTCGACGATCTAGAGAGAACATCGAGCTTAGTTCGACGATCGAAGGCCTGAAAGAGATAGTATACAACTATCTGACACGCTCTGAACTCAGGTCGACGTTTTGGGAAAACGTCGATCTCCGTTCGACGTTTCTCGGGTAAACGTCGATCTCCGTTCGACGCTTTCTGGGGAAAATGTCAAGCGCAGTTCAGAGACAGAAACTATCCTTCAGACATAAAAAGAGACGAGTTTTTAGCCTAATCTTGGTCTGTTTTTAGCTTATCAAAATCTTGTAATTTATTTTAGGCTTCCTCCATCTAACATGCCTATCTGATTGAGGAAGAAGTTGTGTTTCTTTTCATCCAAAGGCTTGGTGAAAATATCTCTCCTTTGCAAATCAGTTGGGATATATTGAAGTTCAATTTTATTTTTCTCAACATTATCCCTTAGAAAATGATGCCTAATTTCTATGTGTTTTGTCCTACTATGGAGGACTGGATTTTGTGCAATGGAAATAGCACTGGTGTTGTCACAAAATATTTTAGACTTCTCTAAGTTGTAACCATAGTCTAGGAGTTGATTTTGTATCCACAATATTTGTGAACAACAACTGCCTGCAACCATATATTCAGCTTCAGCAGTTGAAGTTGACATAAATGTTTGTTTCTTACAATACCATGAGATAAGTCTATCACCAAGAAACTGACAAGTTCCACTGGTGCTTTTCCTGTCTATTCTGCATCCAGCATAATCAGCATCTGAAAATCCAGTTAAGTCAAATGCTGAATCTTTTGGATACCAGAGACCTAGATTTGGACAGCTTTTAACATACCTAAGAATCCTCTTTACTAAAGTAAAGTGTGACTCTCTAGGGCTAACTTGGAATCTAGCACATATACATGTAGCAAACATTATATCAGGCCTACTAGCTGTAAGGTACAATAGAGAGCCAATCATTGCTCTATATGTTGTCTGATCAACTGGTTTCCCATGTTCATCAGCATCCAATACAGCATTGGTAGGCATGGGTGTTTTCATACATGATGCATCAGACATACCAAATTTCTTAACCAGTTCTTTTGTATACTTGGTTTGAGAAAATATGCCTTCAGCATGTTGTTTGACTTGCAATCCTAAGAATAAGGATAGCTCACCCATGCTACTCATTTAAAATTTAGAGAGCATAAGCTTGGAAAACTTTTTGCACAAGTTTGAATCAGTAGAACCAAATATAATATCATCTACATAGATTTGTACTAGTAGGGTATGGGACTTATGGGTTCTAATAAAAAGAGTTTGGTCTACTCTCCCCCTAATAAAATCATTTTCCAGAAGAAAGCATGCTAGGGTCTCATACCATGCTCTAGGAGCTTGCTTTAAACCATATAATGCTTTATGCAGTTTGAAAATATAATCAGGATGAGTTGGAGAGACAAAACCTGGGGGTTGTCTGACATAGACTTCTTCTTTGATCTCCCCATTGAGAAAAGCACTCTTCACATCCATTTGGTAGACTTTGAATCCCTTGTGAGCAGCATAAGCCAGGAAGATTCTTATGGCCTCTAACCTTGCAACTGGTGCAAAGGTCTGGTCATAGTCTATCCCCTCTTCTTGAGAATATCCTTGAGCAACTAGCCTTGCCTTATTCCTTACAATAATTCCTTGATCATCCAATTTGTTTCTGAACACCCATTTTGTTCCAACAATGGAATGATCCTTTGGCTTAGACACTAGTTCCTAGACTTTGTTTCTTTCAAATTGATGCAACTCCTCTTGTATTGCAATGATCCAGTGTGGATCTTGCTCTGCATCTTGAATGGATTGAGGTTCAATTTGAGAGAGAAAGCAAGTGTGCATCAGGTTTTGGTTGACCTGATTTTTGGTTTGCACACCAGCTGAGATGTTTCCAATTACTTGGGAGATTGGATGATCTCTTGATGTTACTAAATCAACAGGTGGTGTTGATTGTTCACCAACCTGTGTTGTTGTTTCCTCTTGTTGATCAGCAACTGGCTCTTCAAGAAGATTTTCTTCCAGATGTGGAGCAGCTTCTTCATCTTCACTACTTTCATCCTTTTGAGTAACTTGTAATCTGTCCAAGTCTTCAGCTAGAGAATGTACCTGCAATTGTTCTATGGTAGAAGCATTCTTCTCCTTGAAAGACATATTAGTTTCATCAAAAGAAATATGAACAGATTCTTCTATTTTTAGAGTAGTTTTATTATAAACCCTATAAGCTTTACTGATCATGGAGTATCCCAGAAACCCTCCTTTATCAGCTTTTGCTTGAAATTTTGCTATATATCTCTTGTCATTGTTGTGAATATAACAAATGCAACCAAAGATTTTAAAATAGTCTACTTTAGGTTTCTTCCCTTTGAGCAATTCATAGGGAGTCTTGCCCTTCAGTTTATGTATTAGACTTCTATTCAACACATAATTGGAGGTGTTCACTGCCTCAGCCCAAAAGGATAGAGGAAGGTGAGCATCAGTCAATAATGTAGTTGCAGATTCAATTAGGGTTCTATTTTTTCCTTTCTGCTACCCCATTTTGGTGAGGAGTTCTAGGAGCTGAGAATGTATGTCTGATCCCTTCACTCTGACAGAACTCTTGCATAAGAAGAGAATCAAACTCTGTCCCATGATCACTTCTGATCAGGGCAATATGAGTGTTGAACTCAATCTGTATGCATTTGAGAAACTTTGTCAAACACTTGAAGTTATCAGACTTCTTCCTCAGAAAGAACACCCATGTGACTCTTGAGAAGTCATCTACAACCACTAAAGTGTAGGATTTCCCTCCTAGACTTTGTACTGTAATAGGTCCAAAAAGATCCATGTGTAACAGATACAAAATCCTAGGTGAGCCACTCTTGTTAAGTGAATTAAAACTATTTTTAGTTTGCTTGCCTAATTGACAAGCCTTGCAAAGTCCTTCCTTCTTGTAGGGGACAGAAGGTAGTCCTCTAACAAGGTTGTCCTTGGATAGCCTAGCAATGGTTCTAAGGTTAATATGTCCTAGTATCTTATGCCATAGAATATTATGTCTAGATATGGAATTGAACAGGCAAATATCTACTTTAGATGAAGAAAAATCTACTAAGTAAATGTTACCTTTTCTGTTACCTGTCAACACAGTTGTGT
This sequence comes from Platanthera zijinensis, assembly GCA_039513925.1. Classification (NCBI taxonomy): domain Eukaryota; kingdom Viridiplantae; phylum Streptophyta; class Magnoliopsida; order Asparagales; family Orchidaceae; genus Platanthera; species Platanthera zijinensis. The sequence goes on from CM077088.1 coordinate 162,338,909, forward strand.
TGTCCTCTGACTTGACCTTGCACACAGCTTTGTTGAAAGTCACTTGATATCCTTCACCACAAAGTTGACTGATACTTATCAAGTTGTGCTTGAGTCCTTCAACATAAGCTACTTTCTTGAAGGTGACTGTTCTAATTTGGACTGCACCAAATCCTTTTATTGTTCCAAAGTTTGAATCACCAAAGATTACTTTGGGTCCAAGCTTGGCTTTAAAGGATGTGAAGTTGTCCTTGTTCCCTGTCATGTGCTTTGAGCACCCACTATCTAGATACCATGGCTGGTTTGATGTTGGATAGGTCTTCACCTGCACATAAACAGCTTATATGTTTTTGACCCAGTTTACCTTGGGCCTAGGTTGATATCCCTTAAATTCAGAAATGAAAGACATCCCAGGTTGACTCTTATAACCTTCAAGATTGTATCTCCTAGGAGGTACTATCCATTCAGTATAGGGGTTGAAACCTTGGGATGTAGGACTTCTAGGATTGAATCTAGATGTACCTTTGAAGGATTGTTCAAAGTCCTGATCTCTGTTCGACGATCGTCGAGCTGAGGTCGACGATCTTTGGTCAGATCGTCGATCTCTGTTCGAAGATCGACTATCCTGGAGTTCAGAGTTCAGGTGTCGTCGAGCTGAGGTCGACGATCGTTTCTTGGATCGTCGAGCGCCATTCGACGATCGTCGAGCTATGTTCGACGCATTCTATTGAACTATATTTTTCTTTGGCAAATCTGCATTCTTCCTATCTACCTCTACAACTTCCTTCCCTTTATCAGAGATAAATTTGATTGGAGTTGTCAGAACTATAGGCTGGCTGGATGAAGCTCCCAAGCCCAGTGTACTATTAAGTCTAGAGTTCACTGTGCTTGTGATATCCATCAGTTTGATGCTTCTCCCATTAAGGGATTCTTCAAACTGCTTGTCCTTGGATAGTTCACTCTTCAGTGAAGCTATCTCCTCCCTATAGCATTCTAACTCTTCAGAGAGTTTGAGGTTCTCTGATTTTAAAGTGCTATACTCAGACAATTGTTTTCTGAGGGAAGTGATTTCCTTCTCAGACTCCAACAGATCTAGGTATAGTACTTTAAACTCATGTTTAAAGTCCTCAGAACTGAAATCAAATGAATTGATTACCTGATCTTCTTCTAGTTGAACTTCTGAATCTGATTCTGACTCTTCTGCTTCTGAATCTGTTTGAGAGGCATTGATAGCCATCATGCAAAATTCCTTTTCATCAGCATCATCCTCATCATCACTGGAGCTGGATGAGGCTTCAGAGTCCTCTTCAGTTTCACTCCATGTCTCAGCAACAAATCCCTTCCTTGTATGTGTGTTCTTGCTGTAGGAGGGTTTGTCTGAGGTGTTCTTCTTGAAGTCTTTCTCCTTTCTTCTTTCTCTTCTATCTTTCTTGTCCTTGTTTTTGTTTTCTGGACAGTCATGCACAATATGGCCTTGTTTCCTGCAACCAAAACATATAATTTCTTTGTTGTTATTTGATTTATCATACCTTGGCTTATCATGTCCCTTGTATGATCTCTTTCTGAAGTCTTTTCTGGCCATTTTGTAGAATCTTTTGGCTAGTAGACTTAGGAGCTCATCATTTCCTGTAGCTTTATCTTCATGCTCCTCTTCTGTAGCTTTGAAGGCTATGGTCTTCTCTTTTCTGATTACTGGAGAAGTAGCCTTTTGTTCTTCTTCTCTATTTTTAATGAGCAGCTCATAAGATTTGAGCTTGCCCAGGAGAGCTTCAGTGGTAATCTCATTTAGACTTCTTGCATCTTTGATTGGCCATATTCTTGAATCCCAAGTATTGGGGAAGCACATTAGGATTTTGTCATTCAGCTCAGTCAATGAGATTTCTTTATCCAGAGTCTTTAACTCATTGACAATCAGACTTAGTCTATTGTACATGTCAGCCACTGATTCAGCTTCTCCCTTTTTGAAATTCTCATATTAGCTTATAAGATGGGATCTCCTGTCTTTCCTTTCATCAGCAGATCCTGAGACAATTTCAGAGAGTTTGTCCCAAATTCCTTTGGCTGAGTTGTATTCAGCTACCTTCTTAAATATCTCATCAGACATTGTCTGAGCTAAGATGTTCATGGCCTTGGCATCTGCAGTCTTCCACTTCTTTATTTCAGCATTTATTCCTGAAGGAGGTGGAACAGCATTTGTACTTGAGCTTGCTGGTGGACTTGGGCACACTGTCAAAACAGAATTAAATATGTCTTCATCAGTAGAATTCATATATAGTCTAATCCTTTCTTTCCAAAGTGCAAATTTGGATAGATTGCACACTGGAGGCCTGGTGCTTGCATAATCTTTGTTCTGTGCCATGTCTTTTTATAAAGTTAAATATAATGAAAAGAACCCTCTTAAAAGATTGATCTTATCAAGGATCTTTTGGTTCAGGTGTTAGCCTGTATGAACAACTAACCTCCCTCTGATACCAATTGAAAGTGAGGGTAAGATCTATCTTAACTCTAGAGGGGGGGGGGGGGTGAATAGAGTATTTTAAAGTAAATTTACAATTTAAAAATACACAGTAGTAAAGGCTTAATTTATGTATAGGTGTAAGGTGCTTTGATGTAGAAAATAAAACTAAAGCAGTAAAACAAAAACCACAGCACACAACAAAGAATATCCACAAGAAACCAGAAGACACAAGGAACTATAGTGGTTCCCCAAAAACCTGGGTACATCCACTCTTCTACCACCCTTGGTAGGAATCCACTGCAGGATGAGTTGATCAGGTGTCCTGGGCACCAATGAGCTTTTGATAAGGTGCTCAAAAACCAAACTAGATTTTTGATCAGGTGTCTTGCCACCACTGAGTTTTGACAAGGCTCTCAGAACCAGAATCAAGACTTTTGAAGGGAGTTTTGATAACCTTTTACAGCAGGAAAAGAAAAAGGAAGAGGTGAAGTTGTCTTCTCTGTCTCAATCACTGAGAGAAGACTTAGTGGATTGATTGTGTTGTCAAAGCTCCCCCTGAGAAAGATGAGAGCTTTGCTAGGGTGATAGGTCTTCAGAAGCTTCAGATCTCCAGCAGAAGATGGTTTCAGCAGACGCTGAAATATGAATTGTCTGGAGTCCTTGATGTTGAAGCTATGATCACTTTTCAGTATGCCAATATTCAACTAATTCTCCAGGATTGATCACTTGATTTTTTGAATTGATCTCACTATCCTGTGAATCTGTACTGAGAATTTCTTGTTGTAGATGGTCTATTCTTGTGTAGTCTCTTGTTGTATATCTGTCAGACTAGAAAAGATGATTTATTCTCTGAAGATCCTCTATCCAAGATAGCCGTTAGCAGTCAATAAATGTCTTTCATTAATGTTTTGTCTTCTGGAGGAAAGTCCAATAAACATTCTCTGATAAATCCCTTGAAACTTGCTCCAGAATAAATGAAAACGGCTAGCAGATCTCTTAAAATAAATGCTGAGAGAATTTGAAAAACATTCCAAAAGCTGACTGAATTTGAATCCTCAAAGTCATCGATCTCTCAGGAAAAACGTCGATCTGAGCTCTACGATCGTCGACCTGAGCTCATAGATTGAAATGAACATCAGACAGAAAACGTTAACTTGAGCTCGAAGATCGTCGATCGGAGCTCAGCGACCTGAAGAATAAGTTGAAGACAGATCGTCGATCTGAGCTCGAAGATCGTCGACCGGAGCTCGACGATTTAGCAGAGTTGAGCTCAGAGTGCGTCGAACAGAGTTCGACGTTTCGTCGACCTAAGCTCGACGATAATTGTCTTTGACTCATCTCTAAGTCTGAATCCTTGAATGGTCCTGGGGGCAGCTTCAAACCTAAGTTCTAAGCCCTAGACTCATTCTAACTTGACCTTTTCAACTATACATCTAGGTCAAACTGATTTCCTAAAAACATAGTGATCCTTGCCCAAATTAGTAATAGGGTGTTCCAACAGACAGGTTGGTCTGGAATTTTGATGTTTTATTTTGCATGACGGAGAAGAATCCGTGTATAAACGAGTAGTTTACGGGGTCTGTGAGTTATACCTTTGAAATGGGAGTAGTAGGAAGTTCTGGAGATGATCTCTAAGAAAATAACGAAGAAATTCCACGGTTTGCAAAACTGTTTGATATCGCCGGGCGACAGCGAGTAACGCTGGGCGATAGCTCTCAGTGAGCTATGTTTGTGAGGCCTATCTCAGGGAGACCTGGGGTCATTATATGAAAAGCTGAGAGCCTGTAGTGCCCAGCTATGGTGGTCATGAGTGCCATCCTATTTTTGTGTGAAGCCTGTCTTGCGAAGACCGTGGGGCTAGCGAGTGAGTTGAGCCATGGAGGCCAACTATTATGGCCGTGAGAGTAGTGACTAAGCTGTGAGCCTGTAGTGCCCAACTCTAAAGGCGTTGAGCCGAATGGGAAAGGGGAGGTCCACCCATGTCTTGTCTATTTCCTTGATTGCTTTGGCTGTCAGAAGTGACTGAACTGTGCCTGCATTATGTCTATCTTTACTAGATTGCCTAAAGTAACCTGCTATCATCAATGACATAATGAGAGTCTTAGGCTTAAGGACAAAAAGACTAAAATGCTCAAGAATGAACCGTTATTTCTTTGACCTCTGAACGGGAGGTGGTATCCGGGAAGTCCGGTACACCGAGAATGTGCCCTGAGTGCACAAGGCATATGGCCATTGAGCCTACGTCTGTGGTGATGAGTGCTTAAATGTACATTGTTGTTGCAAATATATATTTATTACTGTTGCAGGAAAGGAGAATCGCTGCCCCGAGTAAGGGGTGGGGTTGTTATAATCGGGTCAGCAATTGATGACCTTTACTTTGTTTGCCACGTTTTGGTGGGCTGTGATTTGCAGGTGCTGGAGTGCCAAGTGGAAAGTAGCAGGCTGAAGCCCATGTGCTGCGGTTGGCTGGCCCTCGAAGGCCCAAAGGCAAACTTTTACTGTTTTCATGTGTGGCAACCCTGCGTGCCAATGTTTGTAAACCACAATTTGCAAAGAGTAAATGTAAGGCCTTAATGCCAGAATAGTTTTAAGCTACTGTTGACTGTCGTCGGGCGATAGTGACTATCGCTGGGCGATAGTAACTTTTGTGTATTTTTGTAATAAACATTCCTGTGTTTATATAGTGGACCTTACTGTTGTACTTGAGTTCAAATCTTAACCCCTGAAGCTTCCGCTAGAATGCACTGAGTTAGGATGTGAGTAGTCTTTTGATATTCATATGTATTCCTACTGCCTGTTTGTGGAATATGGTATTGGGCCCCAGCCTGACCCTCTATTATATTTCATGTGACGGACGGAGGTGTTACACTATGCACATTGAAATATTTAACCTTCACAACTAATGAACCTATGTTAAATGAATTATATGATCATTATCTCTGAGTTATGCAAGTATTACTTTCTGTATGTGCTGCATATATATGTTAGTGTACAATATTGTCTTAGGTTTTGACTTTTTCAAAAAGGGGGAGATTGTTGGGTCCATTGATCCCAATGTCAAATATTTGATGAAGGCCTAATAGACAATGATACACACATGTTGTAATCTAATAAGTGTCACAATTTCTTTACTTGCAGGATACCTCCTATGCATTGATTGGACAGGTTACTGATGTGGCCAAGACAGGTGATAATTGGGCAAGGTTGTGGAAAGATGGAAAACCGTCTAAGTCTACAGGCGTTGAGTGAAGTCTACTCACTCAACGCCAGATGACTAAAATCTATGAGTACAACATATATAGTCAAAGTCATGCATTTGGCAAGCTACAAATGTGGTTATGTCCACATGTGTTGAGTATTATCTACTCACTCAACGCCATACAACATATTCGTTGAGTATAGCTCATCCTGTCAAAGCCACAAAAATCTATGTAATTATTTGACTAAGCCCACAGCATTGAGTGAGGCAAGCTCACTAAATGCTATGAGGGCATAGCGTTGACTGACCCTTATTTAGTTAGAGCCACTGTGTTTCAAACACAGAATTTTGTCAAAGGACGAAAGCGTTGAGTGAAGGCTATCCACTAAACGCCTAATCAACTGTGATACTATCTTAAGGACAGAACCGTTGAGTGAAGCCTACTCAATCAATGACACATCAATAAAATTGACAAAAGCAGAAAGCGTTGAGTGAAGAAGAACCTCTCAACGCTTCCCAGGCAGGAAAATTGGCTAAGTCTAAAAGCATTGAGTGAAGGTTTCTCACTCAACGCCAAGTGACAGAAACATGTATAAGTGTTTTGGCATTGAGTGAAGGTTGCTCACTCAATGCCTAATGATAGAAAACTTTTCCAAGTGTTTTGGCGTTGAGTGAAGGTTTCTCACTCAACACCTAGTGATAAAAACTTTTCTAAGTGTTTTGACATTGAGTGATGGTTGCTCACTCAATGCTTAGTTACAGAGAATCTGTCTAAGTGTTGGAGCGTTGAGTAAAGGTTGCTCACTCAACGCATATGCTCTAATGCTTGATTTTGACCAAGTCCACAGGTGTTGACGTTAGCAATTGTCAGGAAAATTCAAAATGGTTGCCAGAAGGCTACAGTACGCGACAAACTGTGTCGCAGGCCTACCACATGACTTTTGCAGTTAATGCAAGGTTGCAACGACCAACTCCTTATGTGGGCCCCACAACTCAAAGAGCCGTTGAGCGGCGGATTAGAAAAGGCAGAGCTCAGATTGAAAAATAAGCTTTTCACAAATACAACTGATAGTCATATTCTTCCTCGCCATTATTGTAGAGGCTGAAGAGCAGAGTTCAAATTAGCTGTTCTTAAAGCTCATAAAATTATCTGTTATCCTCTTCATCAACAACAATAATTTCAAAGATAATCTTTGAGGAAAAGAGAATAGCCAAGGTACTTGAGCTGCAGGATCTGGGATCTAAAGTAAGTTAGCCGGTGCCATTTTCACACACACCAGCAAGTTCTGAAGGCTTACTTTCTGTGTAAGAAGAAGAATTTACTTCATCTGGTTTCAGTAGTCTAGAAGATAGGGCTGAGCTTATCTCAGCTCAAGAAGAAGTTTAGGAAAAAAGCCCCAGTTGTAGTTACTTCTCAGATCAAGAAAGTCTTATCTTGAAGATCAACTTCTAGAGATTTGAAGAAGAAAGAACCGAGGTTCTGGTTCAGTCCAGATAAGAAAGAAGAAGCAGAACAGATTTCTGCAAGTTACTTCCAGCCCAAGAAGATCTATACCAGCTGCTGTGAAGATAGTTAGAGCTGAGATAACTCATCTCTAGTAGCAGACACAGAGAAATTTCTCTGTGTCAAATTAAATAAAACCATTGTATTTCTGTAGGATCCTTTTGGATCTGAGCTATAGGAGAGTTCTACTCAATGAGTGTAGGATCCAGCTTGGATCTTAGGTAGGTAATGATTTAATCACTAACCTATAGGGCTTTTGAGCCTGAGGTAGGAGAGTCATTATCTCTAAGTTATAGGGCACTTGTGCCTGAGTTGTAGGATCCTTTGGATCTGAGGTAGGGTAGTTTTGCCTGAGTTGTAGGAGAGTCATTCACTCTGAGGTAGGATCCTTTATGGATCTAAGGTAGGGTTGTCCTATAAAATCCCAATTCTACCTAGACCCCCTAGGAGTTGTTTTGTCATGACTAGGTCATGACAAGACACTAGAGAACCTAAAAGATCATGTGGACTTGAGAATAAAGGTGATTGTGTTAGATTGTCTGCAAATAGTAGATTCCTAAACCCTAGTTTAGGATGATCATGTGGTTTCACCAGGACTCCAATACCTCAACAACCCTTGGAAAGGCCCAACAAAACCCTATGGGCCCATGGGAGTCAATTCTAGGTGGCCAATTTGGCCAAGGACCCACCTAGGCCTACTTTGGGCAATTGACCTATATAAGGACAAGGTGCCCTTAGTAAACCCAAATAACTTAACCAAAGGACTCTCTAGACCTAAAGAGGGGCCAATGAGTCGATAAGGATCCATTGGGTCAACCCAAATGGTCATGATGACCAAAGTAACCTCTACCCAAGGTCAAGTCAAACCCTAGCCCAATTGGGCTAACCCAAGCTCAAGTCTTTTTCCCCTTAGGCTAACATTGATTTCTTAATTGTTAGGATTATATTGGCTGCACTTATCCTAGAGAGTTGACCAGTCAGCATGGTGACTAGGAGAGAGAGAGAGAGAGAAAGGTTCATTTCTTTTTAATGGAGGAGAGAGAATTTTGGGAAGAGGAGGAATGGAGTGGGGCTCGACCAAGGGAGGCAAACCGCCACCCTTGATGGCTGCAATCAACTCCTCTAGGGAAGAGGAGTTGATTCCAGCCGTTTCCCGACCACCAAGGGGCATATTCAGCCCCCCTCCTCTCAACCCGAGCCATGCCATTAATGGCTTTGATGGGCAATGAAGGATCAAGCCACTCCCCTCCCCAATTGGCCTTTTAAACACCACCAGTGGGGGAAGGCGAGTTTTTTTGAAATCTTACCTGGAAGGAACAAGCCGTCCCTATGTGCTGTTGCAGAAGTCGAGCGCTGCCGCCGTCGTCCATGGTGTCCCGCCGCTCCTCTCACCTTCAGGCCGCCAGAAAGGTCCTCCTCCACTTTTTTCCCACAGATAGTTCATAGCAATCACTAGGGCAAAGGTTCGGGTTCAATTGAGCCCGATCCAAATCGAAGTTTTCATGGTTTTCGGCCAAAAGTTAGCTTTGTAGAATCGCCGGAATAGGCGTCTCCGGCGGTCGTGCCGCCGGCTGAGGGTAGCCACCACATCCACGATAGAGGTGGTTGCGGTGGCCGGTCAGGGAAGTGGACGGGTGGTCGGTAAACCATCCCGCAAGTCAGCCCAAGAAGGGCAAATTTGGGTCGTCGGCTGAAGCTTGAGGATGAACCGATTCCGTCTGTTTCTTGCTTTAGGATTAGTGCTATTAAATTTAATTAATTAGTTTTATTTGATTTTTCTGTCACAGATTTCAGGTTACATTAAATTAAATAAATAAAATACTTAGGCCCCTCTGATGAAAAAGTTACCAACATGAACTTTGTAGCCCTATGGGTCTACTGTCATCCAAATTTGATTTGGAAACATTTGGATCTCTTGTTGGACCAGGGCATCAATTTTTGTGGGACCTATACCTAGGGCTATCCTGAGATTGAAAAGGTTTCCCACACTTCTTCCATTGTCCAAATAAGCTGCAATTTTGGCAGGGGCTCAACCATAGTCATACCTAGGGTCAGTCCAAAAATGAGAATTTTTGGGAATACTCTGTCCTATGGTTTTTGTTATTATTTAATAATACTAGGGTATTTTAATTAAGTGGTCTAGTGACCTCCAAACCCTCCCAAATTTTGGTGAGTGGTCCCTGGTATTTGTTCCTAGCCCTGTACAAAATTTCACCTAATTTGGATGTGTTTTAGTTAGGGAATCACCAAACCCTAGTTTGGCCTTAAGGAGGTGTTTTTGATTAAAAAGTGCACCATGGGTTTGGAGTGGTCAACTCACCTCAACAGAGGCTGGGGTTTTGGATACTGACTTAGTATGACCAATGTCATCCTCCTAAGGAAAATGGTATGATTTAGGGTTGATTTACCCTAGGGTTCAAAGTCAAACACTAAGGAAGGGCTTTTGGGTGATGTGAAGGGCATAAGAGCAAATACCCTTATATGACCTTGTAACTCAATAGAGTTTAAGGTAGTGTACCCTAAGCCCTCTGGAAGGAGTCTTAGAGAATTTTGGGGTAGGTAGATACCTCAAAACCCCAACCCTAGGGTTAGGGTAGAATCACCTTTGTATAACACAAGCCAATATAACTCATCAAAATGGTGTGAAACTTAAAGAGCATGAGTTTTAAAGTAGAAAGAACCCTTAGTAATTTTATTGGAATTTTATGAGCAATATTTTTGGTACTTCATTTGTTAGGTATGATATAACCCTAATTAATGTTTTATTTATTAAGAATCATTATGTTCATTGAAACCCCATGAAACTTTTGCAGTGAATGTATTTGGTTAAATTTGTTGCCCCTGATATTTAGTATAATTTTTGTTTGATTAAATCTAGTACATCATGCACAAATGATTAAAAAGGGGTTTGGTGGTATAAAATTATTCATAGATTATATATCTGTTTAAAAATTATGAGACTTAGGCACAGATGATTTCAGGCCTAAAAATGCTTGAAGTAATTTATTCATAATTTTTAGAGGGTTGATTACAGTACTTTCCATACAAGTCTATAATATTGAGGTTTTTGGTAATTATTTTAGTTAGAGTTTAATCCCTGCTGAAAAATTATGAAACTTGGCCAATGATGTTTTTAGAGTTGTATTAGCTCAATATAATTAATTCATAATTTTTGGATGACAATTTTCTGTACTTGATTCATTAATAATGGAAAATAGAAATTATTTCTAAAATAGTTTTAAGGCCCCTTAGATACTAGAAAAATTATGATACCTTGGATTTACATTACTGATTTAACCTAATATTTATCATAATTTTTTTACACATCTTGCATGAGTACTTAGGGTTGTTAATGTTCAAACTGGTAGCCCTTGGAAGCTTTAAGGAAATTAATTAAATGCCAGATAAAATAATAAAATTACAATTTTCTGGATTTAGTCTATTTGTACCATGATAAGTCTCCAATAAATAATTTAGGACCTTTGGATGATTATTTGGATTATCTCCTATCCGGTTCGACATATAGCCTAGGTCGGTCTGCATTTGGCTAATTGGGTTAATTGCGATAGGATATGATTGGACATGGTGTAGGAGTTAGTCATTTTGCTAGGTTGGATAGATGTGGATGAGTTCATCATAGAAGGATAGGAAGAGTAGTGAGAAGTGGTTGGGCTAGAGTTTAGAGGTGCTCGGGTTCGACGAAAGATCGTCTTTCCCGAGGAGAGGAAGAGTCAAAATCACCCTAGGATTAGCCTACTGTAATATGAGAAGGGAATGGGTAAAGGGAATCAACCAATAATAATAAGTGCCTTGCGAAAGGGAACGATGAGCTTCAGCTACCATCATAGTTCCTAGTGCTCTTTAAGAGCCCTTCACGGGGTATACCGGGGGCAGTACTGGGCTAACGTAAACTGTAGGAGTGATAAATCTTAAAGAGCAACTAGAATAATTAGAGGTTCACTTTCACACACCCCGGTGTCTCGGGAAGTTAGTTTGACTATGATATTCGAGCAGTAGGCTCGGTGGTTGTGGAGACAGGCGGGATAGCCTGGCGGGTCGGAGGCCCGGTTGATAATTTGAACGGACGGGATAGTCCGGGGAGCTTTGCCTCGGTGGGAAACGCATTAATATTGCATGTGCATAAGTTATAAGGTGGTGGGCCCTCGGTGTTAGTGGTCGATGCACTGACGCTAATACGTTGGCTCGACAAGTTTGGTTAGCACTACTCCATCAGAAGTCCGGTGCGCCAGCCGGCAAGAGTACACAGGAGTCCGCTTCGTGCACCAAGTGTTGAGGCGTACGATAGGTCTGACCGGTATTGCTTTACTGGTTTAGAGGTGGGCGAGGCCCAACCCACCGCTTTCGTCTGCCACTACGGAGGTATCCTGGGAGGTTCGGCTCCAGAAAGGGGGAACTAAAGGTCTGTGTACACAGAGTCGGGTGGGCGAGTTGCACTTGTATGATCGTATCATACCCACTTGCATGTCATAACATAATCATTGCATATAACCTCTGTCACCAATTGTGTAAGTGGTATGGGACGCTTACATAATTGGACTTGCAAAACGACCCCTTGGTCTATAAGCTTGTGTGGGCAAGTTTATAAATTAAGGTCAAATTCTTCATATATATATTACTGTTAATAACCGACACCCCATCGTATAAATTGGTATGAGACTCTTTATACGATGGGAGCCCTACAGAAGATCCCTTGACTTATGCGCTTCCGCACATAAGTTAAGGTTACTTTTCATACTTTACTTTACAGCCACATGTACTACAAAATTGCTAGTATAGGTCCGCTGTCATCTGTTTATTGATTACTCTCCACCTTCAAGTCCCCCCTTTTTCTTTCTCTCCGCTCGGTGCCTAGGGGCCATTGGGGAAGGGGTGGGGGATGATAGGACTTACTCTTATAGACTAACGGTTTTCAGACCAAATCATTTAGGTGATCGTGGAGCCCAGTATGGAGGAGCAGCCCCAGAGGTCGGCCCGTTTGGAGATAGGGCAGTCTAGCTCAGGAGTTCAGACCGCTGGTACTGTGAGTCCCTGATTCCAGTAGTGATTTATTTTGCTTCCGCTTGAGTGACCATGTAGTGAGGATTTTATGTATCGGGCTTAAGCCCATATTTTCAGTACTTTTAGATTTTGTGGACTCTCCCTTCATGGAGATTTTATTACTCTTATATGTGATTTTTCTGTGGACTTGCGTTTACTTTATTATTCTACCTTTCTGTGATCGATTTGGCCGGTAGGATCGGCATTTTGTAGTGACGGCCTTCCGGGGCGTGAAGGTGTCACCGTAAAGCGGCGGTTATGGGCCTAAGACCCCGGTATTGTTTCAAAAAAAGGGGTCTTACAAGTGGTATCAGAAGAAACCTCGATCGGAAGAGTAACAGTCCACTAACTATGGGTCTCCCCCGCTCGAGTTTAGTTTGGGGATAAACTAAGCAGCGGAAGCGTGGTGTGCCCATGTGGGGATCACATGTAATTGTCCACTATTAATTAGGCTTGAGTCAATTTCTTACAAACGGTTTTTGATATGCATCCTCCAGCACAACCTACACCACAGGGCGGAGTCTGGCAGACTCCGAATGTTGCACAAACTCCCCCAATCCCCACTCCATTTCTACTATCGGAGATGGGGCAGACTCTGACAGCCATTCTGGAGGCTTTCAGGGCCCAGCAGGTTCCGGTCCCGCAGCCAAACCCAGGGGCCAACTGGCTGAGCATCTTCCGAGGACTCTCTCCCCCATCCTACTTAAGGACAAAGTCAGCTGTCCGGATAGAAGAATGGTTGGACATTATGTACGAGATGTTGATAGGGATACGGTGCCCCTGGGAGGAGAGAGTGTCATTGGTGGTCTCTTACTTGGAGTCTCACGCCAAGAGATGGTGGAAGACGTCACCTGATACGACCTTTACGGATATGGAGATTGTAGAGATTACTTGGGAGGAGTTTAGGGCCGCGTTACTGGAGTATTTTGTTCCACAGTCGGCTAAGGATGAGCTGGAGGACAGGTTCCTGCAGCTGAAATAGGGCAATAAGACAGTGGTAGAGTACCACCGGGAGTTCAACCATTTAGCCCGGTTTGCGGACTCCTATCAGCTAGATGAGGCAGGATACATCAAGAGGTTCTATAAGGGCCTACGGGAGGACTTGAGGGAGGCCCTAGTGTTCGTATCTGACGGGCCAATACCTCGGATGTTAGAGATGGCCAAGAGGATAAAGTCTGATTGGCAAGCTACTCGGTGCCGAAAACGGCCAGCGGAGGATCAGGGTCGAGGAGTAAGGAACGATCAGAGACGAGCCCATATCACGGACGGTAGAAGGGTCGAGGACTAGCCTCGTCAGGAGGCAAGACAGGAAATAAGGGAGCCAGTGGTGGTGGCTCCACCACCTCTTCAGACACGGGAGGGCCAGAGACCCGGGGGAATGGCATATCCCCTGCCAGAGTGCTTCTACTACCATCAGGTTGGGCACATCCGCAGAAATTGCCCTATGAGAGGGGCACCCCCACCAGCTCCACGGGCTGCCCAGCCAGCGCAGTATTTTGGAGGCCGAGGTCATGGCCGAGGACGTGGATACCAGGGGGGAGATCATAAACAAGAAAGGGAGCATGTGTATGCTTTGGACCTTACGCAGCCTCGGAACCCAGAGCAGGTCATAGTAGGTATGCCGAGATGTTTAATTGTTTTAAAAGAATTTCCCCTTTCTTAGTTGATAAATTTGTAGAACTTCACTAGATAGAATAAATAGGAAAGAAAAACTCGTTATAGAATTCTAAGACATTTAACCACCCCAGGTATAGTCTTTGTTGGTACCCTAGTTTGGATATGAGTTTAGTCTGCTCTTTTAGTCTCTTGACCCAAGATTTATCTATGGTCAAAGGTTAGCTAATAGGTTAGATTCCCTTAGTTATTGAATTGCTTATCCAGATGAAAATTTGGTTAAGTTGTTTTTTGTTCGACTATGGTCGAACGCCGCTCGACTATCGTCTATCGACTGTTCGACGATCATCTATCAGTTGGTCGACATTTGTCTGTCAGCAGATCGTCTATCTCTGAGTTAGTTCAACTCTTGTTAGCTCGACGTTCTGTGGAATCTGCCTCGCCGATCGTCGAACCCCGCTCGACTTCTTTTGACCAGACAGATTTCTTGATAGTTCGACTATCTGCTTGAATAGTTCAACTATCTGATAGTTCGACTATCTGTTTGATAGGTCGACTATCTGTGTTGCTTGATTGTTCGACTATCTGTCTTGATAGGTCGACTATCTGTTCTGTTTGATAGGTCGACTATATATTTTCTTTGATAGTTCGACTATCAGTTTGATAGGTTGACTATCTGTTTTCTTTGATAGTTAGACTATCTGTTTGATAGGTCGACTATCTGTTTTCTTTGATAGTTCGACTATCTGTTTGATAGGTCGACTATCTGTTTTCTTTGATAGTTTGACTATCTGTTTGATAGGTCGACTATCTGTTTTGTTTGATAGTTCGACTATCTGTTTGATAGGTCGACTATCTGTTTTATTTGATAGTTCGACTATCTTTTTGATAGGTCGACTATCTGTTTTGTTTGATAGTTTGACTATCTGTTTGATAGGTCGACTATCTGTTTTGTTTGATAGTTCGACTATCTGTTTGATAGGTTGACTATCTGTTTTGCTTGATAGTTCGACTATCTGTCTTGATAGGTCGACTATCTGATAGCTCGACTATCTGTTCTGATAGGTCGACTATCTGCTGTGGTAGTTCGACTATCTTCTTTGATAGTTCGACTATCTGTGCCATTCAACTATCTGTCCGATAGGTCGACGATCTCCGTGCTTTGGTCGACGATCTCCGAGGGTCATTCGACGTCTTTTTGTCTGCCTTTAGTAAAGTTATAGTATGTATTTCTTATCTGCTTGGCATATTTTATTAAAGTATATGTCATTGATATTATGCTATTATTTCCAGGCAATCTCTGCTCCATTCTTTATGCATGAACCAATATTTATCTGACAAAGTGATTTGTCTTATTAGTTGAAATATATTTTCTGCTTTATCTGCCAGGCTGTCCTTTATAGCCGTTAGACTCAGAAAGTCTTCTCTAGCCATAAAGAGTTCTTTCAGATGTGACCTTTTTCTTGCACCCTTTTATCAGATTGGATATGCAGCTTCTTAGAAAGCTTTATCCCCTTATAGCATGTCTATCTGCAGGATTTGTTTTTGCTTTATGCTTTTTGCAGCCCAGATTGCAGATTTCAGATGAAGATAAGATTCAAACTCAAATTAGAGCCGTTACAAAGGCTCATATATAAAGAGCTTCTTTTGAAAGAAGAAATATAGATACAAGAACATATACACAAGAACTTACAGATATACATAGCAGCATAGAGAAAGAGAGAAAGCAAGAAAGTTCTACAGCTCTCAGAAATTCACATTCAACTGAGAAGATCAAATCTCTTCAGCATTCTTCTTCATCCTGAGTTCATCCTGCTCACAGGAAGACATTCACTCAGAGGCCTTTAGAAGAAGAAGAAGAAGAAATGAAGCTGTTTGAAGAAGAACACCTATTCCAAATCAAGAGTCTTCTTCAAGCTTCTCCTTCAGAACCCCAAGATAGTTCTTTGTCTTAGTTCAGAAGAGTTCCTGCACCCTGAAGCAAGACTCCTTCCTGGATATTCTCTAAGCCAGGGGGAGCCTTGATTCTTTAGAGCTATCTAGCTCTGTGCAATCCACTAGCTTCTCTAATCTGTTTTAACAATAGAGAAAAAACTTTAACTCTCTCAACCTCCTGTACAAAGGGTTATTACTCCCTTCAAAAGTGAACCCTTGGTTGCAGGGCACCTGATCAAAAACCTGTGTTGGATTTTGAGCTCCTGATCAAAAGCTCAAAGGGTCTACTTGATCTACCTAAAGCAGATCAGTTGGTGGCAGGGCACCTGAACAAAAACCTGTAGTGGAATCCTACCAGGGTGGTAGATGAGTGGACGTACCTATTTAGAGGGAACCACTATAAAATTTCTTGTGTCGTCTGTGCTGCTTACATAATTTATTGCACTGTGGCTGTGAGTAGAAATAACTAGGATTGCTAGTTACTGTGATAGGTTCAAAGCTCAACTGTAATTATAGTTGCCCTTCTCTAGTGCACTTCACTTTGTGTTAGGCTCTAGGGTTATCAATATCTATAAACTCTTTCCGCAAATTAACTCTAAGGGAGTTGAGTAGGGTGTCCTAATTTTTGAATACTCTATTTACCCTCCCTCTAGAGTTGTATCTATCTTCACTTTCAATTGGTATCAGAGGGAGGTTGACTGACTGTACAGGCTAACACCTGAGTCATAAGATCCTGATAGATACCAAGCTTATAGATATTCACTTCATGGCCCAGTCCAAGGATTACTCTAGCACCAGACCTCCAGCATGCAACTTAGCTAAGTTTAGCATCTGGAAGGCAAGAATAAGATTATATATGAACTCTATTGATGAAGACATCTTCTCCTCTATTTTGACAGGACCTCCAGTACCTCCTGCTGCAACCACTGCTACAACATCTACAAATCTAAGTGCAGTGCCTCCTCCAGATTACACTGATGCCTACAAGAAGGCAAAGATAGCTGATGCCAAAGCTATGAACATTCTGGCTCAGACTATGTCTGATGAAATTTCCCAGAAAGTGGCTGATTGCACCTCTGCAAAAGCCATGTGGGACTCACTGAACCAGATTGTAGCTGGTTCAGTTGATGAAAGGAAGGACAAAAAGTCCAACCTTATATCCCAGTATGAAAACTTCAAGAAAACTGAAACTGAATCAGTTGAAGCCATGTACACCAGACTCAGCTCAATCATCAATGAGCTGAGAACTCTTGATAAGGAAATTACATTGACAGAGGTCAATGATAAGATACTGATGTGCTTCCCCAGCACATGGGATCTTAGGATCTGGCCTATCAAGGAGGCCAGAAGTACAACTAAAATCTCAACAGAAGCTCTCCTTGGCAAGCTCAAGTCTTTTGAGCAAGTGCTGAAGACCAGGGAAGCTGAGGCTGAAGCAAAGACTCCAACTCCAGCAAGAAAAAAGAAAAATCTTGCTCTCAAAGCTGCTGATGCTTCTGAAGGAAGCCAATCTAATGAGGAGCTGATGACACTCTTTGCCAAAAGGTTTCTCAAGATGGGAAGAAAAGACTTCAGAAAGAAATCTTCAAGATATGAAGATAAACCAAGGTATGATAGATCTCCTGCTAAAGAAATCATTTGTTATGGTTGCAAGAAACCTTGACACATTCTACCAGAGTGTCCAGAGGAAAAGAGCAAAGAAAAGAGAAAGGAAAAAGAACATCACAGGAAACACTCCAAGTCCTCCTCCTACAAAAACAATAAAAAGGAGAAGGGATTTGTTGCTGAAACTTGGAGTGATTCAGATAAGGAATCTTCCTCCTCAAGCTCCAGTGAGGATGAGGAAGAGAAGAAGGCAAAGGAAATCTGCCTTATGGCTATTGATGCCTGTAACAATCACTCAGCTGCAGAGAGTTCTGATGATGATGAAGAGATGCCTACAGAAGACCAGGTATTATCTTCCTATGACTTTTCTTCTTCTGAATTTAAAACTGAGTTTAAATCCCTTTGCTTAGATTTAATTAGTTCAGAAAAGGAGATTAAGGAACTTAGAAATAAGTTAGCTGAATCAGAATCTATCTCCATTGAAAATGCTAGGTTAGAAGCAGAACTCACTAAATCTAGTGATGAAATAAAGTTTCTTAAAAATGAACTAGCAAAGTCCAAGAGATTGGAAGAATCATTAAATGGTAGAAGCCTTAAGTTGCTAGAAATCACCAACATGACAAACAGTAGGTCAGGCAATAATAAGCTAGGCTTAGGAGCTTCATCATGTGAACCCCCAATTATTCTTAAAAATCATCTTTCAACTCCAGTGAACTTTATTTCAGCTGATGGGATAAAGAACACTGAGCAAGTAAAATAAGTTAATCAAGCCTTAAACAAAGCTAAGAGAGAAAAGAGAAAGCAAAAGTTTAAAGAACTACAAAAAGCGTCGAACGCTGCTCGACGATCGCAGGCTCAGTGGTCGAACGAAGCTTGACGATCTGAGCATCCATCGTCGAACGCCGATCGACGTTTTCAATATGAATTTCAAAATTACCACCAGAACCTTAGAAACCTTAATATGAATAGAAATACTAGGTTTGTGGACCCATTAACTGCATGGAGCATCCAACCTAGGAGATCTTACCCTTTAGGATATAAACCCCAACCTGCTTATTCTTTTATTTTTAGTTTTCATTATGTGAAGAATAATGGACCCAAGGTTACCTGGGTCCACAATGTTTAACTTAACTCACTGCAGGTGAAGACCTATCCTATCACTCAGGACAAGTGGTATTTGGATAGTGGTTGCTCCAAACATATGACAGGGAACAAAGAAAATCTGTCAAAGTTCAAGGCCAAGCTTGGACCAAAGGTGATATTTGGGGATTCTAGCTGTGGCCAAACTTAAGGATATGGTAGGATTACCATTGGAGCAGTAACTTTTAAAAGGGTTGCATATGTAACTGGACTGAAGCATAATCTTATCTCAGTAAGTCAGTTATGTGATGTAGGATATCATGTATCGTTCACTAACACTCTTTGTAATATTACTTTAAATAGTAATGTTGTGTTAGTAGGTATTAGACAAGGTAATATTTATTTAGTAGATTTTAATTCAACCCATTCTGAAATCTGCTTATTTAATGAAGTAACAAATAATAACACCTTATGGCATAAAAGGCTTAGCCATGTTAACCTCAAGAACATATCTAGGTTATCTAAATACAACCTTGTAAGAGGTTTACCTTCTTGCCCCTACAAGAAGGAGAGCCTATGCAAGGCTTGTCAATTAGGCAAGCAAACCAAAAATTCCTTTAAATATGTAAATAAAAGTGATTCACCTAGAATCCTGTATCTATTACATTTGGACCTTTTTGGCCCAATAAATGTACAGAGTCTAGGAGGGAAGTATTGCACTTTAGTAATTGTAGACGACTTCTCTAGGTTCACTTGGGCGTTCTTCTTAAAAACTAAGGCTGATAACTTCAAAGTTCTTACAGACGTTCTACTTTGTGTGCAGACTGAGTATTCTACTCATGTGGCCTTGATCAGAAGTGATCATGGTACTGAGTTTGAGTCTCTTCTCATGCAAGAATTCTGTGAGAAAGAAGGTATCAAACATAGTTTCTCTGCTCCTAGAACTCCCCAACAAAATGAGATAGTGGAAAGGAAAAATAGAACCCTGATTGAAGCTGCAGGAACACTGTTGGCAGATGCTAATATGCCTCTCTCCTATTGGGCAGAAGCTGTTAGCACGACTAATTATGTTCTGAACAGAAGTCTCATAGACAAGCTTAAGTGTAAAACTCCTTATGAGTTGCTTAAAGGAAAGAAACCTAAAATAAATTATTTTAGAGTATTTGGTTGTGTAGTATACATTCATAATAACAATAAAGAATACCTTAGAAAGTTTGAAGCAAAAGCTTCAATGGGAATCTTTCTTGGATATTCCCAAGTAAGCAAAGCTTATAGGGTTTTTAATAAATCAACTTCTAAAATTGAGGAATCTGTGCATGTTTCTTTTGATGAATCTCAGATGTTTTACAAGGAGAAGGAAACTTCTCCTTCCTCAAGTTCATTGCAGGTACAAGAATCTAGTAAAGATGTCACTCAAGAGATTCTCCATCTATCAACTCTTCACATCACTGATTCAGACAGTGATGAAGACTTTGCAGAAGCTGTTGCTGTACCACCAATAGTTGATCCAATTCCTCCTGAGGAATTAATCCCAACTATTGCTGAAGATCACATCCCACCTGCTGATATTGTCACACTTAGAGATCATCCTACATCTCAAGTGATTGGAGGCATATCAGCTGGTGTACAAACAAGACATCAATTAAGACAGGATGTGATGCATGCTTTGATAGTTTAACTTTCAAGGCAGCCTAAACACCTAGAGGGGGGGGGGGGGTGAATAGGTTCTGCTTCTCTTTCTAAAACTTCTAGACAGAATTCAATTTATTAACTAATATGAAAACACAGCAATCACAGAAAACAAAACATCACAGATTGCACTATGATTTATAGTGGTTCCCCAAGGTCTGGGTACATCCACTTTCCCCCTTCACCTATCTAGCTGTATGCTAGATTCGGCCAAACTTCCACTTATCTCAGATCAATAGATCTTACAACTCAGAACCCAACAGGTTCCTACAACTCAGGCACAACTGCCCTACCTCAGCCTTGCCCCAAGGCCTACAACTCAGAGAATATCCTTCTCCTACACTCAGGCAATCAGCCCTACCACTCAGAGTTCAACACTCCTACACTCAGCCTTTATAACATAGGCTTACAACTCAGATCTGTATAAACAGATCCTACAGAAATATAGAAAAGATAGTTTAAATTGTCTTGCCAGGTTGAGAGAGAAAAGGCAATGACAAATCTTCATCAGCTGATGCAATCAACTGTTTCTTAGCCTTCTTCAAAGCTTCTTGAAAATGTACTTAGCTGAGTTGATTCCAAACAGCTTCTTGAGAATCCACTGGTGGATTCCTTCTTCTTCTTCAAATTCTGACTTGATCTCTCTCTATCCAGAACTTTGAATGATTCTTCTGAATTCTGATTAGAACTCTTCTTAGATCTATCCTTAGATAGTCTTCTTAGATCTCCCGGAGAAGATCTTCTTAAGTGCCTAGCACTTTCTTGAAATGAGTAGAATGTAATCTCTCTCTACTTTCTGATCCAATGTATTTTAAAGGATCAGTTCTATATGTAGTTCAGTGTCTTTTTCTCCTTCTGAATCTGTCTATTTATAGACATTCTTCATGGTAACCGGCTGATCCGGTTTCTAACCGTTTTCTGACAAGTCTGACAACTTCAGTTAACTGGTGATAACCCACAGCTGTCAAGTCTTCAAACAAGTCCTGTGCCTTAGTGTTGAAACAGTCTGTCAGAAAGTGTCGAGACCATCTGTCTATTTGTGTCGACACAATTGACTTTGGTGTCGACACTGCCTTCAGTGATGTCGACTAAATTGCCTTTGTGTCGACACATCTTCTTCTGAAACTAACTTGGTCTTTGACTCTGCAGTGTGTCGACACAAGTCCTGTGTGTCGACACAGTTGTTGTAGAATCATAACTTTAGTAAGTGTTGACTTGGCCTTCAGGTGTCGACTATTTTCTTCTGTGTCTACATATTCAGATGATGTCGACAAACTGGAGATCGTCTATACTCTTCAGTGTCGACACATTCTCCCAATGTTGAGGTCGACGTTTTTCTTCTGTGTCGACACAATTTCCCAGTGTTGTGTCGACTTACTTCTTCTGAGTCGACACAATTTCCCAGTGTTGTGTCGACTTACTTCTTCTGTGTCGACACTTTTTCCCAGTGTTGTTGTAGACTATGTTATGTGTCGACACTTTTTCCCAGAGTAGTGTCGACTTACACCTTCTGTGTCGACACACTTTCCCAGTGTTGTGTCGACAACTTTCTTCTATGTGACGACACATGTTCCTTTGTGTCGACACTTGGACTTAGAATTTTTTCCTGTAAACTTTAACAATTCTTTACCTGCACATGTCAACTCAAAACAACATCAAATACAACATGATGTATATCATTGAGCTAGATTGGGCTTCTTCAAATCAGGTACACATTTTCCAATGTACCCAACAATCTCCCCCTATTTGGAGAAGTCATAACCCTTATAGCCAATGATATACACCATTTAGAAATAGTATAAAATGATGATATATGACAATACACAGGGATACTTAATTATAAACAAAATAATAAGAACATCATGGATAAAACAATCTATCACAGATTTAACAATATTTTGTTTATTAATGGGTAATGTTTGATTACATGGTTTTTCTTTGACAGATCACATTACATCATTACAAAACATTATGAAAGAACTAAACATTATCAGGATTGATTAGGCTCTCTAATAACAATCCCTTGGCCAGATTTAATTTTAGCTGTCACAGGAGCTTCTGATTCTTCAGCCATCTTTTTTCCTTTAAGATCAGCTTTCTTCTTAGCTTCTTCCTTGAGCCTTTGCCTTTCAAAATAGTGAAAAGGCTTTGGGAAGTATTTGCTTGGCTCCATAGCATCAGGTGGAAGTCTTCCCAGCTTAGCTTTCCTTCTGAATTGTACAATGGCTTCTTGTCTTGTCTCATACTTCTGCCATTCCTGCTCATTGTACCACTTGCCCCTTTCATGAACTTGATCTTTGACAGCTTTCCATGCAGTGAGTATTATATTTCTGGAAGTAGGACTCCACTGCTCAAAATCTGGCTTCAGCTCAGCCTGCTCTCTAAATCTTTTCTTTGACAGTAGAGCATCTTGCTGTTCTTGCAAATTTACCTCAGGCTTATCAACCTTTCCAAAGATAACATTTACAACTTCCTTTGAAGGACTATACATATATTGCACTTGCTGATCCAATATATCAAAATCTGGAGGGGGTATATGACTTGGGCAACCTCAGGTTGGTCACCTTCAAGTAGTCCTGTTTGCAGACCTGACTCAGCCACCATGTTATCATCACACAATGGTGGATATCCCAATGTGGCTCTTATACTATTGGTCACCCATTTGGCATGCTCAGAGCCTGCATGAATCAGCATCCTCTCCCCCTTTATGGCTTCTCTTGATACATGATCTCTAAGATCTTCTTTCTGGAATCGAATTTGGCCATCCAAATAATTCACTCCCTCTTCGAAAAATGGTCTTAACTTTTGAAGCTTTTCTGATATTTCCTGTTGAGAGGTTGTGATGGCAGTCTTAACAGATGCAATAGCAGCCTGAAAATTCTTATCAAATTCTTCCATTTCTTTGGCTCTATTTGCAGGCATCCCTGGAACAATCTTCTTCACCTCTTGAATGATCTCATTATGAGATTCAGTTAAATTGTCATTCATTCTTATTTGATTTTCCAGAACATAACCTTGCTTCAAAGCAATATCATCCACCTTTGTAGAGATAGCCTGCTGTTGTTTAGCCAGATAAACTACAGCATTGCCACCCTTGTGGAAGCAATCTGTCATTTCAGTTTTATTTAAGTTGACTTGAAATTGGATAGATTTGATATCTTGGGCTAAGTCAAACTGCAGAGTTTTGTTTCTTTCATCAACATATTTCTCAATGGCCACCCTGTGGTCATCCAATTTCACCTGTAAATCCACCAAGAACTTGTTATAATCAACTTCAGGAGGTGGAGGTGGAGGTGTTGTCTGTAAAGCCTGCTTATAAGTTTTGCTTCTTCTTTTAAATACAACCAGTTTTCTTCTCTTAGCCAACCTGGCTTCTTCAGTCTCAGATTCAGAAGTACTCTCAATGTGAACTCTATCTGCTTCAGTGCCATGTTGCTCAGTTTCAACATGTACTGGCTCCCCCTCAATTCTTTGCTCCTCCTCTACTTCTTGTACTTTCTCAATCTCTTGAACTTTCTCCGCTCCTTGTTCTAGCTCCAAGTCAAGAGGCTGCTCAACATCTTGGTCCTCTTCTATTCTATCAGTAGCTATGTCATCATTAGGAAATAACTCATCCAGAGTATATTCTTTTTGAACTGGAGCATTTGAAGATAAGTCATTAGGTGCATCCTTGTGCACATTCTCAGGCAGCTGCATATCTGGAGTAGGAGAAGACTCATGCTCCCCCTGAACCTGTGCAGAAAAAAAAACTTTTAGAAAGTCTTTTATAGTAAAATACATTTGCTCCCCCTACACCTGTACCACTTGTACCTGAGTAGGGGTAGATACATTTTGAGCAGGAGATTGAACTGGCTCCCCCTGCATCTGTGCAGATGTATCTACTTGATGAACTATAGAGGAGGCAGGTTGTTCTTCACTCTGTATCCTAAGTGGGTCCTCTTGTTGTTGCTCAGTCTCGTGAGCTGGAGAAGGGGATTTTACAGGGGTGTCTGGCCTGCTCTCTTCAGGCACTTCCTTAGACAGCACCCTTTCCCACCTGGAGAATAGTCTCATGTCCATCCTTCTCATATGATTGATTTTAGATCCTGGCAGTTGCTGCATCACTTCAGGAATTGCTCCATTGAGATATAGACTTATGATCCTAGCCATGTTAGGCTTCTTGATCCCTTCTTTAATCTTGTCAAATAGGATTACTGACCAATCAGTAGGAATTGTAAAGACAATCCTGGTCATAAGGTTGAACATATAGGCAGAAATCCTATCATGTCCACCTGTCTTGCAGAGAATTACTTTCCCAACTATTTCAGACAAGAACTTTCCTTGCTGATTCATACCCTTCCTATTGAATGCAGCACCAATCTTCATGTTTGAATCCAAACCACACCATTGAAGGGCTTCCCTTGTCTTAGAACTAGGAACCTCTTCTTCATTTTCAACCACATGTAATTGCAAAAACTTTCTCAAACCTCTTTGGGTAATCTTAATCTTAGTCCCGTGAACAATGGACTTGATCTTGAGTTCAGTAGAATGGACTGATGCTGAGATAAAGAACTCATGCACCTCCTTCTTCCAGATCTTGGATGGTTCTGAGACAAGAAATTCTAACCCTGATGCAGAGAGAAGGGTGATAACTCCTTGAACATCAGGCGGCGCCTCTGCAAACGCCTGGCGCACCAACTCATACCCTTCATTAACATTGTCTTCAATCCTTGGCGCCATCGTTGTGTCGAGAAAGCTTGAGAGAAGAGAGAAAGAAAGACTGTCGACACAGGGTTTGAGTTTCGAAAACCTTGAAAGCGTGTCGACACAAAGAGCTTTTTGACCTATTTATAGCTTCTGTTGAAAGAAGTTCAAAAGGCGCCAAAGACAGTCTAAATGTGTCGACACAGACGGAATGTGTCGACACAAGCTTCTATTAACTCGACATTTCTTCAGTCTACTATGTGTCGACACCAATTTGTGGTTATGTCGACACCTTGGATATATAGTAGAAAGACAGAAATTATGTGTCGACTCTAAGGACAAGTGTCGACACATATTTTGTAAGTGTCGACACCATAATTCTGGTTGAGTCGACATTACATCCCTGGTTAAGTCGACAATAAAATTCTTAAGTGTCGACACATATTCTCTGTGTCGACACAATATTTCTGACTTGTCGACATAATTTCTCTGAGTCGACACATTATTACTGAATGTGTTGACACATTCTTACTTAGCCAATTTCTGTAACTTCAATGTGTCCTTTTTAACACTTGATTATGTTGTTACTACTTTTACTTACTTATAAACCATTTCAATAGCATTGTTAATGATTTTGTTTAATACATTAATCAATGGTTAACATACCTAATTCAATTTTGAATTTATTGAATTTGGTTTCATCTAAAGGCTTAGTAAATACATCTGCTATTTGATAATCTGTTTTTACAAATTCCAATGAGATGTCACCTTTTTCTACATGTTCTCTAAGAAAATGATATTTTATTTCTATATGCTTAGTTCTACTATGAGAAACTGGATTATTAGCAATAGAAATAGCACTCTTAGAATCACATAAAAGGGGTGTTCTACTTACCTGAATACCATAATCTTTAAGCTGATGCTGCATCCATAATAGCTGTGCACAGCAGCTTCCTGCAGCAATATACTCTGACTCAGCTGTGGAAATTGCCACACTAGTCTGTTTTTTACTACTCCAAGATATTAGTCTTCCTCCCAGGAATTGACAAGTACCTGTAGTACTCTTTCTATCCTCTCTACATCCTGCAAAATCTGCATCTGAATAGCCTGTTAGTTGAAAATCTCTATTCCTAGGGTACCAAAGACCTAGAGTAGGAGTGCCCTTTAGATATCTCAGAATCCTTTTTACTGCAGTATAATGAGATTCTTTAGGGCAGGCTTGGTACCTAGCACAGACACATGTTGCATACATAATGTCAGGTCTACTAGCAGTGAGATATAGTAGTGACCCAACTATTCCTCTATACAATGATTCATCAACAGGTTTACCTGCCTCATCTTTGCATATTGGCATACTTGTGCCCATAGGAGTTCTCATGGAGGAGGATGACTCCATACCATATTTTTTAATTAATTCCTTGGTGAACTTAGACTGGGATATGGACAATCCATCATCAGTCTGTCTTACTTGGAGTCCCAAGAAGAACTTAAGTTCTCCCATACTGCTCATCTCAAACTTCCCTTGCATAAGTTTGGCAAACTTTTTACAAAGGTTGTTTTCAGTAGATCCAAAGATTATGTCATCAACATAGATCTGGACTAAGATGATCTTTCCTTTGGATTCCCTAAGGAATAGAGTTTTGTCTATCTTTCCTCTTGAGAATTTATTCTCAATGAGGAAGGTAGACAGGGTTTCATACCAAGCCCTTGGAGCTTGTTTTAACCCATACAAAGCTTTCCTAAGCTTGTACACAGAATCAGGTTTAAGAGGATCTACAAAACCTGATGGCTGCTCTACATATACTTCTTCTTTAAGATCACCATTCAGAAATGCTGACTTTACATCCATCTGGTATACTTTGAAGTCTTGGTAGGCTGCATAGGCAAGGAACATTCTGATTGCCTCCAGCCTTGCTACTGGAGCAAAGGTTTGATCAAAGTCAATCCCTTCTTCCTGCCTGTATCCTTTTGCAACCAATCTTGCTTTATTCTTTATTATTATTCCACTTTCATCTAGCTTGTTCCTATAGATCCACTTAGTCCCAATTATGTTGTGGCCTCTTGGTTTAGGAACAAGCTCCCAGACCTTGCACCTTCTGAACTGATTCAGCTCCTCTTGCATAGCATCAATCCAGTGCTGGTCTTGGATAGCTTCTTCAAACTTCTTAGGTTCCATTTGAGACAAGAAACTAGAATGCAAAACTGTGCTTTGATTTCTGCTTCTAGTTTGCACTCCTTGTCTTGGATCACCAATTATCTGATCAGTAGGATGATCTCTTAGATATCTTATAGCTGGAGGTAGATTCCCTTCAGGTTGAGCATCTCCAGCTTCTTCATTCTGCTGTTCCTCTTGGTTTTCATCAGCTTCCATTATCTCTTGTACTCCCCCTGGACAGCAGCCTTCATTTTCCAATGCTCCCTCTTCCTTTGAAGCTTCAGCAATGGAGAGCTTGTCCATCTTCTTGCTTATACCTGTTGAGTCATTTGATCTACAAGACAATTCACAATTGATTAATCTTGTTTCATCAAATACAATATGCACAGATTCTTCAACAACTTGAGTAGTTAAGTTGAAGACTCTATAGGCCTTACTATTTGTGCTGTACCCAACAAATATCCCATCCTGGGATTTGGCAGCAAACTTAGTCAAATAAGACTTACCATTGTTAAGTATAAAGCACTTGCAGCCAAAGATCCTAAAATAGGATAGATTTGGTTTTCTGCCTTTCACAATCTCATAGGGAGTCTTCCTGTGGCTTTTGGTGATAGAAGCCCTATTGATGACATGACAAGCAGTGTTAACTGCCTCAGCCCAAAAATATTCTGGGAGAGAGGTGTCACTCAATAGAGTTCTACCAGCTTCAATTAATGATCTATTCTTTCTTTCAGCAATTCCATTTTGCTGAGGTGTTCTAGGTGAGGAGAACTCTTGGAAAATCCCAAAGTCTATACACAAGTTTGTCATGCTTTCAGATTGAAACTCAGTACCATGGTCACTTCTGATTTTGACCACTGTACTGTTCAGTTCATTCTGAATTTGCTTTACAAACTTAAATAATACACTTGGGGTTTCAGATTTTTGTCTCAGAAAGAACACCCATGTAAATCTAGAATAGTCATCTACAACCACTAGTGTGTAGACCTTCCTACCTAGACTGTGAACTGGCATAGGACCAAAAAGATCCATATGCAAGAGGTATAAGCACCTCACAGAATCCTTGTTTTCAAGGCTTTGAAATGAGGTTTTTGTCTGCTTGCCCTTTTGACAAGCTGAGCATACCCCTTCCTTTATACACTTAACTTGAGGCCCATTCCTCACTAGTTCTTTACTAAAGAGTTGGCCAATTGTCTTGTAGTTTAGATGAGCCAATCTCTTGTGCCACTTAACACAATGAGAAGCATTGTCATCAGCTACAAGACAAATGGGGGATGCCTTATTCTCACATTCAAAATTAAGGCAATACACATTTCTCTTCCTATACCCAGTCAATATGATCTCTTGATCACTTGACCTTTTGATATGACATCCATCCTTACCAAATGAAATGTCATATCCTAGATCACTCAGCTGGCTTATGCTTATTAGATTATGTTTCAAACCTTTTACATAGGCCACTTGGGTGATAGTAATTAGGTTTGAAGAGATGTTACCAAATCCTTTGATGACTCCTTTTTCAGATCCACCAAAGATCACTTTATGTCCATCTTTGACAGATGAATACTCCTTCAGCAGCCCCTTTGTTCCAGTCATGTGCCTGGAACAACCACTATCCAAGTACCATATAGGGGCATGGTAACTTGGATTCACCTGCAATACAGAATTACTTACCCTTAGAACCCAAGTAAGTCTTGGGTCCTTGGTTCAGGTTAGCCTTAATAAAGTTATCATAACCTCTTCTAACAGGTAGACTCTTATTCTTTATAACACTTGTGTTATACCAGCAGTCCAATGCAAAATGACCCCTCTTGCCACAGCACCAACATTCAAACTTATTGTATCTAGATCTAGATACATCCTTGTCAGAAGCATTTCTGTTCATTGCTGGTGCTGTTGCAACTTCTCCTACTGGTTTCTTAAAGCCATAGGGCTTATGACCATAGGTAGGCCTGCTTGCCTTAACACCCTTGTTCTTCAGAACATTTGTCTTGATATGATCCTGAATGTCTTCATGATCATATATGTTAGAAGGCACTTTCTCCTTACCAAACCTTATGGGGACTGAAAGGTTTAGTGGCTGAATAGGGGCTTTGCCTTTCCTCTTGAATCTGCCAGCCCTGGAGTTACCCTTAAATCCTAATCCAGCCTTACCCTTCTGAGTGACAAATTCATCTATCAAGGGTAAGACAGATTTTGGCTTAGAGTAACTAGCCACTAAATCCCTTTC